>CAJGYO010000006.1:3192885-3792885 GCA_904845875.1 Miscanthus lutarioriparius | reverse complement strand
CAGATAACGTTATAGGTTAGGTGCGAGCTGCATCGACCCCGTTCGGCTGGTAGAATTTTGGCTGAAAAACATTGTTCTGATTGAATTGTTGTGAGAGAAAAATACGGTTCTAATTGAAAAAAGAAGTTGAACAAGTCGAATATGGTGTAAGCCGAACATGAATTGATGTCAGGAAGCTAGCGTCTCCCTGTCTGTGTTAGCACGGCTCAAGCTCAAAGGTTCTCCGATTAGGCATGTAACCCCTCTCAGTCCCAGGAATCTGACCAGGTGTCACCTCAGCTCAGCGGCACAAGCAGCAAGGGCGGCAGGGCACGCTTGTCCTTGTGCCCATCTGCTGAAGGTACAGTGCGTCTTTCCTTCCTTCTCCGGTGCCCTTTTCCTCCAAGAGAGAGACAAGAGTGTGCATCTTTTAACAGTAGGGAAATCCTCCTCAAATCGGCCGTACGAGATTCAGTTGGTGACTGATGATTTGGTCTACGCTCGCCGTCCTAGCCTGATAATGCTGCTCCCGGAAATTCTCAGCGGTGGCCGCTCTGGGATTGGGACAGACAGATCCTTCCTGCCTGCTACTGCAGTGGAATTTTCAGAGCAAGCATCCTGTGCTGTGTGTGACGAGACGACGGGTCAGGGCCGGGCCGAACCCGGACTGGACCTTGCAAGCAGAGTTGTACTAGTAATTCAGATGGGCCTCCGCTCTGTCAGAGCCTTTTTCAGTTCGGATTTGGGCTCTGTTTATTTTTTGAGTTTAGAAGAAGAAGAAAACCATGGTTTTGTAAAATCTATTGATTTAGAGTGCCGTGAACTGTTTGGACACAACAAATTTTACGACTGAACTGTTTTTTTAGTTTTAAAGAGTTCACTCTCGACCCTTTTCTTTAAATCATGATTTGGCATATCTATAGTAGGTTCTGAAACTACAGTTTATTAATACCATGGTATCGTACAAACAGGAGCTCGATCAGGGGTGAATCTGATTTGAATCTTCAGAGGATACGCCCAACTTGTTTAACGCGTATCACGTGTTGGGTAAAGTATTGGAGCTCGTTCCTATCAGCAGATTCGGACGACGAGCAAGTTGACAGCTGCTGCATGCATCATGCACTGCTGCTTACATGATATAATATATAACTAGTCCATTACGCGCGCCATCACGCGCACCGGCAAATCACCTGGCTAAGGCGCAGTTAAAAACATGTTTAATCTCTGCATGGAAATATCTCAATGGGATTGAATTGGTACATAGTTCATCATCCTGAGTAGCCATCTCTTCCAAGCACACGACTGAGAAGTAAAAATATCATGTATTGTTTCATGTTGTTCCCTCCGCTGATAATTTGATTTAGTATAGCACTACAAAAGATAATGTAAAGTCTTAACGGTGAAGTACACAAACCAGCTAATTTGATGACAGAGACCGCCTACCAAATTTTCATTCATTGAACAATCGCATACTACATTTCACTACTATCAATAGGTTTAAAATGACTCATGGGTTGTCAGCAAATCGCTTTTTGATGCGATCATCCAACAGTTAAAGGGGTGTTGGGCATTACTCTAATAATTCGCCGTCGAACAGAAATGGAATCGACTGTTCAAATGTTCCTCTTGCCTATCCGTGATGAGCAATCCCACATAACAAGACTGTGACAATATGTTGAGTGTACCATCTCAACAGAGACTAAAAGACTGATTCCATGTCTAGTGAAAGAATGGCTACCACCAAGCATGCCAATCAGGATCATTTCACCAGTAGTGACTACAATAGGTGAGTTCAATGCAGCAAGATGTTGAAAAAGAGTAAAACGCTATACTGATTCTGAGCAAGCCCACACAACAAGACTGTGACAATATGTTGAGAGTACCATCTCAACAGAGACTAAAAGACTAATTCCATGTCTAGTGAAAGAATGGCTACCACCACGCATGCCAATCAGGACCATTTCACCAGTAGTGACTACAATAGATGAGTTCAATGCAGCAAGATGTTGAAAAAGAGTAAAACGCTGTACTGATTCTATAAGGCTAAGGAAACAAGCAAGCTCGCAAGCACAGGAGAGAATAAATGGAAGACAATAATGGTTGGCTGAAAAGTGAAAACTGTTTACAGCAGCAGTGATTTCTGGCATAATGGCTGGATTAAGAATTACTGGGAAACATCAAATGGATAGGAAATGTGACAGGATAATCAACGTCATCATTTATGTGCTAGGGGTAATGCAAGTGATGCCTATCATAAAAGCTTCATCTGGTTACCTGAAAACATCTGGTCGCTGATCATATTCAACGTGTTGGCCTGTTGCACTATCCTTCCACTTTGTAGCTGCCATCAGAAGATCCAAGAATACAAAATTATTCACACGCCTAATCTGTTGTCTACATACAGAACAGACAAATTCAAATAATCGTAGATGCTGCCGATTGAGCGATAAAAAAGTAAATTAACTTACGTAAACCAAGATCAGTGTTGGCCTGTTGCACTATCCTTCCACTTCGTAGCTGCTATCAGAAGATCCAAGAATACAAAATTATTTACACGCCTAATCTGTTGTCTACATACAGAACAGACAAATTCAAATAATCGTAGATGCTGCCGGTTGAGCGATAAAAAAGTAAATTAACTTACCTAAACCAAGATCAACAAGGAAGAGTTTCTTTTCTTCAGGTGTCCCAGGAGTCCCTAGCAAGAAATTCTCTGGTTTGACATCGCCATGAACATACCTGAAATCCCAATTTTTTTAAAAAAATTTGGCAGCGGGTGAAAGAAATACATAGAGAATAAGGAGTTACAAGGAAAGAATAATCAGTGGTGTTAACTGACCCTTTTGAATGCATTTTCTCAAGTATGGAGATTGATTCAATAGCAATACAAGCAACCATCTCAGGTGACATTCTGCTAGCAAAGGAATGACGTTAATGGTAAACTAAAAGTCAATATCAAGTGTCGACTCAAAACTATGACTCACGTGTGAGAGTTATTATTCCAAACATCCCAAAGACTGGGTCCGAGCATATCCATAACCTGAATTTTTAAGACCAAGTTTTGTACAGCCACTGCATCCAAGGCGGACTACGGGAGGAACGCGCCGGTGAGCAGTATGGCGAGGCAGTCTCATCACGCCGGGAAAGCGGCAGTTGGGGCCTGGCTAGTCCGCCGTGGCGTGAGGGGCATCCGTGGCAAGGCTGCCGCTTCCGGAGCCGTCGCGGCGAGTGGCGCCTGCGTCGGGACTGCCGCGGCCGAGGGCCGCCGCGCCAGGGAGGCAACGCAAGCTGCAGCGCCGGCCAATCACCTGTGCAAAAGGGAGATGGATGGAGAGAGGACTTGGTGAGGAGCGATGAGACGGATTAGGAGGAGGAGGAGGAGGAGGAGATGGTGAGGTACGAGGAGGTATGGCCAACGAGCTGAGGCGCGTGCGAAACCCTAGGTTGGCGTCACCGTCGCGGCGGTGGCTGGCCGGCCAGGCCAACGTGCCGATCCGGGGCGGAGAGGCGGACGCGGCATCCGTCGGTGGCGGATGTGTCGGTCGGCGGGTTGGGGACGCTGCGGGTGAGGAGAAGCGCCGGGAGGCCGCCCGCATTGCCGCATTGGGAGGGAAGAGAGAGAGGAAGGGAGGTAGAATCGAAGGAGAGGAGGGAGGGAGGAGGGAGGAGGAGGAGGAGGAGGAGGTGGGCTTGGCGCTGTGGCCCGCGCGCTCAAGCGTCGTCGCTGCCGCTTAGCCGCGTCGGGAGGAAGAGCGAGAGCGAGCGAAGAAAGAGAGAGAGGAGGGGGCGAGAAGACGAATCGGGAAGCAGCGGGGGATCTACTGTAGCGTCCGGCGGAGTCATTCCTGAGCGTCGATCGCGAATCGGACGGCGGGCGGAATTTCGGGCGACGTGGCCACCCTGGCTGGCGGCCAAAGCTCGCCGGCTTAATGATAGTAAATCCCTTTGGTTTTAGATGTAGTATGACGTCAGAACAGTTTTACTACTAATTACTTTATTTCGCAAAATGCAGACGTGGGTCACATCTCACCATGGAAGCAGCGGGTGCGGGAAGTTGCGGTTGTGTGCTAGTTGGACGCCCCCGGCAAAATGGGGACGTTTCGCGAGTTGTTTCCATCAAACGGCAATGTGAGTGCACGCAAGAGGCGGTCGTCGCCGCTCGGTGACCCGGTACAGGCCTCTTAGCCGGCGTCACAATTCGGGCCAATGTAACAGTACATTAGGGAGGGTCTGAGCGTCCATATACAAATCTTCTGACCCCATAGGACGCCATTAAGGCGTGTTGTATTAAACATTTTTCTTTATCTTAATATAGAGACGCGCAAATTTTTTGCATAACTGAGAAAAGTGAACAGTGTGAGAAGTCAGGTAGAGTATGTCTGAGTAGAGCGAAAGTCGTTAAACTTTCCCACCAGAAATGAGAAATCAAGGCAAATGCTCTTAGTTCATTTACTCGAGTGCTATTTACAGTAACGAGAAATCAGAGATTGGAGGAGCTTTTCTAAACAGAACAGGTCCAAGTCAAACTGAGTAGGCCAATAGGAAGAGCATTTTCTATTGTATGGAAAAAGCAAATCATGGACGGGATAAATGGAACCAAGAACGCTGCAGGGTCGAACAAGAACACTGCAGACTGCAAACCGTGGCGGTTAATCCCCAAATCCACTGTAGCACTGCTGTGGCCAGTTGATCAACACTGAATTGAAGCTGCCCTTCTTGCTTCTTCTTCCTTCGTCGTGGAGAGGAGAGGAGGAGAGATCTCGTTTTCAAGCGAGATGAGATAGGACAAAATTCATGTAATTCCGTCCGTTTGCCATGGCTGATTTGATTTTGGCCACGTTTAGTTTCTAAACTTTGGAGTGACAAAATTCATGTAGCCACACTGTAGTATTTCATTTGTATTTGGTAATAATTGTCCAGATAATTCGTTTGTATTTGGTAATAATTGTCAACCGTTTTTTAATTTTATCCACAAATTTAAAACGTTTTTTTTTCATGCATAGTATATTTTCTAAGGAGTTTTAGAGTAAATTGGCCTTTTTTTATGCCGTTCCATCCAATCCCAAAATTTAATAGTTACTCCAAAATCTAAATTTTTTTTTACGTAGTATATTTTTCAGAAGTTTTTGGAGTAACTAAACATGGCCTTTCTTTTCGCCCTCCTCTGCCGTCTCCATCCAATCCCAATCCGTCTCAGTCGAATCCCGCCACAGATCTCGGATGGTCACGTCGCAAATCTTGCTTTCCTCGTTTTCTTCGTTTTTTAATGGCGTTTCCCGATGGAGATCATCGAGCCTGCATGTGCGGTGCGGTGCAAACGCGGCTGCCTGCGATTCGGTGCTGCCTCGATCTGGATGGATGTGTGTATCCCGTCCGTATCGCCCATCTGCGTAAGCAGATCACGGATGCATGTCAGCATGTGGTGGCGAACAACCGAAGAAGATAAAGGCCACATGCACTAGCGACACTGCTATAGTGCTCTTACATATACTAGACCCGATTTAGTTGGCCAAATTTTGAAAATTTGGTTACGGTAGCACTTTCGTTTTTATTTTAGCAATTAGTGTTCAATTATGGAACTAATTAGGCTCAAAACGTTCGTTTCGCAATTTTCAACTAAACTGTGTAATTAGTTTTTTTTTTCGTCTACATTTAATGCTCAATGCACGTATCGCAAGATTCGATGTGATAGCTTCTGTAACATTTTTTGAGAAAGCTTTTTTAACTTAACAAGGCCTTACTCTAGTAATACGTCGTCTCTACTTACCTGTCTGCAATTTTCCTTTTGAAAACCAAGGGCCGGCCGCTGATACAGGAAAGGAAGATCTCCCGTACATAAACTAGTTCATTCACATCCATGCATGCATCCACTGGAGGATAAATAACTAGGAACAAGCTTGTCCTTGGACCAAGTGTGGGATCGATCATACCCATCAGGGATCGTCAGCACTAGCAGCTAAGCAACTGTTTTAGATTGCTACCACACCTCAGAGTCAAACCACCACAGTGGTTTTGACTTAAAATTCCATCCACTTACATTTACTGAATTCTGAATACATATGCTAGCAGATGATGAAGAAAATATGCAGGGTTCCTGTGCTTCGTCCTCTTTAATAATTAATTAAATATAAGAAGAATTAATCCACACTTATGTAAGTGACCTATACATCGGACGCTAACTGCTCAAGCATCAACAGATTCAAAAAACAAAACTCCACCTCAAAATCCAATTTGGCTACGGAAGGGAATTTGGTCGACCTATTGGATAATTGACCCGACACATAAAAATAAAGCCAATGAACCATAGCAGTTGACCTGAAAGTCTAAAACGGACAGATAGGCCACAACTTGTAACTTATATATAAGCATGGTTGGTCAAAACTTATAAGCACATCCATGCGTGAAATCACGATTTTAACCAAGCTTACTCTTTTCTAAAAGTCAAACTTATAAATTTTCATAAATCGTAATTATCTTAGATCAAACTATATATGGTTATTACATAAAAAATGTGAATTATAAAAATATATTTCATAATGTGTCCAATGATGCGAATTATTTGGTGTTGTAACCATATTTTTTCTGTAATTTTGGTCAAAGATTAGCATAGTTTGATTTAGGACAAACTTGGATCAGGATAGAGGGAATAGCTAATTACTCTTTCCATCCTATAATATATAGTGCATATAAGTATTAAAAAATTATACCCAAATATAAGGAATTTTAGGAGGCATAAAACAATTATGTACTAAATAGTTGCACAAACTTGGTAGTCATTTATCAAACAACCTCTATTAATCATAATAATAATATTATCTTATTAGAAAATAAAGTGAGAGCATATGCATCTTTTATATTCTAAAAAATATCCTAAAAGCTAAAAAAATACACTATATTTAGGACAAAGGAAGTCCTCAATTCTAAGTAAAGCTAACAATTAGCCATAACTCATAAACACGCGCTATATCTTTTTTGGTGAGTGGAAGTAAACACCCTAGTTCATTAGACTGTCTGCAATAGGTGACTTATATGGACACCCAAACTAAAAATAGGTCTCCGATAGTACTTTATCAGTCTCCAACATAGTATCTATACAGAAAACTCATTTTTTGGTGTCCAGGAGAGGCATAACCTAAATCTGAGTATCCTCTCTCCTGGAGACCCATTTATAGAAATGGTTCTCTTTTGGATCTTGTTGTTGGAGAAAATAAAAAATAAGTATTGAACCATTTACCTATAACATTACCTAAATATAAAATGAGTCTTGTATTTTGGATGCTGTGTCGGAGATAGACCCAGGATGATGGTTACGGGGCACCAAGCCTCTTACTTTGCATCAACCGTCTGGCCTTCACCTCGTCGCTTTGCAGTTTTGCTCCTCTAAACACCTTCACAAATCACAATCACATTGATGTGCGCAATTAAATAACCGGCGAAAATGCAGGCCGGAGAATCTGGTCTGGTAGGCCACAAAAATGATACCGAGGATTAGTGCTGACCCTGACTTTTTAAGGTTCTCGATAACGCATTCCTTCTCGCCATCATCTTCGTCTCCCAAAGGCAAATCATTTACTCAAGAGAAAAGGTCTCCTTTGACGAATAAGTTGTGTAGAGGCAGGGCAGCCTTTGAAGAATATAATGGAGTCAACAACGATATCCTCTCTTTCAGAATTAATACTCTTGGCCAGCCCCAATGGGAAAAGGAGAAGAAACAATAAACAAAAAAAGACACAGTAATGGTGCACATAACATTTAAAAAAAAATCATTTTAGTTTTATCCTAACCTAAATAATTGATACAACTTTGATCAAGGTTGTTGAAATATACATTAACATCTACGACAATACTAAATAAAGAGTTTTGTTACGATGCTTGGGAGAAAATTTGAAAAAGTCTACATAACCTCGTTAACTATTCAAGATGGACTACTTCACTCTCGAATTATAAAATCGGATTTTCTACCCATGAACTTTTTAAAACCAGTTAAATAACCCCCAAGTGGTTTTGGACGTTGGTTTTGCTACACTGACGGTGGTTTTGTCTTTTTTTTTATTTATGTTCGCTGAATCTTTGAAAAATCATAGCAAATCACAGAAAAATCATAGAATGGAAATTCTAATTTTGTTGGACTCCGCATGAGTTGATCTATACACAGTGAACATATAATATGGTATGCTTTTGTACATAGTTTTTGATGTAGTTTTAGATCTATGCTTTTGTGTAATTAATTAGAATAATTCATAGCTGTAGCTTCTATGGTCCAATTGTGGTGAATTTTTTATGGTGGACTAATTATTATATGCTTAAACGGTAGTAAAAAATTTATACTCATTGGATCATGTATAACTTAGTTGGTGCGTCAGGTCGTTTGTTGCGTGTGTCCGGTCGTGACTTAACGCGAGCATGGAAGATTCTAGCCGTTGAGATCCAGCGGCACTCGTTTGAAGGCGGGGACGCGTGGCGCGCATCCGTTGACTAGACACTGACCTGAGTGCGTCCAGTCGCCCCGACCAGCGATGTCCGGTCACCGTAAGTTGGGCTGCAGCGTGAGCCCAACGACTCTTTTCGGAGGGGCTCTCTATTTAAGGCCCATGGCCGGCTCTAGCTCACCCGCTTGGCTATTTGCATTAACATAACAACCTTGTGGGTTTATTCAAAGTCCTCCCACTTATCTCCATCATTAATTCATCATCTTTGTGAGATTGTGAATGAATCCAAGTGCATTGTTTACGTGATTATATCTAAAGACACTTGATGATTGTATTTTGCTATGGATTTTGTTTATTATTTTTGATATTATCGAAACCTAGACGGCTTGATGCAGCGAGAATCATCGAGCTAAGGTGAGCAGATGATTGTCTCCGTATGAGTCGTCGAGACAGGGCCCAGCCCCGGCGCCGGTGAGCCACGTCGAGGCCCCACCGGCCTAGCCACCCACCCATGCGAAGTTGCCGAGGTGCGCTGCTAACTGCCGCGACGAGAAGCAAGATCGTGACGGGTCACATGTACCCTTCCCTGCGGGCCCCACCTGGCGGAGGGACAAGCACGGCACGCATCGGTAGGAACGCAAACGGAACGGGACGGGACGAGGGGAGACGATAGATAGGGGTGGGTGGGGCCGGGGGGGTTGGCACGGGGTGACGTCAGCGGATCTCGCCCGGGATCCTCGCGGGCCCCGCCCATGAGCGTGACGGTGACCGGGCGAGAGAGCCGAGAGGACTGGCTGCCTCGTGGCTCCGGCGGTCCGGCCTCCGGTTGGCATTCCGCTTTGCTTGGAAGACCGGCGCCGGCCCGACCCCGACCCCCCCGGCAGAGGGCAGACCAGCCAAGACGACCTCCGCTTTGCGTCCCCCGGGGTCCATCCAAGGATTGACCCGCTCCAGTTTCACCGAACAAGTGAACGGCACACAAGTGACCGCACCATCATCTCCGGTAGTTTCTGCGCCTCCGCGGTTCTCTTCTTTTTCTGAACAAAACAAACATACACGAACCAGCCGATTCGAATGCTCTATTTACTGCCGCGACTACCAACAACAACACTGTAAGATTGGGGAGAGGACACAAAAAACTGATGCTAGGCTCATAATAATACTAGAGGAAATTATTTCCTCGGCCGTCAAAAAAAAATGGTACTTAGTTTCTTGGTCTTTTTTTCTCTCGAACTTGCTTATTTGACCTTAAAACAAATTTCCTTTGGTTTCTTGGTCTTTTGTCAGTTTGATGCATTAGGCCAAGGAACTAATTAATCATAAACCTTATGGCATATACATATATACATTACCTTAATAAGCGTTCGCACATGATGATTATTCCATCCATCCATCCTGCCTGCCATGTTTCCGTTCCGCATATTTATTATAAAAAATAAAGCTTGCGGGTGTTTGCAAATCACACACTATGTAAACCGGCCGTATGGACAGACATGCGATCCTTTTGCTGTATTTTGCTGGTCATCATAAAGGTAGAAACTGAAACAAACATTCAGCTATTAAGATACTCTATTCGTTCTAAATTATAAGTCGCTTTGATTTTTTGATAGATCCATTTTGCCATGTAAGCGAATATAATTTGAAATGGAGGAAGTAATTTTTTGAAAAAAAAGATAGCTTTTGAGAGAAATAAAATAAAAGTTGAAAACACACTGACATAAAACAGGGGTTTCCTTAGTTTTTTATGGGTTGAGAAACTAAAAAATTATTAAAATACAATAGCAAAAGCCAACAACCAACTAGCACAAGCTAAAAGATAGAAATACAGCTTTTAAGTCAAGTTTAAAAGCTACGTATCAAGAAAACAGGCCTAATGCATGTGGTACACTCAAAAGTCATCCCGGCTGGATCTAGTTTCAGCTGATTTCGGCTGATGAAATAGTATTCTATGAGAAAGAATAAGCTGAAAAAAGCTGAAACTGGATCAACCGAACAGGCTGGAAAATACAATGCATCTCATGGTGGATCCACGCATCACTCTTAACCCAAGAGTTTCTATGTCCTCTGATACATATATAATATAATCAAACATTTTGCATGAATACAAGGTTGCTAACTCACTATACAACAAATCAACTATTCATTTTCCCCCCAAGTCATTTACATGTACTGCATTTAGCATGCTTCACTCATCTAGAATATATAAGATGTACGTAGCTGAGAGAGACAATAGGAAGGGGGAGGGGTGTTGGCCTGTTGGCTGTTGGGTAGAGAATAGAGAACTAGAGACCAGAGAGGCAGAGACCGAAGAAGCAAGGAAGGCAGCTGTGCTGTGCCGAGAGGTGCGTCCGTGCAGGCAGGCCGCGCCTAGTCGCTTGGCATCCACACCACACCACGCCACGCGGCCACAGCAAAGCCAAGAACCAACTCATCGGGCGCGGAGACCACAGCGGGGGGAAAAGCGAGGAACAGGGTGGGAGCGGGGCGGGCGGGCGCGGGAGGGGAGGAGAAATCATGATTTGCTGTGGAGATTCGGACGCGTGATCCGGTAGGATCTTGCTTTCCCGGGGGGCGATCGAGGCCACGCCGCTGCTGCGGTGCCTGCCGGTGCGTGGGCGCCTGTGACGTGCCGTGCCATGGCTGTGCCGCTCCTCGCCTATATCCCCCGCCTCCCTCACCCCGCCGCCTGCCGCCGCATTCAGTAAAGCAACCTAACCTTCTACCTTGCCCCACCGCTACCCCGCCGCGGCCACGAGGAGGAAGGCGACGACGCCTCCCGGCCTGCAGGCCTAGCTGTTAAGGAGCCGAGGGACGCAGCGGCGTGTGCGCGCTGGTCGTTCTGGTCGTCCGTTCGGCTGTTCCCGTCCCACGCCGCCATGACGGTGGTGGATGCCGAGTCGCGGTTCCATGTCCTCGCGGTGGACGACAGCATCGTCGACAGGAAGCTCATCGAGATGCTCCTCAAGAACTCGTCCTACCAAGGTGAGCCTCAGCCGCGGCGACACCTGGCCGCCCCTCAGCCTGAGCAAGACAGGACAGGGACAGTGTGTGTCCGTCCTGTCCGTGTTTCTTGGAGTTGAGTTTTTTCTCTTCTTTCTTGCGGCGAAATTCCCTCTCATCATTGGTTTCCAATCGCGTCCTTGTTCTTCAGTGACCACGGTCGATTCCGGGAGCAAGGCGCTGGAGCTGTTGGGGCTGAGGGACAACGACGCGGAGGACGCATCGTCGCCGTCGTCCTCCTCCCCTGACCAGCAGGTAAAGGAAAATGGATCCCTCGCCTTCGCCTCTTGCCTTCTCCATCCCCTTCCTTCTCGGATTGGCAGGCACCCTGTTCTGTACCAACCTCTGTTCTTGTTCTTGCTACAGGAGATCGATGTGAATCTCATCATCACTGACTACTGCATGCCAGGCATGACAGGATACGATCTGCTCAAGAGGGTGAAGGTGAGGGCCTTCAATTAAATTCCTTGCCCCTGTTCGGGCGCTCATTAATAATCCTCATGGTCCACGAACCACCGCGGAGTAAAAATCTCATCTTTGCTTGCCAATTCTGGGATGCAGGGGTCCTCCTCGCTCAAGGACATTCCTGTGGTGATCATGTCGTCTGAGAATGTGCCTGCCCGGATCAGCAGGTGAGCTCCAAGTGCATTCAATTTAAACCTTGTCTCATCATGTTCTTATTCAGTACTCCTACTAGCAGCATTTATCGAGTTGGTCCACAACACACTAGGCAGGGAAATTTTAACTAGGACAGAGCTGAGATTGATCTGCTAGTTCATGCGTAGAATCAGCCATTGTGTGACCGGTGCCTGCTGTTCTTGCCTGCCTGCTTCTTCTGAACTGAAGTGATTAAGATTTGTAGGTAGGAGTACATGGTACAGATCATGGTGAAAGGGTTGGGGGGTTGTCTAGGGAGCAGAAGGAACATAACGCCATCATGCTAGATTACCGGTTTTGCATGAAAGGATTCAGAATGGATTGAGTGAATGTGTGAGGGATTATTTAATTTCTTCTCCTTTTGACAAAAGGCGCCTAGGGATTATTTAGTTTAATGTTTGCACAAAAAAGGCCTCTTCAGGCGCTGGGATCGATTTCTTAATTTGGTTGGAGCACTGAAAGATTTGCAACTTTTGCCTCTGAAAATTTGTGCCTTGTAGTAGGAGTATTAGTTAAAGCCTGTCTAGTTTAGTAGGTCTAAAGCTTGCAAATAAATATAACACCCCTGCAACACTCTGCTTTCCAGCTCGCTAATACAGCTCAATCTCTTTCCTTTCCTCCTCTGCCTCATAGACTTTTCAGTTTTGCCAAAATGACAATCAACAATATTTGTATTTAGTCACTGCCTATTACGCCTATACCTAACAAAAAAAATTCAGTTTCTGCAAGGGTCCGATTGGTTTCAATTTAAACGAAGCCGGCAGCGGCCAAACGTCCAAGATTTGATCTTTTTCGGATAAGAAGAAGAGGGACATAGTAGCGTGATTTGACGGGACAGGGAAGAGAAAAAGGCCAGGAATTCCCCAGAACAGCTCCCTTGACGTTGTCGTGTAACGGAACGGAGGGGCGGCTTTGGGGTGTGGACTGTAGGGATGGTGGTGGTGGGGCAATTGAATGCGCCGCGCTGCGTTTTCATGCATAGATCGCCATATCTCGGTGACAGCGACGTAAAGCATAGGAAAGGTTCCTCTCAGTGCCTTGCTGTGCTGTGGTGGTGGGCCAAGATCTCACGAAATCTTTCGGACACAAACCCACACCAAATGGAAGGATTTCTTGCAAAAAAAATTATATTAATTATCTTTGTGTGTTGTATATACGTAATACGTATATACCAAAAAAATATATTTCTGCTTCGAGTTCTCGTAGTATTTCTGTGGTCACTGTGCGGTGGTCAAGATTTCTGGGCGAATAGTAGGAAGGGGCTGTGCTGAGTCAAAAAAGGGCGCTGAAATTCGAAAGACCGGATCTTTTCCCTGTGGGAGCAAAGATCTCTGACACGTCAAAGGGGGAAAGAAGAGGATTCGATCCTTCTCTACCCTTGCTTCCTTCCTTGTTCCTTCCAAGCAATCTGCAGCTTCCATCCCATTTCCAGCTAACGATTGCAAGGTTTTCAGGTGCTTGGAAGATGGGGCAGAGGAGTTCTTCCTGAAGCCCGTGAAGCTGGCCGACATGAAGAAGCTCAAGTCACACCTGCTGAAACGGAAGCAGCCCAAGAAGCCTCAGGCGCAGGCGGTGGAGCCTGAGCAGCAGCTGGACCCGCACACGCAGCCGGAGGAATCCGCGGCAGAGCCAGTGGTGGCCGTATCTAATGGAACCGCCGTCGGCGACTGCAACGGCGGCACCAAGAGGAAGGCGGTGGCCATGGAGCAGCAGCCGGAGGAGGGGCTGACCGTGACGGTGACGGCGCCAGAGAGCACCAAGCCGAGGCTGTCGACGAGCAGCCTGACGGTGGAGACCTGATCACATACTACTACGTACATTAATCTAGCAGTGCATGCAGTCCAGAGGCACGGCAAGCAACGACCCAGCCCGCCGCCAAGAAAGAACTCGTCCTCCTTTCTTTCGCTGGTTCTTTTGGTTCTCGGAGGTAACCGGGTTAGCTCTAAGTGAAAAACAATTACGTAGCGGCGGCTGCTTCGGCCTGCAAATTTTGTTGTGCTCATGGTCATGGACACCCTTGTGTTGTGCTCATGGACACCCTTGTGTTGTTCATTAGGAAGGGGGGAAGGAACGGTGAAAAGGAAGCTGTAGATAAAAAGGCAGGCGCCTCGGATGCTCTTGTTGTTTAGGCTAATTTTTAATTTCACTCGGTTTATTAATCACGGTACTGACTTGCTGCCTCAAAACCTGTGATGGTTGCTGCGTGTGTTGATGGATGGATCAATCGGCTGCTGATGTTGTTTACGCTCAGTTCTTCTTCCAATATGTATACTGAATATTCAGATAAAACATGTTGTAATAATCTGAACATTCATATCGTTCTTGGCCGTAGCAGATGAGCTTTTCTTTCCCCTGTCAGCCTGCCTGACGATCTTTTCTTTCCCCTGTCGGCCTGCCTGATGATGGAGGCAAAAATTCTACAGCATGGTTTTCAGTGGTCCTCCACGCCGATCTGATGTCGGTCCCCTCGAAACAACGTTTGAGGGACAGACAGATCTCCATTCAGACGCAACATGAGAAAAGAAAAATCACCTAGTAGGAGTGAACTGTAACAGTAAGAAACTGCTACTAGCACTGACTGATTTACATGCAGATGAAGAATATGATAAAAAAAATATAAGGAGAGATTACTCTAAGAAACATACTACTATAATTTAATGGAAAACACTGTTTGGTACGTGTGCCATACTGGCATGACGCTACGGTAGCACTGGCACGGCAATTTTTTAGGCAACGGCGAGGGTACTCGCGGCATCGAAGCAACTACTGGTGGTTGGGCGGGACGAGGGGCAGGATCCGGCAGGATCACCGCGGATCCAAAAGCTAGCAATATCCGGAGATCCGGAGATCTCTCTGCGATCACACACGCCTCACCCAGCACCGGCTGCGAATGAATTTTGTGGGATAGAAAAAACAAGGGGAAGGTCGTCTCGTCTCTGAATCGAACTGGCTCTGCTCAATTGCTCATGCACGCACGCACGGCCTGATGGCCAGTATGCATGCGTTGCATCTGGGCATGTGTGTGTGTGGCAAGTTGGGCAAATTGCTGGCCATGTGGTGTGGTCCGCTCCCTGTCTCTGGTCTCCGCGCGCTCCTCGTCCTCTCCCCTCGCTTTGCTTGCTTGCTTGTCATGACAGCCTTGCCTTGCTGCCGGTGGAGTAGACCAGAGGTGGAGGATGCTGCTATTGCAGGGATGGGGCAGCCCGGGCAGGGAGGCAGCCAACTGCTTCCAAGATTTGGCGTACCACGCTTGTCGTTTCGGGCTTTTCTGCTCCCTCTTTTCGGCTGGGGACACAGCTGCGACGACCGGACAATGGGGTTTTTACTTTTTTTTTAATAAAAAATGCACCGGAGTGTTTAGAACTTTAGATGCATATATGGACATAATAATACGTGTACAAGGGTCGTCTATGAGCGATTCGACTGCTTAATCTTTGAGATTACCAAAGTACATACAGCACATGGCCTCTTACGAAAAAAAAACACGTTAATGAGACATGCAAGTTGACAAACTTCGGTTATATATGATGATGATCCCTAGTGAGTAGAGTACGGGATAAACACCAATGTTAAGCAATAACCATAAAATCTGCTGCTTAGTGTTAATCCATTCGTTCTAAAATATAAGATATTCAAGTTTCGTCCTAAGTCAAACTATGTTAAATTTGAATAAAAATATAATGAAGGGTATTAACATCTACCATATCAAAGAGATATATTATAAAAATATATTCATAATATATCCAATTAAACTAATTTTAAGTCCTACATATTTTTTTTTCTTTTTCTATAAGTTTGATCAATAATTTGAATTAGCACAAAACTGGATTTTTTATATTTCAAGATCATAGCGGCAAAACTTGCCCATCTAAATCAAATCCTAAACTCGATAGAGATGCTCGTATTTCACTAACCTTGATACATAAATAAACGAAGCTATTCCCCATCAATCTTATATTTTGGAAGATGAACGGGGTACTATCTTTAAAACTTCACTTATAGTGGCATAGTAACTTTTTTACGTGAATCTTTCAGGAAATTAAACTGTTTTTCAATTTCAGTTTTAAATCTAGCTATATCTAATAACTTTAATTTATATGGACTATTTTATTTAGGCACCTTTAGTATTTGAGTTTTATACGAGCTCTTAGGCTATTTTTCTTTCCAACTCTTATATGGTAATTAAATGGCTATTTTAATTTATTATCATGAATTAAATATTTATTAATTATATTAGCCCTAGACTCTTTGGTTTAATCTAAACGATAGACAATCACAAAACATAATGGTGTAGATTTTTTCCCTTTTTGATCAATATTGTAATTTTTAGGATCTCTTGACGAACATAGTGAGTTATTTCACACTGATAAGTGACACTCCCTGCATTGCAAATTTTCAGACATTTTGGCTTTTCTAGATATAATAGTTTTGTATGCATTTAGATAAACATTATATTCAGATATATAGGAAAAACAATGGAACTGGAAAAGTCAAGACATCTTCTAATTTGAAAGGAGGGAGCAGTACATAGATTTCACGCCGGTTCTGGCTAAAGTCACCAAGTGCCAAAAAAAATAGTTGTCCCACCTGTCATATGTACCCCCACAGGTCTATAGCTCGCTTGATTTTTTTTTTTTTTTTGAGCAAAGTCTATAGCTCGCTTGATGGTTCATGTCCATCCACTGAGCCCCTGACTCAAGCAGGAACTTCTGCCACAGTAACTGAAGGCCCAGCAAGGCCTGCATGATTTACGGCCATGTGATGTGACAGAAAGGTCTTCTCGTCCCACCGGGCCTATTAGAAACCAGGCCTCAACTGATCCAACCCAAGCCCGCAAAGGAATCCTCTCTCAGGAAAGCGGGCCAGGCCCATCTGCGCCCGAGCCCATGTACTCCGTAAGTCCTACGGGCTAGGGCGTAGCGTCCTGGACTCTCCGTCTCTCCCGATGCGACAAACAGATTGGGATTGGGAGGAGTCACAGTCACTTTGCGGGTATAGCTCTAAGAGACTTTTTCCTGTTTGCCCGCCATTATAAAGGATCGAAATCCTACCGTGTCTTTAAAAAAATTTAGCGGTCTTCAACGTCACTATTTCAATTTTTTCGAGTCTTCTATGTCATCTCCGTCAGTTCAGGCTCTAACATCGTCAAACTGTAAGTGTGAAAAGACGAAAATACCCTTAAGTTCAAATATGTTATTAATTTTTTTAGCATCTTAACGACTTCAAATAAAAAAACTCAAAATATTTTCATTTAATTCCGTAGAAAAAATATGATTTGACAAATAATATTTTTTTATGGAATTAAATGAAAATAAATTTTATATAAAAATTATAGATCTCGACGAGATCTACAACTTTCTAGTTTTGAGTTTTTTCATTTGAAGTCGTTAATATGCTAAAAAAATTAATAATATATTTGAATTTAAAGGCATTTTTGTCTTTTCACATCTACAGTTTTGACAGCGTCAGAGTCTGAACTAACGAAAGTGGCACGAGAGAAAAAAAAAAGTTAGAACAGTGACACTGAAGACCGCTGAATTTTTGTAGGAGACATTTCGATCTTTTATAATCGCACGCACCCACGGAAAAGTCTCTAGCTCTAATGCTCTGACGACAACTAAACACCTGTTCCACTTTAATAATCCAATCCAAGTGTATAGCTGCTCAACTCCGCTCCGCAACCCAATTCCGCCGGTGAAGATTCACCACACGCCAGGTCGCTCCTCGATCGCGGAATCCCCTTCCTGCTGGTGCGCCGTCTTCCGTTGCTCCGGTAAGAACCCTCGCTCGTCGCGCGTCGCTCGGACTAGAAGCCCTGCTCTTCTCTATCAGTCGTCGCTCGCTCGTCGGGATAGGGAAAATTAATGCGATTCCGAAATCTTGCCTGTTCGTCTGTTCGCGCGATGCCATAGCGAACAATGCAATCATCATCCTTTTGGTTGTTTTCTAAATAAAAGCGAGTCTCGTCTTTTTTTAGGCAAAGTCAATGCGATTTCGAAATCTTTTCTGACGAAGCATACACTCATCGTGGCACCAGTGGGTGGAACTAGTAATCGTACTAGCAGTAGGATCATAAATCTCAGCCCACTCCACCGGCAGCGGACCCGCTTCAGCGCTTCCTATATTGACTCGTCGATCGATCGCTTCCTGCCTTGCTGGCGCCGGCTGCAGCCTGCAGGTACGACACGGATCCTCATCTCGCACCGCATAGAATGCGATCGCTTGCCTTTGCCTCGTAGTGATTTTGTCGGGTCAAGGATGGATCTCGGCTCGGTTCTCCGGATCATCCTCTTACCACGATCTGGGTTTTTGGGAAGGAACCGAGGTTTTGAGGTTAGATTTGCATTTCTTCCTAGTCGTAGGTAACGGGCTATGGTGGCCGTTCCATCTCGGGGAGGGCTGCAGGCTGCGGGCTGCAGCCGCAGGGGGATGGCGGCTGTGGACTGTGGAGCGCTTCGTTTAGTGGGGAGTGGGTTGCGTGGAAAGGTATTGACGGGTGCTCGGAGCAGCGAAGGTAGAAACGAGATTGGGACGAGCGACGTTCAGGAGTCCAGATGAGCTTAAAGCTAATCATCCTTCATAGCTGCAGATACAGCCATACAGAGTGAGTGGGCGTGCTCCACTGGTAATTATTAGAGAAAATGACATTCTACAGACCATCCCGAAAGTGTATTTTCTTCGGGCAGTTGTTAGTGCTGCCGCAGCAGCTGTGGTCTGGTATATATAACCTATAGAAGCACCACTCTAGTTTGTTCAAAGCTCCAGCACAGCGGCACACAATCCTAAAATCAGTTAACCGGTTTGCATACTCCAAGTTAGAGCATTCTCAAGTGCCATGCTACATACATTTTGTCTATTCTGATGATATGGCATTTCCATGTTTTTCCAGGACATGTGTCTTTGACAGCTCGTTTGGGAAAGAGGTGCCCCTGTTTGTCCATAATGGCTTTAGCTTATGCCAGTGCCATGTTTCCTCTGTCGAGCCCTTCACATAAAACTTGGGAGGACCCATCATTCTTCAAGTGGAGAAAGCGTGAGGCGCATGTGCCATTGCGCTCACAGGACACACTGGAAGGTAGGTTCTAATCCACTCTTCCAATAGCTGATTTTGACTTTCCTATGTCCAAATTGTTTAATTGGTTTGCTCCCTTTTATTTCCTATATCCATAGGAGCCCTGAAGTATTGGCATGAACGGAGGAATGTGAACTATCTCAATTCTGACGCTGCTGTCTGGAATGATGATGCGGTTCGCGGTGCTTTGGAAAGTGCTGCTTTTTGGTCCAAGGGCTTACCATACGCCAGATCTCTAAGTGGATACTGGAAATTCCTTTTGTCTCCTTCAGCAGAAAGTGTTCCGGAGAGATTCTATGATCCTCATTTTGATGATTCAAATTGGGCGCCTTTGCCAGGCACGGTGCTACAACTTCCTTCTGCCTTTTCAACCTTGCTTTTTAGCTGAGAAGGTGCTTGTTGTTCAGCATGTTCTCTTGCACATTATTTGAAAATTATTCTCAAGTGAGTCCTACTTGCTTGCAGTTCCCTCAAATTGGCAAATGCATGGGTTTGACCGCCCAATCTACACAAATATGACTTATCCTTTCCCATTGAACCCACCATTTGTGCCTGCTGATAATCCCACAGGTTGTTACAGGACAGTTTTTCACATCCCAAAAGAGTGGAAAGGTATGCTATTTACATAAGATTTGGTATTCTGTACAGCAATCATGATATGTTGGTGCTAATTGCCACCCAATTTTCTGTTCTCTGTTCTGAATCCTTCTATTGCATTTAAACTAGCGTAAGCAACTCAAATACTAAGAATTTTATGATGGTTTGAATGGCGTTGCCATTATTATTGAATATTTGTCTTGTTCGAGAAGATATGTGGTTCATGAACTTGAAAAGTAATCGCTGACAGTAGCAGACCTGTTGTGAAGTTCTGTGTTGGTTTCACAATGTTTGTGTGATTCTTCACAAGTTTTGGCCAAACATGGTTATTGCATAGCTGGCTATCTCCTCGGACAAACTGCTCTGTGCTGGTTACATATACATGTTTTTATTTATTTCTACCCCTCCCCCTTTGCTATGTTATTCCTTTAATGTCTCCCAGGATGCGTCTTATGACATTTTCTGAACTTTTTCCATTCTTTGACATGGATAACACCTTTGTCTCTAACATTTAAATGGATCTAGCTCTTACTGTTGTTCCTAACATTCCCCATCATCCATTTTGCACAATTCTGTGCTGATTATGATTTCTGATAGGTCGGAGGATCTTGCTGCACTTTGAGGCTGTTGATTCTGCATTCTTTGCTTGGGTAAATGGAGTACCAATTGGGTATAGGTATGGAAAAACCGCAAAATGCATTGGTTTTCTTTCCTTGTACTCTAGTCTAATCTGCAATCTACAGTACAAATAATTTATCAAGTTAACAATGTTGATGGCAAACTAATCCCTTATCCACCTATTTACTGCCAATGGATCCTGTGAAGCCTGTTATCATTATCACTGTTTCGGTATCTGACTCATATTTTTTGTGTGATCCCCTTAAAAGGTTTCTGTAGATTAAAAAGTGGAATACACGATAATCTGCAACCATGAATTGTTTGTTGTGTGGTATCCAAAAAGTTCACACATATAGATCTTTTCAGCATTTTAGTTTCCATTTAACATCTTTCACTTTCTATTTGAAAGAAGCGAAGATTCTCCCAGTTCCCAACCTTATAAATCATGTTTTCCTGCTGTGAATTGTTTTCTGAATGCTTAGATGTACAAAACTCTGTTTTCTATATGAACATAGCTTTAAAAATGATAGCTTAAATATTTTGGTTGTGATTTAGGAGTGTTGGTCTGCTGGCTACATGCTGTTTGTATTTTTGTTTCTTTTTAGGACACTTTTGAGACAAGATTTCGTGGACTCCTTTGTGGGCCGCACATACAGGTGCAGGAAGAAGCCTTCTCAGGCAAGTTAGGGGGTAATTTGAAAATAAGAGATATTTTAGAGATTGAGTTAGATTGAGTTGTTTTAGAATTCCAGGAAAGCCTCATCTATAAAGGCTTATAGTTTTGTATTAGGGAAATCTTATCGCAAGAAGAAGAACCTTCCTAGGGTGGGGGGCTCTCCTTCGATCGACACACCCTGGATCTCCAGCGGCTGTTCGGTTGATACCCCCTCCGCTCTAATCCCAATTCGCGAGTCTCCTTGCTTTCTCCCTTGTGTTCTCCCCACAGGCTGCACCGTATCACAAGAAGATTCTTGAAGTTTTTTAATTACACATAATGTGTTATAGTGCTCTATCTGGTTTGACCTATTTTGGTAATTATAGATTTGTAATGAATTGTTTGTTTGATTGAGCGTTGCTTGACGATCAATGCAGCCAGGACAGCAGGCTTCCTGCTGAGTTTGAAGTTACCGACTGCTGCCATCCTTGTGATTCGGACAAGGAAAATGTCCTTGCTGTTCAAGTTATGAGGTGGAGTGATGGCTCTTATCTTGAAGATCAGGATCACTGGAGGTTGTCTGGTATTCACAGGGATGTGCTCCTACTATCAAAGCCACAGGTAACTCCTTGATTCTTACATGGTATTTAATGAATTTCTAGATATTATTTTTTCATCTTTTAAAAAATCCTTAAGAATCATATCTGCTTTTAATATGACCTCATTTAAACTTGAATTTGGTGCCCCATCTCATGAGTTTGCTAAGATATGGCATAATAACTCATCAGTTAATTCTACTAGGCAGAAGAAATGCACATGCTATTCGGCTATCTCCATAAAACCTAGATAAATTTGGATCCTTTTTATGCTTGCACTCTCAAAAGAATATGGAGCATCAGCTGTGAACTTTTCCTCTTTTAGACTGTTAGTGTTTAACGTACTCTACTAAATGAATGTGAGTCCACTGTTCTGTTCTTTAACCTCTCGCCGGGAAGAATCCATGGGCTGCATTATTTTACTGAAAAGGGGATTTGCTAACTTGTTGAGATTACGCATTGCATTTACATTTGTATTTGTTTTATCCATTTCCTTTTCTTAAAGAAATTATTCTTGGGTTGCCAAAAATTTTGGGTTATGAAGTGCTGAAATATTCTTTGCAGATTTTTATCACAGATTACTTCTTCAAAGCAACCTTGGATGAAAATTTCAGTTTAGCTGATATTGAGGTAACTCTGATCCCAATCTTGGCAGGGTTATGTGAATTGGTTAGTGCCTTAGTGGAGATGATTTGATTCATGACAGACCATGTTCTTGGAGAAACTAATGAAGATGGTTGAAGACCATTTCTTACCTTTCTTCCTTCCTTCTTTTGGGTAGGAATGTTAATATAACCTTCAAAATTCAAACATTTCTTACAGTAATAACTGATATCTGTTACTCAGAACCACATGATCAATCAATTAACCGACCACCAAATGACTTTGTAAATTGATACATTTAGAACCTTATGCTGTTACACAACAGATAAGCATTATGTGCTTATCCAGTTTTCGTGCTTGCTTCGATTGCTTTAGCTTTTTGTGCCCCATCTTTTCAACACCAAACAACAGGCAACACATTTTCTAGGGAAACTCATTTGCCATTTCCTGTTATTTTCTCATATGGCAAAATATAGGTATTGTAGTTGCTGATTTTGCACAAGTCCAGGAATTATTTATTCTGATATTGCTATGTAATTTAGTTCAATTCTAATGTTATTTAGTATGTCAGGTCGAGGTGGAGATTGACTCACACAAGGAAGACCGGGAGCATGTCCCAACTTTGTCTATTGAAGCAACACTCTTTGATAACTCTGGACTATCTAACAGTATAGATGCTGATCTTTCATCTGCTAATGCAGTCAATTTGAAACCGAAGCCAAAACCAACTCGAGGCCCTTGTCCTGGTTTTCATGGTTATGTTCTTGGTGGAAAAATAGAAAATCCAAAACTTTGGTCTAGTGAGCATGTAAGAGATATAACCCAAGGGAAATTCTATTGCCAAACATTACTATTAAAGTTCTATCTGTATGAAAGTTATGTCTTTTTAACTATCCTTCCTCTTGTAACAGCCCAACTTATACACGCTTGTCGTTCTCCTTAAAGATGCCAATGGGAAGCTTATTGACTGTGAATCATGCCAAGTGGGCATTCGTAATGTGGTCCTGGCACACAAGCAAATGCTCGTCAATGGATGTCCTGTTGTACTAAGAGGTGTCAACAGACATGAGCACCATCCACGCCTTGGAAAGACAAATTTAGAAGCATGCATGATCAAGGTCGATATCTTCCTCTGTCATATTGGAGAACATTTTAAGTTTTTAACATATCATCTCTTTGGTTTGATTTAATCATCTTCCCAGGTTCAGATTCTTACAATCTATCTGTTTGTGACAGGATCTGGTTTTGATGAGGCAAAACAATATTAATGCTGTTAGAAATAGCCATTACCCACAGCACCCGAGGTGGTATGAGTTATGTGACATTTTTGGTCTTTATGTCATAGATGAAGCCAACATTGAGACACATGGTTTTGATGACTCTAGCACCTTCAAACATCCTACACTAGAACCTATTTGGGCAAATGCAATGCTTGATCGTGTTGTTAGCATGGTGGAGAGAGATAAGAATCATGCATGCATTATTGTTTGGTCCCTAGGAAATGAATCTTCATATGGACCTAATCATGCTTCCATGTCTGGTAAACCATTCTTACCTGTCAGTTTATTTTTTCTGTATCTTCTCATCTAATGGTAACATTCTTCTAGGGTGGATTCGTGGAAGGGATCCAACAAGACTCCTCCATTATGAGGGAGGTGGTTCCAGAACATCATCCACAGATATTGTGTGCCCCATGTATATGCGTGTCTGGGATATTGTTAAGATAGCAAAAGATCCATCTGAAACAAGGCCTCTAATTCTTTGCGAGTATGCTAAGTGTGACCTCACATATTAATTACTTGATTCCCTTTGTCTGTATTCATATGATTTTGATTAAAAAAACTTTTTCCTTTTGCTTTCAAGATATTCACATGCTATGGGAAACAGTAATGGGAATATTGATGCGTATTGGATGGCCATAGACAACACTTTTGGACTCCAAGGAGGTTTTATATGGGACTGGGCTGATCAGGTATCACCTATTTACTTTCATCCACTCTTGACCTTTGCGTGATTCTAGTTTCTATAAGCCTCTAGGACTTTCTTATGTCTCTCACTGGTTGGGTCAAGTTATGACTTATTATGGCCTGCCTTTTGATTAGTGGATAAACTAGACAGGATTATAAGAAGCCACTTTCTTTAACTTTCATCATCTCATAAAAATCATGTCAAGCTAATCTAGTACGTTGCTACAGCCTACAAATGAAATGCTGTAAAAATGTATCATTGATGAATTTTCTTCATTTTCTTATGCCATCGTTTGTTTCTCACTGCTATCCTTTTCCTTTTTTTGTTTCAGGGTTTACTGAAGGAGGACTCAGATGGATCTAAATTTTGGGCATATGGTGGTGACTTTGGAGATACTCCAAATGACTCCAATTTTTGCCTCAATGGCATTGTGTGGTCTGATCGGACGATTCACCCAGCCGTTCATGGTAACCGGAAATACTAGGGAAAAATGTTTTTGTCTTATGTATCAATTTGTTAAACTAATATCTTTGTCTCCAAAGTCATTGGATGCCAAACTTGGTTGACCAAATTGATTCTGGTTGCAGAAGTTAAATACCTTCACCAGCCTATCAAAATATCATCAGCAGATAACATGCTTAAGGTAACCTCTGGTTGATGTTTGTTAGTCATCAAGTTATTTTCTTATGTGCTTTGTGCTTCTAATAGTTCCATTATTATCACACAGATTGAAAATGGACACTTTTTTGAGACAACAGAAGCTTTGGACTTCAGTTGGGTTCTTCATGGAGATGGTTGCATCTTGGGCTCTGGTTCTTTGAATGTTCCAACTTTGGCACCGCAAACTAGTCAGCTCATCAACATGGAATCATCACCTTGGTTTGCCCTTTGGAGTGCTTGTGCAGCAAAAGAAGTATTTTTGTCTGTAACTGTGAAACAGAGGCATGAAACACGATGGGCTAAAGCCGGTCATCTCTTGGCTTCAGCACAACTGTGTTTGCCTCAGAAAAATGTCTTTGTCCCCAACGTATGTTTTCTCAGTCTGATCTTGTTTACTACTTTACTCCTGTTTCATCGTCTTACAGCTTAATACTATTTTACTCCTGTTTCGTCCTCATTCTCACACAGGTTAGTACTATTTTACTCCGGTTTCTTCCTCATTGTCTTACAGCTTAGTATCATCTTCAGGTGATAGCATTCTCCAGTAGCCCTTTGGTCTGTGAACGCATTGGTGATAGTTTAACCATCTGCAAGAATAATGCATGGAAAATTAAAGTAAACAGTCAATTGGGAACAATCGACAGCTGGAAGGTATGTAGAATGTTCATGGGGAGCTGAAACATGCTGTCCATACATGCCAAAAAGTACTGAAAATAGGCAAGTGTAAATCAAGTGGACTAATAAAACTCATGGTGCTTTTGCAAACAACAGGTCAACGACGTGGAGCTTATGAGCAAGGGGATACTCCCATGCTTTTGGCGCGCACCAACTGACAACGACAAAGGAGGTTTCTTCACCAAGCCATATGCTTCGCGATGGAGAGAAGCCTTCCTCGACAACGTCACGTTCCACAGCAGCCAGTTCTCTGTCAAGGAATCGCCGGACAACACCGTGGAGTTCTCCACCGTCTACTACGGCGTTCCCGGGCACTTACCGAAGCCTGATGACGAAGCCTCCGAGTCCATTCTCTTCCGGGTGAAGATGGTCTGCCGGATTCACGAGTCAGGCGACGTGGTTCTCGACTACGAGGTGAACCCCAGGAGCGACCTCCCTCCCCTTCCCCGGGTGGGCGTCGTGTTCAGCGCCGAGAGGTCCCTGAGCCACGTCACGTGGTACGGCCGGGGCCCCTTCGAGTGCTACCCGGACCGCAAGGCGGCGGCGCACGTCGGCGTGTACGAGAGCAGCGTGGAGGATCTGCACGTGCCGTACATTGCCCCCGTGGAGTGCGGCGGGCGGGCGGACGTCAGGTGGGTGGCGCTCCGTGACTCCGGCGGGCTCGGCCTGTTCGCGACGGCGTACGGTGGCTCCCCGCCGATGCAGATGAGCGCCAGCTACTACGGCGCCGCGGAGCTCGACAGGGCGACGCACGTCCACAGGCTGGTGAAGGGGGACGACATCGAGGTGGGAAGCGATGTGTTTTTTTGTTTTTGTTTTTGAGAGCTGCTGCGAAGTGGTCGGGTCGGGGAGTGATGGCTCAGCTCGTGTTTGTTTTGCAGGTGCATCTTGACCACAGGCACATGGGGCTGGGCGGCGACGACAGCTGGTCGCCGTGCGTGCACGAGCAGTACCTGCTGCCGCCGACGCGGTACGCCTTCTCCCTGCGGCTCTGCCCCGTGCTGCCGACGTCGTCGTTCCATGACATCTACAGGTCTCAGCTCCCCAGCTGATGGTGGTGCCGTGCCGGAGGCCCGTGAAGAGAGAGGCCCATCGAGCCTTGCGAAACAACAATGAACCAGAGACGCATTCTATCCTGCAATGGCCTGGCCAGTAAATTATTATAATAAAATAATAAAGCAGAGACGCATTCGCTCCTGCAAGCTGCAACGGCCTGGTTCCCGTGATGTTCTAACAAATCCTGGATATGTTTATCGGTTACTAGCAAACGTGCGTGGCGTTGCATGGAACTAAACATGTCTTGAAATCGGACTTCATACTGAATTCTATGAGTTTGGTTCATGAATGCGGATAACAAATCGAGATGTGGAGAACGTTAGGGCCGGGACACATACCGAGGGCACTTTGGAAAGTAAAAAAAGAGGGATATAGTTTGGGAGTAAAAAAATGAAAAAAAATCCGGTAATCTTTATAAGGCCCGTTCGGTTTACCCAGAAGTTGACTTGTTCGGTTTCTTTTTTCAGCCGGAACAGTGTTTTTTCTCACAACAATTCAGCCAGAACAGTGTTTTTCAGCAGTTTCAACTAAAATTCAGCAAGTCGAACGGGGTTGTGTAAGAAAGAATACTAAATTTCTTCCAACAGTGTTAAAAAGTGAATCATTTTTTTCGTACTTCTAAGTGCCTGTTTGGTAGGGTTTCTTCTCGGCTTCAGCCCATTTTTTAATAAAAAGTAGGAGCCGAAGCTATTTTGGAGGAGCCACAAATTGTGGCTTCAAAATGGCTCCGGTTTTTCTAGAGGAACACCTCAAAAAAGTCGTGCCAAACACCCCAAGACTATCTATATTATTCTTGAAAATTTAGTAAAGTGTAACTAGTCACATCAGATGAAATTCAATACCCATTACTAAATTTTAGTAGCCATATCAGACGAATTTCAATAGCTAGGCACACGATTTTGGTAACCAATAACCAATCCTACGTTCAATCAGGAAAGCACCAATAACAAATCCGTTATAAGTTATAACCATCAAATGAAAGCACCAATGACAAATCCTACGTTATAACCATCAAACAAAAGTGGTAGTTATTACTCAATGATGAAACTCCATGGTAGATCAAAAACGGTGCAATATGATAGGAAAGGAATAAATAAGAGTGAAATACACTGACGGCCCTTTAACTTGTCGGCCTGTGCCAGTTCGATCCACGAACTTGCAAACGTGGAAAATGACCCCCTTGAACTTGTCAATTTGTTCACCGCAGGCCCATTTCCCATTCGGCGACGTGGCAGCGCCAGCGTGGCAGACAAAGCATGTGAGCCGCACGTTTCAATACCGAACACAGGTGACAATATGCATCTAGGCACCTCCACCTCGTCAAATCTCCAAAATCCTGTCTTCTCCTCTTCAAGTTCATCGTGCTGGGGGCGAGGCGGCGGCGGGGGTGAGGCGACTTGCGACGGAGGCAAAAGTCGGCGACTTTGCAAGATTCTGCGGAAGAGCAACGACGAGACGTACCTAGGGAGCGCATGTTTCTGCCGCGATCGCGGTGAATCTGCGGCATGACGCCGTGCCTGCGACCGGAAGGGGAACCACCGCCGGACTACGGTTAGTCAATAGAAGCTCAAAACCTTCTTATTAGTGCCTTTAGGATGTGGTGGTGGGCATGTACTTGTTCCTTGTGTAGGCCAATTTTGTTTGTTTTGGTGGCTTGGGTTTAGGGTTTCTGGTGTAGCCTAAATAAATCAAGTAGTAATGAGCATCATTTGGTTCAACGTAGGTGATGCTGAGAACAAGTTCACTGTTGAGGTGCACCACTATGGTTTCTTTGTTGGTCAGGATTCGAATAAGGTTTACATTGATGGGAAAGTGAACTGGTTTGACCATTGCGAGGTAGATACCTAGTTTCATTGTGGTTCTTGGATTTTGTTAATGAGTTGAAATGTCCTAAAATAGATGCTCTGAAGATATACTGGTTGCTTCCTGGAATGGATCTTGCTCGTGGACTTAGGGTGATTGAGTCAGGTTCAGAGACATTGGTGATGACTGGCATTGTTGATAGGGTGAAGAACCTTATTGTCTATTTTGATCATGATAATAGCATGCCTGGCATAAACTAGATGACATAGTGGCAAACCCAATTACTTCACTGCCCGAAGTAAACTGTCTATCTTAATCTTACTGGAAACCTATTCTCATCCTCATATGTTTCTTTGGATGCCTGCAAGAGGGGCTTCCTAGCTGGTTGTAGACCTATAATCTGCCTAGATGGTTAACACCTTAAGACTAAGCATGGAGGGATAATGCTCACTGCAATTGGAATTGATCCAAATGACTGCATTTATCCAATTGCATTTGGAGTTGTAGAAGTTGAGTCTCTGGCTACTTGGGAGTGGTTCTTAGAAACATTAAAGCAAGACCTAGTCATTGAAAACACATACCCATGGACTACTTTCATGTCCCACAAATTTAGCAGGCTTCCATGCAGTTTGGAGAGGGGAGCCAACCACTACTATCACAAATGACATGAACTTTGTTTTCTCAACTGTATGCAGATGTAAGTACTCACAAACTTGGTCGACTTTCTCAAATTGAAATGAACACCACCTAACTTGTTGTCATGCAGTGTTCACAAACAAGCAAAAGGCAATTTCAGAAGGAACCATTGCCAGATTGCACATTCATCAGCACCAACCAACCAACTGCAAGGCCAATGCCCCCTACTACTGCAACCAAGGTAGGAAGAGCAAGGTTGAAGCGCAATGCACCTACTGGGCCATCTAATCAGCAAGGCAAGACCAAAAAGACCACAGCTACCAAGACAAGAAGGCTTGAAGACATGTGAATGCGGTCTGTAATGTAGTCTGATGCTTTTGTATAGGTCAATATCATCACTGGCTAGTTTATGTGAACTTGTAAAGCGACAACAAAAACATCTTAGTTGATGCTTAGGATTATTTTGCTTCCTTTTGATTCTTCCAGCCAGACAGGAAGATAGATACATCTTTTGGTTCTTCCATATAAGCACAGGAAGATAGTAGTAAGTTAGTGGCTTACATCCAGGACTTGCAGGTCCTTAGGAAATGGTTGATGGACACCGAATATGTGACAATAAATCATACTTTAATTCTATGGCCTATTTTCCATCTTGAGGAATTCACATTGTTTGATCTGTGAACATCATCTTGTTGTACATGCATTACTGAGATTACTGACAGATGCATTGATTTGATAACATAATATATGGAGAGAGAGGCAGATGCAAACAGTGGGTTAGTTGCCCTTTTCAGCAGAACTTGAGGTGTCCTCTACAAGATTGCCAACTTCCAAGAGCGACAAAAATCCCGCCAGAACCAAGCGACTGACACGCTGGCGCTGCCACGTCGACTAGAGGCCGCATTGGACAGGAAATGGGCCTTCGGTAAACAAGTTGACAAGTTCAGGGGCCGAATTTTCGAGTTTGTAATTTCATGGACCAAAGTGGCACAAACCGACAAGTTAAAGGGCCGCCAGTGTATTTAACTCAATAAATAAAACAGATGTACTCCCACTTATGAATTATGATCAAGCTAGCTAGCTGCAGAAAAAGGGAAATCTAGGAAGGATCCATGCAGTGTTCACAAGAAGGAAGGCGCCACGCCGGCGGCGGCCATAGCTGATGCTCGCCGAGCGCACGAATAGTCTCTAGCCTGCCGACCTTAAGGTTATAGATGCCAACGTCTTTGAGCTCGGTGTGTTAGTTGTTGAACTCTCACTCTCGGTAGTAGCAGAATTCTTACTCTCATCGAGAGATGATGACACTAGGAGTTGGGGCAATTTTCTGGTTTATTTCTCACACAAACTCACACAAATGCCATGCCAACCTGAGAGGTTGGGGATACATATTTATAGGCTGCTAGCCAGCCAAGCATATGCCAAGATGCTAGTCTAAGATGCTAAGATGTTGTCCTCTAGATGCTAGTCTAAGATGCTGTCATAGATGCTAATCCTAGATGCTAAGATGCTGTCCTAGCCAGTCAAGGATGCTGTCCTTGTGGCAGCAACAACCAATAGTCCTTGTGGCAAAGACAAAGAAGAATACCAAAGAAATGCCCCATAGTCCTTGTGGGCAAAGAAGACAACAATGACTAGCAACCCCACAAAGAAAGACTGCATCACCAACACAACACAGAGACTTATCCATCATTCTCCCCTAAGTCTTGTGCGTCGTCTTGTGGGGAAGTTGAACCATCCCGGTCCTGGAGCAGAGCTCAAGGAACTTGATCCTCCCAAGAGGCTTGGTGAGCAGGTCCGCAAGCTGGTCCTTGGTGTTGATGTAGCTCACCTTGATGTTCCCTTCCTCAAAGCAGCCTCGGATGAAGTGGTACCTCACCCGACGTGCTTGCTGCGTTCGTGGAAGATGGGGTTCTTTGCCAGGGCCAAAGCGGACTTGCTGTCCACCCTGAGCTCCACCGCTCTAGTGTCTCTGCCGAGGAGATCACCAAGCAGTCGAGTTAGCCAGAGCGCCTGCGTCGAAGCGGTGGAGGCCGCTATGTACTTGGCCTCGTAGCTGGATAGGGCCACCACCTGCTGCTTGACCGACTGCCAGCTAACGATGCATTTGCCGAGGAAGAAGAGGATCCCGCTCGTGCTCTTGCTGGTGTTGATGTCACCGGTGTGGTCGCTATCGCTGTACCCGACAAAGTGTGCCGCCCCAGGGCACCTTGGGTAGTAGAAGCCGTGGTCGAGAGTCCCCGCAACGTAGCGGATGATCCTCTTCACAGCCTGCTGGTGCTCCGTTGTCGGCCGCTGCATGAATCGACTAACATAGCCGACGGAGAATGCCAGGTCCGGCCATGTGTGGGCGAGGTAGCTAAGGCTCCCCATAAGACGCCGGTACTGCGTAGCGTCCACCTCCTCCGCTGTGCTGTCGTGGCTCAGCTTCAGCCTCTCCTCCATCCGAGTGAGAGCTGAGTTGCAGTCGGTGAGCCCAGCTAGCTCAACGACGCGCTTGGTGTAGGCGGTCTGTCGAAGCGTGATCCCGGAGTCATCCTGGTGCACCTCGATCCCCAGGTAGAACGAGAGAGGTCCCAGGTCACTCATCTGGAAGGTGGCCTTCATCTCTTCCTTGAATGCCGCCACCTCCGCATCCTTGGTGCCGGTGATCACCAAGTCATCGACGTAGACACCCACCAGCAGAGCATTTCCTTCACTGCCCCGTCGGTAGATGGCCGCCTCGTGCGGGCTTTGCTCAAAGCTCATCCCCTTTAGCGTGGAATCCAGCTTGGCATTCCACGCCCTCGGTGCCTGCCGCAAGCCATAGAGGGCCTTGCGTAGGTGGATGTAACACCCCGGTGTTACGATCCTTTTTAGCGTCGCGATTTAGGCCTCAGTAAAGTTTTCGAAACGAGTTTCTCGGATTTTTGATTTAAAACGTATTCGACGCGATACGCGAATCCAGTGTGACTGAGTTTGCGGACTCAAGTAAACGCTCAAGTTGAATCACACCGGGCGTAGAAATAATTAGGAATGTCGAACGGCAATTCGAGCCAATCGATAGCAAACGGTTCATTCTATTAGATTAAGCATGAAAAGCAGCGTTTATAAATAAAATAAAACCCATTCATAAATAGAACGATATACATATATATATAGCTTTTGAATCAATTTAAATGCGAGTTTGTGGAAATTTTGCTGTGCCTAGACGTTACAATTTATGTAAAGTAGTAAATCGTGTATATATATATATATATATATATATATATATATATATATATATATATGTGTTTAGCCCTTGTTTAGTTCCATGAATGTTATGTTACGACGTTCGTTTTATTTGGCAAATAGTGTTCAAACTAATTTAATCAATGAACATGTAACTGTGTTAGTTGACCTGCTCTCTACAACCTTATCTACACATGTCTAATCTTGGTCTTGTCCGAATTTTTAATGGGAGCAGCAGCAATCAATGCACTTTTCAGCACAAGCAAGCCGAGCCAAGTCTTCACGCTGTTTTCCTTCAATTTTCTATCGCTGTTGCCGTGCCTGCGTGCCTTGTCACACGGTTGTCACTGTCGCTCGTCGTCTTTTCCTTTCTTCCCCGGCAGCCCACGCGCGACCGGACCACGTGTTCGTCTGTCTCCTGCTAGCATTGTTTCCCTCTCTCGCTCCCTTCCTTTTTCTACTGATTCCGGCCGTCGTCGCTCGACCACTGCCGCATCAGTCCACCGCAGCGCCCTGCCGTCGTCCACGCCGGGTCGCCCTGCTGCTGGCGCACGCGTGTTGCAGCGGTGCCCCATCTTTCTTCCCCTCACCCGTGCGCGCCCGAGCCACTTTTGCCGGTCTCGCCTCGTCCCGCCGACGCTGGCCGTCCCCGCGAGTGAGCACGCCCGCGCTCCTCGGGTCCGCGTTGGGGCTTGCTGCTCCGGCCGTGGCCGTCATGCGCGCGTGAGTGCGCGAGTTCCTTGGCCGCGCGTGGCTCTCCGTTCCTTTCCTTTCTCGCTGTCCTGCGCCCTGCCACCGCCCACCACCGCAGCGGCCGTGTCTCTTGGCCAGCAGTTTCCCCCGAGACGCCCCCGCTTTTCCTTCCCGCTCTTCCCCTTGCTCAAGGCCGAAGCTCCGCGGTTCCTCGGCGTCCATGCCGCAGCGCCCTTCCCTAGCTCGCCCATCTGAGCAACCCGCGCAGCCCGTTGTGGCCGCCGTCGCCGGTTTCCCTTGCGTGTGCGCGTGAAGCCACCACCGCGCTGGAACCAGTCCTCCCTACGCCGCCGTCCGTGCACGTCCTTGATCCCACGCCGGCCTCGCTGTTCCGCCACGCTGTCCTCCGCCTCCAACGCAGGGCCGTCCGACCATAGCATCCCGTCACCGTCCGGCCACAGCACCCCGCTACTGTCTCGCGCGTCCGCTCCGCAACGTCACCATCTCGCCCGTGCGCGTGCACCTCAGCCGCGCGTGAGCACGCCTTGGCCGCCGGTGCCGTGGTGCTTGCTGCGCCGTGGCCGCGACCGCCGGCCACACGCCTGGATGCTTGCTTCCGTGGCCAGCGATTGGTGTTTAGTGCTTGCTCTGCGTTGGCGGATGAAGGCAGGGGTAAGAATCCAAGGAAATAGTCTTTACGAGAGTGTTTTTGCGAATTACATGACCCATTTGAACAGTATTATGGACCTAGGGTCGAATTGAGATAAGCATAGGGGTCGTTTCGCTTATATGCCGTCGTCACCGTGCCCTAACCGCGTTGGGCTGGGCTGCGTCTGATGTTTGGGCCATGCGCTGTGGGCCTGGACCGCTAGCGCGGTTAGCGCCGTTACCGGGCCGCTCTGTGTGCGCCCACCTGGGCCACTGCCCGCTCCCCGCTGCTGGGCCGCCAGCGCACTCCGCCTGGCTGGGCCGCCCGATCGCTGGCCTGGCCGGTTGCGCTGCGGGTGCCTGGGCCTCGTGGTCGCCCGCGTGGGCCGCGCTGGCCGTGGTTGGCCCAGGTGCCAGTCTTTTTGTAGTTTTTGTTTAAAATGGCTGAAACTTGTAAAATCAATATACTATGGTATAAGAATCCAAAAATAGTGAAACCAGTTCTGTTGAGTCCCTAAAATCATGATCTACCGATTAGTACATTTTTTTTACATAGTTTGATAATATTTTTGGGAGCTATATAATTAAATCTTAGATACTTAATATTGTAAAATACAAACTTGTAGGAACTTTCGTGATAAATTGGTAATAGTATTGGATCTTAAATTTTTATAGTATGTTCCTAGCAATATTAGGTATTTACTATAATTTTTGTAGCTAAATAATAATTAGTTTGCTAGGTAGATGATGATGCTCTATTTCGAATAACGATTAAATCGATATAATGAAATAAAGAAACAACTTGGGTTTATATAACTAAAATAATTGTTGAGAAATAATGTCTTATTCGATAACATGGATATGTAACCTAAGTACGGTCGTCGTTAGAACTAGCCCGTTAACTCGAGCAGCGTACGTCGTATTTTACGAGTCACGGTTACAGTTGCCTAATTACATTTTTGCATTGCATCTCATGCATGTCATATAGGTACGATGATGGATCAGCTGTCCTATCGAAGGATGATTGGGAATCCGAAGATGGTGTATTGGTATTCTCTCCAGGAGATGATGCGAGGGGTTTTCTATTCGGATGATCTGAAGATACAGCTACTAACTTTTTAATATATCTTACCCAGGCAAGCCCCGGTGCATAACCCCTACCTTCTGCAGTTTAAATTATATTTGTGCATTAAGTTTCAAGGAGTTGAATGAAGCCCACTTGCATATATATCTTTATCCTATGAGTCTTACTAGTATGACAGGATCGTGTAGATTGCTATGCTACAGGACTCCGGTAGAAGTCGAGTGATTGTCTGTCACTCGCGAGATACATGAAATATGTTACTATATGATTATCACCTGGAATATATAAAATGGTGGAAAGGAAAATGGTGACCGGGTAGGGATATGGTTTGGGTATTGGTGGGTGTAAAAGTTGTGTCGCCACGGAGGCGGGTCATAGCTTGGTTACACCGTTTTTCCCTGTCTAGTCGGTTAAGGACCAATCGTTGCATATGACTCTAGGAAGGTCACAGACTTATTATCCCGAGCACATACTTGTGTATGGGCGCTTGGAAGACTTGTTGCTCTCTTGTCGCGGATCCGGCTCTTTTCGAACCGACTGTCAGGGTTTTATTTTGGTGGAGGAGGTCCTTCCACCGCACTGAGTCCGGGACTCAGGGGCGGGGGCTTGGAGTCCCAGTTTAGATGAGGACCTGGACACCCGGGACAGGAGAGTGATGGGTTGGTCCTGCTTGTGCCTGGGGTACAAGCGGGGCGTGTGTTTTCGGGGTACCCAGCTGGGGGCATTGATTCGTGAATCGCCGGGCTATCCGGTACGGCTTGTCTACGGTTTAGCATCGTAGTAAGAACTGAAAGATGGAAGATGAAAGACGGACAAAGGTAATCTGATTGCTTACCACCTGCTTGAAAGTAGCATAGGTGTTTACATAGAATGGTTAGTTATTGAACCAATGCGGCTATTAATGAAAATCGAGTATAAGGACTCACGCTTAGTAATGCTTCCTGCAAATGCAACCCACAAGCCAGATAACCTTGCATATCCTTGGAGTCTTTTCTTTTCTCCTGTCGGGTAAGTCTTGCTGAGTACAATTGAGTACTCAGGGTTTTATTCCCCCTGTTGCAGGTAACATGTGGAGGCTTAAGCTGACTCTTATGTGTGGATTCCTCCTGGTGGGCTCAGAGAAGATTTCCTTTACGATGCGATCGTAGTTTTTATTTATAACTCTCACCAAATGCTTTTATAAATGGAAGTTTAATAATATGTTGTCGTAGTCTATATGTCAATACTTTCTCATGTCATGTTTAGATATTTATTTCCGCTGTAACTCTATTCACATATTTCTATTCCGCTGTTCAAGTAAATTGTTTATAACTCTGATAATATGATTTCATTCCGCTGTCATATTAATAAATATTATACTCTGATGTTGTATTAAAAGTGATGTAAGAAATGGTTACGAATGATGTAAGCTTTATTCTCTCATTTGTGATCCTGATGGCAAAAATGTGGATTTTTGGGTTCTCCCCTGGGGTGTGCTCGACGGAATTGAGTAATTTAGTGTTCTCCCTCGAGTGCTTAGTGTCTAATGGAAGACAAGCACTCCTGTGAGGCATTAAATTAGGCGGTTCTGCCACAGTGGAGCACCTTGCCCTCTTCTTGGGGATCGCAAATCCTGGCGGCTGGTGCACGTAGACCTCCTCCTTCAAGTCGCCGTTAAGGAACGCCGACTTGACGTCCATGTGATGAACACGCCAGCCCTCCTGGGCAGCTAGCGCAAGGAGGAGTTGCACAGACTCCATCTGTGCCATGGGAGCAAAGGCGTCATCGAAGTCGACCCCTCCTGCTGCACGAAGCCTCGTGCCACCAAGCGAGCCTTGTAGTTGATGATGGCACCGGCTTCATCCCTCTTCAGCTTGTACACCCACTTAAGGGTGATCGCGCGGTGACCACGAGGAAGGTCAGCAAGCTCCCAGGTGTGGTTCTTCTCAACCGCATCCATCTCCAACTACATCGCGGCGTGCCATGCCGCGTGTCTCTCGGCCTCTGCAAACGATCGAGGTTCATCGTCGTCACACGCAAGGTGCAACTACGCCTCTAGGTCATGAGGCACCGGTCTCGGCACCGGCTGGTCACCGAGATGGTTCTCCAGCGTACGGTACCGCAACGGCTCGCCATCGTGGTACGCATCGATGCGCTCCTCGTCGTGAGAGAGCGGAGTAGCGAGCTCAACCGGACCATGCTCAACACGAGCTGGTGGTGGGGTAGACGTGCCCGGAGTGGTGCCTGTCGGTGTTGGAGTGCATGGCGTTGCCGGCTGTGGTGGAGCCAGCGAAGAACTCATCGCAGTCGAGGTGCTGGCTGGAGAGCGTGGTGCTATCGGAGTAGCAGGCGCCGAGGTCGGTGGAGGCTCGGGGACTGGGGTAGACGCGCTCGCCGAAGAAGAGCTGCCTACTCCCCTAGCTCCCTTGAAGTGGACGTACTCGACAGTGAAGTCGTCGTATGTCGGAGCCGAGCCATCGTCCACCGCCTTGTCCCACGCCCATCCTCGCCCTTCGTCGAACACAACGTCGCGCGCCGTGCGCACACGCTGTGTCTTCGGGTCAAGGATGCGGTAGGCCTTCGAGCCCTCCACGTAGCCGATGAACACTCCCGGAGTGCTCCTATCGTCGAGCTTGCTGATGTGGCCAAGCTCCTTGGCGAACGCGAGGCAGCCGAAGACCCGCAAGTGGGAGACCGCCGGCTTGCGCCCATGCCAAGCCTCGTACGGTGTCCTGCCATCGAGCACCTTGGTAGGTGAGCGGTTGAGGATGTAGACGGTCGTCACCACCGCCTCTCCCTAGAAGACAGCCGGCATCCCCCTCTGCTTGAGGAGGGCCCAAGCCATCCCCACAACCGTCTAGTTACGCTGCTCGACGACGCCGTTCTGCTGCAGGCTATACGGTGTGGAGTAGTGGCGCTGAATGCCCTCATCAGCGCAGTACGATGCGAATTCAGCCGCCGTGAATTCGCCGCCGTTGTCGGTGCGCAGCATGCGTAGCTTGCGGCCGCACTCCGCCTCCGCAGCAGCCTACGCGCGCCTGATGGCGTCCGCAGCCTCTCCCTTGCTACCGAGGACCATCACCCACATGTAGCGGGAGAGGTCATCGACGAGTAGCAGGAAGTATCGTCGTCCTCCCGGTGTGGCCGGTGTCACCGGGCCACACAAGTCCCCGTGCACAAGCTCGAGCCTCTCCTTGGCTCGAAAGCTCGCCCACTGGGGAAAGGGGAGTCGCCTCTGCTTTGTCAACACGTAGACATCGTAGAGCTGCTCCACATGGTCGAGGCACGGCAGGCCTCGCACCATCTCCGTGGCACTGAGCCGCTTCAGGGCCTCAAAGTGAAGGTGCCCGAAGCACTCATGCCACTGCCATGCCTCGTCGTCCCGACGAGCAGCGAGACAGAGGAGTTGTGCCACCTGCACATTAAGGACGTAGAGTCGATTTGCGCTTCTGGATACCTTGGCAAGAAGGCGACAACGATGATCCCAAATCCTCATGACTCCATCCTCAACCACCACGTGCAAACCGTTCTCATCCAGCTGTCCCAAGCTGATGATGGAGTTCCTCAACGCGGGGATGTAGTAGACTCCGGTGAGCAGTCTATGCTCACCAAACACGACGGTGAAGATGATGGAGCCGACGCCCTTGATCTCCACGCCGGAGGCATCCCCAAACTTGACGGAGCCTCGGACGCTAGAAGTCAAGCTCGGTGAAGAACTCCTGTCGACCGGTCATGTGATGGGTGGCGCCGGTGTCGAGGCACCACCCGTCAGTCTTGTCATTGCCGGAGCTATCGCCGAGGAGGGCGTGTGGTTTTGGCTCGTCAAGGTGGAGGAGAGCCGCTGCGGCCGGTGCCGCTGGAGGTAGCTCGATGCTTGCATGTGCCATGAACAGAGCCGGCTCCTCCTCCTCCACCTATGCGACGTGGGCCTAGCTGCCGTCGTCGTGGTCGGCGATCCTTGGCCCAATGGCCAAGCCGGGCGCTGATTGCGGAAAGCGCCGCCTCGTCGTGCGGCTTGTGCTGCCGCGATGGCGCCGCCTGGCGCCTCGCGGGCATCACCCTCGGCACGTCCTCGCGCCCTAGCCTGGGCGTCTCTACGTGCCTTACGTGGCTTGCCACGCTTGCGACCGCCTGTCATGGAAGAAGGCTCCCCCTTCTTCCGGTCACCTTGGCTGGCAAGCCACTACTCCCGAGTGAGAAGAAGCTTCCCGCCAGTGGTGATGGGCCCCGAGAGAGACTGTGGCTCATCGCTGTCGACGACCTTGAGGTGACCTATCACCTCCTCGATCAACATCGTGGAGAGATCCAGCAGGGACTCGATCGAGCGAGCCATCTGCATATACTTCTCGGGGACGCAGCGAAAGAGCTTTTCGACAGCTCTCTCCTTGCCGTAGGTGTCATCGCCGAATTGCACCATCTTCTGCAACAGAGTGTTGAGACGGAGAGCAAAGTCATCAACGTCCTCACCTGGCTTGAAGGCCTGGTTCTCCCACTCCTTGCGAAGTGCCTGCAGTGTGGACTTGCGGGCGCGGTCGCTGCCGATGCGTGTCGCAGCGATGGCATCCCAAGCCTCCTTGGCAGTCCGCTTGTTGGTAAGCGAGAACTGCATCTTGGGCGGGACTGCAGCGATGAGGGCATCTAGTGCCCGTCAATCTAGGTCGTAGTCGACGTCGCCGTACCGGACTGCCTCCCACATGTGCCGCACCTGGAGCTTTACCCTCATCACCGTAGCCCACTCAACGTAGTTGGTCTTGGTGAGGGTAGGCCACCCACCGCCGGGACCGACGCCCCGACAATAGCCTGGAGCCCATGGTAACCACGGTACCGATCCGGGGAGAGAGAGCCACGCTGCCTGTGAAGGTCGTGCTCTCCGTCGACCCATCGGTACCGATCCGGGGAGAGAGAGCCACGCTGCCTGTGAAGGTCACGCTCTCCATCGACCCGTCCGCCACCGTTGCTGTGCGCGCCTCCTCTAGGAGCGCCGCCGCCGTACGCGCCTCCACCAGGAGCGCCGCCGGCGCATCCGCTCCTGTCTGGGCTGCCGCCGCGCTCGTGGGCATGCGCGGCTGCCCCAGGAGCGCCACCGCCATGCGCGCCTCCTCCAGGAGCGCCGCCAGCGCGTCCGCGCCTGTCTGGGCTGCCGCCACGCTCGTGGGCGTGTGCGGCTGCCCACTGCGCCGCCCGTGCTCGCGCTGCCTCCCTCTCTAGCAGCTCGAGGTCCACGTCGGCGGTGTCATCAGTGGAAATGGAGCTGCCGATGTTGCCGCGTAGAGCCTCGACCTCCGCTGCCGCCGCACGCGCTACATTCGCCGACACGCCGCCTCCGCCTGCGCTGGCTGTTGCCCGCTCCGCCCGCCGCCGACCTCGACGCCTTGCCGCCGCCATGGCAGAAGGTCTGCTGCGCCGCCGCTTCGCATTCTCTGCCGCGGCAAGTTGCCTCTCGCCAACGCTTGGCGTGCTCGAGGGCGACGAAGCGTTGAGATCGCCTACGGACATGACGCGCCACTGGGGCTGCTGCGTGGGGAGAGGGCTGCTTTAGACGAGCTGCTTGCTCAGGCAGAGGGAGAGGGAGGAGGAGTGGCGGGGTGGAGGAGTTTAGCTGCCGCCAACAAACTAGGGGCATTGTAGGGGCTAGGAGGGGAGATGAGCAGGAGATGCTCAGGCTATAGGATAGTATGGCTCTGATACCAGTTGTTAGTCGTTGAACTCTCACTCTCGGTAGTAGCAGAATTCTTACTCTCATCGAGAGAGGATGACACTAGGAATTGGAGCAATTTTCTGGTTTATTTCTCACACAAACTCACACAAATGCCATGCCAACCTAAGAGGTTGGGGATACATATTTATAGGCTGCTAGCCAGCCAAGCATATACCAAGATGCTAGTCTAAGATGCTAGTCTAAGATGCTAAGATGCTGTCCTCTAGATGCTAGTCTAAGATGTTATCCTAGATACTAAGATGTTGTCCTAGCCAATCAAGGATGCTGTCCTTATGGCAGCAGCAGCCAACAGTCCTTGTGGCAGCACAGCAACAGCCAGCAACCCCACAGTCCTTGTGGAAGCAGTACAACAACAGCTAGCAGTCCCACAAAGACCAGACTAGCCAACACAACACAGAGAATTATCCATCATGGTGTCGTCGGCTTCGCCGTAGGAATTGGATCTCTGCTGGTTGTTGGCCTTGCGTAGGCAGGCCACCCCGACCTCATCGTCAGTGAAGTAGACGCAGCCGGGCCTGATGCCCTGGTGCTCCCTCGTCGACAGGCACAGCGACCCGTTGACGCCGACGAAGAGCGCGGTGTCGCCGATGTCCGCCGCCTCCTCCCACCGTTCCTTGACGCGGTCTAGTATCTGGACCTCGAAGAAAATGCGCGTGCGCGTGTCCCTAGAGTAGCGATCGTCACTTTTATCATCCCTAGCGTGCTTGAGCACGGCCATGAACCGCCCGTGTAGGTGATAGACAAGAAGCGTCCGTTGTGGTGTATGGCATCCTTGACGGCGTCGGGGGAGCGCGCCATCCTCCACGAGAGGTCCTTCAGCCGCCGTGAAGGATGGGGTGCCGGTGCACCGGTCCATGATGAGCATGGCGGCGTAGCTGTTCGGGCACGGCGACGCCGAGAGGATGACCTTGCGGTAGAAGACCTGCCGCATCTGGGTGGCCGTGAGAGTGTATGTCCTCGGCTCCTCGCCGTCGCCGTCCGTCCGATAGTCGTATTTGTGTCCCGGCGCCGGTGGGGGTGGGGGTTGGCCTCCGAAGCGGACCTGTAGGAAGGGATCCATGTGGATGCAGAACTAGTGGCCGCCGGAGACCGGGTGGATGAATGGGACGGTGGTGGTGGCCGGCAAGTCGGCATGCGCGCCGTGGTCCGGTTGGCCATGCGCAGGGCGCCCCTATCGTCAGCCGTCACGAGCCACCCGCCCGAGGAGCCGATGGGGACGTGGCTGCGCATGGCGACGTCCGAGGTGCGCACGGTGGTGTTCTCCTCATCGGCCAGGGACAGGACCCTGGCCCTGTCCTCGTTCTCTGCGGGGAGGATGAGCCACGGCGTCTCCGGCTTCAAGTGGTGCCCCGACGCGCTGCAGACAGAGGCGGAGGCGAGGCGCGTGAGGAAGGCGAGGCGGTGGTGGATCTCGGGCAGCAGATCGGGTGGGAGGTGTTGAAGCTGGAACTGGCCAGCTGCCTCTCCCTCTGCCGCTCGAGTTGGCGGCGGCGTCGCGAACCGTCCATGATTGTTTCGATGAGGATCCTGAGTATGGCTTCGTCCTCCTAATATTTAGGTACTTGGAAAAACTGAGCCAGTTCCGCGTAACTTTACGCGGCTCTCGAGTCGTGCGGATCCTTCTCCCTACGTGCGCTCGCAGGCCGCCACCGCGTTGCCTCGTTGGAGATGTGCTCGCGCGCCGCCAGGGGAGCTCGCCTGCGCCGCCGCGCTGGTGCTCTGCTCGCTCGCCACGCTCGCGTACCGGCCACACTAGACCTTTGCTCGCACGCCATGCCCGCGTACCGGCCGCGCTGGATCACTCGCGTTGGAGATGTGCTCGCGCGCCACCGGGAGCTTCGCTCGCCGCCGCTACTGGTGTTTCTACTTCGCTTGTCGCTATTGGTGCTGAGCTACTCGCGCTCGCGCTGCGCCGCCGCATCACCCGCTCGCTCTTCGATCGCTGCGTGTTGAGCGTCGCCGCGTCGCCTAGATCACTTTCGCGTTGGGCCGTGCTGTGCTCGCTGCCGCCGCCACGCCGCGCGCCGCGCGCGCCGTCTTTGAGCTCGCTTTCGCTCGCCGTGCTTTCGCGCATCGCCGCCGCTGGATTGGATCACTTCATTTGGAGCTCGATCATCTCGCTGGAGCTCGCTTTCGCTTCGCTGCTGCGCGACCGTCGCATTTGGATCACTCGCGTTGGAGCTGTGCTCTTGCGCCGCCGGGGAGCTCACCTGCGCCGCCTGCTGGGTGCTGCTTTCGCCGCCGCGCACGCAGCGCGGCCGCCATTGGAGCTCTGCTTTCGCTTCGCCGTGCTTTCGCGTCTGCGCATCGTATTTGGATGGATCATCGCTCGCTTGTCGCCCTCACGTGCTGCCAGCCACCGCTCGCATCAGATGTTGTTGCACCGGTGTGCGTCTTTGCTTCTCTCGTGGATGGCCGACCGCTCCACTTTGGTACCGCCCGTCCGCCTTGCTTCTGTGTACGTGGTTCTCGGAGGAAGAAGACGATGATAATTATCAAATTTGATTTTTTAATGTCATTTATTAGAAACTCTTGGAGATGACATTCTTTTTTCCTCCTCAAATCTTTTTAAGAGTTGCTAAACTACAAGTTTTTAGGAGAAAAAAGTAGGGAATTCTCGGAGATGCTCTTATATCTTGTTTTTTTTTTTCTTGACCAAACACGTGTACCATATGAACTAGAACTAGTTACAAACACAGAGTCTTTATACTCCTATATAAAAGGCACGTTTTTTTTTTTGGAAACGAACGTTTTTTTCAAACCCCGCCCCTCCACGTCTCGCCATGCCCGGCGCCGCATCTCCCCGTCCCATCCAGCCACGCGCACCGCCCCGCTCCGGCGGTGCTCCGTCACGCCACCACCGGTGACCTCCGAGTCCTCGCATGGCTTCTCGCCGGAACCGGTCCTTTCCGGTAGTGAACGTGAACTCGGTATGAGGAAGTGGACGGACGCAGGGGCGAAGCCAGGTTGATCTTGCCTGGTGTCCATGCACCAGGGTAAAAAATCTTTTTACCGCAAACTACATAATTTTTCACCATGTATTGCTTCCAGATTAATGTATGTCTCCTTGGCCTTGCACCACCATGAATTTAGAGTTGGCTTCGCCCCTGGACGGATGAACGACACTGGGGCTTCGTCCTGTCGCTCTTCAGGAGACGGCCGCCACGCAAGGCACGTGCCATGTGCGAGAGAGCGAGCAGCACCGGCGTTGGGCGGCTCAGCTCCCCCGCCCCGCTCTGCATGGTCCTATGCATCACAACTTGGCGGCCACCGCTTCATCGGCTGCGGTTGAAGAGGAACTACCATAACAGACAGACATGTAAAATGCCAGATTAGTATGAACTTTGAAATCACATTTGCATTGCCATACTAATCTGGCATGATTATTTAGATTAAAAATATCACATAATTCTCAAGAGTGGCAAATGCAATTTTCAAACTGACTTGAGGCCGCTGGTACTAAGAGGCCAGCAACTTGCTAACAGCATACACTGACAGCCTCACTTTGATGCAACATTGCCTAAATGATACACTTTACATAAATTTGACAAATATGAAGAGGAGTGATCTAAAACTTGATCAGATTTGGTGTGATGCCCTTGGGGAAACTAAAGGGGATAGCGTCTAAATATATTGTACATTTGTTCTGCTTGTAAAATTAAATCTGGTAGGATCCCAGATCATTCCTTTTCAAAATTTCTAGAGTTTGCAAGGATGTCCATAAAAGACCGGGGGTGCACAGGTGAGCATGAACTTGATTATAGAGCATCTCCAATAGTTTCTAAAAAAATGGTAATTAATGAGTTTTCCAAACGGCTAAAGAGTTGGGAGCATATTTATTGTGTTCCTCCAACAATTTTCAAAATCTCGATCCTAAAATATAGAAGTCAATTTTATATCAGAAATCCTAGAATATTTCTAAGTCATCCTAATCACTTTTATATTTTCTTTCTCTCCTATATATTTGCATCAGAAACCTGTCGGTGGCTAGCCAGGCTAGAGAGGTCACCGGTGGCTAGCTGGAGCCTGCCTAGAAGACATATTCGACCAACCAAACAAGTCGAAGTTGGCTTTGCGGAGCCTGGCTAGAAGGATATGCAGGAACCAAACATCCCCATTATCCGTACAATTAGGTCGAGTTTACCGAGTGCGGACAGATCGGGAGTTGAGATAGAAAGTTGTTGGAGAACAGTTTTTGCCAAAAAAAATAGATTGGAAGTGAGTTTTAAAAACTTTGGAGATGCTCTTACTCTGTTCATTTTACTTGTTGATCGCTCCAGGAGTCCAGGGTGCATGTTTATGCGTCCCATATACAGTAGTGAGGGGAGCTCCACCATTCCTTCATTCTATGACACCAGCACTCACCAAACAGTAGATTATGCGTATGGAACTATGGATACCGCTGCTATTCTTGATCGCACTTATTTGCTGATGGCATCTTTCTTACTAATGCTCGCCCAATTTATTACATCAACGAACATTGCACAGGAGATGCACAAGAACAAGGAGGATACGAAGGGCAAGCCGTTTCTCATGCTGCATCGGCCCATGCTTCCTCAGTTCCCAGTAAATCAATTTTAGAGTTGTCTTAATATAAACTTTCTTAATTTGAATGAATTTATAGAGTGTGTATATGCAGAGGAAGAGAGATGAAAGAAAAAAAAATACTTCCTCCATTCCCAGTAAATCAATTCTAGAGTTGTCTTAATATAAACTTTTTTAAATTCGAACGAATTTATAGAAAAGATTGCCAAGATTTATGACATTAAATTAGTATTATTAAATACACCATATAATATATATTTTTCTATAAATTTAGTCAAATATAAAAAAAGTTTGACTTAGATAACTATAGAAATTGATTTACTCAAAGGTGGTGTATATACTGAGAGATTTTGGTAATATATTTTGAGGAGATGCATTACCAATAATACAAGACTACCATATATGCAGTTTTAAGAGATAGACTATTAGTAATGTCTAGATAGAACATGGAGGTTAACTTTAGCTTGCTTTCATTCCAAAACGGGAGGTATATGCCCTCAACTAGTGGATTGTCAATAACATGGTTCATCTTATTAATTTTTGGCTCCTGACGCAAAGCATGGTCTATGAAGCCATTCTTTTCTTGGTTGGAGACTTGAGTTTGTTGGGTTATACCCGTACGAGTAGGTAGTAACACTACCCTGAATCTTTATTGTGACTTGTGCCAGAGCCACATGGACGTGGTTGGGTGTGGGTGGATGAATAACCCAAGGAAAACGATTGTTTTAGCGCTAAAGTCTACTACGTGGATTTTATTCTGTTTCATGTGAAAAGAAACAGATTTTTTTCATTAAAAAACGATAATGCTCCAATTAAGACGTCCGGACAGACGAACGCCTCACTCTGCTCACTCATGCACACCCAATCCCTCGCTTCCTCCTCCCCTTTTGCGCTCGTGCCCCACCCCACCCCGACGCGCGGCCATGGTTGCCTCCATGGCCGGCAGCAGTGCTCTCACCCACCCTGGCGTGCGTCCTTTCCTACCCCGGCGTCCTCCTCTCCCACCCCGGCGGCTCTTCCCCCCACCCCGGCGTCCTCACCCATAGGGAGCGTCCAATGCCCGCGGATCCGGTGGCCCTCTCCCCTACCCTGGCGAGATCCATGGAGCACGAGCGAGATCCATGGAGGTGGTGCGGCGGTGTTGCAGGGAGTGGGCGGCTCTTCCCCACCCCGGCACTGCGCCCTCTCCACCCTCGGCGGTGCCCTCTCTCCCCCCGATGACCGAGCTCCCCCCACCCCAGCGGCGCTGAGCAAAGCCCGGTACCGGTGGCGATGGCCGCGCTGGTGCTCGCATGTAGCCACTGTCTCCGACCTTGACGACCGGAATCGACCGGCCCAACCTTCCCCTTTCCTATGTTGCATATGTATGTTTCATGTGTTTCAGGCGTTTCAGATGTATGTTGCATTTGTTTCATATGAAAGTTACAAAAGTAGATCGGGGAATGTTGCATATATTGCATATGTTGTAATTGTTTCAGAGACATGTTGCGAGAGTATGTTTTGAATGTTTCGGATGTTTTAGAGGTATGTTTCATCTGTATTTTCCGGACGCGTGTTGTAAGTGTGTTTATCTGGATGTTGCATATGTTTCACACATACGTTGCATGTGTTTTATTTGGATGTTGTGTATGGTTGTAATGGTTTTCAAGTGTTTTCAAGTTTTTTCAAAGTGTTTCAGAAGCATGTTTTAAGTGTCTCAACTGCCTTCAGACATATGCCCTGTTCGCTTGGCTGATAAGCTATGACTGAAAGTATTGTTGGCTGATTTGTTATGAGAGAAAAATATTGTTCGTTGGCTGAAAAATTACGGCTTATAAGCCAAGCGAACATGACGATATGTTGCAACTGTTGTATTTGGATGTTTTAAAAGTAGATCGGGTGTTGCATGTCTCCTCCCCACCTTCTGCTGCATTGTCTCGGTGTGTCCTCCTCTCGGCATCGGCAGGGCATCCATATGACGCCACGGCCGGGTCCTTTTGAATCGGAGGCGCCACACCCCTCCCCCTCTTAGTCGCTCGGGCGGCGTGGGCCCTGCGTGATGCGCGTGAAACGGAGTGCACTGCGCGGGCGTCCGTCCGAACGCTAGCACTACCTTTTAAAAAAGAATGATTTGTGAAATTTTCGCATAGTATTCATCCAATCCAATAGAACAATTGAAGATCGTCGATCAACCAAATGCCTCCATAAAGGCAAAAACCATGGTCGACTCCTCAAGCAAGTTGTCTATACCTGTTGCGTCTCCATCGCCAGTGCAAGTAGGCAAGAGCAAATTTTCCAAAAAAAAAGTAGGCACGAGCACAAAGCAGTGACATGAACACTGACACGCCATGCCAGTAGGACTTTGAATAAATTTCTCCTCATTGGACCAAATAGTATATTCATATATTCTGTGATAATGTTGTTTCATTTTCCAGTTCGATCCCGACAAACCCTTCCTGCTTTATTTTAAGGTTGTTTTTTCAGAGTTCACAGTCACGACAGCCGAGGCCATGTTTAGTTACCTAAATTTCTGAATTTGGCATTATAAAAAAAGAAGATTTTTCGTCACATAAACTTATGGTACATGCATGGAGTACTAAATATTGACGAAATCAAAAACTAATTGCATAGTTTAGTTGTACTTTGCGAGACGAACGTTTTGAGCCTAATTAGTCAACGATTAGGCAATTATTACCCAATAAAAACAAAACGCTACAGTGCACTACAGAATTCAGCGGCGCCGAATCCGGCCGGAACTAAACACGGACTGATTGTTTTTGCCAAGTACTAGTATACTGCCAAGTACAGTATTTGAACGGACCTAGAACAGCCACGCCGTTTGGTTGGTGGCAGTGGCGAAGCCAGGATAAAATGATGTTGGGGTCGACCAAAATACACTGTGCTAACTTTTAATTTGTGATAATATAATACTATAGACATATTAATGATATTCAACAATATAATATTATGGATAATAATTTATAAGCTTGCATATTATTAATATAAATATTATTTTCATGTCCAAGATCCTTAACTTGTGTTAAATTGAAATCAACAGTACGATATGACTTAGCCAACTCTATTAAACTCTAAATTTTGTTATCACAAAAGAATTTTTCTTAGGATTGAAAGCAACGATACTAAGAGCAAGTAAAATAAAAGGGTTGTAGGTGAGCTATATGTTGAGATAGAGGAGAGAGAAGGGAACTAAAGCTGTATTATCAGTTTTGCTCTAGGTGATTTCCTTAAGCACAAGAGATGAAGTCGGTTTTGTTTTCATTATTAAAAACCTTTAGGTTGCGTTTGAAAGTAGGTATTGAGACTCAGAATTCGGAATTGGAATTGCTAACTCCGAATGCCGCTGTTTGGATGTCATGGAATTAAAAACCTTAAGCTGTATTATTGAGACTAAGCTGTAATATGATGTGATGTTGTTTGGTGTTTGCTTCTATTCTATATAAGTTTTATAACTGAAAAAAAACAAAAAAAGGTAAATGTATCCTTATTTATCAGTTGGGGATTAGGGAACTCTAAACATCAACAAAAGAAATTTGATGACTTCTTCTGAAACATAAGGAACAAATTGGGAACCGGTGAACTCTACAAATCTTGAATAGGATCCTTCTTCGTCAATTGAACATAGGATCTTTCTTCGTCAATTGCAGTTGAAGAATTGGGATTTGGCCTTTTGGGTTACCCTATCTAGCTAGGTGCTTGGTAGAGTGACGAAGCCTCCTTGCAGTAGTTGCCAGGAGCCCAGGATGAGAACGACGAGCGATATGCTGGTGCTGCACGTCCACGTACGAAGGCACGAACGGACTATTGCCTACTGGGCTGGGCTTTCCTTTTGCCCTTGGCACTGGCGGCCTGCGTAAATGCGTACTAGCTGTGTTGCAAGGTTGGCCGGCTGGGCCCTGCCACGCTAGGCTGCTGGCCACCGTGTCTAGGCCTGCGATTTACCGGGGTCATACATTCTTTTTTGCCGGGGTCTTTGCTGGCCAAAATCGCACGCTACCAGCATCGGTCGCCGAGTCGTCGGGGTCGGACGACCCCGACCGCGTAACTTAGCTTCGCCACTGGTTGGTGGTTTGGTCTCAGTTTCATTTCGGAGAGGGAGGAGGGAGGAGGGATCCCAATTCCCATCATGCCATTTCCATTGGCCGCCCAGAGCGCTCTCGTCGCGGCGGCCGTCGCCATAGCCACCGCCACCGTCCTCCTCCCCTTCCCATGTACGCTACGCCGCGCCTCCTCTCTCCTGCTCCCCTCTCGCGCAGTCGCGCGCGATAAAGGCTGACCCGCCCGCCTCTCCTCGCATTTGCAGGGACGCCGCCGGCGCCGCGGGACCGCTTCGCCGACATGGTCCTGGCCAACGCCACCATCTACACCGCAGACCCCGCCCGCCCCTTCGCCGACGCCATGGCCGTCCGCGGCGGCCGCGTGCTCCGCGTCGGCACCTACGAGTCCGTCAAGGTCGCGCTCCGTCGATGCTTCGCTCTCCCCTCCCCTCCATCTCTCTAGTGAATCAGAGCTGATACTCTGCTGCTGCCCGCCCTGTGTACTGTGTGTGTTTGCAGGAGCTCAAGGGTCGCCACACGCATGAGCTGAGTCTCAGTGGGAACGTGGTGCTGCCGGGGTTCATCGACTCCCATGTCCACTTCATCGATGGTGGATTGCAGGTACTACTAGCTAGTAATTTTTTGATTGAGACTAGCTAGTGATTGGTGCACTCCAATTGGCATGATCGACAAATTACGTGTATATAATGCAATGATGCAGTTTCTAAACTGTTCCTCAGCATGTGCTGGCTTTTTAATGCTACTCTCTGATACTCTGCAGCTAGCGAGGGTGCCACTTCGAGGGGTCAGAAGCAAAGATGACTTCATTGGCAGGGTCAAAGAAGCTGTCAGAGGTAATGCTAGTACTTTTTTTTTGTTCAGTTCATTTTCCTGCGACAAACTGCTGCTGTGATGCAAAGACGGGTTCGATTACTTGTGCTCAAATTCAGTTATGAATACATCCCATTCAGTGGAGCAATTATATCAAATAAGTAAGAGTAGGTTCTTTGTCAGAGTTATGTTCTGTTTGGTGTTTTCCACTTCTACGTTTGAATAGCTACTGTGCAATATGCTCTGCTTTTTTTTTTTCTCGATCACGCAAAAGGTTTGCGCGTCTTTGTATTAAGGTAGAGAAAAAGTTCGATACAACACGTCTTCGGGCGCCCTATGGGGTCAGTAAAGATTTACATTGAAGCTCAGACCCTCTCTAGTGTACTGCTTCTATTTCATCAAGTTAACGGGTTAGTATTGCCAAAGATTTCTACCGATATTGCTCAGACTTATTTTCCGAACAGATAAGCATCCTGGGCAGTGGATCTTGGGCGGAGGTTGGAACAATGATTTTTGGGGAGGTGAACTCCCTGCTGCTGCTTGGTTGGATGATATATCACCTGATAATCCAGTGTGTTTTCAAACTTGTGCGTTGGACCTTTTTTGAGAAGCCATGATAACAGGGATAGCAAGTGACTTACTATTTCAAATGCAGGTTTGGCTCTCTCGCATGGATGGTCATATGGGAGTAGCCAATTCATTAGCTATGAAGATTGCTGGGATTGACAAAAACACAAACGATCCAATTGGTGGAACTATAATACGAACAACCGAAGGAGGTAACACAACTAATTAACATGGGTCTTGGCCAGCCAATGTAACTTAATTTTTATGCTTGTCATCGCCAAAAAGACGGGATTCTGCTTCAACTACTCAATATGCCTTCTATCAGTTTATTCACATGCTATTTTTTCAAGAATGTTGTGATTAGGAATGACCAAATTATCTGTCCTCTATTATTACTTGTAGAGCCTTCTGGTCTTCTAGTTGATACTGCTATGAGGCTTATATTTGATGTCATTGAAAAAGTTTCTAACCATGAAAGAAGAGAGGCTCTTCTTAGAGCAAGTAAACATGCCCTAATGAGGGGAGTGACTACTGTTGTTGATGTTGGAAGTTACTTCCCTGGGGCCTCAACCGAGAAAACTTGGCAAGATTTTGCAGGTATTCTGTAGTACCTACGCTTGCATTGCATGGACAAGAATTAGAAGGATTCATTTGTCTTATTTTATCTATGACCTTCTTTGGACTCCTGGCATACCGACATAAGTATTGATATCACTACAGACATCTATAAATGGGCTCACTCAATGGAAAAAATGGTTATTAGAGTATGCTTATTCTTCCCAATGCCCACATGGTCTCGTGTTTCCGTAAGTTTGCTTCTGGAAGCATGACTACCTCTTCTGTGTTATTTGTTTACTTTATGTGAATATAACACATTTGTTGCTTTTAGGATCTTTTTGATGAACATGGTCGATCGTTAAGTCAGTGGATCCATCTAGGTGGTGTTAAAGCTTTCCTTGATGGTTCTCTGGGTTCTTCAAGCGCATTGTTCCATGATGTAAACAGTTTATCCCTCCCTCTTGTAGTTGTAGTAGACTTTAAACTTTTATTTTATTTGTTTAGGTTTTTTAATGGATTTTTACAGCCTTATGAGGGTGATCCTGGTAATTATGGTCTGCAAGTGATAGATTTCGACAGCTTACTTAATAGAACACTAGAATCTGACAAATCTGGACTCCAGGTAGACATTTTTCCTTTTGATATGCCCTCTATCCTTCAGTTTAACTACCATCATTCTAGAAATTTAAAATAATGTTTTTTTCTTCAGGTTGCCATACATGCAATTGGGGATAAAGCTAATGACATGCTACTGGATATGGTTGACAAGGTTGTTGATTTAAATGGAGTGAAGGACCGTAGATTCCGGGTATGTTCTGATAGCTACTTCAGATTTGTTTCTTTCCCTCACACTCTGCTTAGTATTTATTTGTTTTAGAACAAACTCACTCTGCTTAGTAGAATTTGAATTGAATATTTGCGTATGGAATCAGATTGAGCATGCCCAACATCTGGCTCCAGGTGCAGCAAACCGCTTTGGGAAGCATGGTATCATTGCATCCGTGCAGGTAAACTATTCCAGTATTCCGTCCCATTCCTACTTTATATTCGGTATATTATGCTTCACAAATCAGATTGTGCACTGCAATCTTCAGCTCCTGAAGTATCTGCTTTATTATCGACAGCCAGATCATCTACTAGATGATGCCAACTCTGCTGGAAACAAGATTGGGGTCGAACGGGCTGAGCGAAGCTCCTACACATTCCGATCACTGTTAGATGGCGGTGCACAGCTAGCTTTTGGTTCTGACTGACCTGTACGTAATTCTACAGACATTTCAGTAAACCGAACTCTGTTTTTCAGTTACCATATAGTCAGCTACCAGGTATACTGTCACTGTCTTTCAGGTTTCAGACATCAACCCCTTGCAAGCTATCCGAACTGCAATGTTCCGTAAGCCTCCTGGATGGGAGGTCCCCTGGATCCCTGCAGAGCGCTTGACCCTGGATGAATCACTAAAAGCGTAAGTTTCTTTCCGGTCATTGCAATGCCAAGCTCGTTTCCCCTGCTAATGGATTGGTCTCTCACTCTGACGAACACACAGGCATACGATGTCTGCTGCCTACGCCTGCTTCCTGGACCATGCCGTGGGCAGCCTTTCTGAAGGGAAATACGCCGATTTTGTGGTGCTGCCCTCAACATCGTGGGACGAATTCTCCAACGGTGTGCCAGGGCAGGTCCTGGCGACGTACGTGAGCGGCAGGCAGGCCTATCCATCATAGATAGCAGTGCTAGGAAGATCTGCGATGCACGTACTGACGAACACGTTGTGTAGGATTATTACTACCATTCTTTGGAAATCAATGGCTGCAATACTGTAATCAACATTCTCCACGATAGGATCTGTAACATTTTTCTGAGAGATTTTAGATACTGCTATAAAAGGAAAGATTCACTTGGAAATAAATGTTCTTGCAAGGGACTTCGGTGTCTAACGAATCAGCTCGAAAACTCACTGAAAGAATAGTTTCGTAAACACACACGTGACGTACCGAGTTTAGTGGACACTTACTGAACATCCCCTGGTTTTGAAATGTTCTTGGTAGACTTTGATTTGAACCACCAGCTTTTTGTTGCTGACTTGGCCTAAAAGGAAGAGATAGAGCCAGGTGTAACTTTCAAATGGCTGTAGTAGTACACACGGGTTGTCTGGCTGAGACTGACTGATCGTTGAAACTTGAAAGTGAAACGCGCACGTGTAATATCATATAATATATGATATGACCAAGGAGTTCAACGAATGACGTTGGATGTGAGCTACTACCGGTCGAGCCCACACGAGGACTGATTCTCCACTCGGCTTTGCTCAGCGCAGCTGCTCTGGAAGCTAGCTTCGGCTGCTGATTGGTTTGATTGGACAGGACTGCTCCCGTTCCTCTCTCTCTCTCTCTCTCTCGCTCTCTCTCTCTCTTGTATTCAAGAAAACCGGAAAGATTGCATGCTAGACGAGTACGGTTTTGGGACTTCCATTGACACGCAATTTGGAGCGGTGGGAATCAAAATACAAGGCAACAGCCCACGGTTTACTGAAATTGACGCATTGGTGGCAACAGGTAATATGGTCCATATGGGTAGGTTCAATGCAGGGAGAACAGTCAACTTCCTTCGAATTCTAAGAACAGTCAACTTCCTTCTAGTTCCAAAAGGAGGAAGACTCAAAGCCAGGAGCAAGAGAGTCTTATTAAGATAAGCAACAACACCGACATAAGTGTAGGGACGGTGGCGGGTTGAGTTAGGTGTGGGTAGATTAACTATCCACCCTTGAAAATTTTTCAAACATGTAAATTTTATATTCGCATAGAGAATTTTACATCTATACGGTACAAGTTGTGTAAGATAAGTGCGGTTTAGAGCGCCATAGGACAGATAGAATTCATTATATTTCAAGGAGTTAAATACACTAGCGGCCTTTTAACTTGTCGGCCTGTGCCACTTTGGTCCATGAACTTGCAAACTCGAAAATTTGGCCCCTGAACTTGTCAACTTGTTTATCGAAGGCCCATTTCCCGTCCAGTGCAGCATCTAGTCGACGTGGCAGCGCTAACGTGTCGGTCGCTTGGTTCTGGTGGGATTTTTGCCACTCTTGGACGTTGGCAATCTTGCAGAGGACACCTCAAGTTCTGCTAAAAAGGAAAACTAACCCACTGTTTGCATCTGCCTCTCTCTCTCCATATATTATGTTATCAATGCATCTGTCAGTAATTTCAGTAATGCATGTACAACAAAATGATGTTCACATATCAAACAATGTGAATTCCTCAAGATGGAAAATAGGCCATAAAATTAAAGCATAATTTATTGTCACAGATTATGTGTCCATCAACCATTTCCTAAGGACCTGCAAGTCCTGGATGTAAGCCACTAACTTACTACTATCTTCCTGTGCTTATATGGAAGAACCAAAAGATGTATCTATCTTCCCTGTCTGGCTAGAAGAACCAAAAGGAAGCAAAATAATCCTAAGCATCAACTAAGACGATTTTGTTGCTGCTTTACAAGTTCACATAAATTGGCCAGTGATGATATTGACCTATACAAAAGCATCACACCACATTCAGAGGTCTTCAAGCCTTCTTGTCTTGGTAGCTGTGGTCTTCTTGGTCTTGCCTTCCTAATTAGATGGCCTAGTAGGTGCATTGCGCTTCAACCTTGCTCTTCCTGCCTTGGTTGCAGTAGTAGGGGGCATTGCCCTTACAGTTGGTTGGTTGGTGCTGATGAATGTGCAATCTGGCAATGGTTCCTTCTGAAGTTGCCTTTTGCTTGTTTATGAACATTGCATGACAAGTTAGGTGGTGTTTATTTTAGTTTGAGAAAGTGGACCAAGTTTGTGAGCACTTACGTCTGCATACAGTTGAGAAAACAAAGTTCCTGTCATTTGTGATAGTAGTGGTTGGCTCCCCTCTCCAAACTGCATGGAAGCCTGCTAAATTTATGGGATATGAAAGTAGTGTATGAATTACAAATTGAACTGACATGATAATTAGTTTGACATACCTAACTGGTAACTGGTTCTTCATAACCCTCAGTTGATCCTCCTCCTTGGCCGTGCTCCACATTTGGGTTGCTTTCAGGATGTTGTTCAGGCCTGATCCCAGCCTTCCTCAGCTTACAACCACCCCTGTTATGCCCTTCTATTCCACAATAAGAGCAAGTAATCACAGTACCATGCTTGGACATTTTGGAACCAAACTTGCCCATGACTTCATGAGGTTGCTTCCTTCTGTTCTTGGGTGGCCTACCAACTTTTTTCTCATAGACTGGTGGAAGTACATTTGGTCCTTGAACTTTCTGCCACATGCCCCTATCTTTGCAAGGATAAATCTTGGTACCATATGTTTTCAGGTAGGTTGCAGTAGAGTAGCACTCATGAACCATGGACTCAAGAGGAATTCTCTCTATCCTCAAATAAGATATAGCATGAGAGCAAGGGATACCAGTCAACTCCCACCTCCTACAATTACACTGCCTAATGCCTAGGTCCACTGTGTATTGTCTATCCACCACATTGACCTAAAAAATGCCATTACCAGTAGGTTGTGCATAACAGGTGTTTGCCCACTAAGAATTCTTATGAAGTTTCTTCCTTATCTTGGGGCAAATAGGACCATCCCACACAGTCCCCACATCCTTGTCGTTTGTATGATACCTTATCATCAGTTGTGTCTTCACTTGCTCTAACATGCTCAAGATAGGCATTTCTCTAGCATCTAGTATGTATTTATTGAACACCTCACAACTATTGTTTAGTAGAATATCACACTTGGAGAAAGTGCTAAAGAAAGCCCTAACCCAAGTATTTGGTGGCATCTTTTCTAGCCATTCAAAAGCTTTCTGGTTAAGGACCTTCATCTTCTCCATGTTCTCATTCCACCTAACTACCGTGCAATAGCTGGTACTAGACCCTACAAATGGACAAGAACAGATTAGCATGAATACTACATCTGCAAGTTAAGAAGATGTGCAAAAGCTGGTACCTTCTGTTTGTTAGTCATGACAGTCCATGGGTATGTGTTTTCAATGCCTAGGTCTTGCTTCAATGTTTCTAAGAACCACTACCAAGTAGCCAGAGACTCAACTTCTACAACTCCAAATGCAATTGGATAAATGCAGTCATTTGGATCAATTCCAATTGCAGTGAGCATTATCTCTCCATGCTTAGTCTTAAGGTGGCAACCATCTAGGTAGATTATAGGTCTACAACCAGCTAGGAAGCACCTCTTGCAGGCATCCAAAGAAACATACAAGGATGAGAATAGGTTTCCAGCAAGATTAAGATAGACAATTTACTTCGGGCAGTGAAGCAATTGGGTTTGCCACTATGCCATCCCAGTTTATGCCAGGCATGCTGTTATCATGATCAAAATAGACAATAAGGTTCTTCACATGTAACACCTATGGTGTTACGAGCTCGCTAAGCACTAAGATTATGGCCTGAGAGGTAGATCTATAAATATAGTGAGTTAGTTTACTTAAATGCTTTAATGAAAATCCTAACAAGAAAATAGGAAAAGTAGTTTTAATTGTTTGGCACGAAAAACAATTTCTATAAACAAGAATAAAACATAACTTGTATTTAGTACTTAAATAAAAAAAATTGAAGTACAAGTTTAGTAGATGGAAATGCAACATTAACTTTTGGAAAATAGTTGTTAACTAGTGTTTTGGGAGCTCTAAAATATAACTTGACGTTAAGATAAGCTCTTTTCGTTAAGTCGGCAAACACTTGAATTTATGTTTAAAGTACCATTTTGGCGAATTATATTGAGCAAAATAGTTAAATAGTGCTTAAATACCTTGTTCCTACCTGTTAGTACGAAGTATGGACTAGGTCATGGTACAATTGTTAGTTGAAACCGGCAAGGTTCAGACCCTTTAAAAATTATGGCAAAAGCGCTAAAGGTTGTTAGTTCTAACCGAACCTTTGAATTCCCGAAGTCTAAAATGATAATAGACAATGTTATGTTGACATTTAAATTCCAAAAAAATGCCTAAATACTAACTTCATGTTTTTGCATAGTTGGTAGCATCAAAGTGAATACTTGGGTAGGGTGCAGTCCCCGAGTGGGCTAAAATTGTCGTGGCGTCGCAAGAATGTCCCCAACATCGCTAGAACGCACTGCAGTCAGGTTTTGGTGCTCCATTCATGAATCGACGCCTGGCCTGACGAACCTATTTTGGCATGTCTCTATCTCTCTCGGTAATTCATCTAAGTTTGCGTTTGATGCTCCTTGGGATTGCCTTTAGGACCCTCTTGAGCCTTGGCAAATTGGTTTGGTCTCAACCGAGCTGGTTTGGTTTTGGTCGGAGCTTTAAAAGTCATGCAAGTCACTGCTAGCAGTAGCTCAGTCGGCGTACGCGGTCACCAGGCCGTCCAACCCTGACATCGCGGCGTCGGTGCGCTGGGCGCACGTGCATGCGCGCATGTGGCCACAGTGGCCGGTTGCTGCTGTCGTAGCCTGGCCACGGTGGGCACGCCGCTGGCCGCCAACCACGAGCCATCGGACCGCGCCGTTCACTTGCGCCTGGTTGTCCTACCGCCGTGCCGTGCTGCTACGTCTGTCGTGGCTCGGCCGATGTGGCGACAGTCCCGCCGTTCGCTCTACCTACCGCGTCGTCTATGCATTGGAGCCCTGTCGCCGTGTCACAATGGTGGCCCGACCGCAGAAGCGATGGGTTGCTCCCTTGCCCTGCCTTGTCTCGCTAGCCACCATGGGTGAGCCCTGCTTGCGTTCGGTCACTTCGATTCAAACGCGTCAAGCCGATCTTATAGGTCCCGTCTCTTTGATTTAATTTGGATTGTCAACAAGTGACAAGTATAACATTGGCAAGATAACCCTTGCAAGAGACGTGAAGAAGCTTGTCATTGGTTCAAGATGGACTTGGAAGCTTAGGCAAATCAATTTAGTTCAAGTCAACCATAGAAGCTCATGATAGTGATAAGAGTACAAGCACAAGACAACAATGCAAATGGATATCTAGTTTATTTGTTACAAGTGGTATCTAGACTCAAGTATTTCATCAAGAATCTACAAGTGATGTCTAGATCAACTCACAAGTGATATCCTATAAGTGGTACTCATGAATATAACAAATGTTCAAGAAATGATTTTTATTGATAAATCCAACAAGTGGTTCCATACTATAAGATTCTTTCAAGTGGTATCACATCTACACATGGTATCAATCATGCAAGACGATGGTTCCACAAGTGATCCTCAACTTTAAGTGATCATCAAATAAAGAATGCATCCCTCACCTATAAGAGCTCAAGTGGTATCTACAAGTGGTGTCATTCTAACAATCAAGTGATGTCCATAAAAATGCAAGATTCAAGCCTCAACCATCTACCCCAAATGCATACATTTGCATCAATGAGAAGCACACCTTTTATGAAAATTGATGACAAAGTAGGAGAGATTGTACAAAGATATGAAATCTTTGAGATTGAGATTGTACAAGGGGGAGAGATAAGATATGAAAGCTTTGGGAGAGATTGAAACAAAGAAGTAGATGTTGGACATGGACATGGACAAAGAAGGAGCAACATTGAAGGATGTGAAAGGATCAAAATTCTTGGACAAGAGAAGTACACAAGTAGGGGGAGCAAGCTCATGAACTTTGTTTGATTGCATTTGATTTGTGCATATTCATGTGCTTCCTTGCATTGCATAAGTTCTTAAATTCAATATGCATGCTTGTGTGATGTATGCTAGTTGTAGAATTTGATTGATGAAATGAAAACTAGCATGCATAGGATGATAGCTAGACACTTGGTATGCTTTTCAAGTAATACTAGTACCTTGCTTTTAATGTTGATCTCACAAGGTATCTAGTGATTTTTATTTCCAAGTGTTATCTAGCTAACCATGGTGCTAAGGATGAACTTAAAGGTGCAACTCCAAATTGGTATCACACTTCAAAGGTTTACTCTATACACCTTAACATCATTTGGTAGTAATTACTCTCCCACATTTCCACTCTATGCATATGTGCGAACTTCAAACCAAACACTTTAGCACATATGTAGGGGGAGTTAATACTACCATCTCGGGTTTGTGGTACTTGTCCAAAATCATTTTCACATGGTAAAATTGCTTGGGCAAGCAACATGAATCCAAAAGAGCTTAATTTCCATATCTTTGTAGAGTTGTCATCAATTACTAAAAAGGGGGAGATTGAAAGGTCCTTGTGTAGTTTTGGTAATTGAGTGACAACCTAGGTGGACTAATTGTGTTTATGTGAGATACTCAGGTGATTAGTCTATAGGTACATGTGTATGAGCAACATATGCTATGAAGGTTGAAATGGCTCGGAGATGTTGCAAAGCTCATACATGTAATGATGAAGGAGCTCATTGCACATGAGACATGACATTGAGTCATATGATCAAGGTGGAGAAGATCAAGACAAGACTTGGCTTGATGGACCGGTTGCAAGCGTGAAGGGCAAGTCAGAGGCTTTGGAGCGATGGACCGGTTGGCGGTGAAGCTTAAGCAAGACTTGGCACCGATGGACGAAGGCAACGGTGAAAAGCAAGTGAAGTCAAGATCGATGAACCAATATGATCACGTGATGATATGAAGTGGATCATATCATTGTTGATCGTGCTAGTGCATGTGTTGCATCGACATTGGAGGAGATGGAATGGAATGCGCAAGGCAAAGGTATAACCTAGGGCATTTCATTTCACTGGTCATAGGTATGTAGAGAAGTTGATGACCGGGTTTAGGATAGATGGCCGTATTATAAAGAGGGACAAACTTGTTTTCATATCGGTCATCAAGTGCCACTTGTGTGATCTAACTTTGCATTGTCGCTAGGATCGAGTGGCGTGACAAGTTGAGTGGCTAATCCTTTGAAAAATGTTTGTGAAATGCTAACACACATGTGCACAAGGTGATACACTTGGTGGTTGGCATATTTGAGCAAGGGTAAGAAACTTCACCGGCGGAGTGTCCACCCGTAGAGTGCGGATAGTCCGACGGTGCCATCGGCGTACTGTACAGAAAAGACAGGGTTTCACAGAGTGCATCGGACGCTGGTCACGCAGTGACCGGACGCTGGGTCATGTGTCCGGTCAGTGGCAGCAGTGAATGCGTGGTCTCGGTCTTGTGACCGGACGCTGGCGCAAAGAGTGACCGGACGCTTAGGGTATGCGTCTAGTCAGTGCTGACGTATGATGACATAGGTGGTGCTGGAGTTAGGCGCACGTGCACAGAACTGATCGGATGCTGGTCTACGTCCGGTCATGGTGGACCGGACACGTCCGGTCGCAAAATAGAGGCTCAGGGAGCTCTCTAGAAACGACCGGACTCAGGCATAGCAGTGTCCGGTCATTCACTGTGCTTCATCCGGACGCAACTTAACCATTGAGATCGGGCAGTCAGTATTTGAAACAGGTGCCTTGTGGCATGCATCGCGCGACCGGACGCTGGGGTCCTGCGTTCGGTCAATTCAACCGGAGCGTCTGGTGGCCCCGAGCTGTGCCCAGTGAAGGGGTATAATGGCTCTATTTTTGTGGGGGCTATAAATAGAAGGTGGTTTCGGCCATGGCTATTGCTAAGCACCTCGAGAGACTTTGTGTCCATGTTTGAGAGTGCTTAGGAGCCCACCATCTCACATATGCTTGATAGTGTTCATCCGATTGTGTGAGTGAGCGATTCTAGTGCGATTGCATTGTGAGGTTGCATCGAGTGGCACTAGGTGGTTGTGTTGTAAGCTAGTGGTGCTTGTTACTCTTGGAGGTTGCCACCTCCTAGATGACTTGGTGGTGGTCTCCGTTGAAGCCCGCAAGAAGCTTGTGCGGTGCTCCGAAGAAGAGTTTTGTGAGGGGCATTGTGCTCGCCCCACGGGAGCCGCGAAGAGCAACTCTAGTTGAGCGTGTCATTGAGCTACCCTCACTTTTGAGGTAGGTTCTTGTGGCGCCCAACGTGCGGGCTTGGCGGGTGATGCCAATTAGCCACTAAACCACCAAGTGAGCGGTCGACACAACGGGGACTAGCGTGTTGGCAAGCACGTGAACCTCAGGAGAAAAATCACCATGTCAACTTTGTTCTTCCCATTGGTTTGCATCCTCGTTACACAAGCTTGTAATTACTTTCATATACATTGTGCTTATGTAGTTGCTCTTGTAATTAGTTTGCTTGTATAGCTTACTAGTTACCTTCTTTTTTGTGTAGCATAGATGTAGCTCCCTTGCGTGGCTAATTTGGTTTGTGTAACCTTGTTAGTCACATTGCTTAGTTTGTGTAGCTAAGTATTTGCGCTCTCTAATTTGGCATTGGTTGCCTTGTTATTGAGCATTGCTAGTGAGCTTAGTTGGCTTTGTGCTTTTGCTTACTATCATGCATAGGAGCTCCCTCATTGCTTGAAATACTAGTGACATAGGTTTATGTGACCTTGCTCCTAGAATTAGATAGGTGAGCTCTAGCTAGCCCGGCACCTTTGTTGCTTAATTTGGATCTTTGCAAGGTGCTAGAGAATGCACATAGAGGGGTGTAGTCTTCGCTAGACCGATAGTTTTAATTCTGCACTTGTTTTGGTTAGCCGACGTGATTAAATTTAGAAACGACTATTCATCCCCCTCTAGTCGCCATCTTGACCTTACACTAGGTCGCCTCGTCACTCCTCTACCTCAACCACCACCGCAGCGCGAACTCTGGTGAGCTACTGGCGCTCATTCGTCACCGTCACCACCTCAGTAGAGCCTTAGGTCACCAGAACGAGCACGCCGTGGCACGGCTCCACCTATCACCGGGGCTAGCCCTCGGTAGTGCGCTATTAAGCTCCCGACCGCTACCTAGGAGTGCACGCTTAGCGGTAGGCAAAGGTCGGCTCCTTACCCCCATGGTAGCAAGCTCGGGGTGCCCAGCGTAGCCGCCTATGCCGCTGGTCACCATGCCGGTGAACGTAGGGTAGAGCAGGGACCTCCCCATTGTGAAGGCGGAAACATCCGAGGTCCTTAGTGCAAAGCTTGTCTCTAGTGTAATAGTGCTTAGTGACGCCGCGTGATAATCTGTTACGCTGAGGGTTTTTCTGCAAAAGGTACGAGGGCGCGTGCGGGCTCCCCATCGCGGGCCGCTTGTTGGGCTAGCCTGTTACACACGTAGGCTCCCCGTCACGGTCATTTAGGTTGCTGGGCCGAATCGTTTGGCCACTGGCCCTTTTCATTTTCTCGAGTATTTTCTAATTTAGTTCTAAGAGAAACTTGTAAATTCAATATCAATTTGTGTAGCTGACAAAAAATTGTGAAACCAATTTTGTTAGGTTCCTAAAATCATGATCTATCTGCTAGTATATTTTGTTCACATAGTTTTATAATATTCTTAGGAGCTATATAATTAATTTGAGGTACTTAATAGTGTCAAAACATGAACTTGTAGGAATTATTGTGATGAATTGGTAGTAGTACTGGCCCTAAAATTTTTATAGTAGATTCCTAACATTATTAGATGCTCACTGTAATTTTTGTAGCTCCATAGGAATTAGTTTGTTAAGGTAACTAAATCAGCCCTAGTAGAAAAATATATATTTAATCAATCAAATGTCAAAAAATAGTTGGGGGTTTGTAGAACAAAAACATTTCCAGAAACGCGCCTCACTTAACCACGTGGATACATAGCTTAGTATGTTAGTCATTAGAGCTAGCTCGTTAGCTTGCAAGACGTAATCGTATTTTAGAGTTGCGGATGTCGTTGATTATTTACGTCCCTATGTTGCATCCACGAATTTCATGATAGAAGCAAAGTTGGATCACAGAGTCATCGGGAGTAACAAAAGCAGATGGTGACGTGATGATCATGCACCAAGATGAAAGCTAACTTGGTTATATCTTATCCAGGCAAGCCTCGGTGCATAACCCCTATTATTCTGCACTTTATTTTATGCTTGTGCATTAAGTTTAAGGAGTTGAATGAAACCCACTTGCATATATATATATCCTTATCTTATGAGTCTTACTAGTATGACAGGATCGTATAGATTGCTATGCTATAGGACTCCGATAGAAATCGAGTGATTACCTGTCACCCGCGAGAGATAGAAAAGATATTACTGTTGTTATTATATTAGTATCACATGGAATATATATGAATGATAATTGGAGATTGGGTGGAATGGTACTTTGAATCTGGACTTGGTTTGGCTTTTGGGCGAGGCTCGGATTGCACTTGTTCTGCCTGTGTCGGTTAAGGACCGGTCGTTGCATTAGATTATAGTCAGGTCATAGACTTATTATCCTGAGCACATACTTATTTATGGGAGCAGGGAAGGCTCGTTGCTCTCTTGTCGTGGGTTCCGATCTTTCCAGACCGACTGATTGGAGGCAGGGATGGTGGAGGTCTAAGCGCCACACTGAGTCCGGGACTCAAGAGTTGGGGCTTGGAGTTCAAGTTTGGACGATGACCTAGACCCCTTGACAGGAGAGCGGTGGGTTGGTCTTGCTTGTGCCTGGGGTACAAGCAGGGCATGTGTTTCAGGGTACCCAACTAGGATACATTAGTTCACAAATCACCGAGTAATCTGGTACGACTTGTCTACAATCTAGCACTGTAGTAAGAACTAGAAGATGAAAGATGATAAAATAGTCCTGATTGCTTACCACCTGCTTGAAAGTTTCACAGGTGCTTACATAGAATGGTTAGTTAATGAACTAATGATGACTGCTAATAAAATTAAATATAAGGACACACGTTTAGTAATGTCCCTACAAATGCAAGAAACCCACAAGCCAGATAGCCTTGCATACCCTTGGAGTCTTTTCTTTCCTCCTGACGGGCAAGTCTTGCGGAGTACAATTGAGTACTCAGGGTTTGTTCTACCCTATTGCAGGTGATAGGAACATGTGGAGCTGACACTTGCGTGTGGAAACCTCCTGGTGAGCTCAGCGAGGATTTCCTTTATGTTGTGGACATAGAGTTCATTTGAAACTTTCACCCAAAATATGTTACAAATGGAAAAACTTATAACTTGTTACGATGTATATAACGGACCATCATTTTAATGTTTAACTTGTCAGTAAATGGTTTTATTTCCACTGAAACTCTGATAACATGGTCATATTCCGCTATTATAAACAATAAATATTATACTCTGATGTTGCATGGAAAGTGATGTAAGAGATGACTAAGAATGTTGTAAGCTTTATTCTCTTATTTGTGATCCTGATGGAAAAATGTGGATTTTCGGGTTCTCCCTTGGGGTGTGCTCGATGGAACTACGTAATTTAGTGTCCTCAACAATGCCAGTCATCACCAATGTCTCTGAATCTGACTCAATCACCTTAAGTCCACGAGCAAGATCCAATCTAGGAAACAACCAGTATATCTTCAGAGCATCTATTTTAGGACATTTTAACTCATCAACAAAATCCAAGAACCACAATGGAGACCAGGTATCTACCTCGCAATGGTCAAACTAGTTCACTTTTCCATCAATGTAAGCCTTATTCGAATCTTGACCAACAAAGAAACCACAGTGGTGCACCTCAACAGTGAACTTGTTCTCATAATCGCCTACATTAAACCAAATGATGCTCATTACTACTTGATTTATTTAGGCTACACCAGGAACCCTAAACCCTAGCCACCAAAACAAACGAAATTGGCCTACACCAGGAACAAGTACATGCACACCACCACATCCTAAAGGCACTAATAAGATGGTTTTGAGCTTCGATTGACTAACCATAGTCCGGTAGTGGTTCCCCTTCTGGTCGTAGGCACGGCGCCATGCCACATATTCATCGCGATCGCGGCGGAAACCTATAACACCCTCGGTGTTACACTGTAAATCTTTTGCTAAAACATGTCATGGGCATCATGGTTGTGTGTTAATGCATGTGATATAGTGTGTAAATTGAAAACGCTATAGAATGTATATACGAAATTTCTGTAACTTGAAACGAGCATCGGAAATGTGAAACGAAAGTTACATTTCATAGTCAAGTTATATCACTTAGGGTTTTAAATCAATTTTTATTAAGCAAAAACACTATAGAATGTATATACAGAATTTTAGTAGAGTTAGAAGTATGAACTTTGCAGATGGCGATGAAATACCTGCGGTCAGGAAAGGAATTCACTAGCTAGCATACTTAATATCTTGGAAATCAAATTTGACGCGAACCCGATCAAGACTTGGTCGATTTCGTAAGTTTGAAAAGTGGGTTGACAAGGCCAAGTTTGGCAATTTTTGTAGGAGAATTGGATTAAGTAGCGAGGTGGTTTCATGACTTGTTTTAGTAGCTTAATATGCCCTCTTAGGAATTGCATAGGTGGTTTGGCGATTAGATCAATGTTTTGGGGTTTTTCGAACGCTTTAAAAATCATGCGCATGACGTTCCCGGCCAGTTTTATCACATGGACGCGGTCACCATTGCTCCTGTGCCGGCAGTGGCGTGCCGGCCGCATGAGCGAGCACGCGTGCTTGGCCGGGCTCGGCTGGGTACGATCGTCGACAGCCCTGGCTGGCAGCGGGCCCTCATCTCCGTTGTGATGCACACTGCCACTGGCGTCGCTGTTGGTGCCCTAGGGCTACTGCATCATGCTATGCAGGCTCGGCTCCGCCAGGTGCCGTCATCGTCCGCACGGGTGTCGTGGCATCGCATGGCCGCAGTCATCATGGCCAGCAAGCGCACGTTCCTCTGTGTCTCGTCGTCACATCCCATGCACCCACTGCTTACGTCGCGTCGCCGCTGCCGTTGCTACGCGTGCCTGCTGCACTGGCACATGGCTGTGTCGCCATCAGCTTGCCAATTAAGGCACTGCGGCCGCACGAGCCATGCTAACTCGTACATGCACGTGTAACCTTCCCTGTGTGCCCTTGTTCGCTTCTTTTGAGTGGTGTGCACCACTCTATGACCCCAGTCACCTTCGCCTTTAATGGCGTCGCGCTGGCGTCACCGAGCCGCACCAAGGCCAGCTCGCAGCGCCGGTCCAATCCGAGCAATTGCGCACGCTGAAAGCACAATTGGGAACCTAGCTACATGCCAAGCTCTCCCACTGCTGCAGCCACACTGTGTCAAGCTTCAATTTGGAGATTCCCCGCCATCGGTCATCCTAAGACCGAACGGCAGGGCCCGTCCAATTCGCCTCGCATCGTCCACCTCCATTCAATTATTTGGCATTGTGTCTTCGCCCTGTTCCCCTCCATCCTGTGCGCACCCCATTTTCACCGCCAGTACCTTTCCGGTGCCGCTGACACGGTCGTGCCACCGCTGTCCGTCGCCGCCGTGCCGGTTCGCGTGCCGGTGCCCAAGGACTTAGCTGTGGTGAAGACAGTTTGTTCTAAGGGTTAATTTGCTTAAACGCTGACTGTGGGAATAGTACTACAGACCTCGGGGTGAATCACCGGTAGTTCGAGGATGTTTTAGCAAATGTACCAGCATGCGCTGGCCTCCATGTCGCGGGCCGTCGTCGCACGGTTGGGCTGTGTCTGCGTGGGCCGCGCTGGTGGATCACGCGTACGCGCACGCACTGCGCGTGGGTGGGCCACGTCGCTCGCTCGTGGGCCGCGTGGATAGATTTTGGTTTTCTTTTTCTAGGGAATTAATAAATGTTTATTTAATTTAGTTTTGAGCTGATCTTTGGAAAATTATAGTAAATATTGTAGGTGTCTAGAAATAGTAAAACAAAATTTGTTAGGTTCACAAAAATGTTATCTATTTATTGGTGTAGTTAGTTTACAGTTATCTGTGATAGTGATAGATTCATTAATTCATTTAGAAAAGCTTAGTATTATTTAGCTTAAAATTTGTAGAAATTTTTGTGACAAATTGGTGATAACTTTACCTATGAAATTTTTACAGTAGGTTCAATAGATTATTATGTGCTCACTGTAATTTTTATAGCCCTAGAGTAGGTTGATAAATAGAGTAGCTAGTACTCCTTGTTTTATCACATGTAGAGTAAATTGATATTAAGAATAGGGATTTCTTTAGTTGCTAAGATAATGTATGCAATATTTCATACCTATTAGTGGTAACAATAGGTAGCTTAGCATCTTAGTCGGTAGAGCTAGCTTAGTAGTTTGATAGCTGTATTTTGTTTTAAGAGTTGTTGTTGTCATATTACTAAGTGTTGCATCATTATTTCATGCATGTAGATAACGAGTTGGTAGAGTTCATGCCTACGGACGACCAGGAGTATGAGATCATTGAGGAGTACGAGGAGGAGATTCTTATACAGGAGGGAGCCCCGGAGCCATTAGTTGCTGACTTTATTGACACCCCGCCTGCCCAAGGCAAGCCCCTGTGCATGACCCTTATTTTGAATGATCACTGAATATATATATATGATATGCATTTACATTGCAGGCATTTAATGGAAACTACATGCATAGATATACCTACCTATGAGTCCTACTAGTATAGATCGAGTAGCTGCTATGCTCAGGATTTCGGTAGCATGAGTAACCTACCGTTACTCACAATAGGTGAATATTAAGATCACTCATGATAAAATGGTGGAAAGGAAAATGAAGACCGGGCAGGGATATGGTTGGGTATTGGTGGGTGTAAGAGGTTGTGTCCTGTGGCCAACAAGGCATAGCTTGGTTACACTTTTTCCCTATCTATGTCGGTTAAGGACCGGCCGTTGCATTCGGTTCTAGGCAAGTCACAGACTTATTATCCCGAGCACATACTTGGGTATGGGCACAGGGAAGACTTGTTGCTATCTTGTCGTGGATTCTTTTTGGACCAACTGATTGGAGACGGGGATGGTGGAGGTCTAAGCACCGCACTAAGATTAGGACATAGGAGCAGGGGCTTGGAGACGGGGACCTAGACCCCGTGATAGAAGAGTGATGGGTTGGTCCTGCTTGTGCCTAGGGTACAAGCGGGGCGTGTGTTTTGGGGTACCCAGCTGGGCATATTGATTCACGAATCGCCGACGTTCCGGTATGGCTTGTCTATAGTCTAGCACCGTAGTAAGAACTGAAAGATGAAAGGTGATGAAATGAAACTTTTTGCTCAACTCTTGCTTGAAAGTAGAACATGTGCTTACTGAAAGGACCTAGGATGCCGCCTAGAGGGGGGTGAATAGGCGTTTCTGAAAATTAACACCTTTAAATGCGGAAACAATTAGAAAAGAAAGTTTCCAAAAATAGAAACTCTAAATTAAGAGTAATACCACCCCTCACAAGTTAGCCGCAGTGCAAACAAGGTATATAAGAATATATTTAGAAGCTACAACCCTGCAACACAAAGTTAGAACAAAGAATAAATATTTTCGGCACAGAGCTTCAATGCCGGACGTGTCCGGTATACACGATTTCTACAAAGCAGCCCCGAACTTGCTTCTTTTGATTTCTATCTTCAAACCAAACTGCAGACACCTTCTAGAGATGACAATATACACAGAGAACCTGCACAAGAGCTAGAGCAACACAAATATAAAATGAAATGCGAATTGAGACACAATATTTGTTTTACCGAAGTACGGACTTGTTCCAGTCCTACTCTCCGTTGAGGGGGCTGCGGGCGACCCAGCAAAGGTCAGCCCTAGAGGGTACCATGAAGGTCACTCTAGCCGGAGTCTTTTCCAACTCCTTTTCCTCCTTCCACTAGTTGATTCTGAGGTGGCGGAATTGACCGTTACAAACTTTTCGAGGCACACCACAATCTCTCGGGTGCTCTACGGCGATGCCTAGCTGTCTAGGACCGAAGAGTCCAAGAGTAACAAATGCGTATCATGAGATTAACAATATGCACAAGTGCTCAAGTGGTTGGATTGCTCTCTTTTTGAATTTCTCTCAACCCACTAATTGATTTGGCAATTAGGATCACACACTCACTAAGAGAGGGTTTGGGAGAGTTGGCAAGGCTCAAAAACATGTATAGCAATCAGCAGAATCAACAGCCTCCAAAGATGGAGGCTTGGGGGTATTTATAGCCCCCTTGGAAAATTAGTCGTTTTATAGCCGTTGCCATACCGGACACGTCCGGTATGACTTACACTGCCCCAACGGTAACTAAGTTATAGTGACAATATGAGGCGTCAGAACTCCCGACTCACGTCGGAACTCCCGACCCTCAGCATATTTGAAAACCATGTAACTGAGTTAAAGTATGTGAGGTGTCAGAACTCCTGACTTATGCTGGAACTTTCGACCGTCGGAACTCCCGATCCTCAAGGCTTTTGAAAACTAGCCGTTGGCCTCTAGTCGTCCATACCAGACACATCCGGTATGAATACCAGACACATCCGGTATGACCAGGACAGTGAACCCTCTAAGTTAGTTAAGCGCAAGACGTCGGAACTCTCGACCATTGCCAGAACTCCTAACCGTCGGAACTCCCGACGAACCAACCCGAGAACAACAATTTTACCACTGCTGGGCAAATACCGGACATGTCCGGTATTGCCAGACCAACAAAAATAAAGTTAGCTCTTTTGTCGCTCAAATACTCAAAACTCACATGGGTTGGCATGAGCACTTATGAATGATTATCTATCAACATGATGCATCCCTCTTAATAGTACGTCATTCCTATTAACTCAAATTCAAATATATAACGAATTTAAATCTTTTGAGTTGTTCTCTTTCAACCGAAGTCGTGTATCCCAATCTTCATCAAGTGAGGGTGCTAACATGTCAACTTTGATCTTTTTCACTTGAGCACAACCATCTTGAGCACGTGACTTGATTCCATTCATCAAATTTGAATAATACCAAATGTATCAAGTCACTTCCATCAAACACTCCAATAGTGATTTGATCCTTCACATAAACATGGACATCATAGCTTGATTAGTACCTCAACTAAATGCAAGTACTTCCTTCTTCACCCTAGCTAGGTTCTTCGGCCGCCAAGCCGTCGCTTGCCCTTCACCCTTGCTTAGTACCTCGAAGCCTTTCCTTGCTATCTTCACCATCTCAAGCCATCAAGTCACATCTTGTGTTGAATCATCCATTCATGTATTGTTATCTTTTTCATTTCAATTTAGCAAGCTTCAAATATGAGACCATTCCATATGCAATCCCTTATGTCTCATTAATTAATTCTTACAAGCTTGCTTTCACATAGTACATGGAAATCCCACAATAAATAAGTCTTTGCATGAATTTCATTTGCATTATTGTCTTGTGCTTGAACTAGATTGTTTATACAACAACACATCATTTTGGCTTTCATTAAGTACCTGCAAGATAACCTATTACCTGTCCACACTTAGCAAATGGGTTAGACCTTTAATCAGGACCGCTAATAATAACATAAATAAGGATTCACTATTAGCATTGCTTTTCGTAAAAAGGAACCCAATAAACCATAAAGCTTATCATATTACTTGAAGTCAAGAAATTATTCCCACTACTCAGAGTTTATTTACCCCTATTGTAGGTAGTGCTTGAGGAGTAGCCATTATGTGAAGGATTCTTCTGGTGGGCACAGACGGAGCCATGCATATTATCGATAGATGTTTCTTTTCATTCCACAGTTAAATTTCTGCACTCTAAATTGGTTCTGTAATAATGTATTTCTAAGAACTCTGGATGTAGAAAATGGACTAAGTAATGTAAACTCATCTCATTATTAGATCCTGTGGGAAAAATGTGGATTATTCAGGCTCTCTCTTGGGGTGTGCTCGATGGAATTCGCCTGATGTAGCTCGCTCTTGGGATGCTTAGTGTCTAGTGGTAGACGAGCGCCTTCATAAGTGCATTATTTCAGGTGGTTCTGCCACAAAACATGCGTTCCCCAGGTACATCTCGTCGTTGCTCTTCCGCAGAATCTTGCAAAGTCGCCGACTTTTGCCTCCGTCGCAAGCCGCCTCACCCCCAGCACGATGAACTTGAAGAGAAGATAGGATTTTGGAGATTTGACGAGGTGGAGGGGCCTAGATGTATATTGTCACCTACGTTCAGTATTGAAACGTGCGACTCACGTGCTTCGTCCGCCACGCTGGCGCTGCCACGTCGCCTGGAGGCCGCGCCGGATGGGAAATGGGTCTGCGGTGAACAAGTTGACAAGTTCAGGGCCCATTTTCCGTGTTTGCAAGTTCATGGACCGAACTGGCATTGGCTGACAAGTTAAAGGGCCGCCAGTGTATTTCACTCTATTTCAAGCATCAATGGCAAAGCGACATACCCAAATATATACCCATCGGTAGAAATGGCACTCATACTCGCACATGCCATGAAATTTTTATATTCACACCCATCAAGTGCAATGCCCTTGGGTAGGGTTGTCATCACTATGTGGGTGTCATGCTAGTCTCTGGTAGCATTTGTATTTCATCTAGAAACATGAAAATAGTGTGCTAGGTTAAGATTAATATCGAATGGGTGTGTAACATGACTTGAACTTTTGTCTAACATCTCCCCTTGCTGGTAATTTGAAAAACATTCTAACAAACTTCAACTTACAAAAGAAATTATATGTTTTTCATGGATTTTATGTTGTTCAATTAGAGGTTTCTCTAGAGTACCTTATCCATCCCTCAGTTAAATTTAAGTCGTTCATCTAGGCCCATGCCCATACTCATTTTCTTATTTCTCTCTCTCTCTCTCTCTTTTGAGGTGAGGGGCATAATCCCCCACTTGATAATAAATTAACTTATTAGCCCCTTGTTATATCTTGTTATATTTTTCAATTAGAGGTTTCTTTAGAGTACCCCTTCCTTATCACCCCTTGTTATATTAACCCCATACTATCGATGTTTTCGGTCTTCACTACAAACTAGCTAAAACACCCTCTTACACTGAAACTCTCAGGACACACGTGCACATAAACATGAACTACAACTCGCCCTAGCTAGCAACCACTCGCTAGCATATTAAACATCACACACGCACAACCAGCACCAATCCCGCACTCACTACTCACGTCGTTGAAAAGTGCTTTGACTCATCTGCCTCTTCCGCATGAAGTGCGGTCGGTGATCTGCCTCTTCTGCAAGAAGTGCCGCCGGCGCGGCAGCCACCATGAGAGGCTCCAGCAGCTCGTCGCCCCCCATCCCTCAGTTAAATTTGAGTTGTTCATCTAATTTGATAGCAGGTTCGTGTTCATACTCATTTTTCTTGTTTCCCCCTTTTTTAGGGTGCGTGAGCTTGGGGGCGAGAATCCCCCACTTAATAATATATTAACTTATTAGCCCCTTGTTATATTATCACAAACATATATGCTGTGCATCAGGTAGCTATATAAGATTACAGATTTGGCATGGTTTGAGTCATATGCTCAATGTGCAGAAAGCAGCATATGTCAGTAAACACCAGCGTATGTCGGTACGTGCGTGTTTATGCCTCCCTACCTAGATTTGAGCGTAATAGCTAATCCAAGTAATTGTACGTAGAGCATCAAGAATCTTCATGCGAATCTATCACTTAGTTTGTATAGACTCTCTTGCTTCCTGGTATTAATCTTGGTAGCTAGGATTCATGTGAAATTAACTTTTGCTTCCTGGTATAGGCATTGTTCAATTTTATTTGTTGTATAAGTAATCAAGGGTTCGGTTGTAATTGTAGCATGTAGCCATTGGTGAAGTGCAAATGAATGCTTTGTTTGTACCAAAGAAGAGCAACATATTTTACGTATAACGAGAGAATCGACACTCCATTCTTACACTCGCTGGCGAGACAGGCTTGCTGCTAATGGTCACTCAGGATGTACTATTTATGTGCAATACGTTGGTGATATTTTGTTTGGGAATCCTCGGGCCAAATAGATATACATGTTTCATTCCAAGTAAAAGACAAACAATTGAACGTATGCGGCAGGTTTCGGTTACAATTTTCCTGGATAAACTTTTAAACTTCTAAAAGTTTTTGGCTCCGCCACTACCGGATTCAGCTTCTTTGCCGAGTGCCTCGAGCACTCGGCAAATGCCGATATACACTCGGCAAGACGCTCGGTAAATAGTTTATCGGCAAAGACCTCTTTGTCGAGTGCACTTTATCGGGCACTCGGCAAAACCTTTGCCGAGTGCTAATCTGACACTCGGTAAAGAAAAGTCGCCGTGATGGCGAGCGCCACCATGACGACAGCTTTGTCGAGTGTCAAGGTCAAGCACTCGACAAAGGTCGCCGCTTTGCCGAGCGCCGTTGACTCAGACACTCGGCAAAGGTGGCCACTGTGCCGAGTGCCACCGGCAAGACACTCAGCAAAGGTAGCCTATTTGCCGAGTGTCCTGTCAAGACACTCAGCAAACAGGCGACCTTTGCCGAGTGACTAGCCAGTGGCTCTCGACAAATCTGTGATGTTTGCCGAGTGCAATAGCCTTTGCACTTGGCAAAGAATGTTCCCAGGTAGTCACTTTGCCGAGTGTCATGGCTATTGCACTCGACAAAGTGACTGAAAACAACCTTTTTTATTTGTTTTTTACATCCCATCCAAACAAACAGAAGATATATATAACAAACATCACCAACATCACATATATATCATCAACATCACATATATATCACCAACACCACATATATATCACAAACGTCACATGTCTCACAATATATCACAAATAAGTTCACAGGTAATCCAAGTGCTCCATCATCTACAACCACAATTGCAAATAGAAGTACCATTAACAACCACAAGTATTATCACCAAGATGGCCAATGAGACTGATTTGGTGAAGGATTTGCCGAAGCATGAGGATCGTTCGATGCCACCGATTGATTCTACACAAAGAAGAAGAGATTGCATGTGTGAGACAAGATAAATATATACCATACATGAATAAAACTTTCATACTCCACTAGGTTTGACCGTAAGCATGAACATACAAACTAAAACATTTATACTCACAGGAGTAGAATAGTGAGGAGGTGGAGGTGGAGCGAATAGCAAAGGTGGTGGAACTACACCCGTAGTGGCACCAAGACTTTGCATGTACTAAAGAATCTCCACCATCCTCCGCTGCTCGGCCTCCCGCTCGGCCTCCACCCTCTCCATCTTTGCCTGCATCTGCTCCCATATCCTCCTCTCTTGTTCCAGCTGGGCCTACAATATATTCACCCAATGTTACAATAATTCAAAGGAAAGGTATGAAAAAACCAATGAACGACAGATAAACCAGGAATAACCTCGAGTGCCTCCACTCGATGGTGTGAAGTGTCCTGCCGAGGTCGTATGGCCGGGCTCGTGCTCGTGCAGCTTGCTCGAATCTGGGAGAGACTAGGAGTAGCGGCCGAGTCGATTGCGCCGTTTCCAATCCAGTACCGCCCATGCTTCTTGCCTCCTCCCACCCTCATGATGACTTCTCCATCAAGGTCCTTGGTGCTCAGATCATACTCTGGCCCATGAACCTCCCTTGCCATCGATGTGTACTCACTAAGGCGGTTGTGGATGGTCGCATTGATGTACGCCTTAGGCCCATCCTCCGGGTTGTAGTCAATGTCGGACGTCGCCTTGCCCTTGTGGGTCATAGCAAATGCCTTGAAGATGGAGCAAGGCTGGCCACCATGTGACGCCGACTGCGAGAAAAACAGAAGATGATTAGAAATCAAGCAGAATTGGGCGTTAGAATAAATAAATGAATTCGCGTATCCATGTTTCTACGTATCCACTGAGGCTGCGGCTGCCTTAATGGTGTGCTACACCTGGCATCATCAAACGCCTCTCCTAACACAAGTTGTGCGTCTCCTCCCACTCTCATGAGCACCACTTGTCCACCATCTGTACCCAGCACTAGGGATGCGTGGCTCACCAATAAGGAATCATCTACATGCCATCAAGTACATGACATATCAGAAGATAAAATTAAGCCTACTTAATCTCAAAAGGAATCAGTATTAATGTTCTATATTTACCTACAGGTACTGGTCCCGGGTCAGCGTCATGGTTCTTGCGTCCCTTTTGGTGACCTTCCTTCCAAGGATGGTCCCGTGGTAAGTTACGACGGCCTGGATGCGCGCCTCGTAATGCATGCCCACGATGAGTTTTTTGCAGCATTTGGTAGCCACCGCATCCGCCCTAGCCTCATGTTCGTCCTGGCATCTAAAGAAATCCTGCATGCAAACATAATGTATTCATTCATTATTTCAAGAATGTCCAATGAATGCGATGTACTGAGCAATGTAGTGCGAGGAAGACTTACCCACAGCTCTTGCTTCACCCGCTCCGCCTTGTTGTTGAATACCCTGTGGGCCTGATCTACAGCATCGGGGGGGGGGCGGCGTAGTGGTCAAACGAGTAGGCCGGCTCTATCACTCTGACGTACTCAACCAGGCCAGGGAAGTGCTCCTTGCATAGAAGACCGAGGATGCCATTGACTTGGTGTGTGTGAGCACCTCCACTCGCCACAATCGTCCAGTTCCTGCCCAAGTGATTAAGAAAAATTATTAGTTTCTATTTTGATTTTCAATATATCATATAAAGTAGTGATAACATCTAAAGTTGCTTACTTTTCCCCCTCGAGTCGAATCAGCGGGTGTCTCTCACGAGGCATCGGTCCCTGAGGGAGGCTCGTGGGACCTCACAAGTAGACGATCGACGAACTAGAGGAAGCGGATCCCCTTGCTGTTGCCTCCTCCCCCGGTGCAGTGGCGAGGCGACACGATGTAGACAGACCCGCAGCGCGCGAGGAAGGCAATTGGGGTCGCCGAGGTACTACGGCTCCTCTCCGACGGGCTCTTCTCTACAAAAAAAAGAAACATAAAACTGTCAATACAAAATTTCGGCAGCACCTCCCCTGCACGGTGAGGTTTCTAAAACCTACAAGAAAACCAATGGCACGATGACCAACATGCACATATATATGAATGGCACGATGGCCGACATGCACAAGATTATATCCAACCACATATATATAACAATGTCCAACCACTCCTATGACTCCTACGACTACCACGACTCTTACTCTACCACTACTACTACCGGAACTACTAGTAATACTACGAAAACGACGACGGTAGGGCATACCTAGTGGGCATCGTAGGGCGGCGATGGTGAAGGGGCCAGGGCGCCGGTGGACAAGGCGACAGCTGGGGAAGCGTCGGGGACGTGGCAACGGCGGTCGGGGCGCCTCCTCGTCCTCCTTCTTCCTCCTTCCTCCCCATCCTTCTCTTCCTCCTTCCTCCTTCCTCCTCTCCTCCTTCTCCTCTCTTTCTCCTCCTCCTCCGACGGCGCAGGCGTGGGCGGCGCTGGCGTGGTCAACTGTCTTCGTGCGTGTGTGCGGTGTGTGTGGGCCGGCTAGGCCGACGGGGTTAAATCCCCCTTTGCCGAGTGCCCCCGATCTGGCACTCGGCAAAGTATTTTTCATTTTTTTTAAATTCTTTGTCGAGTGCCACCCGGTCTGTCACTCAGCAAAGAGGGGTTTTTAAAAAAAATTAAAATTCTTTGCTGAGTGTCAACCGTCCTGGCACTCGGCAGAGAGGCTCCTTTGCCGAGCGTCAAACGCAGACACTCGGCAAACCGTTTTTATTTTATTTTTCTTCCTGCCCCCAAACTTTTTCTGTAGTCCTTATACAATACCTGGTACTCCATGTTCTAATGTGGCACATTTCTCGGACTTTTTCTATATTTCTTTAATTTATTTCATTTAATTGAATTTTTTGGATAATTTAAATTATAACTGCTAGTCATTCGAATAATGAAAAAAATGAATGGAAAAATGATATTCATGTTATTTAGTATAATGTGATGCCGTATCCAGGAACAGACCATCAATTTCGAACATCTTATTCACGAAACATGATCGCGAACTTGCGGTCGAGTTGTTTTTAAATTCTATAAAAAGCAAACGAAGACCGAAAATCTTGAAACTTGTTGAGATATCATGATATCATATGTGGAGGCTGTGATAAAAAAATTAAGGAGGTTTCGCGTAAGTTTGTCACGTACGATGTTTACCACCTCGCCGGCCTCTTCATGAAATCATGAAATTTCTTTAGAGATTCTTCGGTTTGCAAGCATCGTACATGACAACTTGCGCGAAACCTTCTCAAATTTTTATCACAGCCTTCACATATGATATCATGACATCTTGACAAGTTTCATTATTTTCGGACTTCGTTTGATTTTTATAGAATTTAAAAACAACTCGACCGCAAGTTCGTGGTCATGTTTCGTATACAAGATGTTCGAAATTGGTGGCATGTTCCTGGATACGACATCACATTATACTAAATAACATGAATATTATTTTTCTATTCATTTTTTCATTATTCGAATGACTAGCCGTTATAATTTGAATTATCCAAAAAAATTCAATTAAATGAAATAAATTAAAGAAATATAGAAAAAGTCCGAGAAATATGCCACATTGGAACATGGAGTACCAGGTATTGTATGAGAACCATAGAAAAGGTTTGGGGGTCAAAAGTAAAAAAAATATGGTTTGCCGAGTGTCAAAAAATGACACTCGGCAAATCACCGCTTTACCGAGTGTCAGGAGAAGACACTCGGCAAAGGGTTAACGGCGGCTGCCGGCCGTTAACGGCGACGGCGCTTTGCCGAGTGTTCTGGTTTGCCGAGTGCCCGACACTCGGTAAACCTGATCTTTGCCGAGTGCAAACTATCTCTTTACCGAGTGTCAGTTATTTACCGAATGCTTTCTATCTGGCACTCGGTAAATAACATATTTGCTGAGCGTCCGATAAAAAAACGCTTGACTGAGACCTCGAAAAAAAGTCGTCTCCGGTAGTGCGGACGCACGCGCATCAGGATCACCCACCCACCCCTCTTCTCCGCTGGCCATGACACCAACAATACACTTGCATAGTTGCACGCGCAGCCCAAAAACGGAGGCCAGCCAGCCAGCTTCTTCCACCTGTCGCCAAGTCGGCACCCGCCGACGCGTCCGACTCCGACGACAAAAGGCCCCTCCAGCTTCGTCCGCTGGCCATGACACCTTTGACCACTGACCTGGCCTGAGCCAGCACAGCACACGACGCGCACATGAAACACCTCCTTTTTTCTCTTCTTCTCCCAGGTCAACCTCCCTCCCCACAGGCCACCACCACCTCTCAGCTCTCACATATATAGCCACCCGCCTGCCACAGCTTGCAAGCCCGGCCATCCCGATCGAGCTCACTTCAATTCTTGCACCGTTGCACGTCGATTCCGTTCCGCAGACAGAGATTGAGACATGGGCAACGGCCTCTCCCTCTCCCCGTCGTGCCTGCACCTGCCGGCGACGCCCACGGCGGTGCGGCTGGTGTACTGGGGCGGTCAGTCGAGGCAGCTGGTAGTCACGGGCGGCGGCGACAGCGACGCCGTCGTCACGGCCGGGGACGTCGCGGCAGAGCTCCCGGTTCCGGCCTCGGGCCACGCCGTGTGCCCCGCCGACGCCTTCTTCGTCGGCCTCCCGATCCCGGCCATGTCCCCGGGCGAGGAGCTCCTGCCGGGCCGCACCTACTTCGTGCTCCCCGCCGCGCGCCTCCCCTGCCTCAAGGCGCTCACGCCCGCCACGCTCGCCGCGCTGTCGTACGGCGACGGCGGCAGCAATGGCAACGGCAAGAGAAAGCAGCCCCTCTTTGCGCTCGCGGGGTGCCCGTTCGAGCACGCCAAGGGCGCCGACGGCGGCGCGCCCCTCATCAGGGTCCTCCCGGAGTTCATCGAGAAGCTCATCACCTGCGACGCCACCATCGGCCGCGGCGCGAGCGCGAACGCCAAGGCCAAGGACGAGGAGCTGTGCAGCACGCCCGAGCTGAAGCGGCATTACGCGCAGCTCGTCGGGACCGGCAGGAGCCGCCCGTGGTCGCCCAGGCTGGAGACCATCTCCGAGCGCGATAGGAGCCGGTGGATGAGGTCGGCGGCGAGGACCATGCTGTCCTCGCGGTAGCCATGCAATGCATCCACGCGCGCGCGTAGGTGTTACTATTAATTAGCTTGCGGAGGTTTCCGTTTAGGAACGATGAACGACGAACAGCAAAATGTACAGATGATTGTTGGTTACGCATTTTTGCTTGCAGACCAGAACGAACTTTTGTTTCTCTGTGTCGCCAATCGCCATTGATCATCCTCCTGTCGATCCAACTGAGACACTACTGGCTGATGACGCCATCCAAATGCATAGAAGGTTGCAATGCGCGGCCATGGCCGCCGCCGCGTGCGAGCCTGGAATTGGTCCCACACGCGTGGGAGGGAGGGACTGGGCGCGTCGAGCGCAGTCTCATCGTCTTCTCCGGTTGACCGGGCCGCGTCCGCGTCCCGCCGTCTCCTTGGTTAGTGGGTGTGGTCGGCGTCGGGGATGGAAGCTGCGCGGAAAGAGGGCATCGGACAGGTGGGCTGGGCCTCCTTTTGCGGGGGATTTGTCAAGTCCACGGCCCGTGAACGAACGCTCGCGCTCGCGCACGGCTCCCGCAGCTTTGAACGTGGCCGGGCTGAATCCCACCCGGATCCGCGGGCCTTCTAAGGATGCACAAGCCGGCTAGCCCGCTTGCAGCCTTCTGCTTACCCTGCAGTTCTGCACAATGTTTCTTTTTTTTAAGGGAAACAGGAGGGGTTTTGGCCCCTACTGAAATTGATTAATTAAAAGGAGAGTACAGCTAAATTACAACAGGAAGAGTAAAAGAAAGAAAGCAGACACCTAGGGGACTAAGTAAGAAGGTTAAAAAGAAACATTGTGCCCTCGTGCCCAAAACCAAAACAAAGGATCCATTGGTGTTTTGCAGTGACTTTGGTTAACAGAAAGCCATACAAGCGTCCATTGGTGTTTTGCAGTGACTTTGGCAGTTACCATATATATTCTTCTGGGTCAACAGAACGCACACCATCAGCACGCGGATGCATGCGTGCCTTAGTACTGCTGCTACATATTTTCCCACGTAAACAGTCCATCATTTACAGACTAAATAAACTAGAATACCTTATTAGCTAGCTGCATGCTTATAGGGTAGCACGCCGTAGGACGATCCGGAGGAATGCTGAATGCATGCGCCAGCACTGTGTACCAGTGGAGGGCTGCGGCTAGCTACGCCCCTGCTTTCTTCCTGACGATCTTCTCCAGTTCGTCGCAGAATCCCGGGCACTCCTCCTTCATCGTTCTTTGACTTCTCTGTCAGTGCAAAACATTGGTAGGGTGGATCCTGTAAGTCATCTGGGGGTACTGCTAGCCAGCCAGCCATTGTCAACTTAGCATGAATGCAGAGACGAGTTACGTTGAATTTATTTATTTAAGATGTTCGGCTCTTCTTGTCTCGGCTTTATTTCAGCTTGTTTCAGCTTATTCTCTCTTACAGAACACTATTAAATCAGCCGGAACCAGCCGGTACACAGTAGTTTTGTGTACCAGCCGAACGAGCTGATTGAAGATAATGTAGTAATGGGGTGTTTCGTTTGAGGCGTGGGATGTTCATCATGGTGTTTATTGGTTTTACTAGTGGAATGGTTCCTTTTCTTTTTGTCCGAGAAACATGATTAGTTGATCCATCATCACCTTGTATTCTCTCATATCATAAGCACATGTAGATACTGGATAGCAGGAATGGGTCATAAGTCATAACCAAAAAAACTGGGTGATGATATCATAATACACCGCTCCCATCAGTTGACTAACGCGCTACTAAAACTATATGAACCATTATTTGTCAGAACTGTGCGGTTGAACTGCAGTGCCATTTGAATTTGAATAGCCTTGTAGAAGGCAGGACTGATCAATCTGCCTTAGGACTCCATGAAATGAGGTAGATTTTTTTTATAGAGTTCCGGGGTGAGGTAGGACCCTACTTAGAAACTGAATAGCTCCAGTCCTTCCAATTATTTCTCGTTAGTCATATTATGGCATTTTGTGGATATGAATAGTGGATTTTCCTACAAGTTATTAAAATTCTTACGTTGCACACCATATTATTTTATATCGTTCCAAATCCCAAAAGTACACATCCCTGTTGGTGTAAGGTGTTGTATCTTTCAAACTCACTTAAGATTGCTAGTCCAACACGTGCCATGTATGGGCTAGGAATTCTTAGAAACATAGATATTTCAAGAAGAATGTAAAGTATTAGAAGTGTGTGGATAAATCTAGGGCCCACTCCTAACCAATACCTTTGCTTCCTCTCATTTGTTCATTTTCTTGCACAATACCTATTGATGAATTGTTATCTTTATCCAATTGGGATAGACATTAGTTGTTGGTTACACTATATTTTCATTCCCATCTCCATTCGTAGTTTCTACTTATTTGCATCGCATCTTGTTGTAGAGCCCATCTGTATGACTTCATTAGTCCATACTTTGGCTTACTCATTTGATCCCACTTACTTCAATTTGTAAGGAAAGTTTTTTGGTCTGCATGCATGTTAGGCAATTGTGCATAGTTTCGATGGCTATTGTGATTGCGTTTACAAAAGTGATGGTCATTATTTCTTTATGAGAATTTATATGATTTCTCTCTTTTTCTAGTGCATTCCATGAGTACTAGTGGAGCACCGAAAAATTCTCCAATTAATAATAGTAATAAGATATAATAACATACAATAATTACATCATAGTTGAATATTTGTAAAACTAATGCATAATTTCATTCTTTTTGTGATGGGTAAGTTACTCTTAGATTCAAATTATAAGGGTTTCTTCAAGCCCATCAAATACGACTATTTGGTCCAAGTAGTATCTGTCACACGAGGATTCGTATAAATCAACTTGTTCTGGATGGAGTCCTCTCATTGGGCTAGCTTTTCTGTGTGGATTACGAGGTATGGTTTAGGACATCTAAATCTCTAATATAAATTTTCTTTGATCCTATTTGAACCTTTCTGATTGTCACATTTGTCTCGATTGTGTGGTGCTTTGTTGCATTGTGTCCAACTGACAAAGGAGTGGTGTTAAGAAGGTTTTGTGGTGATTGTGTAGCTCGGTGTGTCCCGTTGTTATGCCTGCTTGGCCATAGTTCTTAATTTATGTTAGAGTTGCTCCTGTTTTTATTTCCTTTCCTATGGGAACTCACCCAAAGTCCCAAGGAAGGCTGCTTGTGTTTAGCTAGTACCCATCCGCCGTTCAAAGGAAAATCTAACCTTTTTCTTGAGGTGGACTATTTATGGTTTTTTTGTCAATGCATAAACTATCTTATACCCTATCAACATATTTAAGTATGAACCAAGTTATTTTTAAGCTTATGTTGGCATATTTGTGTGTGTACATAATACATAAATAATAAGGCAGACACATGTTGCAATAATTTTGGTAAGCTAGTGCACAGCAATGATATTCCTGGACCATATATAATTTGGTCCAATAGCTCAGAAATATTATATACATCATATAAAAACATTTAAAAATTAAGGATAAATTATGGTGTCTAAGATAATAATAGATACTCTGGCACTTAGTTTATCGGGTTACAACTTTTTTTTTCTAAACAGCTCTAACTAGACTTAAATTGTAGTAGTTCTTGTTCTAGAATAAATCACCATATATAAAAAATCGTGTATTTACACTACTATATCAACATGTGAATCTTGCATAGAATTTGTGGATGAAATAGAAGCCGAATTAATCAAAAGCTCTTCTCTTTGCTCTCTCTCTCTCTCTCTCTCTCTCTCTCTCTCTCTTTGTGTGTGTGTTTGTTTTCTCACAGGGTTATTATGTCATATCTATTTTACTAACATAAACTTTTATTAACAAGTACTCTTATATGTTCTTCCATCCATATTATTCTAATTTTCCCTTTTGTATCATATATACGTGTGTCTTCAATATATGTTTAGTTTAAACTTTAGCTTTGTCAGATTTTCTTGCATTTCATGTGGCATGATTCAAAACTTCATGAATCTTGCTTTTGTTACCTTCCCGATTTTGATCTTATTAGTTGTTGCTAGTTTTTTTTTAGAAAATCAAGTGCCTATTATTGTGCATATGGATCTTCATTTTATTCAAAGCTCTCTTTTTTGTATTTTTTTAACATATGGATTCTGTGTCATAGATTAAAATTGTTAGTACAATGAAATAATACGGATTCATAAGAAAGAGCTTTTTATTATTACTAAAACATGAAAATTATTCTTATCACTCATGCATGCATACTTGGTCTCCCTAGTAGGCCATGTTTATTAATGAGAAATTTATATGTGCATTTCATCAAAATGATGGAAATTGGTAATTTTGAGATAAATTTAGGGTTTGCTTTATATTACCTTACATAATATATAGTAGATGTGGTTAACTTAGATGCAAATTTAGGGGAGGGGTTAGTTTAGCTTATATTTTTACAAGGGTGAAGGTGGGTAATTTAGATGATTATTTAGAGGCTACCTTATTATGTTTTAATTTTGTAATGGTAGATGTGAATAACTTATATGTAAATTAAATCTCTCTAATGGTTGTTATTGTCATTAATGATTATTATAATCTACTGGACCATTTTTTATGAAAATTTATAGTATTTATTTTTCTTCCAGCATGTCTAGTAGTTGATTAATGTGGATGCTCTAAAAGAAGCCTCTAATTAGTAATAGTAACATCGTTATGTATGTGTCCGGTTTTATGTGTGCCTAGCCAAGGAATCTCAATCCACAAATGACCTACTAGTTTCAGGGCTCGTTTGGCAGGCTCCTTAGGGCGTCCTCAATGAGCAGGACTAAATCGCCGGCTAGGTGGAACAAAAAATAGAAAAAGCTGCCAGCCAAGGAAAGTGGGTCATGCATGGCAGTAGATTTCTAGGGAGCTGAGCGACGAACAAAGCGCTAGCGACTAGGTTTTTGTGTGTTCTCTCTTCTCCACATAATCAAATAGCTAGCTAGGAAAGTCTTGTTGGGGACGCCCTTAGGGCTTCGACTCCATTAGTCTAGATCCTACTAGGAACCGATGCCGGTGAAGCCCATAGCATATCTCGTGATGAGAGAAAAGGAGCTCCTATAAACTGGTGCGGGAGAATTTGAAGCCACAATAAGCCATGTCAGACAGGCCCTAAGCTATCTCCCAATTCTATATCAGTTAAATGGTATCGACCACAAGAGTGAGTGGCCCCATATTTTTTTGCTTTTGAAACAAGATCGACTTAGCTAGTGGCTCTTATATTTTATAATTCCTTTTTGAAACAAGATCTAGTGGTTCATGTGAGCCTGGTCTTAACCATATATAAAGAGCTTTATCTTTCAAAAGGCTTTTTGATTCAATATCTTGTTAACTTAGGGCCGGGCAAGGAGAAAAATTAATACTCCACTAAATTTAGATGAGCCTAGCTAGATGAAATAAATTATCGTATTATGACAAGTGTTAGATTGTATCAATCAATCCAAGTATACTAATTAATTGGACAGAGTGAAAAAAAAAGTCAGGTCAACATCGAAAGGGCAGGAACATTGAACATGCATCAAGACTCAAGAGAGGTCGAAGATGTCATGCACCTGAAGGTGGAGGCTATAGAATGTCTTGTTCTCGAAGGTGGAGTAGGTTGATGAGCTGACGAGGTGAAGGCCTTCGTTCTCCAGCACCTTTATGCACTTGGAGAGAGGGAGAGCTGTGGCGGCCACATTGCTGTGCAGGCTGACCTGAACCATGATCTCCGTGTCGTTAAGGCAAGTAGCAGAAACAATGGGAGTTACGATCTCTTTGTTGTTCAAAACTCCCGGCTTGCAGTTGGCGTTGGTCAGCTCCTTCTTCCTCCTCTCCAGGTTGTCCACCTGCTTCTGCAGCTCCGGGATGTACTTGAGAACTCGGGACACGGTGGTGGGGATGCTCAGCTTCTTCTGCGCAGCACAGCAAGACATGCATCGTCGTCGTCAAGATCGATCGATTGATCCATCGATTAATTCGCATGCTTCCACAGGAGATAGCTAGGACGACGTACAGTGTGGTCAGCATCCGGGAGGAGGGAGTGGAGCGAGGAGTAGAGTTCGTTGAGCTGCTTCCGGCGGTCGCGCTCGTACGCGTTGTGGCTGAGCTTCCTGTGGCTGCCGGAGCGACCGGAGCCGTAGCCGCCGCCCGAGGAGGTGGCGGCGTTGGCGGCCGGCGCGGAGAGGTCGTGGATGTCGTAGTCGTCATCGAGGTCGAGGTCCGGCCACGGCGGCGACGGCGACGGCAGCTGACCGGCGCCGCCGGCGGAGAAGATGTCCGCCTCCAGCGACGAGATGCCGCTGCTCCCGAAGGGGTCGTCGAACAGCTGGTGGTCCATGCTAGCTATAGCTTCTGTGTGTTCTTGGTGAGATCTCAGGAGGGATGATGAAAGAGCTAGGAATGCCTATGAGGCTACGCTGACATTATTCTTTGAGAACCAAGAAGAGAGATGAGAGAAGGTTGCAGTAGAGAGGGGATGTTAACATGAGAGAATTTTAATGTGATAGATTACCAGGAGGCAATGTTTGTTAACTATAGATCTGTGGTGGTGGAGGAGGGTTTGATCGAGTAGCTTAGCTTTAGGCAGCTTCAAAGAGGTGACTTCCCTATTTATATAGTAGGCTTGAGATGGTGGATCGGGTAGGTGTCGTCACTTTGTCACACACCTATATGCATGGCTTCACGAGGAGAAACAATTTTCAGTTATATATATACAACCCGGGGATGGAATAAGATATTCCATTCGGTGAACTATGTACATTGTCGCATGCAGTAAAAAGTACCTAGCTTTTACGACAAAAGTTATACGACAGGATAGTCTAGTTGGTCGGCGATCAATTTCAGTATAAAGCAACAACAATAATATAATCAAGGCTAGAGACATACTCGCTGTGTTAAAAAAAACATGTAATTCTAGGTTTGAAGTGTTGACTTGTTATAAGTTTCACTAAGTTTATGGAAAATAATATAAAACATTTATATAACAAAATATGTTTTATTATTCATTTAATGATTGTACTTAGGGTGTCTCCAATGGTCCTTTTAAACCGCTAACTCATATGAAGTTTGAAAAAAAAAAAAAAAGTAGTCAGACATATATACTAGCTTAGTATAGAAGATCATGAAAGCATTGACAAGTTTGCGAGCTTAACTCTTCATGAAAAATTAGCTACTCCCTCCATCCATCAATAAATCAATTCTAAGAGTAGTTTTAAGTCAAACTTTTTTAAAGTTTGACTGAATTTATATAAAAGGGTGCCAGGATTTATGATACCAAATTATTATCATTTAGATACATCATAAACATTTTTTATAATATGCTCATTCGGTGTCACAAATATTTATACTTCTTTCTTTAAATTTGGTCAAACAACATTAAAATGTTTGACTTAAGACAACCCTAAAAATTGATTTATTCAAGGACAGATGGAATAATTGTTTTTTATTTTTCTCTATCTTTCTCTGAATAAAATATGCTATGAGCTAGCTTTTTTAGCTGCCCTTATTACGTATATTATAATTATTATTAGAATTTTTAGAGATTTTGTATCTGTTTAGTAAAAGTTGAGACTCACTAACTCTTTGAGAAGTGAGAATGGCATCTCCTTTGGAACGGAACATTTGTCAAAAAACTGCAGGTTAATCCATGCATCCTTGCTCAGCGTATGGTTATGACAAATGTGTGACGCATGCAGGTTAGGTTCAGGTCAGTGCTATACTGTAACTATCTTAATTGTTTATTGCCTAATATACTACTCCGTATAACCCAGTGGCATTAGCCAATTGTATTAGTGCACTAATCAAGATTAGTGTAGTAATACTCCTATATTTCCCGGCCACAGGTAGCTAGTAGCCTACTCCCTCCGTCCCATTGAGTTTGTCGTTGGAAAACCGTGCCCCCCTCACAATCCCGCTTCCCGAGCGACAATCTTAACGGGACGGAGGGAGTATAGTAGAATCATGCACGGAGCTAGACAAGCCACCAGGGGGATCTAGCCTAGCTTGCTAGCTAGGGCTTATCTTAATCTGCCAATTTTTAATTTAAAACGAAGCGCTGTGATTACTGATTAGTCTAATCCTGCATCATCACATCGGTGACGGTGCGCGTTCATCACGTCGCGTGAGGGTGTCGACACGCTCGGCGAGCGTGGAGGAACGGGGACGCCTCGTGCCGGCGTGTGCCCGGCAGCCCTGCTCCCCGTGCGAGCCACTCCGATGCCAGACGCAGTAGTCCTCGTTGGAGGTGACAAGACTCAAGAGCAGGCCAGGCGCTTGTCTATAAGGCATGCCACGTCAGCTTTGCAGCAGCCAGGTGGCAATACATATGACGGTGGACTTGTTTCAAAATATATCGCACCGTTGTAATCACAGTGTCGTCGCTACAGCAACAGCGGGTCATGCCATCATCGTGGGCCCCATGTGTGCGTTGGTCGAATACCGTGCGGTGTTGGTCGACCAAACTCGTGGCGAGCTCTCTTCTCTTTTCTATGGGTCGCCAATTCGTCATGAAAGTTGGCGTGTTGGGTTTTTAGATAAATGTAATGTATAGTTGATTTAATTAGTATAGTAGAAATTATAGTGGCACTGAAAAAAGCATGTGGCGCAATATATTTGGAGTAATGTGTTTGAACAAATGTTTTTCATAATGAAATTTAGTGTAGTTAATGGAGTTTTCCCTTTTCAAATTTAGCTTAGTCAACAAAAAAAAATATATAAAATATAGCTTAACTAATATTTGATACAAGTATGTATGGAAAAATATTTTTGTACTGATTTTTATAGAGTAAAATTCAAAATTATCGCATAGAGTATGTATCACCATGTACCTAAAAACCATATGAGAGCTAAGGTACGAATCATAATATATTCATAATATCTAGACTAGTCCATGAACCCATGGACCCATGAAGAGGCAGCAATTTTAAGGGATGCATGAATAGTTGATTTAAAAGTACCCTCTAGTAAGATCAGTTATTACACTTTATAGGAAAGATTAGTGATTTGATGCCATAGGAATATCTGGTAAAAGCATCCCAAGATTCTCCCTTCATGGGTTTTTATCATAAAACTTAGGAAACAAAAAAATCAAACTCCAATAGACTTTCTAAACAACTCTTCATCCTTTTCGCTCTCTAAAACCACCATTCTCGCCCTCCACTAACGGGGAGGCTATATGGTCTCTAAATTTAATATATGATAGTTGTAATCATGATTTTTCATACGAGAAAAATTATGGCAAGTCGTTGGAGTATATAGAACGAAACATAGTTCGTTGGAGTTGGCTCTCTAATGGAGATATATTCATGAGATGAGATGGCTCTGATAATGGAGATATATTCAAGTTTACAGTGGCTTGGTTGCTCTAAGATTACAGATGCCACCAGCCCATAGCTTTTTTTTAGAACGGCAGGGAACATATTTATCATTTAGGGCTCCTTTGGATGCCTCGATACCGCCGGTATCCCCGCCTCATCCACGGGTAGCGCGAGGCCCGTGGGAGCGGCACCCACCTCCATTCCGCGTTGCCGTTTGGACACCCCTTGCGCTGAGAAAGACCCGTGCCTTGTCAGCCCATTCCCCGTCGATCCGCGGGGAATAAAAAATCATCTCCCGAGTCGTGTTTCTGCCTCCCGTCGCCTCTCGCACATTGACTCGTGCGGCTGCGCAAAGCAAGACATGGCGGCTAGGGTTTGAGCGCCGCCATTCCCAGTCGCGTGCGCCGCGCATCCCCATCTCCCACCATCCCGCGACTCGCTTCGTGCCAGCAGCGCCACACACTCCATCCATCCACCGGGAAGCAGCGCTGCCGCGCACTCCATCCTCTCGCAAGGTAAGTCATGGCGGCTAGGGCTCGAGCTCCTCGTCCGCCTTGTAGGTCCTTCCCCGTTGAGACACTCGTCGATTTATTTTCCTGACTCGTTTGCTTTCTTCTCGCCCGTCAGGCTTTCACTCCTTCTTCGGTAGAAGGAATCCATGGCGGCTAGGGTTTGATCTGTCTTTTGCTGCTCCCTGCGTCACCAGGCCGCTTTAGATTCGTTCGAAGAAGCGCGAGCCCTCCAAGAAGCGGGAGATCTACAGGGAGAAGTGGATCTACAGCGGCCGCCCCCGTTCTGTCTCGCCAAGAACGCCCAGGTACCATCGTCCTAGAGCACGTCGTCACTCTCCAGGGCCATGTCTTCGCCAATTGTCCTGCCGTCCGTCGTCGTGGTGAGTCTCCATGTCCCTTTCCCCTCTGTCTTTCCCAATCTTGGCTCCGTTGTTTCTTGTTAGATCTGTCGTGGGAGAAGTGGATCTACAACTGCAAAGTATTATTTCTTGTTAGATCTGTTGGTCTTCATTTCTCTGCACTCCCGTCAAAGAATTGGAGGAGCAGTTGGGGACGACCGACAAGGCGCAGCAGGAGCAACGAGGGAGAAGGGGAAAGGAGAGGTGAGTGCCCGGCTCTGTTCCTGTTCCCGTTCTTGCTTCTTGGACTTGCCTGCTCCTACAGTACTTCGGATTGCACGCTATTCTCTTCTAGACTATTCTAGAATTTCTGATTCCATCATGGATTACATGCAGTGTAGTATAGGGTGTGCATATTATTTGGTTGAGTTCTAAATCTTATGTTCAGAGTTGTATTTTTAGACTGATAGTGTAACCAAAGCCTGAATGTCACCAATCACCAGTAGCATCACTGTCTTTGTCAAGTGCCAATAATCACTTGATACATAAGGCTTAGCTAACCCACAAGTGGTCAGGTGTTAATTTCGTGTGCACTTTTACAGAATAAATGTATCAACGTATGTCCAATACAAGTCGGATTGCAGGAGAGCACACTGCTGTTCTTTTTTTAAAAAAACACACCTTGGTCAGGTGTTAGTAAGCTTTTTCTAGGAGACATTTCCTGAGATAGTGCTCTGTGTTCGTTAGTAGTAGTGTAGTTCAGTTCTGATTGATGTGTTATGTTCATTACTAGTAGTGGCTGCTGATTTCTGCAAAAATTAAGTTGTCAAAGCCTAACCCAGCCGAATGATTTCTTAGTGCATGCAATAATTTTGTGTTTGCCGTGCTTGGAACCCTGTCCAAACCTTTGTTCAGTTCTGTTGTCTTGTCTGAATATGTCTCAAGTTAAAGAATTATTATGGTCATTACTTCGGATAGATGTATGCTCTCATACGCTTTAGGGATCTGATACACTAATTAATCGCATGCCTATCTTCAGTTAACTATGCGCATATTATACTATTTTATATATTTGTTATGTAATTTCAAGTGATGCTGGTCTGCTCAGCATTATTTCTCTGTGCTGATTTCTGCAAAAATTATGACTATGCATTCTTGTTTGTTTGGTGTTTCTGAAACAGCAGTTTTCAGAAACAGCAACAATTTTATTATCTGTTTAGTGTTTCTGAAAATGCATATCTATGGTGTATTTCTCTGTGGTCAAATGTCCATGTCCTAGAGATCATCCATTAATCAAATGCATCTCCGTTGTCTTTGATTCTAAGGATACCGGGGACTTAAAAGCCATGACCACAAACATTTTTTTGAGAATATGCACTTTTGTTTATTTAATAAGAAAGATGAAGTTTCAAAATGGAATACAACGTGAGCCTCGTCGTGGTGTAATCCCGTCCTTGTCATCCGCCCGCTGGTCGCCTCAAGGAAACTTTCTTTTTTTCTCAGATGAAGAGAAGGCGCAAGCAACAAGCGTCATGAAATGTGAGGTGAACAGAGAATTTTTTATGAACTTCACAAATCCAAGAGTTTGCCTACTGTGGATCAAGGGTGAGATTGCTCCAAAGGTAAGCTAAACTCAACAATTCAGAGCTTAAAACAGAAACATTAACTGACATTGACCATAACACCCATCAACCAGTCTGGCATAGATCATTTCCAACTGAAGATACATAGAGGCTTTTGCAGCCTTTGGGGTACAAGCAGTTTGTTTCTAACATGGTGAACAAAATAAAGGCTGTCAACACACATGCTAGGCATCAGCATTTATGTTCCTTTCATTCTTCATCCTCAGACTTGTCCCTGCTGGTTTCCTCATCACCAGTAGGCTTCTTCTGATGGGGCGTGCCCTTCTTTGTTCCCACTGGACTTGGTTGCTTTCTCTTCCTGAGCAGGACCTCTTCATCCAAATTCTCCTCTTCTATCTAGCATAGTTTGGCTCCCAAAGCCCTGATCACCTGTACTGTAAGAGTTGGTGGATTAGGGGAGCATGCAAGGCATTTTCTGTCAGTGTAAGTTGATTTTCTGAAACCACCACTCACCTGTTTGTGCCTGCTGCTGCTCCTCAGGCTGGTTTCCACCATGCTTGCAGCCTTCTTATTGCTTCTTTTCTTTTGGGTGACTGGCGAGACATCTTCTAGCTCCTCCAAGATCCCCTTGCCTTTCCATTCTTCCCCCACTATGTTGCTGTCATTCCTTGATAAGCAAGAAATCTGATAGTCTGTTGCTAGCTATGATCTTGTGTGCAGTTAACATTAGTATTTGCAGTTCCTATATTTACATCTGTGATAATGACAATGTTCGTTGATGCAGGTTTGAGTGTCTAGGACATTTGAAGAGGCATCTCATGAAGTGTCAAAGCTCTTGAACGTATCGATCGAGAAATTTCCAATTTGCCGCATTCCACGATGCCGCTTTTATGTTTATTCCTTGCTTGAACTGGACATGTCTGTCTTTACTTCCATAATCTTGAAAGTCTATGCAAATGAATTACGATCGATTACTAAATTTATCTGGTGGTGCTAAGTTTCAGCTTGAGAAAACATCATTTCTGAATTCTGTGTTTTTTCTGATTATTCTGAATATTTTTGGTCGTCCGGGATTTGTATCCCCATGTTTCCCAAATGGTAGCTGATAATTTTTCTCACTAGGGGATTCCATCTCCTGGGGGGACAGGGGTGGCAAGTGCAGTGGAGAAAACCCCTTGGGGCCTTAAACACACGTGGTTTTGGGCACCCTTCATCCAAATGAGCCCTTAAAGTTTACATCCAGGAATACAGGCGGAGAGCCAAATCATACATGTCGGCCATCACCAAGAGTACATGCATACTTAGCAAGATAATGAGCTTCCCTATTATACTCCCTACCTTCATGTACGAACCGTACATATTGACAAGACTTCGACCTCTGGAAAATATCCTGGAGGATCATCATATAACTACAACGTGGTAACTCTTTGATGTACTTGACGACATTTAGACAATCCGATGCCACTAACATCTTGCGAATACCACAATCTTCAGTAAGAGCCAGTGCTTCCAAACAAGCTAATGGTTCTAGAGTTTCAGGGTCAATTATGTTTGGAACAACCATGGCACTAGCTGCAATAAAATCTCCCTGATTATTACGGCAAACAACACCAACTGCCCCTTGTTTAACTTGCAACAGCCATCCTCCGGTGGTATCCAGCTATGTGTTCTCGGACTTGGTTGATGCCTGTTTCTCCCCCTTGAATTCAAACCCCTTAGGCCTTGTTTGGATGTATATGTATTCATCTTAATCCAAATAATATATGTGGATTGAAGTGGATACACATGCATCCAAACGAGCCCTTAGCAAACTCCATTTCTTGAATTAGCCTGCGGATTATAGTCATAGTTGAGAACGGGCTTTGAAACACCCCCCTCATGAATAGCTTTTCTCCTTGCGTGCCAGATAGCTTGAAACAACACCGATTTCCGCGAAGGGAAATCCACAGAGTCGAAGTGTAATAAGACCGTTGTAGATCATATTACCCAAATTCCAGTCAAATATCACATCCATACAACGATAATATCAGAGTACAAATAGTGCGGAATTACATAATTTATTACATCGCCGCATTGGCGGAATCAAAAGTAGCATTCATTCAGAACAGCTTGAAGATAAGATCGCCAAACTCGAGCGTAAGAACGAACCCCTCAACCGTCAAACTCCTCGGATCTATACTCCTCAGCAGAACCTGTGTGCCAAAATTTATCAGTACGATTTGTACTGGCCACTCCCAACCCTATGAGCATTGCTTTGTGGAAATTGGATGCAAGTTGGATATAATCAAAAGGAACCTATAAAGCTGGGGTTTCCTATGTATTAGCATATCAAGTTCATAATAATAGTTGGTCAAGTTTTAACACCATTCATACGTATTTCACCCCCTTTCCCATTCCCGAGCCAGGTTTCGATCCTGGGATCGACATACCACCATATCCACACCATCACTATACCACTCCCGTACCATCGCTCAGTCGATAGGCCAACTCCCTCTCGGCACTGTCTCATGGCCCGTAGCCCCTGGCTACGTCCGAACACTCACTCCCAGGGGAGAAAAGAAGGACTCGTCTCTCTATCTAGTTTAAGCGAAACCCAGGAAAGGTCCATAGCCGACAAGTCGGCATATGTATCGATCGATCAACCATACACTCTACAGAGGTTTTACATAACCACAAGATCCGCCTTCCTCGCTGACCGTCGTCAACTAGGCTGATTCCGACCGCTTGCTAGCCTAGGATAATGCCACTCTACCATTCAGCCCTGGTACACCCCAAGTCCGGTCTGGGGTGGCTGAAACTGTGAGTCATGAGCCGGGTCCACAAGGTCTCCATGAAGTCTCAGAAGGGTGTGGGGGAAATCCTCCGCACCCCGTACCTCCTTACACTGTCCGCTAACAACCTAGCAATAGTAGCAATATCCTACCAAGTAGTCCGGCCGTCCCACACCATATAGGGCGAGTGGTACGTAAGGCTTCCCGGTGAATCTGAGTACTAGTAAGTCCTTAGGGATGACCAAGCCAGAATGTCTTCATCAGGGTTTTCGTTTACCGTGCCACCACAGCACCTCCACCCTGGGCTCCTCCCATCACAGGTTCACACCCAGGGCCACCTCATATACCATTTACCCACCACAGGTATCCATTCTAGGGGTGCCCAGGTAGCACCCCACAGCAAGACTTGCCCTAGGCTCGTCGTATACTCCAACTTGGTCGACACAACCCTCGCCCTCCACGCACCCAAGTCACACACGCAGCACTCTCCCCAATCACCAGTTTCCACCACGCATCAATATAGTGTAAGCGTAGTAGAAGTAATAAGCAATGAAATATAATAGCAAGCGTGTGACTAGCCTAACAGCAGGGTGAGCAGGGGTAAGGTTGCGTCAAGGTAAAGGCCATCAAGAAAGCATACTACCATGTAAGTTCTACCATAATATGATCATGACAATAAAGTAAGTGCTAGCATTTCTATATTAGCCATGCGTAATAGGTGCTACGAGATTGGGTGGGATGTGGCACCTTCAGTGTAGTCGTCTCCGTACTCCTCACGGTACTCACGATCCTCATCCGTCCGGTTCTCCTCCGAGTCTGCAAACGACCGCATTATAGTCACGTTAGCGACGTCTATAGATTAGCACAAAGAAGCAATGAAAATTCAAAAGAGCCAAATGCACTCAAACATGGGTCCATTGCGTAGAGCTCGATTTTAGATGAATTTTGGTCCTGGTTTCGTATTTTTTCGAGATCGTATGAATTAGTTATGAATTTTTGAAGATTAATTCCATTTCTGAAAATGAAAAAGGCTGAATTAATCCTAGGCTGACATGTGTCACGCTGTGGTTGGTCTACGTGGCTTGCTGATGTCAGCATCACGGTTCCGAGCTGACAGGTGGGGTCTAGCTGACGTTAGCATGACGTCATCAACGTCAGGCTCACCGACAGGTGGGTCCGGTCAAAGTCAACGGAGAGTCAACAGTCAATGGTCTTCATCAACGGGCCGTGGTCAGCGACGTGTGGGGGGCGGGGCTGCCGACGTCATCATCTCGATGTCGCGTGGACGCCGCATGACGTCACCCTACCGCACTAAGCTTCGACATGTGGGTCCCACGTGACGTCATCACGACGCCAGCATGACGTCATCGTCTGACGTGTGGGTCCAGCAACACTGTGTCGCTGACATGTGGGGCCAGGTCAACGGTCAACATGGGCCGGGTCTCAAACGGCCCGGTTGGGCTCCGGGTAGGGCCGGGCCGGGCCAGACACGTGGCAGGCTGTGGCACAGCCACGTCACGGCCATGGGCCCTTATTGGGCTTCGTCCATAGCGCGGCTCACACCGTGTGGCCCACGGTGGACCAGCGCTCATGGTCCATAGACCTACGGCAGGGCGCATGGTGGACCAAGTCCACCGTCTCTTCTCCTTGGCTCGGCTCACGTGCACCGAGCCTACGCACCGGTGGCCGGTGAGAGGGGGGTGTTCCCCTGTTTCTTACCGCGGCGGTGCTCCCGTCGGCGGCGAGCTCGCGGTGAGCCCCCGCGGTGTCTCTGGTGTCCGATTGGGGAGGGGAAAAGCTTCCCCGGGTCACGGCGACTGTGTCTGTGGGGTCAAGGGGCGGCCAGAGCTTTCCCAAGGTGTTGGCCACGGCGATCGGCGGCTCGGCATGGCGGTGCTCGCTGGCGACCCCCTTCCAATGGCGTGGGCGTTCAACTAAGGTGGGCAACGGCTCGGCCTTACCATGGCGAGTGTCCTGGTGACGCTAGCGAGGTGGCTAGACGGCTTCCTGTTGGCTGGTCATGGTGGTGGTGCACGGTGGAGCTCCGGCCGGGGTCCAGTGCTCGTGGCCAGGGTGCTATGGCCGGCTATCGACGACTCGGTCTACGCGGCTAATCTCCAGGCGTCATGGTGATCCTCTACTACCGTGTGTCTTGGTCCGGTGGCGGCGGCGGATGCACGATGGTGGGCTGCGCCATGGTGGCGGCGTCGTGAGCGTGGCGTGCGGGTGCTCGGCTATGGCGTCCATGGGGCTAGGAGGGGTCTCAGCAGCGAGAGGCTCACCGTAGGTGTCGTAGATGATAGGATAGCGGTGTTGCGTGACGAAGTTACGGCCGTGCAGCCTCCGTGGCCGTCGCAAAGGCCGACCCGTGGCGGTGCTTCGAACTCCGGCGTGTTCCCGGTCCTTCCCCAGAAGTGGCTTGGCGCTTCCCTTTCCCCTTCTTCCCTTCTCCTCCTCTCTCTTGGCTCAAAAGTGCGCGATGGATGGCCACCACGATGGCGGCGGGCGACGGACGAGCGCTAGGCTCTGGGTTTGGGTTTTATAGCCGAGCTCGCCATGGAGCTCGGTGATCGGCGGATGGAGGCCGAGGGTGATCGAGGCGCACGCTTGCATCCAACGGTGCACGCGTGGTTGCGGGTGGCGCACACAAGGGGACAGGGCATGCCCCGGCGTGACCCTCGCCCACCCTGCCATTGCTGTCGGGGCTCTGTCGCGCGGTGGTTTGAGCGCGGCGTGGGAAAGAAGCACCTGAGCGCCGACGTCAGCGGGTCCAGCAGAGCAGAAATGGCCGTAAGCGGAGACGGGAGACGCGACGGGCATGGGGCGCGGCGTGTCGGTCGACACGCTGGGTTAAGGTGGCGCGACCGCAAGCGCGTAGGCCGACGGGCGTGGCGATCTTGGCCGGGTCATAAGTTGGGCATGCATGCGAGAAGCTAAGCATGGCCGTGCAGCAAAGGCTATAGGGGTCGGCCGGGTGGTCGGCTAGGCAGATTGCTGTTGGTCGTCTTGGGTTGGGCCGAAAGCGGTTGGGTGGGAAGCCTTCTTCTCCTCTTCCTTTTTCTATTTTTCATTTCTTTTCCATTTGTTTGAATTCAAATTTGGTTTGAAATTTGATTTCACAACTGAGGTGACTTATTTATTGGAGTTTAGGGAATTTTTGTTTAATAATAACTTTATGGTTTATTATTTTATTGGAGTTGTTTAGCAATCATAACTCAAATGGAAATTCAAATCACATTTTGAATTTAACAATGTATGCAACATTATATTTGTTGGAAATTAATAAACACAGTTATCTAATGACATGCCATGCTTATATGTTGACTGGGGTTAGGTTAGACCTAATGCATCTCTTAGGTTGGGTTTTTATACATGACACTCATCATCACATAGGATTTTTGAGAAAAAAATTTGTAGCTAATATTTTTGGTGTATAGATTTTTAGGTTGTTACGTAGCTCACAGCTAAGTTGACGCAACGGCCGTGTTAATTGTGGCCTGGAAGTGGAACAACCGACCGACTCAGGGGTTCGGCAAGAACCTGGCCCTGCATATGCTGGGTCCAAACTGGGCCTACCCTCTCGATGCCACTGCCACGGCCTGGCCCCTATACGAACGAGGTCGTTCATGCTCGCGGACGATTGACCGGTGACAATGCGTTGTGGGCCTTGGACTTTTGTATTCTGTGACTTCTGCCTTTTTGGCCCTCTGGGGGAAATTTTCTCAGGTTTTTTAGTTTCTTGTGTTTGTGTGACAAAAAGAAAAGAAAAAAATGAACCTGTCTTCTCGAATCGCCGAACTCGATCTAAAAAAATACAGACTTATTGATCTACTTGAGAGAAAATGCATTTCCTATGCAACTATCAAGTACTCGTGACTTCGTGAGAAAATACATCTCCTAGTCCTAGGGGAAAAGAATTCAGTGAGGTTAACGTGATGTGCTCATCAATCAGTTGCTTGCTTCTGAAACAAAACCATGCATGGGCCCGGTCCATGTCCATTTGATGAAGGCCTTTCGGCTCTGATCTGATGCTGCATCACTTTGTTTGTTTGGAAGCACTAGAAGTGTAAGCTGGAAAAAGGAATGTTTGTTGTCTTCGGGATCACGACTTGCAGATGTCTCAAATAACCCTTTCATTTTTACACATGAGAAAACATCCTAGGCGATAGCTGTTTGCCATCTCTTACACACTGCTACTAACAGTACTATGACTGCACACTCTTTACTTGGCTTTTCACAACTTGTGAACAAAGCCTACTGTCTACATTTGTCGCCGCTAAATTCTAGCTCACATGTTACTCTCTCCTAAATTATGTGATCTTGTTCTACTGATACAACGAATTAAGTTAACAATACCAATTGGCAAGCAGAACCTGATGAACAAACCACGGGATGAATGTCACGTCGAATTCAATAAGTTTGCAAGAGGTTTGTCTTTCTCCATGTAAATTTTGTTCGACTTCAGAAGAAAGCTCTGCTCCCATAGAACACCCTTGTCCCATCCTTCTTCGCCTGCTGCCGCTCGATCACCTTGTTCTTGTCGGGCGTTTCTTCCTTCTGCACGACGACGCCGCCGCCGCCCCCGCCGCCGTCGAGGCCGAGCTCAATCGGCAGCTGCATCTTGGCCAGGGACTCGCTGAACTGCTGCATGCTCTTCACGTACATCTCCATGATCTGCCGCTGCATCGCGCTCTGCTCCGCCTCCATGTCGATGTCCATGTCCATGTCCCCGAGCGGCGACGTGAACACGTCGGCCTTAGTGGCCTTCCCGCCGCGCGACGTCGGCGTGTCCGGCGAGCGGCAGGACAGGGGAGCCGTGGTGGCCTCGTCAAGGTCGGGCAGCGGCAGCGGCTTCTCTGCCGCTTCGGCGGAAGAAGAGACGGCCCTGTCCTCGCTGACCGTGCTGGCCGTCGAGGCGGAGGCGTTCCTGCTGGTGCTGCCGTCCGAGGACGCCGCCGACGCGTCCCCGCGCGGGCTCGTGCTCATCTCGCAGTAGTCCGAAGCCACCACCCCGTCCCCGGCGGGCAGGAACGGCAGGTACTGCACGGCCATGGCGTCGTTCTCCTGCTCCACTCTAAGGTCCGTGAACTCGATCCTCGAGTAGTCCACGGGCGGCGCGGGCGCGGGGCCGAGGATGACCACCTCGGATGCGATGGACGGCTCGGCGTCGGCGCCGCGGCCCGGCGGCTGGGCGCACGCGTCGTCTTCGGGGATCCCCGGGCGGAGCGCGAGCGAGAGGCGCACTGTTCCCGCAGGCGAGTGGAGGAGGTCGGTGGACGAGAGCTCGAAGTTCCCCTCGACGATCCTAGCGCCGTCGGCGGCCGCGACGGACGCGAGCGGCACGAGCGCGAAGCCGAGGAGCTGGTCGTCCAGGACGCCCCTGGCACAGCTGCGCATCCAGAGCTCGCACTTGAGCACGTCCACGGCGATCCTCCCTTGGCGGACGCGCAGCGGCGGGAGGCGCTCGCCGAAGCGCGGGGAGGCGCCGCCGCCCCTAGCGACGCGCGTGGCCAGCGCGGCGCCGTCGTCGTCGGGCGCCGACGTCAGCGCCAGCCTGGCGTACACGTCCTGGTCCCCGTAGATGCAGATGTTGTGGATGCCCCGCGCCTCGTGCACGAAGATGTCCAGCACGCAGGGGGATTCCTCGCCCTGGTCCTCCTCATGCTCATGCTCGAGCTGGCTTCTGCTCTGCTCCTCTGCTCCTCCTCCGCGTTCGTCCGGCCGGCTGCGCAGAAACCTCGCCGCCGCCGGCTCCATGGCAGTCAGAAATCAAGCGAGAGAGAGGTGGTTGGAAGAAGGGCAGAATGTTCTGCCTGTGCCTGGATCACGTTGAGGGAGAGAGCAGAGCACAGGGAGTAGACGCCATGTTTTGTAGTGGGTTGCAAGAGCAGAGCAGGGGGAGTGTGCTGTGCACGCGAGGGCGTAGTTGAAGTGGAGTGGCCGCCGGTAGTTGCAGGAGGAAAGGAAACCCAAACGGCCAAACCCTTGGCCTTGCTTCCACACCAGGTCTACTCCAGCATCAGGTGGGCAGGTGGCCACAGCCCCACAGGCCAGGCCAGGTGTATATGTATGTAGATGACCACTGTGCTATATGTCTTTGTCGACATACATACATACATACATACATACATACATACAACATACATACATACATACATACATACATACATACATACATACATACATACAGATACAGGACTGTAAAACCCAGGTAGGACGACCATAGCTTCCCCTGTTGTTGCTTGCTTCTTGCAATCTTGCTGTGGGTCAGTCAGTGCGTGTGTCGGTGTGTGTTGCAACAGCCCCCTGCGATGCTGCATGTACACATCCTTGGTTCCAAAGTCAGGAGTTTTTTTTTTTTTTGATGAAATCCAAAGTCAGGAGTAGGTGGGTTCCGGTTCGGTCGGTTGGCTTGGCTTGGCGCCAAAGGCGGGATGCTGGCGCCATGGCCTTTGGCCTATGCCCACGGGAGAGGAGAGACCCAACCACCCCTACCCCTCCTCCTCCTAGGTCCTGGTGCACGTTGCATCATCATGTTCAGGTAGCAGCTGCAGCTCATCAGCCATCCCATCATCACACGCCACAGCAGCAGCACTACCTCGCTTGCTTTGGCCACGGCCTTGTTTAGATTGCCTCAAAATTTCAAGTTTTTTCGCTTTTTCTTTATCACATTAATTTTTGGATGCATGTATGGAGCATTAAATGTAGGTAAAAAAATAACTAATTACACAGTTTGGTTGTAAATCACGAGACGAATCTTTTGAGTCTAGTTAGTCCATGATCAGACAAAGTTTGTCAAATACAAACGAAATATGCTACAGTATCTATATTGCAAAAAATTACAATCTAAACGAGGCCCACATTCGCTTCGCTGAAAAGCAGACCTGACCTTTGCCTCTCTCTTTTATTACGTGGTTCTGGATCAGAGCCTCTTTATTTAAAAAAAAATCAGAGCCTGGAGTAGTACGTGTGATCCCTTGTCCACACCACACCCTGATGATGCCTTGCACTGCACACAAACTCCTGGATATCTAGAACGTGGTAGTTGCGCTGCTAACCTATCTAGAAGAGATTGATACTGGATATATACACACATAAATTTTGTAGTGGTGCCGTAGCGTCCCTGGTTGATCGATGTTAGCGTCGACAGTGACGGTATCGATTGAGACTCGATCAGGATCTTGGAGAATTATTCAGGAACCAGCTGCAGAATAGCATGATTATTGTATTGCTGCTGCTGGAAGTGATGCTAATACAAAGAACGTATATGATTTCCTTTGAGAAGGATACATACACTAGATTACAAGCAGAGCGTCCTAGATTATCTTTGAGATCACCTTGGTGTGTAACACGTACAACCCAGAATCAAAAGGTTTGCAGTTGACAGTCGTTAAACAGTACAGTACCACAGTAAACAATCGCAAAGGCTTATATTAGCACATGCACGGTGCACCCTTCTAGAAGCACAAGCACATCCACGACTTGACAACCGGGTCCTGTACGCTGGCGTCGCGTGCATGTCCGGCGGCGACGTCGCCGGCAGGATGGCCGCACGTAGGTCGTCGGGAAAGGTGGGCGGGCGCGACGCTACGCTAGTCGCTAGGCCTAGGACGTGGCCTGGGTATTCGCGCGCGAGCGCAGTGGATGGCGTGGAGAACTGCAGGTCAGTCGGCGTCGGCGTCTCTGTTTGTCAACCCGACTGGCTGGAGCACACTCCCGCTTCCTTCGCTTGCAATTGCAAGCATCGACAGCGAGAGCCACCCAACCGGACTTAGGGCGTGTTTGGACGAAGACCTGGCTTGGGGCACCCGCCCAGACAGGTCGATCCAGCCCCAGGCGTCGGAAATCGACGGCCTGGGTGAGGTGCCTGGGCCAGGCAAGATTCTCAATCTTCAAAGTTTAGGGCTTGTTTGGATGAAGACCTGGCCTGGGGGCACCCGTCCAGACAGGTCGATCCAGCCCCAGGCGCCGGAAATCGACGGCCTGGGTGAGGTGCCTGGGCCAGGCAAGATTCTCAATCTTCAAAGTTTAGGGCTTGGTTTGGATGAAGACCTGGTCTGGGGGCACCCGCCCAGACAGGTCGATCTAAGCCCAGGCGTCGGAAATCGACGGCCTAGGTGAGGTGCCTGAGCCAGGCAAGATTTCCGGTCTTCAAAGCAAACAAGCCCTTAATGAGCGCCACCACCAACCGACGACTAATGATTTCTTCTACTCTTCTTCTTTTTTTCACTCGCTGTCTAATACTCCTTCTATCTGAAACTATATATCGTTCTATTTTCTCAGAAGCTTTAGCTATACAGTTATCTCATGCGAAAATGAGATAAGGCAGGAATGCATGGTGGTCGTGGCGTCACAAAACTTCGTGATGTCAAAATCCGATGACGTCACGGTGCTTCCACTCTGCTAGACCTTTTCCAGAAAACGACTAATAATAAGGCTGCAACGGAACGCCTTTGAACAGCCACACATCTTGCACCTCCACTGTCCACCACATCCTTTATTACTTTTGATTGATCCGGTAAAAGTGGCAGAATCCTGGCTGATGACGCCAACTAACTCGGCTGCTCGCCATGATACACCAGTAGGAGTAAAAGATCTTTTTGGACAGCGTACTCCCTATTCTCATCGAACATTTGACGCATGCATGAAGTATTAAATATAGATTAAAAAATAACTAATTACACAGTTTATGAGTAATTTGCGAGACGAATCTTTTAAACCTAATTAGGCCATAATTTGATAACGCGGTGCTACAGTAACACATGTGCTAATAACGGATTAATTAGGCTTAATAAATTCGTCTCGCGGATTACTGACGGATTCTGTAATTTATTTTTTTTATTAGTATCCGAACACACCATACGACATCTCATATGTAACACCTGATGTGACACTCCAAAATTTTACAACTGGATTTAAACGGGGCCAAACTGAAAGGTTCTCTGCAGCATCACACGCTCAGAAAACAAGGCAGTAAAGCCAAGACCCAAGAGTTAGGTCTCGGTTCAACTCGTCACAATCTACCCTTTTGTTGGAGATTAATAGGTGAACTATGCTTGTATATTGGTTTTTTTAGCATCACTATTGGAGAATTTGCAGTAGTGGTTAGGGTGTTTCGTTTCGTTAGTCATTTAGTGGCATCAACCGAAACCGCCGTCATGCTAAGCAACCGTGATCGCCACGTGCTACTTATTACAAATTGATTTAGGTAATACTGCTTAATTTTCTTTTGCAGAATAAAGAATACAGATGCAAACGTTTATATAATCATATTGTTTTTTTTTTCCAATAGCATCACCAAGAGACCAGACTGGTTGAGAGGCAAGTCGTCTACCATCGGTAAATAGGAACACCCATGGACTTAAACCAGCTTAGCTCACTCGCTGCTTAACTAATAATTAAACAATTATTTTTCTAAAGGAAAAGAGCGGCATACCGTTTCCTTCAGTCCTGCCGATCACTTGCGAGAGCGAAACAGTGTTTGAAGAAGCATGAATCACACTGTGAATCTAAAGTCAAATCCTCAAGTGGCGAACCATGCAAATATTTCCCATTTTGCGTGGTCTCTCCCATTTGCACCATCAAGTGGAGGAGATGGTGGCAGAGACCATGATCTACGCCAAACAAAGGCGAAATAGCCATATTCATCCTTAAACTTTCATCTAAAACTCAAATTCGTCCTTCAACTATCAAAATGGTCGGTTTAGTCCTCGATTTTATAATTTCAGTCTGATTTCATCCTCTGTCTGACGCCGTCTTCCACACGGAAGCTCACTCCGTTAGCACAGTTCTATTGGGAGACCAAAAAAGGTGATTGAAGACCTCGCATCCATGAATCACAGCTTGACACGGTTGTATTTGCATTCAGCTGGACAATGAGATGATCTGTACAGTGATTGACAAAGGTTGCGAAAAGAAATATGTAAACCGATGCATGGTAGGGAAGAAAACGGATCGGATCGGAGCTGATAATGGCTTCCCCATCTCTTAATCCATTTTTTATCGGATTCGGAGCGGATCAGATATTATACGGATTCGGATGCGAATACAAATTTTTTAGATGTCGGAAATGATACGGATTTGGACCGGTGATGGAGCGGAAGCGGACTTTTTAAGTCGGATAATATGTGCTTACATGTTGTTTTTTATGATGAAAAACAATTCATTAACCAAAGTCATAAAGCGACAATACAACACGAAATAATCACCATCAATCCACCGCTTCGATTTAAGAGCTCACAAAATTAATATAAGTTCTCAGCTTAAATTTAAGAGTATAAAACAAGTGTGTAAAAAATAAATATTCTTAATTTGGCAAAACTTTACCTTCACTCTTTGCCGTGTACTAGTCCTCCACTTTAGTAGATGATAATTCTTTTGTCTCTTGTAATTTCAATGTTCCAGCCTATAGTTGACGAGCTTTGTTTGTGGACTTCAATATAATAATGCTTGTGTCATGGGCCAGGCTGACTTGTATTCTTGCCGCTTGGGCTCTTTAAAATATTCCAATTATTCTATTATAAACGTCGCGCGTTTAGTTATCAGTTAATCCATATCCGTCGGATTTCGCCAATTCCATATCCTACACCGCATCCGCATATAATCGGGTTCGGATTATCTGTATCCACATGGATATTAAAAACACTTCTCCATATCTATAAAATTCGGATTCGGAGCGGATCAGAGCAGAGAATTATCTATACCACTTGTGCTTTTGCATTGTAAGTGGCCGCAGGCCTGTGGATAATCCGTAGTGATTTTTGAAATCAAATGATTTTTGAAATCTAATTATAGTACTGACTTTCTATGACTTGGTGCCTGATTTTACTAGTTCTAAAGGGTCTTTTTTGGGTGGGCGCCCTCGCATTTTCTTCACTCTAGGAGGCAATGGCTTTGGATTTACTCATGCTCCACGAGTTGCAGCACATGCTGATATGTCCAGAGACTTCCCAAAATCTACAAGTGTGTTGTCTCGTCTCAAAGTGTGTTAACGGAGTGAGCTACTGTGGCAGACGACGTCAGACAGAGGACGAGATCGAACCAAAATTGCAAATTCAATGACTAAACCGGCCCTTTTGATAGTTGAGGGACGAATTTGAGTTTTGGATGAAAGTTCAAGGACGAATATGGCTATTTCGCCCCAAACAAACGAACATCTTTCTTCTCCTGCCATTGGGTGCAGTGATGATGGTCTTCATTGCCACTCGAGCAACTGCCAACAAGCAAGGCAAGGCAACCTTGCAGTTGCAGAGGAGGAGCTAATGGACAGAGTAGTGGCAACTGGCAAAGTGGCAGCTGGTGCCTGCCACCAAATATTGTGCAGCAGCAATGAGCGATGGCCGGCCGGCCGGTCGGTCAGTACCCGGTGCTTACAAGTCAAGCACGCCGTGTCCTGCAAGTCAAGCGGAGGTTGAAAAGTGAGGGGTCGAGTTCACAAAGAATCAGACGGGTTCGGTTTGATTAGGTCTGAACCCACTTTGGCCTTTTAGTCTTGCTTGCTTTGACAGCTCGAGGGGTCCCGTGTCGGTCGTTTCTTTTATTTGCAATTGCAGCGACAAGTGTGCTTCCAGAAGTCCCACACTGACGCTGACGCTCAATGGCGATGGGCTCTCCAACTTCCCGGCATCAGAATTCAGAAGCACTAAACGGAGAGGGATACAGGCCGCCACGTTCTTCGGCGCCTTAAGCAGCTCTGGGACTCATGGGCTCTTGCATCCAACCCTGCAGAGAGAAGAATCAACTAGCCGTTTAAGATACTACTGATCTGTGTTTCCAAACCGTCAGTGAGTTGCCACCTTCAGTTTGTTAGTGTTCGGGAGTGCAAGACAGTTGTCTTGGAGAATCGGATGGAGCTTCTTGCATGCAAGTTTTAGGCAGAGGTATTTCAGGTGTCGGAAGAAAACGGTTGCAAGTCGGTTTAGCGAGTTAGAAGATGCACATCGGTTGCTTTTGGAGGCCTTGTTATGGCCTCTAGTTGTACCCATAGAATGTGAGTAGTCCGTTTTAGTTCTTTTCGACCAGCTTGACGGTCTGTCAAACCTGGGAAGTTGTTTGCGCTGCTTGCACATGTAATTCTCTCCTCTCCTTATTAATATATGCCGGCTATATTCCGGATCTTTCAAAAGAACAATAGCTTCTGGACCCAACTCTTCTCACCCAGACAGACCCATTGTGGAAACCAAACTCAAAATGGGTCTCCAACACAATATCTATAGTCTCCAACAGAGTACCTATATGAAAGACCCATTTTAGATGCCAGAAGAGACATAACCCAAATATGAGTATCCTCTCTCCTGGAGACCTATTTACAGAAATAGTTGTTTTTTTTTGTCTCGTTGATGGAGAAGACAAAAATAGGTATTGAATCATTTGCTTGTAGCGATACCCAAAGGACGAACGGGTCTTATATTTTGGATCGTGGTCGTTGGATACCCTACCTGGAATACTGTAGTACATCCTGCCAAATCTTGACAGTTCATTCAGTTCTCCCAGGAATTGCAGTTACGTCATCTCATACTTGTTTAGTTGATTTGCCTCCATACCACAGGGGAAACCAATATATCTCCTCTTCTTGTTTTGGCACAAGAAGCTTCTATTTATCCACACTCCACACCACCATGAGGCTGCCTTTGTGTAGTTGTGTATCATATCTGTTAGAATCGTTGTGTACCTTTGTGTAACCGTAGATCGGAGTAGACCTCTTTAGGGTTCATCTATTTCGCCCTGGTTGCGCTGCAACCTCGCGGACGCCGGTGTCGAGGCAGCTCCGGCTCGGTGGCGAGGTCCAGTGGTGATCCTGTGGGCTGCAGAGGCGAGGCAGTGGTGTGGTGGAGCTTCCCGTCGCTGGCAGCACTACTTTGATCGATTTAGGTTTTCTGTGGGTGGGATGGCGGTGGCTCCGTTGAACATCGTAGCACGAGCCCTGATCTCCACCTTACCTTTTATATGTGTCGTGCGACAGGGGTCCACCAACCGTATTAGGGTTGGGCTCCCCCGATCAGGGAGCAGAGACAAGGACGTTGGGCCTATTGGTGCAGATCAACTAACATTCTCCCCCTTGATCTCACTACCATCTTTCAATTTCATTTACTTTTGTTCATTCCATTACAGATTAGCGCATAGAGCATGTTTCATCGTCACGGTCCATTGCCGATAGACTTAACAACTACAACACACTACTCTGTTTTGAAATAGATACTTATCTTTGGGCCTTCTTTTCTCCAGAAATTTTAGGCTTTCCCTTAAACCCATGCTAGTTACATGTTCTTCGAACACCATGTTCTCTGAACACGTTCGGTGGTAAGCCTTTTGTAAGCGGATCCGCGAGCATCTTTTCTGTACTTATATGCTCAAGACTTATGACTTGATCCCGGACTTTATCTTTCACAACATAATACTCTATGTCAATATGTTTGGCAGCACCACTTGACTTATGTTGTGAGCATACTGTACTGCCGGATTATTATCGCAGTATAACTTAAGTGGCCTATAGATGTCGTCAACCACCTTCAAACTGGGTATGAACTTCTTTAGTCAGTTCACCTGCCCGTTGCCTCATAACACGCTACAAACTGTCACACATTGTGGACGATGTAGTGACGGTTTGCTTTGAGCTTTTTTCATGAAATAGCTCCCCTTTTGCGAGAGTGAATACATATCCTTTCTTAATTTTCTATCATCTCTCGCATAATCAGAATCTAAATATCCCACTATGTGGAGTAAATCAAATCTTCTATATGTCATCATGAGGCCTTTCGTTCCTTGCAAATAACGCAAGACTTTCTTTACTAATTTCAGTGTTCTGTTCCAGAATTGCTCTGGAATCTGCCAAGTAACCCGGTAATAAATGCCAAGTCAGGACGCATACATACTTAAGCATATTGCAAGCTTTCGACAACTGAAACCCATGGAACCGTTTTTCATTTGATCGATCTCATATTGGTTCCTGGGACATTTAAAATCTCCATATATGTCGCCCTTGACTATAGGAGCAGATGAGGGACTATATTTGTGCATACATAATTTCTTTAAGATCTTTTCCATGTATGCCTTTTGTGACAGTCCTAATACCCCTTTACTTCTATCTCGGTGAATCTCGATCCCTAGAACGAACGAAGGTTCATTAAGATCTTTCATATCAAATTTTGAGGACAAAACTTCTTTGTCTCCAGTAGTAGACTGACATCACTACTAGCAAGTAAGATATCATCCACATACAGGACAAGGAAGATAAACTTCCCATTCTTAAACTTTGTATAGACACAATTGTCCTCTACATTTTCTTTAAACCCAAAATTCTTTATTGTCTGATCAAACTTCAAGTACCACTGTCTTGAAGCTTGTTTTAATCTATAAATGAATTTCTTTAGGCGGCATCTCATTCGTTCTTTTTCTTCCATGACAAAACCTTTCGGTTGTGCCATGTAAACATTTTCCTCCAAGTCCTCGTTGAGAAATGTCGTCTTTACATTCATCTGATGTAACTCTAAATCGTAATGTGTCATTAATGCCATTATGATTCTGAAGGAATCCTTACATGAGACTGAAGAAAATGTCTCATTGTAATCAATCCCTTCTCTTTGCGTAAATCCTTTTGCCACAAGTCTCGCTTTATATCTCTCTATATTCCCTTGAGAGTCAAGTTTTGTTTTGTAGACCCATTTACAGCATACTGTTTTGGCTCCTTTAGAAATTATCTTCAAATCCCAAACTTTATTGGCATTCATAGATTTTATTTCATCTTCCATGGCCTCAAACCACTTTGATGAATGATCACTTTTCGTGGCTTCTTCAAATGAGGTGGGATCATCCTTCATTTGAAATTCATCAGTGTTGTACACTTCATAATCAGCAGAAATAACTGTTTTTCTAACTCTTTAAGACCTTCTAGGGGCCTTCACATTTGGCACATGTTCTGTTTAAGGCTATTGTTGCTCCCCCTTATGTGTGGCAATAGGTTCTATAAGATCCTAAAGAACAGGTTCCTCATCGTCATTCATTGTTGTCACAGGTGTGATAACAACAGGTGCTGGCACCATAGTGTCTTGCACTGTCGGTGCAGCGACAGCAGGTAGTGAGAAAAATGGCTCATGAATCATTGGAGTGGGCGCATACACCCGCTTCACTTCAAGGTCAATTTCTCGAGCTACCATGCTTCCCCTCATCAATTCATCCTCTAGGAAGATAGCGTGTCTCGTTTTTACAAACTTTGTATGTCTCTCTAGACAGTAGAAAACAAAAACCTTTTGACTTTTCTGGGCAGCCAAACAAATGACAACTTACTATTTTGGGATCTAACTTCCCAATGTTTGGGCTAAAATACTTTAGCCTCAGCAGGGCTCCCCCCCCACACACGCAAGTGGTTTAGTGAGGGTACTCTTTCTGTCCACAACTCATACGGTGTTTTGGACACCGACTTTCTTGATACTCTATTGAGAATATGAATGACGGTTTTAACGCCTCCATCCACAGGCTCAACTGTAAGGTGGAGTAACTTATCATACTGCCCACCATATCCATCAGGGTACGATTGATTCTTTTAGCTACTCAATTCTGCTGAGGTTTGCCTGGTGTAGAATACTGAGCTACTATGCCATTCTTTTAGGGTATGCCGACCGTAATACTCCCCCATGGTCAGACCTGACTATCTTAATCTTTAATATCTTAAATTTATCCAATGCTTCTGTTCTTTCTTTGATTGGATAAATATAGCCATAATGGGAGTAATCATTTGTGAATGCTACGAACGAATCATAACCATCCACACTCTTTACAGGAAAATGACCACAAATGTCTATGTGAATAATCTATAAAATTCCTGCGCTTCGTTTGTCATCTTTCTTTACATACTTTCCTTTTATGCATTCTCTGCATTGTTCTAAATCTCTAAATCTGAGAGCTCTAATGAAGGAAGAATATTATTCTTAACTAGTCTTTCTATTCTCCCCCTTGAAGTATGGCCTGAACGACAGTGCCATAATTTCGACGACGCATCTTGAGCTCTCTTATGCCATCATTTCCAGAGTAACTCTCTGTCACCAGCTGCTTTATCAGCTGGGTAGCATATATCTTTGAAGAGCCAGTGAACTGACTCTTTATTCTATCGAGTTACTCGGTGACCGTGTCACACTCTGGGATTGAGTCCACAATTGTAGGCTCAATCGTGTTCATTATCACAGCCAAATATTTCATGTTGGCAGTGACCCACTTCCTATGCTCAAAGTCATAGGACATCTTTTGGGATTCAAAATCCCTTTCTTTAGTTGCCTAATCGGCATCATTCTCTTTTGTCTCCCTCATCGGTACCACATACTTAGTGGGACACGGTGAGGTGACTACCCAGTCCACCTCAGCCAAGATGAAAACCAGGTCAAACATTTTCTTAACATAAAAATAACACCATTTGCATGCCTTGATTCCAACGTTGGTCAAAATCAAAACATACAACTGTTTGTATACACTAATTCTACATCACTGTTGGGCAGAAATGGAATTAATGCATAAAATCATTAAAATTCACAATTGTTCTTACACATTAATTCTACATCACCGTTGGGCAGAAATAGAATTAATGTATAAAATCATTAACTTCTACAACTGTTCTCATACACTAATTCTACATCACCGTTGGGCAGAAGTAGAATTAATGCATAAATCATTAAAATTATGATATTGTTATTAACAACGTTGGTCAGAAAATAACAACATCATAATCATGTCAAAACTCTTTTTCTCCAATTAAATACCACATTGGTTCAAATAACTGGAGAATAAACATTTTTTAGCAGCGGAAAAACTTTCTTTTTCTCCAATTAAATACCTCGTTGGTACAAATTAACTGGAGAATAAATAATTTCTTTAGCAGTGGAAAAAATATTCTCAATTTCTTGAATTTTTACCCACAGGGAAAAATTACTTTTCCTCTATTTTCTTTGAGCTATTTTTCATTTTCCAGAAATAAGCAATTACTGGAAAATAAAAAGGAAAACTCATTCTTGGGCCAAACCGCACGTTGGTCCGACCACCTCGGCCTCGCAGGCCCTTCTCTTCTTGCGACGCTTGCCTTACCAAAGCCATAACGTGGGCCTAGGCCGACAAAGCGCCGCGGCACGCTCGCCCGCCTAGCCCGTGATGCGGCCCGTGCATCTGGCGCCGTTGAATCCAATCGGACGGCCAAGCGGGCGTTTTGGCCGGTCAAAACCCCAGCACCGCTCGGCTCCCCGCAACCCTAGCGCCATTCGCCCCCTGCCCTTTCTCTCTCTTCTTTCTCTCTTCACCGCTTTCCACTCCGCTCTCAGCCGCCGCGATGAAACCGAGCGAGAGCGAAAGCAAGACGGTGGAGCGACCATGGTGTTGTCGCTGCCCTCGCCGCTGCTGCGTGTTCCCTAACGGTGAGCACGCCGCCATCGAAGCGGCTTCGGCCGCGGTGCCCGTTGGTCGAGCCCGTGACAATGCTGCCCTAGATCGGCCCTTCTTCTTCCTCGCCGTGAAGGGCCATCCGACGCCTGCATGCGAGGTTTGTTCCTTCCCTTTCCCTTTCTCCTTCCCCTTCCCCTTCTTCTTTTTGATTTGGATTGATCTTTCTTTTCCGAACCGATTGTGGGGAATTAGGGTTTGTTCTAGGTTCAATCCGAATGGGAATCTAGGGTTCCTTTTCTTCTTCCCCTTCAGATTTTCTTTTGTATCTTCTTTCTTTTCTTTTCGCTTGTTCACCTGAAAAGGGGATCTAGGGTTAGGGCTTGGTTGAACCCGATTCATGTTTTCTTTTGGTTTGATTTGAGATTATCCCCTTCCCCTCTTCCCCTTCTTTTCTATTGAATCTGCTTCTTTCTACGGATTCAACCGATTGGGGTACTAGGGTTAGGGTTTCGTGATTTGCACTTTTCTTTTGATTTCTTTTCTTTTAGGAGTTCATCCGAATCGCTTCCCTTCCCCTTCTTCATGCGAGTTAGGGTTAGGGTTTGGTTCAGCCCGATCTGTTTTGATTCGAGATCGAGTTGCTAGGGTTCACTATTCTTCCTCGAGACTGATTCCTTCCCCTTCTTCTTTTGGGATTAACCTGATTTGGAGGGGGTTAAAATAGGGTTAGGTCTTAGGATTCGGCCAAAACCGAAACCACTCTTCTTCTTTCCTTAGATCCGAACTGGATCTGTTTTCTTCTTGTATGCTTGGAGAGAACTAAGAAGACGCAACATGTCCCCCCCCCCGCGCGGTGGTGGTGGTGACCGGTAGACAGTGACATCCGCCACCCCGGTCTCTCTTTCTGTTTGCTTTTACCCGGTTAGGGTTACACAGTGGCAACCTGGCTCTGGTATCAATGTTAGAATCGTTGTGTACCTTTGTGTAACCGTAGATCGGAGTAGACCTCTTTAGGGTTTGTCGGATACCACAAGAAGGGGTACCCTAAGAAAGAACCAAAAATGTTTCTTAAACCTTGCAAAAATCAAAGCCAAAAGACTACCGCCAGGTCTCTGTAGAATTCTCTGATTCGCTCGAGGCCTTGCGCCGAGGCCTCATACGAAAGGCCAAAAGCGCCCCGCCGAGGCCCTCTCGCCGAGGCCTCGCCCCGAAAGGCCCCAGATGGGATGCCAATTCTCCGATTCGCTCGACGTCGGGCTCGGAAACATACTCGTAACCTCCGTCCCAACCAAACTCCTCTGACGAAACATCACGTCCAGATTAATGCGCCCAACTACTCCCACAAACGTCAGCCGCACTCAAGTACAGTACGGGCAGAACGATCGACGGGACAGGGGACCGGGCGCAACAGGGGTTACCTGCCACTGTGCTCATCACTGTGCTACCTAACCCCTGTGCCAAGGACAAAGCAGCATGGAAGGTCAAGTCCATGTCCCTGTAGTCTCAGAAACCGTAGGAGAGCCCAACTGCTCGTTCTACGCCTCGTCCGAGACCCCCCGACAGGGTCTCAGACATACTATTCCTTCTCCGCCTCGGCCGAGGCCGGGCTCGTCCCGCATCCTCGTCGTCTCTGCCTCAACTGCCCCTCTGGCGGGCCGTCCCATCCGTGTAAGTACCCCTGATTGCGCCTACGTCAACCACGATTGGCAGGGCATAGCAACAGGGACGGTGGTCAAATCTCCTTTTTTACCATTCCCTACTGATGGTGCAAGGACTACCGTGCTTTGTGGACACACGCCCTGCACTTTTCCACCTAAACCGGGTACGACGCTAACCACCGAGACCGCCGCATCGTACTCAGGTCACCTCACAGCTCGTCATTGACCAAGTCATGAAGGACTCGAATTGTCACGACCCCAAAATGGAGACGTACTGCAAACTGGTACGTCGCCTTGAAGATAAATTTGACGGTCTCGAACTCAACCACATTGTGCGGAAGTTCAACGAGGTTGCGGACGAACTGGCAAAGATGGCATCGGCACGGGCCTCGGTCCCCCCGAACATATTCGCCAGAGACCTGCACAAGCCCTCGGTGGACTATGTCTCGGCAACACAAGAAGGCCCACTGGCCGAGCCACCCACAGGGCCCAAGGCCCTCTCTGTTACCGAGACCCCGGCGGCCGAGCCCGAGACCATGGAAGTCGATGCAGGGCCTCCTGAGGCCGACCGAGGGGCGGACTAGCGAGTCCCCCTCCTTGATCGCCTCACTCGAGGAGGGCTTCCTATAGACAGAACCGAGGCCCAACGGCTGGCGCGATGAGCCAAAACTTATGTCGTCAACAACGGCGAGGTGTACAAACGAAGCCCATCTGGCGTCCTCCAACGATGCATCACCACCGGGGAAGGCCAAGCCCTGCTTTGGGACTTGCACGCAGGAGCCTGCGGACACCATGCTGCGCCTCGGACGCTCGTCGGAAATGCTTTCCGCCAAGGGTCTGCTCCCACGAGGAAGGCTCTGCTCTGTCTCTGTAGAACCGAGCCTCCCTCGGGGGGGCTAGAAGGGGGGACTCCCCCCCTAAGTCCCACGCACCGTTCTTAAGTCGTTTTTCAAAAAAATTCCTACGCCGAACTCTCTAGCGTGCTCTGACAAATCGATTGTGAAAGAACCTAAGGACCAAAAGACTGTCTCAAGGTCAGAAGGCCGGCTGAGTCACGAGACGGCCTACGCCTCCGGGCTACCGCACTCCTTCACCACCTTCTGCCCAAGGGGCAACTTAGGCTCCGAGGAAGTTTTTTACAAGAGATACGTTCAGAAACAAGACAGAGGGCAGAGGCTCGGAAATACAATAAGGAAAAACGATTGAAAAAGCATCGGCGCATGATCACTTTAAAAAGGCCTCAACAGCCGCCAACGTTATGATAGGGCAACATAATCCCTAATCTAATTACACGGCCTCTTGGGCCCAGGTCACGGCGCAGGGTCTCCAGCATCGGCGAACGGCGGAGGAGGGACAACCTCCTCTTCGAACAGCCCAGCCAGCACCGCGCCGGGACCCTCTACCGCCTACATCAGCTTTGTCACCACCTCGTCGGCCTCCTCGTCATCATCGGGCAGGACGTAGCCATTGCTGATGGCTTGGAGGTCAACACTGACGTAGTGCGAGGTGATGACGGCCAGTGCGCGCTTGACGCCCGTATGCAGCGCCCCTCGGAGTCGCTCGCGCATCTGGCCGCTCAACGCAACCAGGCGGCTCCCGAGAGAGCTTCCTGACTGGACCCCCTCGACTTCCAGGGCCTCACAGGCAGTACGGGCGGCGCTCTTCAGCGCATCATGCTCCCCGATCTTGGTTTCAAGCACCACCTGCACTACGGCAGAGGCCTCGGCTGCCTGGGTGACTTCTTTCTCCAGCTCTGCGCTAAACACAACGGAACAAGGTTGAACGCAAAAAAGTACAAGCCAGAGCAAGGGCGGAAAGTCTACGAAACTCACCCACGGCCTTCTTCCCCCAGCGTCGGGCCTCGACCTGAGAGGCCTCGGCTTTCTCCTTCCAACACTAGGCCTCGACCCGAGACGCCTCGGCTAACTCCTTCAGGTGCTGAGCCTCGACCCGAGCAGCCTCAGCCGCCCTAGAAGCCTCCCCCACCAGCTCTGTATCGCACCAAGGAGTTAGGGGCCGAACACAAGAAAAACGAATTAAATAAAGGGAACAAGACTCACCTTTGGCATTTCCCCTCCAGATCACAGCCTCAGTCCAGGAGGCCTCAGCCACCAAAAGGGCCTCATCCAAGGTGCCTTTCGTCAGCTGGTGCGCACTTTGCTCCGCCCCCAGCTGCCCAGCAAGGACCGTGCCCAAGGTCATGGCTTCTCCAGCCTGGGACCTGAAGGCGTCCCACTCACCGGCCACGCGGATCAGCTCCTCCTCCAACTCCTTGACCCGCGCCGCCAGAGGGGCGACCCGCTCCTGGGCCGTAACCGCCTCGACCGTCGCATCGGCACAACGAAGGTGGAGGTCCTCCACCTCTGCGCTCCGTGCCGACAGGAGCTCGTTGGCGCCGGCAAGAAGCCCCTTTTGCCGCTGAAGCTGGTCCCAGACGTCCCTCTCCCCCTGGAGAAAGACCGACTTCCCGAGGGACCGGGTCTCGAGCTCCTGGGGGAAACAGAACAGGGGTCAATCCCTACAAAGAAAACTCGGAAGAAGACCACCACATGAGGAAAGAAAATGCGAACCTGGGCGACTCCGGGTAGATCGTCGGCCACCATGGACAGCGCCGTTCGAAGTGACCGCTCCGCCAGCCGGCGGTACTACTCGAACGTGTCCCAGCGCCCGTCCTCGACCGCGTCCTCGAGGGCAAACAGAGGCTCCGCCTCAGGGTCGTCCCGGCTCTGCCACACCACACGCGGGTGGTCCCACCCGTGGGGCTCGGGTCATACCCCCGCGAGGGCCGAGCTTCCCTCGCTCGGGGTCGGAACCGGCTGTTCCACGGCACTGGCCACCTCGCCGTCGGCCATCTCCCGCGCCCGGGAAACATCATCGGAGGAGATCGGAAGGACCTCTACCTCCCGGGCGCTCCACGGCAACAACGGCAGGCCTTGAACCAGGGGTGCCACCGAGGCTTCCGCCGCCTTCATCTCCACTTCCTGGGCCGATGGGCTCGCCACCACTACGCTGGCCTCGGTGGTCCCATGGGCTCCGACCCCCGCCATCGTGGCCTCGATGGGCGCGGGGGCTTCGACCTCCACTGTTGCGGCCTCGTCGGTTGCCTCGGCCTCGGAGACCGTGCGGGCCTCGACCTCGGTAGCCTCGGCAACCGAGGACACCCCGGCCACATCCGACTCATGGCCCTCGCCTTCGTGGGGCGGAGGTGCCCCCTCCCCCGTCGGTGTCGGGGTAGCCTCGACGGACCCTCCTTGGGAGACTGACTCCGTCAGGCCGGCTCTCGCCGACGCCACGCCGCGTCGTATGGCGGCTTGTGCCCCCGCCACCCAATGGGTGGTGGAGCCAGGGGTCACCTTGAGCGCCTTAAGCGGCGCCAAAGAAGGCACCTCCGCAGGTCGCTTCTGGCTAAAAACATAATACTTACAGGGTCAGCACGAGACGAAGGAACGAACAAAAAAATGCTGCGGCGCCACCTAAAGTACGCTTACCTCGGCCGGGGTAGCAACCGCTTCGGCACGGCGACCCTCGTCTGCAAAGGTGGCGGCGGCGGCTGAAGCACGACCGCCGTATCCGTCAGCGCCGGCCGGTCCTCGACGGACCCCGGCGTCCCCTCGGTGCTCTACGGGAGCAGTTGCGTCAGCTCCGCCGCCACTTGCACCACCGCTGCCGTCGAGCTCACCGGGCTGACGGCACGCTTGCCCAATGCCCGCTCCTCGGGCGTGTCGGCCTCAGCCCCGAGGCGGGCAATCGCCGACCCCGAGGCGGCTCCTCCTCCTCCTCCTGGGAGCGCTGGGCTACTTGCCAACGCCCCGGGCGCCGTCTCCTCAACATCAGGGAGATGGTCCAGGGGATCCCGCCCCCTCTTGCCCTCGTCATCTCTGTCCGAGGCGTCCGTCAATAGTGACGGCGATGGGGACTCCTCCAGCGGAAGGCCGTCCCTCTGCTGCCGACGACGCTCATCTAGCTTCCCATGCGCAAGAATCTACTTCGTGCGCTTGGCCGCCTTGGCGTCCTTCCGTTTTTTCTACGCCTCGACGTCCGCCCGGTTGATCGCCCGCCGCCTCACGTCCTCGGGAATGGGCGGCGGGGTGGCTCGCACGTCCCTCATCCCCTGTAGGAACGGCGAACACGCATAAGGGAACGAGAGAAATAATGAGAAACAGGGAGGGCTCGGGGGATGCAGCGGCGCGTGACTTACCAGCGAGAGATACCCCCGCGACGGACGCATCGCGAGGGTGGTCAGACCACTGCTCCGCGGCTTCGCCTCCACTGTCTCCCTCACCCGGGCGAAAAATTTCCTCGTCAGAAAGGGCGGAGGCAGACAGCTGGATGCCCGCGATCGAATCGTTCGGCCTCATCTCGAACAGGCGCCGCCGCCGAGCCATCAGCGGCAGCACCCTCCGGCTGTGGAAGGCGGCCACGACCACAGCCGCAGTAAGGTGGCGGTACCACAGCCTCTGCTGCCCCTCCAAGAGCGGCTACAGCTTGGGCTGATCCTCCCTTGGGACGCCATACTTCCACCGCTCCGGGCAGCTCCCCACAATCCGCCCAGTGTAGGGGGGAAGTCCGTCGTCGTCGTTGCGAAGGTAGAACCAGCTCATGTACCATCGACGATTGGATGACGTGAGCTGGGCTGGGATGTAGAGGTGCTGACGATCCTGGCGCACTTGGAGAGTGCAGTCGTCGGCCCTCACCGCCTTCCTCGTGCCCGACGTGCCCGTCGGCTTGGTGGTATGCCCCGCCCGGAAGAGATGGAGCCACAACTCCCAGTGGGGAGCAATCCCTAGATACCCCTCGTAGACAGCGACGAAGATAACCGCCTGTGTGATAGAATTAGGGTTGAAGTTGTGGAGCTCCACGCCATAGTAGCGCGGGAGCGCCCGCATGAATCGGTCCGCAGGAACGCCGAGGCCGCGCTCGTGAAAGGACACGAAGCTCACGACGTAACCGTCGCGAGGCCTTGGCTCCGGCTCGCCCAATGGAGCGATCCACTCCGGCCTGTTGGGGTCGGTCACCGGGCGAAGGAGCCCGCCATCGACGAGCGACTGAAGCATCTCCACGGTGACGTCGGATGGATCCCAAGGGTCCGCCTCGATGACAACAATGTCGCCGGCCATGAGTGCGGTGGAGGGCTCAACTACGACGGTGAGTCTCTCTCTCTCTCTCTCTGCCTCGCCTCTTTCCTTTCTTCCTCCCGGGGCTCTCTGCTCTGGCGACGGCTCAAAGACAACAAAGCTAATACGGGCAAGGTAAGGAGGGGAGGAGCGAGGCTCGTTGCGTATTTATGCAGGGTGAAGGCGAAATGGACGGGCGACGAAATCGGGGAAGTTTCCCTCAGATCCGGCGCGGTTAATCCTGATCCGATTTTACCGCCCGTGTGTCCACCTTTTCCTCATTAATCGTGGGAACAGTTACGTCCCATCCGCTGACGCCACGTCACATCCGACCGCTGCAGCAGCAGGCGTCGTTCCGCCTCCCCCAGGAAATCACCTAAAAAGGCACGCTGGCCGTTGTCGAACCGATGGGGGAACTATCCCCCCCCTATTCCTTTCAGGTGAAGGAACCGGGCGTCGAGCCCATTACGGTCCAGGGGTTCAAAGGCTGGGCCCCTAAGGGTTTCGACAGCCGCCCCAGGGCAACAGAGTCAGGGGTGACCGCGGGCGAGCCCGTACATGGCCGAGACCCAAGCAAGCGAAATGCTTGGGACGCCCAAAGTCGCGTCCGAGACCAGCAGGGAGTTCTCCGAATGGGATCCCACCGTAGGAAGGCACCGAGCCCCCGGGGCCAATCGAACGGCCCTGGGACCCAATAGAGAAGCCCTCTGGTACTTTTGGAGTGCGTCTCCGGACCGCTAGCCGACCCTTATAGAATGGGGCACGGGCCTCCACTCAGACTTACCCGATAGCAGCTCCCCGAAAGTGTCACCGCTCGCGCCCACCGAGGGTAGCCTGGCATATTCCACCCCTCCTTCCAAACAAAAAAGAAGCGCGAGGGTCGTATAAAAAAGCCAGGGGAACCCCTGACGAACCTCCCCACAGAGGCTAAGGGGCTCTCCCTGCAACTTTGCCGAGACCCAGCGACCCAGGTTCGCACTCGAGGGGGCTCGGCAAACAAACCCCTCCTTTCGAACGAAAAGGTTGCGCGAAGGTCGTGCAAAAAGCCAGGGGAACTCCTAACGGCCCTCTTGCTCCGGGCAGAGGCTAGGGAGCTCTTCCTGCAGATATGCTGAGGCCCCGTGACCCAGGCTCGCACCCGAGGGGGTCTCAGCCAACAAACCCTCACGCGCGAGAGGCGTATAAAAAGCCAGGAGAGCACCTGACGGCCCTCTCGCTCCGTGTAGAGGCTAGGGGGCTCTTCCTGCAGGTTTGCCGAGACCTAGCGACCCGGGTTCGCACACGAGTGAGCTCGGCAAACAACCCTCCGTCCGAACGAAAAGGATGCGCGAGGGCTGAACAAAAAAGTCAGGGGGACCCCTGACCGCCCTCTTGCTTCGTGCGGAGGCTCGGGGGCTCCTTCTACACCCAAGACAAGGACAAGCGACCCAAGCCCGCACTCATAGATTCGGAAAAAAGCAACAAAAAGGGCGCCGAGCCCGTTACGGTCCAAGGGTTCGAAGGCTGGACCACCGAGGGTTTCGACAGCCGCCCCAGGACAACAGAGTCAGGGACAACTATGGGCGAGCCCGTACATGGCCGTGGCTCGAGCAAGCGATCGCTCGGGATGCCCTAAGTTGTGTCCGAGACCTAGCAGGGAGTTCTCGGAATGGGATCCCACCGTAGGGAGGCGCCGAGCCCCCGAGGCCAATCGAACGGCCCTGGGACCCAATAGAGAAGCCCTCTGGTACTTTTGGAGTGCGTCTCTAGACCGCTAGCCGACCCTTATCGAATGGGGCACGGGCCTCCACTCGGACTTACCCGATAGCAGCTCACCGGAAGTGTCACCGCTCGCGCCCACCGAGGGTAGCCTGGCATATTCCACCCCTCCTTCCGAACGAAAAGGAAGCGCAAGGGTCGTATAAAAAAGCTAGGGGGAACCCTTGACGGACCTCCCCGCAGAGGCTAAGGGGCTCTCCCTACAACTTTGCCGAGACCTAGCGACCCAGGTTCGCAGTCGAGGGGGCTCGGCAAGCAAACCCCTCCTTCTGAACGAAAAGGTTGCACGAGGGTCGTACAAAAAGCCAGGGGTACTCCTGACGGCCCTCTTGCTCCGGGCAGAGGCTAGGGAGCTCTTCCTGTAGATATGCTGAGGCCCCACGATCCAGGATCGCACCCGAGGGGGTCTCAGCAAACAAACCCTCACGCGCGAGAGGTGTATAAAAAGCCAGGAGAGCACCTGACGGCCCTCTCGCTCTGTGCAGAGGCTAGGGGGCTCTTCCTGCAAGTTTGTCGAGACCCAGCGACCCGAACTCGCATTCACGGGTCCAGCAAGCATGATAAAACTCCTTGCTCAAACGAAAAAGCCCCTGGAGGAGTAAACCCACTCCTCCAGGGCCTCGAAAACTACACCGGCCGGAGTGCCGCAGCACTCCACCGGAACCACCAAGTACAAAACACGATCCCGGACAGAGCTGTTATGAAACAAGTCTCGTCAAAACCTCAGGAGAGTGCCCGCACTCCTCCCGAGGCTCGGGGGCTACTGTCGGATACCACAAGAAGGGGTACCCTAAGCAAGAACAAAAAATGTTGCTTAAACCTTGCAAAAATCAAAGCCAAAAGACTACCGCCATGTCTCTGCAGAATTCTCTGATTCGCTCGAGGCCTTGCGCCGAGGCCTCATCTGAAAGGCCAAAAGCGCCTGGCCGAGGCCTCTCTCGCCGAGAGACCCTTCGCCGAGGCCTCGCCCCAAAGGGCCTCGGATGGGATGCCAATTCTCCGATTCGCCGAGGGCGGGGCTCGGCAAACATACTCGTAACCTCCGTCCCGACCAAACTCCTCTGACGAAACATCACATCCAGATTAATGCGCCCAACTACTCCCACAAACGCTCCACCGCAGACTTCAGTACAAGACGGGCAGAAAACGACCGACGGGACACGGGGACCCGGGCAATAGGGGTTACTCGCAACTATGCTCATCATCAGTGCTACCTAACCCCTGTGCAAGGACAAAGCAAGCATGGAAGGTCAAGTCCATGTCCTCGTAGTCTCGGAAACCACAGGAGAGCCCAACCGCTGTTTTACGCCTCGTCCGAGAGACCCCGGCATGGAGGTCTCAGACGTACTATTCCTTCTCCGCCTCGGCCGAGGCCGGGCTCGTCCCGCATCCTCGTCGTCTCTGCCTCAACTGCCCCTCTGGCGGGTTGTCCCATCCGTGTAAGTACCCCTGGTTGCGCCTACGTCAACCACGATTGGCAGGGCATAGCAACACAGGCGATGGGATGGCGGTCAAATCTCCCTTTTACCATTCCCCCACCGACGTGCGGGGACTACCGTGATTTGCGGACACACGCCTGCACTTTTCCACCTAAACCGGCACGACGCCGACCACCGAGGCCGCGCGATCGCACTCGGGTCACCTCCCGTGCCTCTAAGAATCAGGGCCGGCGGCGGCGGCCACAAACACCTACCAGCCTCGGCGAACCACCAAGTCAAAATTCACAAGGCACGGCATGTCACCTACAGAGGAGGCCATGCTGACTAAACGTCAACGAGGACCCCTACAACTTCAACAGCCTCAGGCATGGCCGGCATGACGCACCAGTAATCAAGTACCAATTGCCATTCCCGACATTTGTCTTTGCCACAGAATAGGCCACACAAGATCGATCTTCCTTCCTCGCTAAGGCTCCACGTGTAGCTCTCTCATGTACTCTGGCTCCCTCCTTGTGGCTATAAAAGGAAGCAGCCAGGCCGTTTCTATGGATCGGGACCACGCTGCCCTCACGCGCAAAAAAACGCACTCACTCAATTCACACGACGCTCCCCGCCGCTCGAGAGCAACGACTTAAGCAACTGCACCACTCCACGCCGAGGCACGGGACTAGCTCCTCTCTCACCCAAATTTTGTAACCCCATACTACAAGCACTTCGGTGCAAAGAATACAAGATCGATCTCCTAGACTGGACGTAGGGCACCGATTGCCTGAAACAGTATAAACCTTGTCTCTTTGCATCACCATCCGGGATTAGGGGCACGCAATTCACATTTAGTGGTTGGTTGAGAACCCCCCGGTCCGAAACACCGACAGGGTTCATCTATTTCACCCTGGTTGAGCTGCAACCTCGCGGACGCCGGTGTCGAGGCAGCTCCAGCTCGGTGGCGAGGTCTAGTGGTGATCCCATGGGCTGCAGAGGCGAGGCAGTGGTGTGGTGGAGCTTCCCGTCGCTGGCAACACTACTTTGATCGGTTTAGGTTTTCTGTTAGTGGGATGGCGGCGGCTCCGTTGAACATCGTAGCACGAGCCCTGATCCCCACCTTACCTTTTATATGTGCTGTGCGACAGGGGCCCACCAACCGTATTAGGGTTGGGCTCCCCCGATCAGGGAGCAGAGATAAGGGGCCAAGGCCTATTGGTGGAGATCAACTAACAATATCGTCATCCATTCATGCTGCAGTATGCACCTGCACACGCAACACAAACAATTTAACCAAAGCCAAAAATGGATGTGTTTGGGACATGTTTAGCTTTTGTCAGATAAAATATATTAGTTACCTTACACTTGATAGTGGTATTAGTATGGCAGACCACCTGACAGTCTGAACAAAAATAGTTGATGCTGCACACTGGGAATTTAATAACCAGTGGAGAAAAACTAGGGAACTCTGGTTCGCACTGGCCATCGAGATTAGATTTCATTGAACGTTATTTGTATAATCATAAACTGTCACCTAATTTTAGTCGCTGAATAATTAAAACACCAAAATTCGAAAAATTGCTACAACAAGACAACTACTTAATATCAATTCTCATTACTGGGAAAGGTAGAAGAACACTAAAACACAATCTTTATTATATATATATGTGATCGAATCTTAAATACTCAGCAAACAGGAGAGCACTTCTCCTTGGATTTATCACAACTTTCAGGCCACCCAAGCACCCACAATGCGTTACAGGTCCCAAGCGAGGTATGTGATGTGCAAGAGCCATAAACACTTCTCAGGGAAAGCACATACTGCAATGGTTCCGAGTTGATTCAGTCCTTCTGGAGCCTGAGTGTGAAGGCCTGAAGGGATAAGAGCACTTTCTTGAGCCGCTCTCTGATTTCAGCATCAATCAGATTTCCATCGCTATCAAACTTGGGTGGTTGCTGAAATGCTTGGACGCACAGTTCTGGCTTGTTGATGAAATGAAGATCTAAGAAAACCCCAACCTGACGGAGATGGTACTGTGACCTGCCTCCTCCAAAGCCACCGCCTGCACTCACAATTGCAGCAGGTTTGTCTGCCCAACAGTTCTTTCCTCTAGAAGCCCAGTCAAGTGCATTCTTCAGGGGGGCTACAATTGTAACACAAACCATGTAAAGGAAGCAGAAATGGTGTTTGTAAAAGGAGGCTATGATTGTAAGTTTGTAACACAAACCATGTATCATATCTAAAAGAAAGATGTATGACATTGTAGCATTGTCTTAAAACAACACAACCACTGCAGGAGTACTGAAACCGACGACTCATATCAATGTTAGACCAGTTAACCTATGAAATCCGGAAAAATGTCAAAAATTGTGTACTCGTAATCAGACAAATGGAGAGACACCCATTGATAAACAAACAACAATGTTGAATCAACATCAACCTATGGCATACTTAACATTGTGTGCAGCACAAATTACCTGGCAAACAACACTATAAGAAATTTGTAAAAACTAATTCGAGGTATCAGGTCTCGGGAACAAATATAATGATGCAGAGAATACTACAGTGTCCTAGACCTATCATTGACTGCACTGCATGGTAGAAGATGCATTCAGTGCCACAAAAGGTTACAATCTACATTGCAGGTTCAAATGTGAGTACATGGAATGCAAATGATGTAAACAGTATAAGCTGATAGTTTCACTAAAAATGAAGTTTATATATGGTGGGCTAATGAGTAGAGATCAAATGATTGGGAGTTGGGACCGGCTAAATTTCTGGAAGCAATGGCAGCAGAAGTAACAGTGATACTAATTGGCATTGGAATGACACAGTAGCTTCATCTCCAGAATAATGGAGTGAAATTATGCGCTCCATAACAGCATATATAATACTAATACGCAAAAGTATATTGCATTAGAATTTAGAATAGATGTTAGAAAGCATAATGAGCAATACACAAACTGGAAGTTGTTGGAATCCTAGCAAATGAAATGGAATAGCCATGATATTCTGGGGAATGGGCTTTCTTCAGCTCTGGCATACCCGGAGGGTAATGGGGAAAATGGGGATGCCTTATAATCCGTGGAATGACACAGTCAACTTGAATTTGAAAATTATGCTCCATAACAGCATATATGTTTTCAAAAAAATATATCTTAGAAACAAATTAGAAAGCATAATGAGCAATACACAAACTGGAAGTTGTTGCAATCCTAGCAAATGAAATGGAATAGCCATGATATTCTGGGGAATGGGCTTTCTTCAGCTCTGGGGGTAATGGGGATGGGGATATAGATATTAATTAAGAGAGCTAAAATCCTCTGAGTATAATGAGACGCAGCTCTTTTGTGTGTTCGAGGAAAAAGAAACAAGAGGATTAAAAAGGAGCATTTCTAAGTAGTAGCCAGTAATCTGTGAACTAAACCAACATTAAATTCAGCAGAAAGTATGAAGGAAAGAATATTGCACCTTTATTGATAAGATTTTGCAAGAAAGGAATAAAGGGAAAAGCACACACATCATGGGGGACATGGCTTTGCTAAAGGCCAAATACACTTGTTTTTTTTCTTTAATTAGTGTATCACCATCACTGACTCAGTGTACGGATAACGTAATCCTAAGTTTCTGTTTGATGGAGAATTATGCGAACCTAACACCCTAATTGTGCACCACGATAATTGGGAATCAAATCGATCCCACCCATTGTGCACCATGTCAACCCAATGTGAACCTAAATTGGCAGCAATGCACAGGGTGACCTGGGCCCCAGAGGTATGCCTAAATTGTATTTTAACTGAATGTAAAAAAAAAAAATCGAATAATGAATCGCGTTGTTCAATTTGCCTTCAGGACAACAATGCTGCTGATTGATGAGTGAGTGAGTGAGTGAAACGGCGTCCTAAAGTTTCTAGCAGGAGGCGTTCCACGCCCAGAATACCCCCGACCCCGAGCATTTTATCCATGGTAATCCCCTTCCAATTGGTGCCTGCGGGCAGGAGATCTGAAACGAACGAGGAGCAAGGCAGGAAGGAGAGAGGGGGGCGAAGAGCGTACTGGCGATGGAGTAGTTGTACTCTGGCGCGCCGAAGAGGAAGCAGTCGGCCTGGCAGACCCTGGCGCGGAAGGCCTCGACGGCGGGAGGGAAGCCGGTGCCGCCGCCGGTCTCGAGGTCGGTGTTGATCAAGGGCAGGTCGGAGATGTCGAGCTCGTCGACGCGGAGCCCCGGGATGGACTCCTCGCACACCTCCGCGGCTGCCGGGTAGTTAGTTGGACGAGGAAGCGAAGCCGTGAGTAAGTAGTGATAGGCACGACATGACACGAGGGAGGAGGGGAGGAGGGGAAGCGTACCGGCGCGGAGGAGGCCGCGGTTGAAGGAGGCCTTGCGGAGGGAGCCGCAGATGGCGGCCACGCGCAGGACTTTCGCTGACGCCGCCGCGGCTTCCATGCTTCGACTTCGAGTTGGAGCGGGGCTGGGATGGGAGTCCGACTAGTCGGGTTGGTCGGTCGCCGTGCTCGTGCTGGTGCTCTGGTGCTCGACGCGGCGAGGAAGCCAATAAATACGTGCGGCACTCAGCTCGGTCAGCTCGAGTCGAGTGCGCCACCGGCGATTCCACGATTCTTTGTCCAAATCATCAGCCAACTTTAGCGTGTTCTATCTGCTCCGTTAGAATAGTTTGGTGTCACGGGAGTACGGGGCTCTTGGTCTTGGCAGCCGGCGGCTAGGAGCAAGTCTCGGGCTCTTGGTCTTGGCAGCCGGCGGCTCGTCGTCGGTGGATGAGAGCGTGACCACAGCTCAGCTTGTCATTTTACGAGAGGATGACCTCACTCAGCTCATCTGGATGGCATCGGTTTGCTGACCAGTTTTTGGAGGCCGCCGCGAGCACTGAGCGCGGGCCGGTACGCGAGATAGAGAGAGGGAGCTGCTGGGTGGCTCAGCCTGCAGCCCGTGACGGGCCTTTACCGCGCCGCGTCTTTCTTTGGGCCAGTCAGCACTTGCGCGTCCAACAAGGAAAGGGGGATTTGGGCCACAAGATAGTTGGAAGTACGAGCGAACATTTTCTTATTTTTCGTGGAGAAATTTTACGGTGCATCAGAAATAACGAGAGCCATTCATTCCTGATGGCTAGTGGTTAAAAATTAAGAAGAATCAATCTGAAGGAACTTAAGTTGTAAGCCAGAACCTAAAATTAGTGGGCCAGGAACCTACTTCAAATTAAATTGAAAGGGTTTATTTATACTTTCACATGGGGAGAGGATCTCAAGCCCGCGTTGTATTCGACAGCAATCGACGTTCTGGGGAGGCGGCCGATGAATCAACTTCCGCGGCGATGCCCAATCCATTACCAACCGGCGCTCACTAATTCCTCTTCTGCCGCAACCGCGCGGATCCCATTGAGCTCGTGGGTTGGCCGACTGCAACCATGACCCACCAGGCCACCAGCGACGACGGCAGCTATGGCAACCCACGCAGGAGGCGGGGACAATCCACGTGGTGCAGCCTGTTGGGTTGGAGTTGGAGCAGCCGCAGACGCCAGTTGAGAACGCAGCCCGCGAGCAGGCGGAGAAGTCTCGTAGGGGGCTATTTATGAGAAACGCTAAAAAGAGCAGGGACTACTAACACGCAGGAGGTGGGACAATCCAGGTGCAGCCTGGCGATGGAGCAGGGCGTTAGTTCGGAGAAGTCTCGCGGACAGGGTAACTGTGCAGGTTGGCGGCGAGGAAAGGAGGAGGATGTCAGTCAAAGTTTATGTGGCCAAAATGACTAAACTAACCTTATATTTTTTAATTATTCTTTTACACCAGAGAAATTAGATAGGGAGGAACCGGTGGTTCCTCCTAGCACCGTAACAAATCTCTTTTTCGTGATATAAAATAAATCATTTGCTAATTTGCCCTTTGTCTAAAAAAATCATCTGCTTGTCTATAAAAGAGGAATCTTGTAACATACTCCAAAGGAGCTCCTATCCCATCTCCGATCATATTTTGAAGACATGGAGATGTATGGATGCAAGCAGACTTGACCACAACTCCATAAGTCTATAAATAAATAGGCTTTTTTTTTAGCAGATTTCACGGAAACCTGGAAAATGAAACCAAGTCCGCTCGAAGAAGAGGGAGGAAATGACTTCCAACCGTTCCTAATCTTTTAGGGCATTCACAATGCAGACGATATGATAGTTTCTTTAGATATTAATTGCACTGTCACGTAGGCAATTTGCTGATGTGGCAAGTGATTTAATAAGAGAGAGAAAATCCAAGAAACCATGTCTAACTAAGAAACTGGGTCTTTACGGTTATCAATGAACAAGAAACTACTCTAACCGCATTGAGGAAGCAAATATGATTTCTATCACTACTTATGTCCTATGCTATAGAAAGTCTTGCATTGAAAAGGATGCTATAAAAACAACTAATAGTTTATTATAGAGTTAAATGCATGGGTTCATTAACTTGCGCTCTAGTTTCACTTATATCCATCAACTTTAAAAGTGAGTTTTTTTGTCCATGAAATTTTAAAATATTCACTGCAGATTCATACCTATTTTTTTAACTTTAAATTCAACGGACATTTACAGAAAACCTCCTACCTTTCTTTTTCTTTATCTGGTAGTACGCGCTCACCCTTCCTGCTCAAGGCTCAACGCACCGAGGGAGAGAAGAATGGCGCACGCCAACAGGTGAGCACACGCGGCCGATCCAGATGGAGCTAGGAGTAGTAGCTACATGCACATGCAAGCTCAGTTACCCGTCAAGTTGGCATGCACACGTGTACAGATCTTGCGCCCGCGCAAGCACGCACGCACGCACGCACGCATGCAAATGGTGGTGGTGATCGACTAGTACGTAGTACGGTCAGCTTGGGTCAGAACGACGACGACGACATCCCTAGCCCAGCGCGCTTCTTGGCCTCGAGCGCCGCCGGCAGCAGCTGCTCGAACCTCTCTACGTACGCCAGCTCGTCGTCAGTGAAGGGCAGGGAGGACTGCGGCCAGTGCAGCCACTCGAAGTACGGGTCGTCGAGCTGCTCCGGCAGGCAAAGGCCGTGGTCGATCGGCACGAGGTCGAGCGGCGGCGGCGTGGATGAGCCGCCGTGGGCGCGCTGGAAGCTCGCCGGGTTCTTGACGAGGATGTTACCGGCGTGGCGGTCGATGTTGAGGAGGCGGACGTCGAGGATGCCGACTCGGTGCACGGAGGCCACAGAGAACCGCGACGGGCCCAGCTCGCCGGCGTCGTACTCGTGCTCCACGAAGCGCTGGATCGACGCCACGGTCGTCGCCGTCGCGGGGCGCGAGATCTTGATCAGCGCGGTTGGCTCCACGCTGGCGAAGCCGTCGTGGTCGAGGAGGAAGGCGGCCACCTCCCGCAGCGTCGTCGAGCGGCTTGATGACCGCGACGTGGTCGCCAGCGCGGCTGCCTTCAAGCAGCAGCGCCCCGCCGAGGCCGCTCTGCGCGGCGACAAGCCAGGTCCCGGACGCGATTGCGGCCGCGGCCTCCGCGATGAGCTCGCGCACGCCGCGGGCGTGGCGGCCCGCGACGATCTCCACGCGCGGCATCCTGCTCTCGGACCGGTCCGCGTGTTCCGAGCAGGCAGGCGCGACGACGGTCGTGAAGCACGGGGAGGACTGGCTCCGGCGACGCGGGGAAAGGCCGATGTGGCCCGTCGGCTTCGGTCTTTGCGCGCGTACAGCAGCCACTACATGGACCTGCACTGAACCCATGCAGCGCGCGCGCGTGTCAGCATGCATGAGCGGCGACTCCAGGTCGCCCCACCCGGCGCCTCACACGTAGCATGCCGCACGGCGGCGCCGCCGCAGGCCGGCCCCGCAGAGGGAGACCAGCCAGGGCCAGCGTCCGTCGCAGTGGGGCAGTGGCTGGCTGTGGCTGCCCTATGCTGTGCCCGCCCGCCCACGTGAGCCCACTCCGTAAGGCTCGGTGGCTCACCGGCACCGCGGCGGCGTGTGCGGGCTCCATCCGAGGGAGGCGTGCACGAGCACGAGCCAGGAACGGGGCCAGGCCAGCACCAGTTCAGCGCGCCCACGCCGGCTCCACGTGACCGATCGTCATAAGTAGTTTGCCTACCATGCTGCCGTCAGGTCAGTTGCCACCAGAATCTACCGTGTAGCTTCCCCCATGCTGCCGCCGCACAAGCTTCACCTATCACTCTACCTATCGATGCTCTCATCGCTCACATTCGCCTTGCTGCTCCATCATCAACTATCGCCGCCGATCCGGTTGTTGCTCGCGAGCAGCGTCTGCAGCGCGGTGAGGTTGGCCAGCGTGCTCGGCAGCGGGCCCGACAGCAGGTTGTTGGACAGGTTGAGCTGCGCCAGCTGCGACGAAGAACTGGCGGACGCGCTCGGGTTCGACGGCACGGCGCCGGAGAGCAGGTTGTTGTGGAGCTCCAGCAGGCTGAGCCGCGGCAGGTACAGCAGCCCGGCGGGGATGCTGCCGTTGAGGACTTGAGGTAGTTCTGGCCGAGCCGGACACGGGTGAGCCTCGTGCACGAGCCGAGCGACCCCGGGATGGGCCCGAAGAGGAAATTGTTCATGAGGATGGCCGTGTGGAGCTGCCCCGACGCGCACAGCGTCTCCGGGATGACGCCGGTGAGGCGGTTCGACGACAGGTCGACGAGCCGGAGCGGCGCGCTGTCGCCGAGCCCCGCGGGGACGCGGGCCGTGAGGTTGTTCATGAACAGCTGCACCGTCTCCAGGCGCGGCAGCGCGGCGATGAAGTCGGGCACCGGGCCGTGGAGCCAGTTCAGGAACAGGTTGAGCAGCCTGAGCGAGGTGAGCGACGCCAGCGAGCGAGGGACCTCGCCCGTGAGCGCGTTGTTGGAGAGGTCCACCTCGCTCCGGCGGGATGGGCCCGGAGATCTGGTTCGTGTGGAGGAACAGCGTGACGAGCGACGCGAGCGCGCCGAGCTACGCGGGTACCCGCCCCGTGAGGCCGCAGTTGGAGACGTCCAGCACGGTGAGGCTGCGCAGCGCGCTGAGCGCCGGCGGGATGCCGCCGTCGAACACGTTGTAGTACCCCAGGTAGAGCTCCCGGAGCGTGGTGAGGTTGCCGAGCTCCGGCGGGATGCGGCCCTGCAGGTTGTTGCCGTTGAGGGACAGGTACTCCACCGCGGGCATCGCGTCGTACGCCGCCGGGATCTCGCCCGTGAAGTAGTTGCCGCCGAGGTCCAGGTACCGGAGCCTCGGCAGTCCCGCGACGCCAAGCGGGAGCGGGGGACGAGAAGTTGTTGTCGTAGGCGTCCAGCACCTCGAGCGCGGGAAGCGACGCCAAGTCCCAGCCGCCGTCGAGGTCGAGCCCGCCGCTCAGCTGGTTCCCGGACACGTTGACGTGGCGCAGCGCCGGGAGCGGCGACGCGATGGCGACGGCGCCCACGATGCCGTTCCCGGCCAGCAAGAGGCTCTCGAGCGCGCCGAGCCCGTCACGCGGACCGAGACGGGCGCCGCGCCGCTGGCGGACACGTTCATGTTGGCGATGTCGACGGCGACCACGCGCCCGGCCGCGCCGCACCGGACGCCCGTCCAGGCGCACACCGACAAGATCGTCACCAGGGGCTGGTCGACGTTCGGCGACCAGGTCAGAAGATAAAGAAAGGCTGGTTTTTTTTATAAATGTACGTTATATTTAAGGTTAAATAAGTGGGTATGGACCTGCCGTGAATTCATTTAAAAATTTATAGATCCAAAATCTCACTTTTAAAGTTAATGGACCTTAGTGAAATTAGAGCGTAAGTTGATGAACCACACATACATTTAACTCTTTATTATATTGTGAGTGCCCTTCTTCGCCCCTAATACATATTTCCCTCCCTCACCGGTCACCACTCACATGTAATCGCACCTACATGTTGTCTACCACCTCCCCCACGTTCTCCCGTGCTGCTAGTTCCAAGCATCCCACCATGCTCGATGCTTCAATGAACCCTTACATTAACACGGGTGGAAGATGGATTTGCCAATTGCCACCAGACCAATCAACACCCAAAGCCACTAAATCGCGAACGACCATCGAACCCAGAACGAGTGAACAGTTTTTGGACATAAAGTAATTTCCTTTTTTTTAAAAAAAATCCCACCACTTTCTCTATTCGGCAATGTCCATCGCGAGCTCCATGCGTGCGCTCACTGCATTCTGTACGCTTTCCGACTGGTGTGACGTCATGTGCTGCAAGTCAGAAAAAAAGTAAACATTTATTTGCAATTGCTATAACTTCTGAATGGTGTATCTATTTTTAATTTCGTCTACACCAGTGTATTCTACATGACGAGACGAACAAAACTAGATCCCTACTTGCATATAGTTCAAATAATTTTATTTTAGTAATAATTTTATGTGTATTTTCTTATAACATATAACATATAAGTATAACTTATAACATGTAACTTATAACATATAACTTATGCGAAAAACTTTAAAACTCAAGAGTTATGAAACACTACTTATTTACATATGTTATTAAACACAAGAGAAACGAATTAACTTGTAACTTATGCCAAAACATGCAAACACAAAAGTTAATAACACAAAAAAGAAACAAATTAACTTATAACTTATACCAAAACTTAGAAACATAAAAGTTATGAAAACAACTTATATACAAAAGTTATCAAACACACTTGTGTACATAAGTTATTCTATACAACTTATGTAAATAAGTTATTCAATACAACTTATGTGCATAAGTTGCAAGTTATAAGTTATATTGTATAAGTTAATATATATAAATTCCTACAACAACAACAACAACAACAACAACAAAGTCTTTAAGTCACAAACAAGTTGGGTAGGCTAGAGTTGAAACCCATCAGAAGCAATCAATATATAAATTTCTAGTAGAAAAAATCTTCAAAATATATTCAAGTGAGGTCTAATTTTGTTCGTCTCATCGTGTATAACACACTTGTGCAGATGAATTGAAAATGGATATAACGTTTAGAAGTTATAACATTTTAAAATAAACGTTTTGGTTTTCTTAAGTGACGTCAAGATGCACAGCAATCTAGGAGCGTGCTTGGGCCGTACGAGTGCATGCTGTTGGATCGTTCGCCCAATAAGAAATGGGTGGATGTTCGTGAGAATAGAATTAGGATCAACCCCCTCGCCCTCTCTTAGGCCGTCCCCAACAGTCTTTGCAAATCTCCGGCTGATGATGAGCCTAAAAACAATTAAAAATGAAAAGTCAGATGGTGGTACGATATGTCAGAGACTTGAAAATTCTTGAAAGCGTGAGAGCTGAGCGCTTGTTACCTTAGGGCATGTACGAGCCAGCCAGACATGGGTCGTCCCAAAATCTAATATACAGACAATTAAAAAGACAACTCGTACAAGCCAAGTAAAGGAGGTCGTCTTCAAGTAGTTTAATACTTTGTACACAGTCAAGATCAGTTATAAATATCAATTTATATACTATTGTGTTGCCGTATCTATTTAATAGTACATAAACTTAACAAATACATGGAAAATTCAGATAACATTTTTTATTCTTTCTTAATAAAAGATAGCTAGAAACTTAACATGCAGTCACGCAGATAGCTGTACGTTCAGATAACATGCAGATAACCGTTTACATTCAGATAACATGCAAATAGCTATACATTCAGATAATTCATATAATAGTTTTTTATTCTTTCATATAACTAAACAGAAATGCTAACTCAATAGGTAACAGACGCTGGATAGGTGACAGATACTGGAAACTAAACATGCAACATAATCAAGTTTTCAGAAATGCTATCACTGAATAACAGTGGTTTCAGAAAATTTCAGAAATGCTATCACTGAATAACCATTCAGATACAAGTTTCCTCATATAACAGAGAGTAGATAAACTAAGTACCACCATATAACAATGGTTTTCAAAGGGTACCATTTTTCTACTAATAGAAGGGGAGAACGGATATAGCAGTATAGGTCACATATTTAACTGGAAGTAGATAGCTCATCAGGTAACAGATTTAGAACATAGAAGCATTCAGATAACCCATCACGGCCACCATCCGCGTTCAGGTAGCTAACTTCAGAACATGAATAGAACCATGACCAGGTCCTGAACGCGGCATGCTAGATGAAGCAAAGATAATCCTTCAACATAAATACATAATCATCCAATCCATCTATACGGGCACTCATCTAACTTGCAGACAGGAACTGAATGAACGGCTTTTGCTGGCAGTTTGATGATGGCAGCTGCCCTTAGGAATCAGCAGAAGAAGAAATAACACGAGCCGGCCGCTGAGGCAAAGACCCATGAGACCCCCGACAGACGCGCCGAACATGAAGCACCGCGACGGCTCCATGGCCGGACTCTGCGGCCACTGGGCGAGGAGGAGACGAATCTGCAGGCATCAGGCTCTTCCTAGATACGTGGACTTCGAGGCGCCCGGCATCTCAACGCGCCAACGGGAAGTTGACATCGGCGCAGCCATTGAAGGACGGAGGGCTACAACACCAGAGCGAGCGAAGGCGATGACACCGGTGGGTAACGATTTGGCGCGAGATTTCTCTCAACGTGCGCCAAAACTGGAACCTCCGCACGCCGCCGACCCGTACAACGCTGCTGGAGGAGGAGTATCGGCCTCAGGCAACGGGACATCCCCGTCGCCTCGCGAGACGATGCGAACCCCGTCTCCTAGCATCGGCGAGGTGTTTTTTACGAAATTAGCATCGTAGAGACAGGCTCAAGGGACGCGTTGTACTTGCCCTTAGCGTGGTAACTTTTCTGTTCCTCTCCCCTCCTGATTGGGTACGTGCTCCTCCTCACTAGCGAGATGGGCAGCCGTTGGGGACGCCCTTATATGCCCTTAGGTCAAGGGATAATGGTAGGGGACTTGATTTAAGCGATCTATCCTTCGGGAAACAAACTGCCATGCATCATGACAGTTGGCAAACAACGAAAATTGAAGAAAAAGACAATCAACACTATCTTGTGCTCGGATAGGTTCCAACTTCTACTCACAAAACAATGTAGCAGTAATGTTTCTAGCGGCGCGGAGCTATTTTTATTTCTCTAAGTTAAAATGAATTATAGAACACATGGAACTAGTAAAGCTAGCTTGGTTTCACCGGCTCCGGCTCGGCACATTATGCTAAGCACTAGGGTTGAATTTTTAGAGCTTGTTTGGTAGCAGAGCTCTTCCTACTCCTGATTCTTGGTGACAAACAATATATTTGGTAGGACTATAAGTGATTCTATAGCGACATGTTATTTTTTTTGGATTCTCTAAGATAAACTATAAGTAGAAGTTGATTTTTACTATACTTGATATATGTCCGTGTGTTGCACCGGGGTCATAATTTTTTGAATTATAATCTCAGTAGTTAGACACGGACGCATGAGCTCCGAAGACTTTGTATCGGATGCGGTCATGCGGACACATGGTTCCAGTCTTCGTACCGGGTCACGGTAGAACGTGCACATATGATTTGTACTGGACGTGGACACATGAGCAGGGATAAAATTTGGTATCACCAGGTAAATGGTGAATTTAGAGTCTTTTAGATGTAGAAGAGAAGTAAAATAGGAGAAACTAACTTTCCATTCTAGTTTATTTTCTGATAATTATTACTTCACGAAAATAACATAGAATTATTTATCTATAAAATGAAGCTACAACTCCTCCTAGATCCAAAATGTAAGCTGATCCGTGGGCCCCGCGAAACGCAAACGTGCCCTTGAGTGGTCGAGTTATGAACAGATGCTCTGGTGGAGTGGTCGCACAGGCTTCGCTGCTTCAGTGCCTCTGCGGCCTCTGCGGCGACGGAGCACGCGCGACAGTAGCCTAGAGAAGCAGAGACGACGGAGAATACTGCAGCTGCAGGCCACGAGGAAGACTACGGCCTCAGCCTTTCCAGGTCTGCCCGTCTCTACCGGCTGCTCAACATTTCCAGCCTTTTGACCCTGCAATATTTGCCACCAACGGGTGGCGAGACATGAGAGGCGGCTGCTGCGCCGCGCCGTACCCCGTACTGCGCGTCGAGGCGAAGTGGACTATGCGTGACCGGTCGGCAGCAGGAGCAAGGAGCAGGAGCAGGAGCAGGAGCACCCAGAGAGACAGCATCCGGCGCGGAGCAGGAGCATGCCGCCTTCTGCTTCATCCCAAGTTCCCATCAACCATCATGCATCATCTATTCATCATTACAGAATTTCCCTGTAATTAGGGCGCGTGATCAAAATATTCGGGAACACTATTTAAAAACTAATGTTCAAGTTCAGAGAAATGCAGCTGCAGGCTGCTGCTGCAGTAGCTGGTAAGAAGGCAACCCATTTTCGGCGAGAAAATGCAGCAACGCGCGAGGGTCGAAGCCACGTGAGGCCACTTTTTCTCCATCACATTAAATGTTTGATACATGTATAGAGTATTAAATATAGATAAAAAAAAACTAATTACACAGTTTGACTGTAAATTATGAGACGAATCTTTTGAGCCTAATTAAGTCAAGATTGAACAATAATTATTAAATACAAACCAAAATATTGCAATGCCAAATACTGATTCCTAAACCTCGGTCTAAATGGGGCCTAATTGACGCAGGTGCGACCGTTTCGATCTTGGTCTTGCTTAGTTCGCGGTTAGGAATAAGTATTCGATACTGTAGCACTTTTGTTTGTATTTGACAATTATTATCCAATCATGACCTAACTAGGCTCAAAAAAATCGTCTCGTAATTTACAATTAAACTGTGTAATTAATTATATTTTTATCTATATTTAATATTTTATGTATGTGTTCAAAAATTTGATATAACGGAGAGAGAGCGAGAAAAAAACTTGGAATCTAGCCCTTGCCGCGGTAATCAGTCAGATCAACGTTTAGCAACGTCTGCCGAAGGCTGCATGCAGCATGCTGACGCTGCACCTCTCAAACCTGAATCTGATTTGACGCGAGCGAGAGCCGAGACCCATGGCAAAAAGCGGCAGAGCAGCGGGGCCAAGTGGGCAACTGCCCGAGGACGCGTCGGATTGGACGTCGTCTCAGCAGACAGCACCCCTCGAGAGTCGTGAGCACGGGCAAAATCAACGGTGGAGATCATGCAGTGCAGCTGCGCGTCCCCTCGACCCCTCGTCTTCTCCCCCTCTCCCTCTACAAATAAAACTCACCTTGAGCTCACTTGCTCCTGGTAGAGACCTAGTAAGAGTCTGGAGCTATTTCACTGTCGCAACCGTACCAGCAGCCACTCTGCCACTGCCACTGTACGAGTGTGTTTCGTACAGCAGGAAAGCAGCCCCGGCGATCGGTCCGACATGGCCGGCGAGGCGGCGTCCGGCAGAGCCGGGCTGATGGAGCCGGAGCCGGCGCCGGCGCTGGCGCTGGTACCCGTGACGGCGCGGAAGCCGCGCGGGCGCCCGCTGGGGTCGAAGAACAAGCCGAAGCCGCCGGTGGTGGTGACGCGCGAGAGCGAGGCGGCGATGCGGCCTGTGGTGCTGGAGCTGGCGGCGGGCTGCGACGTGGTGTCCGAGGTGGCGGCGTTCGCCCGCCGCCGCCGCGTGGGCGTGTCCGTGCTCTGCGGCCGCGGCGCGGTCGCCGCCGTCACGCTGCGCCTGGCGGCGGGCACCGCGGCCGCGTCGGCCTCCGCGGTGACGCTGCACGGGCGGTTCGAGGTGCTGGCGCTGTCCGGGACCGTGCTGCCGTCGTGGTGCGACCCCGGGGCCGGCCACGGCCCCGCGCCGGCGTTCTCGGTGTCGCTGGCTGGGGTCGGTGGGCAGGTGATCGGCGGGACCCTGGCTGGGGAGATGACCGCGGCGGACGGGGTGGTCGTGGTGGCCGCCGTGTTCAGGACCGCCGAAGTGCACCGGCTGCCCGCTGCTGGCGCGGAGGACGGGGACGGGGACGGGGACGGCGGCGGTGGAAGGGAGGAGTGGAGGCATCCGCATTCGCAGCAGCAGCTGCAGGTGGCGGGCGACGTGGCGGGACTGGGTGGCTACGGCGGCGGCGGCGGCCACGTGGGCCAGCACGCGGAGCAGCTGGCTGAGATAGGTCTGTGGGGCCAGCAGCCGACGCCCAGTCACGGACCGGTCCACCCTCTACACCGCTTCTAGAGGCAGGCACGCGTGCATGGCATGGCAGCACCGCCACCCGCAGCAGCATGGCGTCGTTGCCTTGGTTGGTCTGTGCTGTGCGTGTTACGTTCTTTTGCCCGGTCACGGTCTCACGGAGACCAGGAGACACCTCCGTTTCTGCTGCCTTGCCGGTGCTGACTGGTGTGTTTGGCGTATCTCGTAACTGGCTGTGATGCGTCGTCAGGTAGTAATTAATGTAATCCCTCCGTTCCAAATATTAGACGTTTTGATTTTTCTAGATTTATTGCTTTCACATATAAGTTATGTCTAATACATAATTAAAGCTATGTATGTATAGATGCAAAACGTAAGATAATTTATAACGGAGGAAGTATATGGCATGCTGGTGGGTGAAATTGAAAAGCTCTAGGTAATGGGTATAGGTTTGCTTGATGCTCATATATTCTTTCCAATTCATGTGTGTTGGAGTGATTTGGTGTTTGATATGAAATTGAGTTTATTTTCACACCAAACCATTCTAACATATGGTCTTGTTGGGATGTTGTTAAACTAAATTCCACCCAACACATATAGATGGATGCGAATTCGACTACATATATATATATATATATATATATCATTTTGAAACATATTGGCGCAAATGATAGTAGCATGTTGTATTGCTGGGGAATATACTAGGACTAGGTAAGTTTTCTTTCTAACTCGGTGATATAGCGATCCATTGACGCTTACCGTAATCAATCTCCATTCTACGTTGCCGATTGGCGCAGTTGGTTCGCACTGCAAAAACCATCCTAATATTTTTTTTCTAAAAAATGCTACAGTAGCTATTATATTGAATCTTGTGATATGTATATGAAGTATTAAATATAGATGAAAAAATAAATTAATTATATAATTTGGTTAAAAATTATGAGACAAACATTTTAAATCTAATTAGTTCATAATTAAATTCTAACTATCAAATGTAAAACAAAAGTGCTACCGTAATTAAATATTCAAATTTCTTAAACTAAACACAGCCGTACTCCATCTTTTGTAGGGGTAGTACTACTCGTGATGGAAATATGGACAGGCGCAGGTAGGCGAGTAGTAGTACAGTAGCTGCGTGCGATGCGAAGCTCGACGATACTGGATGTGTGCGGTGCCGCTGTATTTTTCTCGGGAAGACGCGAGTTTGTGCTGTTTCCGATGCATAAATCGCACGCACCCTTGCAAGATTGAAAAAAAGCTGCCGATAAATAGTAGCTTTTTTAGTTCCTTTGATAAAAAATTATATAGACCAACAAAGTTCAAAAGATTCATCTCGTGATTTTCAATTAAACTGCATACAATTATTATTTATATTTAAATACAAACAACTAAAAATTACATGATTCGAAAAGTGAAAAAACTTAGAATTTTGAAGATATCTCAAGTCAAACGAGCTGCGAAGGCTTCTTTAGTTCCTCTTCAAAAATTTATATCCTATAATGTTTGAAGCATGTAGTATTAAATATATATATTTAAAATAACTAATTACAATGAGATCAATCTTTTAAACTCAATTACTCCATGATTTGAAGAGACATGATCTCAGTCAAACGATTGAAGGTGACGCTTCTGCGTCTGGTCAAACGTGACGTTTGCTGACGTAGCACGGTGGTGTTGTCCAGAGAGGACCGGACTCAGGGTGGCTTTAGGTCGATGATGACCGGACGTCACTCTGAGTCTGGTCCTCTCTGGACACCCTGAGTCTAGTTCTCTCTGGACAACACCAGCGCTATATTAGCGTACGTCACGCCTGACCGGTCACCTCTCAGCACTAGGGTCCAGTCGTTTGACCGAGACTACGCCTCTTCTATTTACCGGACGCACCCGGTCCTATCGAGATCAGCGTCCGGTCACATTCAATAACCTCTTTTTGTCTTCTTTTCTTTACCGAGTTGATCTAAAAAAACTTTAATTTTTTCTCCTTTACATATGTGCTAACACCACTAAGTGTACAACAACTTCTGCACGTGTGTTACCTTTTCATAAATATTTTTCAAATGATTAGTCACTCAATTCATCACGCCACTCGATCCTAGCAACGATGCAAAGTTAGATCACTCGAGTGCCACTAGATAATCGATAAAGTTTGCTCCTCTTGATAGTACGGTCATCTATCATAAATTCGGTCATCAACTTCTCTACGCGCCTATGACCGGTGAAATAAAATACCCTAGGTTATACCTTTGCCTTATGCATTCCATTCCATCTCCTCTATCATTGATGTAACATATGTACCAACCAATCACCAAATGATATGTTCCACTTTGTATCATCACGTGACCGTATTGTTTCATCGATCTTGACTTCACTTGCTCTTCATCGCTGTCTCGGTCCATCGGCGTCAAGTAGTCACTCAACATGCCATTAACACTTGCAACCGGTACATCGAGTCAAGTCTTGTCTTGATCTTCTCCACCTTAATCACATAACTCCATATCATGTCTCATATACAATGAGCTCATTCATCACATGTGTGACCTTTGCAACATCTCCAAGCCATTTCACCTCCACGGCAAAGGTTGCTCATACATGATGTACCTCTAGACTAATCACCTGTTTATCTCACTCAAATACATATTAATCCACCTAAGGTTCTCACTCAATTGCCAAAACCAAATAAAGATCTTTCAAGCTCCCCGCTTACTTGAAGTACTAGTTGTATATGTTTATGTGATCTTGCAAGCTAGAATTGCTAGGTGAGTGAAAGGATCAAGATGTCCAAGAGAGAGGTGAATTGGGTGAATTCTAAAATTCTTTGCAATAATTAAACCCTACGGTTTGCCCACTTCACCCCTTGTGTCTAGAAAGTGTTTCTATAGTTTTACCATACAAAAGTTTAGAAACCTATATTCCAATCCTACTCTAGCATGTCAATTTTATGAATGTAAAGACAAGAATTGAATTGCTTCAAAATAAATGCTTAAAGTAAATAGAGAAAGATGAACGCAGTGATGTTTTATCGAGGTGTCGGAGAGTCGCCACTCCCCACTAGTCCTTGTTGGAGCACCCACGCAAGGGTGTAGCTCCCCTTGATCCGCTCAAGGATCAAGTGCTCTCTATGGATTGATTCTTTGATACTCCGTCACGGTGAATCACCCACAACCGCTCACAAATTGAGTTGGGACATCCACAAGCTTCGCCGGATGACCACTAAGCTCCCAATCACCACCAAGCCATCTATGTGATGGTGATTACCAAACGTAACAAGCACGAACTCTCACTTGACCACGACAAGCCTAATGAGAAGAGTGAATGCACACTATGCTACTCTTGCTTTCACTACTGAAGGCTCTCTTTTGAATTCTCAAATCTCAATCACCTCACTAGGACCTTACTCTTCTTGGCACTCTCAAGGGTGTTTCTCAGCTGTTGGAATAAGCAAAAGTGATCCATTGAGTGAATAGAGAAAGTATTTATAACCCCTCATTCAAAACGAACCGTTATGTGCCACTGCGGGGTGACCGGACTCTCTGGTCAAAGTGACCGGACGCTCCGGTCAGTTATCCCCACCACCGAGTGTTTAAGTTGTGACCAGACGCTGGACAGCGTCCGGTCAGCACTGACCGGACACGTCCGGTCACGATTTTCCCTCTCTAAAACCTTACTAGAGTTGACCGGACGCTGGCTCTTAGCGTCCGATCACTTTTCTCTCCAGCATCCAGTCGCAACCAGATGACTTCACCTTGATCAAATGAACTAACAGGACTCTACGTCGTCAGCGTCCGGTTAACATTTGATCCTCCATTCACTTCAAACTCATAATTATATGTGAATGAAGTTTGCTTCAATTGATCTAAGGGCTATTTAGGAGCTACCTAATGCTAGATTTGACAAGTGTGCACCACACCTAACCCACAAGACTCACCTAGGTTAAGCTACCCATTTATACCCCCTTTAATAGTACGGCCAAAGGAAAAACAAAGTTCTAAGCTACTCTAAGTGTCTCCTCGACACCAAACGACACTTAGAACTAGTCCATCCTTGACCTCGTCGTCCATCCTTTAAAAACCAAAATGATTTGCATCGTATGGGCATGACAACCATGATTGACCAATCAATTACCATTACCATGACCTAACTTAATTGCATCTACAAAACACACGTAAGTCACAGTAATCTTGTATTGTCATTAATCACCAAAACCCAACTAGGGGCCTAGATGCTTTTAATCTCCATTTTTTGATGATTGATGACAATACAACCTCGAGTATGTAAAAGAGATGAGGTTTTCAACATGCTTGGTTCATATAAGCTTTTGACAGTAAGAACAAATGAGTTAGACATGCTTATATAACCCAAGCCAACATGATGTACTCGATAGATATGTGATAAGAATTAAAGCTCATTTGCATAAGAGTAAAACGCGGAAGCAAAACAAATGAGCATAACCAAGTGACATGACATATAAGTAATTCAAGTAGAGAGCACACATGTCACATATCACAATCACATTAATATCACGATTACGATCACACTTATGTAGTTGAATGCATAATAGTAGACATGAATGTATAAAAATGTATCACACATAAAAAACCAAATGTAGATAAGCTAAGCTCCCCCTAAATGTTGCTTCCCCTAAGTCTATCATACTCGATCCCTCTCCCCCTTTAGCGTCAAACACCAAAACCTAAGGGTCGGTCGACGGGGCTGCAACGGACGAGTCGGGCACTGAGGTGCGAGGAGCGAGCTAGAACTGTGTGCCATCATCATCTGATCCTGAGCTCTGAGCAGTCTGACCCTCTATGGCTGGAAGCGACGCTGAAGCGGTCTAGGTTGGATCAGGGACTGGTGCGGCCTATGACTCAGCAGGTATGACTGTAGCAGGTGGCTCTGATGATACAACTAAAGAAGGGAGTGTCTCTATAGTCCCGGTAATAGGAGCAACTATGGAAGGATCAGGGACATGTAGATATGGCGGAGTAGGCTGTCCTGTCAACTCATCGAAGGTAGCTCCAAGGCTGCTAGAGACTGAGGTATCTGGCACAAGCAGCGAGAAAGTCTATGCCGGTGTGAAATCTGTCTGTAGAGGTGTGAACTGCGGGGCTGGCACTGGCGAGGCAAACCACTGGGACACCTACTCTGTAGGTGAAGGAAACTGTGGCGCTGGCTATCCCTAACTCTGAAGCCCACTGGGTTGTACAACTAGAGTCTGTGACGTGGTGGCAGGCTGACCAAGCTGAGGTGTAAGCTGTGGTGGTGGAGCTTCAATAGCAGAGACGACATGCTGCATAAATCCAAGTAACTGTTGTTGCATGAGGAGCTGCTGCTGCTGCTGGATAGCCTGCTGTTATCGCTGGAACTCGTCCTGCCTGGCCTGAAACTGTGCAAATGTAGAAGCAATCTTCTGAGCCTGGCAAGCCTGATCCTGCCTCATCCGCTCAAGTATAGCAAGTAGAGTGGAGTCTGTCTGCGATGTAGGTGGAACTGAATTGGAGCTACCGGCCTCATGGTCATTTCATTGAGGAGACATCTGAGGGATATCCTGGTAGTCATCATCAGAACTGTCGCTGGGGTCACTCTCGACCATACCCTCCTACTGAGCATCTAACTGCTTCTCTTCTGTAGTTGCAATGCCCCTAATAGTCTCATCCTGCTAGGCTGCAGTCTCTGGCACCTCTGGGCGACGGCTCGGCTGGCTAGGTGCCCTCGGCCTGCTGTGATAGAGCATCTGGGTCAAGTTATATGCAGGAAACTTGGTAGTAGCACCAGAATACTCTGCCAACATCTCTGGTGGCCTCACTATGATAGCCCTATGAATTAGAAAAGTAATCCAGTGTGCATAAGACAGCTGTCTATGTCCTCTGAATCCCTCTGCAAGGGTATCCTCCATCTCAGAAAGTATGACATCCCAAACAACAAAGACTGTCTGCTATATCAGGGCATTCAGTAGCCACAACTGAATACGAGTCAAGCCCTCGTGATATCCCATTCTTGGAAGCAGGGTCCTCCTCATGATAGTATCAAGAAGTCTAGCTGTAGGAGTAAGATCCCTAGGTGTGCTGCTTGACCCCTCGTCAAAAGGCTCTATGAAGCACTATCGGACCAGATCTATAGGAGGCACAATGCTGTCGTGATGGCGTCTAGGAGGCTTTGTATGTCCATAGCAGACCTCATGAATGCGGATGGGTGAATCCTGTAGCCTGAGTATCTCTCTGACCCTGAAGCTCATCAGCCTATAGTCATGGCCTCCGAAGGCAAAGTATATGAACCTGTGGCCCGGGTCAATATACAGTGAAGCATAGAACTGACAGACCCAAGATGGAACATATAGGCCTGTCTGTCCGAGTAAGTCTGTTAGCCCTGGCAAGTAAGATAGGTAGGGGTGAGTCTGCTCTCCTGCTGCTTGCTATAATGGACTCAATGGAGCAAACCCTCTGAGACCTGAAAGCCAGCCCACTATTAAGATATGCATTATAAAAATCCTCCTGCAATGGTGTATAGAACCCCTCTGAAGCACGCTCATCCCTCCTCGATGGGAACCAGTCCTTGAAAGGCACAAATCTGAGCTGCTGAACCTGCATGGCCATGGTGGACCCTATGGTCTAGATGGCGGACGAGAACCCCTCCACTGTGTCTCTAGCCTCGGTGTCACCTGGGTATGGGTACGACTAGAGCGGCAAAGCTATGGTGCCTGCTCTATCTGTCTCTGTCTGCTCTGCCTCCTGTGTATGCTCTGCCTCCTGTCTGCTCTGCCTGCTGCTGTGGCTCCCCCTGAGGCTGAGGCTCCTCTATAGTGACACATCGTCCTCCAAGCGTGGTAGTCCTAACTAGACTACCATGACGACGCTCAACCTGCTCATCGACTACCCTCACTACTAGGGAAAGCTGATCTGCAATCTAGACTCCACTCCTAGCACCTCCTCTCTCTGCGACGCTCAATGACGGCGGCAACTACGGCTACTCTCACTGTATCTGCATATGTATACTTTCGCTTCTTCGACGTGATCTTCTTCGTCAACTTGCCTTTCACATCAGTAGGTAAGCTAGGCGGAGGCCTCGGATCCTCATCACCTAGACCACCTCCGGCATTCTTGACACGAGCCATCTAGAACGATCTCCTACCTCGGACAAGAAACAACTGTCACTGACACTTTTAAGGCTTGGCCTCGATCCGTACTCGTGAGCTTGGCCCTGAGATGACTGACAACTGCGAATGAGACCTCAAAAACACCGACTCACTGCACGATGGAATAGATCGGATATATATAAATAATTTTAATAAACATCTAGAGATACAAAACCCTAAGAAGCAAGCATTAGATACGAAATTGGAAATGAGGGCTTGCTACTTGACAAATCGGTGAACCAAAGAACAAGGAACGGATCATGGAGAACCACGGGTCGACACTATGAAGCTAGGGTTTGGGTTTGATGAAGTTCGGTGGCCGAGCAATGCAATGTAGGCACAAGCGCGAGGAAGGTAGCTAGGTCTCTGGCATGGAGCACGACGGCGCCGGTGCTGGTGAGTGCTGCGGGCGGCGCTAGGGCACTGACGCGTGGTGGCTAGCGCGACAGCGACGCTGGAGCAGGGCACAGCGGCGTGGGAGCAAGGGCACGGAAAGTGGTTAGCGGTGCTACTACAGTGGGCGACTGAAAGCTCTAGTTTGGTTTTGGTAAATTGATAAAACCCTAAGTGCTAACCTAGTTCATCAAGTGGTCATGAGATAGGTAGCACACTTCAAGTAGAGAAGCAAATGAAGATCATAACATGACAATGGTGATAGCATGGAGATGATCAAGGGCTTAAACTTGAAGAGAAGAAAGAGAAAAACAAAAAGCTCAAGACAAAGGTATAACTTGTAGGAGTTATTTTATTTTGGTGATCAAGACACTTAGAGAGTGTGATCACATTTAGGTTTGATCCCAGAGTACTATTAAGAAGGGTGAATCTCAATCTTTGAATCAAAGTGCCACTAGATGCTCTAACTCATTGCATATGCATTTAGGATCTAGTGGAGTGCTAACACCCTTGATATATATTTGTGTAAATATACCACATGTGCACAAGGTGTTTGTAGGATTCGGTGCCGGAAAATGAAATGTCTATTTTCTATTACGGCCGGATGCAAAATTCTTGGTGGTTGGCACACTTGAGCAAGGGTGAAGAAGTAAGAGTTGAAATGGAGTTGATCGAAATGATGCTTAGCGTCGGTCACATCGACCGGACGCTTAAATCTTTAAAGTCCTTTGCGCTGAAAGGATACATCAATCAAGTCCCAACTTTAATAAGTGGCTAGGGTTAAACACTAATTGGGTTGATGTCCGGTGACCTCTCTCAAACCCTCAAAGTTTTCAAAATATTTTATCTTATGCTATAATCCTTTTTAAGAAAAAAGACAATAAAAGGGTGATTGAAGAGAAAACAACATTCATACATATGTAATGCAAACTTGAAAGTAATTTAGTTGGGGACACGTTTGAATCAAGGTGAAGCTTTTTCACACGCTGGGCGCGGTCGATCTTAAACACGTTAGACAAGACCTAAGTGCATTACCTAGTGAAGGGGTATATGTTGTATATTATAATTCAATTTAAGGGACAACACAAGCTCATTTTTTGGTCATTTCTATTGAAATCAAGCACATTGAGCTCATTCCTCAACCCACTCATCTACATCATTGATTCATCATCGGTTTAGTGAAGATATCCACCAATTGATCTTGAGTGATTGCATCTAGAGGCAAATGGTGATTGTTTGCAACATGATCTCTAAAAAGTGGTGGCGCCACCTAGGTGCTTGGAGCAGCAAGATCATTGAAGTGGATTATTTGTGATTGTCTTCGACTCGATCGTTGTGATTGTGAAAGTTCTTGATCTTTTCTAGAACTACAAAAGGTAGTCTAGTAAATTGCTTGTGGCTTGTATTTGATCCTCATCTTGTGTTGGTTGTGCGGCACCCTATTGAGGGTTTGGTGAGTGATGACAAAGCCATAGTGAATCGCCTTCTTGGAGGACCAAGACACAAATGAACCTCTAAAATCAAATGTTCATCATTTGGAGGTGATTGGTCTATCAACTTTGTATTCATTATAATGTGATTGATTGGTTCCTAACCAAATCTAGCTCCTTTGGGATACCTCTCTTGCTCACTCTTACATTGTGTGCTTAAGTTATAAAATTCTTTTAGTGCAAGCTAGTTGAGAGAGCTTTGATTATCTTGAAATCTAGTTGCTCTTTAGTAAACATGATGAGGGCACACTAGATTTAGTTAAATATCATAACTATCATAGTGGATAGAGACTATTTGATCAATTGTGGTAGGTGGCTTGCATTTAGGTAGGAGATGTCCATTAGTGGGCATTGGTGTGTCTTGATTGTCTTACATTTATTTTTTTAAATGTTGTTGTAGATTTTTATTAGTATTCACCCCCTCTCTAGAGATTAGGATCCTTTCTCTCATTTGCTTGACTTGAAAACCAAGAAAGAATATAAGCTCTCTAATCATTGACATCTCAAACTTCACTACTTGGACATCAATTCACCAAACTCTTTGCGGGCATTCATTTGATGATCCAAAGATGATATCATCAAGGATATACTTGACAAATGATGAGATATATCCATTAGGTCATGGCTTGGTGATTTTAGTGCCACCCGAGTCGACCTTCCCAAGAGGTCCAAAGCCCTTCTCAATGACGGACCGGACGCTGCGTCGATCACCAACGCGCTCATACCAAGATCTTGCCTTCTCCTTTGCTTGAGACCCATATACCTTGATTGCTGGGAGAACACTATTTCGGTGTTTCGGACTGGGGGTCCTCAACCAACGGTTCACCTGTGAATTGACCGAAGGCAGGAGTAGAGTCCCCTAATCCCGGATGGTGATGCAAAAGATCTTTAAAGTTATCTTTGGTTGTTCTCAATCAAGTCCCAACTTTAATAAGACCCAAATAAACATTAATTGGGACTGATGTGAGTGACCTATCTCAAACCCTTAAAGTTTTCAAAATATTTTATCTTGAGAGACTATAATTCTTTTTAAGAAGGTAGGCAATAAAAGGGTGATTGAAGAGAAAACAACATTCATACATATGCAATGTAATACTTGAAAGCGGGAGAGTTGCTTGTGAATTGAGTCCAAGGTTGCGCTTTTTCACACGCTTTTGGAGGGGTATCTTAACCACGTTACACAAGCCCTAAGTGCATTACCAAGAAGTAAATATGTTGTATATTACAATTCAATGCAAGGGACAACACAAGCTCATTTTCTAGTAAAGAGCTAAAATCAAGCACATTGAGCTCATTTAGAACAAGATATTGTATCTAGCGGTTTAGTGAATATATCCACCAATTGATCTTGTCGGGAACAACCTAATGAAATATCATTCTTGAACATGATCTCTAAAAAAAGTGGTGTGAGATATCTATGTGCTTGGTGCGAGAGTGTTGAACGGATCATTTGCAAGATGTCTAGTCTCAGATGTCTCTCACAAAAGAGGTATCTTTTCTAGAACTACACCATAGTGTAGCACAGTTTGCTTCATGTAAAGTATGTGTGCACAACAAGCACCCGCGGTAATGTATTCCGCTTCGGCGGTGGACAAAGCCATACTATTTTGCTTCTTGGAGGACCAAGACACAAATGATCTACCAAGCAAATGGCACCCTCCGGATGTACTTTTTCTATCAACTTTGTAACCTGCATAATCTGAATCTGAATAGCAAACTAATTCAAATCTAGCTCCTTTGGGATACCAAAGGCCAATGCTTGGTGTGTGCTTAAGGTACCTAAAAATTCTTTTAACGGTAATCAAATGAGTTTTCTTTGGATTATCTTGAAATCTAGCACACATACACATACTAAACATAATGTCGGGCCTAGATGCGATTAAATATAACAAGCTACCAATCATAGAGCGGTAGAGAGTTTGATCAACCGTGTTACCTCCCTCATTTAGGTCGAGATGTCCATTAGTGAGCATTGGTGTGTCTTGATTGGCTTACATTCATTTATTTTGAATTTCTTGAGAAGATCATTAGTATATTTCTCTCGAGAGATGAAAATCCCTTCTCTCATTTGCTTGACTTGAAAACCAAGAAAGAATATAAGCTCTCTAATCATTGACATCTCAAACTTCTTCGACATCAATTCATCAAACTCTTTGCAAAAATCTTCATTTCATGATCCAAAGATGATATTATCAACATATACTTGACAAATGAAGATATATCCATTAAGCTTCTTGGTGAGGTAGTGTGGTGCGAATCGGAGAATCGGCCGAGGTGAAGTGGTTCTCTTCGGCTTTGAAATTTGAAGAGGTCAAACCAATCTTTGGGGGCTTGCTTAGGGTACCCTTTTATATAGCGTATTGGACAAACCTATAAACATGATTAGGATATCTAGGGTCTTTAAACCCGGAGATTGATCAACATAGATTAGTTCATTTATAAAGCCATTTAAAAATACACTTTTCACATCAATTTGATATAGTTTTATTTCATGATGTGATACATATGCAAGAAGGATGCGTATGGCTTCTAGTCTTGCAACCGATGCAAAGGTCTCCAAAATCCAACTCTTCAACTTGAGAGAACCCCTTTACAACTAGTCTTGCCTTGTTCCTCACAACAATGCCTTTAATCATTTTTATTTGTTGTGGAACACCCACTTTGTTCCAATGACTCTTGCGCCTTGTGGTCGCTCTTCAAGAGTTCAAACTTCATTGCGGGTGAAGTTGTTCAACTCTTCATTTATGGCATTTATCCAATCTTGATCTTGAAGAGCTTCTTCTACCTTAGTAGGCTCAAAGCAAGAGACAAAAGAGTGATGTTCAATAAACGAAGCAAACTTTTGAGAGCGAGTCAATACTTCCTTTGATGGACTCCTATGATGAGATCTTGTGGATGAGCATGTAGTAGAGGTGTGTTTTTCTATCAACCACTTGAGGGGGAGGTTGTGGAGCATCAACATCTTGTGCTTGTGCCACCGTTTGATCATGAGATGACATAAGTATCTTTATTTTCTAATCTTCCATCTTTATCACCATCTTGTGGCACATTTGATGAAGAAGGTGGATTAATCACTTGCACATCATTTTCTTCATCATTAGGCTTGATGCCTCCAACTAGAATGTTCTTCATGGCCTCTCTCAATGGTTCATCACCAAAATCATCAAGATTCTCATGTGCTCCTTAGGAGCCGTTAGATTCATTAAATTCCACATCATATATTTTTTCAACCAAGCCAGTGGTATGATTAAATACTCTATATGCTTTGGACTTTGATGAGTAACCAACAAAAAAACCAATATCACAACGTCTTTGAAACTTCCCCAGGTGTTGCCGCTTCTTATAGATATAGCATTTACAACCAAACACCATAAAGAAGGAGACATCCGACTTCTTTCCATTGAGCAACTCATAAGTTGTCTTGCTAAGAAACTTTTTAAGGAATAGGCGGTTGAATACATAGCATGCAGTGTTGATAGCTTCTGCCCATAGAGCTTCGGGAGTGTTATACTTATCTAGCATTGTTCTTGCATTAGTGATTAATGTCCAGTTCTTTCTCTCAACTACACCATTTTGTTGAGGAGTATATGTTGCGGAGACCTTATGCTTGATCCCAACTTCATCATAATAGGTTTCTATATTTGTGTTGTCAAATTCTTTACCGTTGTCACTTCTAATCTTCTTGATCTTCACTTTAAACTCATTTTGTGCTCTCTTGGCAAACTTCTTGAAGCAAGATGCAACTTCAGATTTGTCATGAAGGAAGAATACCCATGTGTATCTTCAATAGTCATCAACAATCACAAGATAATAAAGATTTTCTCCCAAACTCTTATATATTGTTGGTCCAAATAAGTCCATATGAAGGAGTTCTAGCACTCTTATGGTTGACATGAAAGCTTTTGTTGGATGAGTATTTGCAACTCACTTGCCGGCTTGATATGCACTACAAAGTTTGTCCTTCTCAAACTTCACATCCTTCAATAGTCTCACCAAATCATTCTTTATTAGCAAGTCTTCTATGCCATAGCCACCAAAGTGTTGTTTTGATGAATAGACAAGTCTTCAAGTTAGCATCTTCCGAGGTGAAGTCCACTAGATATAGGTTGTTGTATCTAAATCATTTAAATATCACTTGATCATCATCCTTCTTAGATACAACAACTTTCTTCTCGGTAAATAAGCATTGGAAGCCAAGATCACACAATTATCCAACGGATAGCAAGTTGAAGCTCAATGAAGCAACATATAACATATTTGAGATTGAATAATCATTTGATATTGCCACTTTGCCCAATCCTTTGATTTTGCCCTTTGAGTTATCTCCAAATGTGATTCTTTCTTGTCCATCTACATCTTCATCTAATGAGGTGAACATACGAGGATCACCGGTCATATATTGTGTGCAGCTACTATCAATTACCCAATGACTTCCACCGGTCTTGTAGTTCACCTATACATAAGAGATCAAGGTTTAGGAACCCAAACTTGTTGAGGGCCCTTGACTTTCTCAACAAGTGACTTTGCAATCCAAATTTTCTTAGGCCTATTCTTGTTGAGAGGTCCTAAGAACATAACTTTCATCTTTCTCTAGAGTCCTTTCTAAGCATATAATGAGCATTGAAAGCAAAGGGTCTAGCATGCTTGGGTAATGGTTATGGTGGTGGAGTTTGACACTCATGGGCAAAGTGGCCTTCTTGTCCATATTCAAAACACCTCTTTGGCTTTGGCTTTGACTTGTGTTATTGTTGTTTAGCTTAAGCCTTCTTCTCTTGATTTGACAAATATCCAATTCCACTTCTATCCATCTTTATGATGGTGTTCATTAGTAGCTCACTTTGAAGATGCTTGCCTCTTGTGAACTTGCTCAATCTAATCTTGAGGTGTTCTTTTTGCAACTTAAGCTTCTTGTTCTCTTCCTTGAGTGCATCATCATTTTTCACTTCCTTGAGTTTCTTGTTCTCTTCTTTAAGCTTCTTATTCTCAAGAATCAAATCACCATAATGATCAAGAGTTTCTAGTACTATAGTGTTGGTGGTTTTGAGCTTTTCATTATCATGCTTGAGCTTGACACACTCATCGTAGTTGTCGGTTTCAACCACTTGCTTGCATTTGCCACTAGATCCTTACTCAATGCTCTCAACAATTAAATCATCACATGATGTAGCTATATCAATATTAACAACATCGTTAGTAGCATCATGTGGATTATTGGATAAAAATTCTTGAGCAATAACAAGAGTATCATGATTTATCTTGACAGTTGTATATTCTTCTTTTAGCATATTATGGCTAGTGATGGGCTCTTTATGCATCCCCTCAAGTTTATCATGCTTTTCTTTAAGCTCTTTCTTAGAAGATTTGAGCTCCTTGAGTTAGGATGACATACCTTCATTTGTTTCTCTAAGCTCAACACTAGCCTTTTCGGCTATATCACATTTAGCTAAAAGAGAATCATTCTTGGCTTTTAGCTTGTCATTCTTAGCTCTAGTCTTTCTAATGATCGTAGTATATTGATTTAGCAATTTAATAAGATCATTATATGAAGGTGATTCATATTCATCATCATCACTATCACTATCACTATCATCATTGTTAGCATGATCATCACCACTACTATCATCATCATTTATTACCTTTTGTTTACCCTTGGTCATAAGATATAGGTGTGTAGAGGATGATGGCGGTAGTGTCGGTGAAGATGATGATGAGTCAATCACTATAGCGACCACCTTCTCATTCTCACTATCATCATCGGATGAGCAACTTGATGAGTCAATGTCCGTGAGCCAATCACCGATGATGTATGCCTTCCTATTTTTTTCTTCTTGTGGAAGTTCTTCTTGCCATCCTTCTTCTTGTATGGCTTATTTTTTTCTTCTCATCTTCATCTTCATTACTTGAGTCATCTTTTTTGCCCTTGTACTTATTCTTGTAATTATCTTTTTTGGGATTTGTGCATTGATGTGCTAGATGACCAAGTTCTCCATAATTGCAGCAATCCATCTCGGAGATTGGCTTCCTTCTAGTGCTAGTGAAGAACTTCTTTTTCTTGCCATCGAACTTGATGCCACTCTTGTTGAGCTTCTTTAGCATCTTGGCGGTTCTTCTCACCATGAGAGCAAGACTTGCATCATCAACTTCATCATCACTTGAGCTCTCATACTCAATTCTTGCTTTTCTCTTCTCTTGGCTAGCCTTGAATGCTAAGTCTTTTTCTTTCTTCTTGGTAGAGGATGAGCCATCTTGTGGTGTGATGTGCATGTATATTTCATGAGCATTGATCTTTCTAAGATTTGTGTTGGTGTAGCGGTGGAAAGATCACCTTGATGAAGCACGGTCACAATATGCCCATATTTATCAATGGGAGGACACTCAAGATTTTTCTTACAACATCGGATGGTTGCATTTGAGTGAGTCTAAGTCCATTGACTTTCTCTACAAGAACATTCAAGCGTGAATATATTTTATTAGCACTCTCTTTAGGAAGCATCTCAAAAGAATTAAGCTTTTTCATTATGAGATGATAGCATTCCTCACGCTCGCTCTTAGTTCCCTCATGAAGCGCACAAATGTCCGACCATAGTGCATGGATGTCCTTGTGGTTCCTCACCCGGTTAAACACATCTTTGCAATAATTAAACCCAACGGTTAGCCCATTTCACCCCTTATGCCTAGAAAGTGTTTATATAGTTCTACCGCACAAAAGTTTAGCAACCCATGTTACAATCCTACTCTAGCATGACAATTATATGAATATAAAAACAAGAATTAAATTGCTCAAAGTAAATGCTTAAAGTAAATAGCGGAGGAACGCGGTGATGTTTTGCCGAGGTATCGGAGAGTCACCACTCCCCACTAGTCCTCATTGGAGCACCCGCGCAAGGGTGTAGCTCCCCCTTGATCCGCGCAAGGATCAAGTGCTCTCTACGGGTTGATTCTTTGACACTCCATCGTGCTGAATCACCCACAACCGCTCACAACTTGAGTTGGGTCATCCACAAGCTCCGCCGAATGATCACCAAGCTTTCAATCACCACCAAGCCATCTAGGTGATGGCGATCACCAAGAGTAACAAGCATGAACTCTCACTTGACCACGACAAGCCTAATGAGAAAGGTGGATGCACACTTTTCTACTCTTGCTTTCACTAATGAGGTCTCTTTTTTGGATTCTCAAATTTCAATCACCTCACTATGACCTTACTCTTCTTGGCACTCTCAAAGGTGTTTCTCAGCTGTTGGAATAAGCAAATATGATTCCTTGAGTGAATAGAGGAAGTATTTATAACCCCTCATTCAAAACAAACCATTATGTGCCACTGCGGGTGACCGGACCCTCCGGTCAAGGTGACCGGACGCTGCGGTCAGTTCTTCCTGCCACCGAGTGTTTAAGTTGTGACCGGACGTGGCCAGTCATGATTTTCCCTCTCTGAAACCTTACTGGAGTTGACCCGGACGCTGGCTCTCAACGTTCGGTCGCTTTCCACTCCAGTGTCCGGTCGCAACCAGATGACTTCACCTTGATCAAATGAACTGACCAGACTCTGCGCCTGCTGTCCGGTCACACCAGAACCAGCGTCCGATCAACATTTGACCCTCCATTCACTTCCAACTCACAATCATATGTGAATGAAGTTTGCTCCAATTGATCTAAGGGCTATTTAGGAGCTACCTAGTGCTAGATTTGATAAGTGTGCACCACACCTAACCCACTAGACTCACCTAGGTCAAGCTACCCATTCATACCCCCTTAATTGTATGGACAAAGGAAAAACAAAGTCCTAAACTACTCTAAGTGTCTCCTCAACATCAAATGGCACTTAGAATTAGTCCATCCTTGACATTGTCCTCCATCCTTTAAAAACCAAGATGATTTTCATCGTAGGGGCATGACAACCATGATTGCCCAATCAATTATCATTACCATTACATAACTTAATTGCATATACAAAACACACATTAGTCACAGTAATATCGTATTGTCATTAATCACCAAAACCCAACTAGGGTCCTAGATGCTTTCAGTGAGCTCTAGCTAGCCTAGCACCTTTGTTGCCTATTTAGGATCTTTGTAAGGTGTTTCAAACTTTGATAGAGGGGTGTAGTCTTGGCCAGACCGAGAGTTTTAATTCTATATTTATTTCGGTTAGCCGTCATGTTTAATTTTAGAAAGGACTATTTAGCCCTATCTAGTCCGCCATCTCGAGTCTACAACAATGCTAATTATTTAGCCAATTACTCTCCAAATTCAGCACCATATGCCAATACTTCTATTCATAATTCGGCTTCATATGTTACTCCCAACTTGAGTCGAATTAATGAAAATTCAGCAAGGCATGCTAATGGTAATACTCGCGATTCGTCTTCACATGTTATTCCTAATTCTAGCCGAATCAATGAAACATGGGTAAAAGGCAGTACTCATGATTTGGCTTCATATGCTACATCTAGCTCTAGCCGAATCGATAAAAATTCAACAAGTTATGCTAATGGTCATACTCATGATTCGGCTTCGCATGTCATTTCTAATTCGAGCCAACTCAATGAAAGGTGGATACGTACCTACCTTGAGACTATTAGCAAGAAGCCGATCACGCCCGAGTCATCGGCCATGAGTATGAAAAAAGAAGCTTTGCCCATTGGTACAGTGAGTAAAGTCAGAATTGATTCAGATGTAAGCAAATGTTCGGCTACAAAAGCCGAACAACACAATACTCTTTCTGTATTAGTCTCATCTCAGGAAACAAGTCTTGCTATAGAAAAATATGAGAAGCGCAAGAAATTGGCTAGACTTGATTTTTAGGAGCTAAAGGGGTTGTATACTTATCTGGTGATTATCGCATCATTGATGGACTTCAAATTATAACCAAACAAGATGATGAAGATCAAGCTCCTACAAGTAAGAAGGGAAGAAAGATAGGCCGGAGGCACATACGAAACTGGCCAGGCAGGTTCTAGAACCAGCCAGGCTAGTTCACCCCTTGCTGATGCTGCCAGGCCGGTTCCCCTGGCCGACTACACTGCCAAACCGGCCATGCCAGTTTCTGAACTAGCCAGGCCGGTTCCTCTGGTCCCTGGAGCCACCGATGCATCTCTAAATGATTTGGCTCCTTTTATTGATCATTCTCTGGAGATGAAGAGCAACATCATGCAAATCAAGAACATACACTTTTCCAACATGATCGATAAGGTACAAAATACAAATATTTGGCTCAAATTCCAATCCTATCATATTATCTCAATTTCTGCATCTATTGGCGATATCCTTAGAAGTAGTTGTAAAAGACCGATTGATAATGGCATTTTATTTGTTGATGATAAAATAAATTTAGATTCTATTAGCCAACACATTGTGCCATATGGCAAGGCCGATAGTGCTAGTTTATCAAAGTAAAAGCTTCCCCAAAGCAATTGCAAAGGTGTTGCTGAATGGATTGATGTCAAATCTGATCCATTCGTTTGTCAAGCTTTAAAGCCGACTCCACAAAAGAATCAGCTAAATAAATTAAAGTACACCTTTGACTTTACTTTTTGTGATCATGTCTTTGATATCTTGCTCAAGAATAATTTTATTAGAATCATTGATCACGATGCTTTGCCATCTATTCAAAACTTAGAAGAGCTTACATATTGCAAGTGGCACAATTCTTCTGATCATAATACTTCTAATTGCAATATTTTTCATCGAGTGATCCAATCGGCTATTGATAAAGGATGATTGAGATTTTCTGAAGCTTGACAAATGGACCAATTGGATTCAATTAGTCTTGATGGCAAATAGGTTTTGAATCGGCTTGCATTAGCCGATTCACTCAAAGCTCAAGGCTCGAATGCCCAAGAGAGAGATGTGGAGCCCTTAAGTGCAGACAAAGTTGTTGTCCATGACTTGCAAATTAAAGATATTTCAAAGGACAGCAAAGTTATCATGATTCCAGAAGATACTGGGAGGCAAGTGAAATCTCTCCAACTAAAGAAAAGGCCGATTGATCCTATTGAGCAAGGGAAATCGGCTAAGGATTCTACCATGGAACATGTCTATCAAAATGGAGAGAAGAAGGAGGATGTTTATAGAGCCGATGGAGGTAAAGGACATGATAATCAAATGAGTAGAAGGCTGAAGCTCAGCTTCAAAGAACTTCTAGCTAAATATACGGAGGAAGCATAATTGAGTGTCACTAATCGGCCAAGAAAGGTCCCATTATCAAGATTGCCTCCAAAGCACAAATCTCAAAAGTGGAATGGGCAAAGGAATAGATCACACGTAGCAGCAATATATTATCCTTTTGAGTAGCCAGCTCCTACGCCATATGGATCACAGCTCACTATTTTTTATCTTTATCCACCTTGGGGCTGGTTTGATCAAGAGGTACATATTCCATCATACTTTAGGCCACAATATGTAAAGTATGCAGCTCCAACAAACTCAAAGAAATCATCATATTATAAAGACAGTTTTGATCAAAATCGGTCCAGAGCTCAACCTAAGAAGAAGATGGTAAAATAAGTTTACCGTGTGAAGTATGATGGCCAAAAGAAGAAAAGTTCATTTCTAAATTCAATAGTTGAAAAGCCGATTACATTGCTAAAAAATCCGGCTATTGATGGCAAAGAAGTGAAAAAATCATCTATTGATATTCTTGGTGCCAAATATAAACAAAAGAAGGTGAGAGTGCCCAAAATTAAGAAAGATTTGTTGTTGTCCAAAATAGAAATAAAATCAATATACTCAATCGGTTTACCAAAGTGACAAGAAAGCAAGCTACAAAAGTTAAGTGTAGAGAAGCTGAAAGAAAAGGGCATGGTGTGAGTTCCTAAAGGATGAATTCAAGCTCAGAAGGATGATGCACAACTAAGCCATGCAATGAAGGCAAAGGAGAGAAGGAGATTTAAGAAACAATTGCCAAGTTCGAGGTTTGCACCAAATCATCAAAATTATTGGTCATGGCATTATCCACATTATCTGCCTATGCCAATGTGGAATTCATACCTAGGTATGCATGGTTATCCCTCAGCTCCTTATTTTTTATCCTTGGTATGGGTCGTTATATTATGGAGGGTTGTCAAACGATTTTGATTACCGATGACATTCTATTTCAAGAGTCGAATTATTATATTTCGATTATGCATTCTTTTGTGGATGAATTCATATGGCCGATACTTTGTTATCGCCCTTAGCATAAAAATATAGCCGATGAGTGCTTGCAAACCATCGTGCTATGAGAAGACCCTCCATGAAATTTACTTTGGTGGCTTTATGGCCCGGGGGGTGATATATGCATTCTAAATTTACCTCATGGATGTGACAATATGATTAATCGGCTTTTAAAGAAGGCCAAAGTGTTGGCATAATCATTATTTCCCACAATGCTATTGTTTGAAACATCAAGCCGATTAAATTACATTTGCACCAAAATTTGAGCCGAATGTAAAGTTTTCTTATTCGGCTTGGCAATATTGCAATCCTTGAAGGTAAAATATGTTAGAGCCTTTGGTGGTTCTATACTGATGGTACAGGAAGTTGCTAGTGTGTTTTAATATTTTGAAGGATCACCTATTGCACATCTTGACACATGCCTTGACATTATCAAGCAATTTGTCGAATTCCAAATTCAGCATATTCCGAGGCATGAGAATCATAAATCAAACATGTTGGTTCAAGAGGCATCAGGTTATGACGTTGGTGGATGGAATTTTCACATTAAAAGGAACCGGTATATCACATCGCTGTTTTGGGTGCTTCCAAACCCGCCAGGCTAGTTCCTGAACCAGCCAGGCTAGTTCTACTGGGTGTGCTGGATGAAGAACCGGCTAGGCCAGTTCCAAAAATTGGCCAATTTCCCCCCCAAATTGGCTTGATTTGCTCCCTGTTGATGCTAAAGTTGATTCAAGTGATTGAAGGACTCCAATTATTGCATATCTACGTGATTCAAATATCAAAGTCAATAAATATTCAGCGAAGTTGCTATGGGAGTTATTCATCAAAAGGATTGTCACTTTGTGTTGGTTGCTGTAAGTTACTTTTACAAAAGGCATTGCAAGATGGTCATCTATACAGAGAAGTCAAAATATTGCTCGAGTGACGCCTGATATTAAGTATGCCCTTGTGCCTACCCCTCTATCTACTCTCGCACGACATTAAGTATGCCCTTGTGCCTATCAGATATGATGCCAACCTCCCTGCCAGGCCCAACCACATGTATCCGGACTAGCCTCAAGAACCATCCCCAACTGTCATTGTTCTCCTTCTCAACTAAAGCAAATGCCAAAATAACCAACTTGTTATTATCGTCTCAGGATATGGCTATAAAAAGTGTGCCCTGGTATTTGCCAATCAAGAATGTACCATCAATCTATTAGATCGGGACGACAGTGCCTAAAGGCCTCGACCCACTGAGGGAAGCACTAGAAAGCACGGAAGAATATCTGCCTCCTATCCTTCTATGCATTTGGTTTTAGGATATACTCATAATGCATGCCTAGATTCACCGCTTTGATTGCATTGAAAAGTATTGGCAGCTGCTCATACCCATTCTTTTAGTCCCCATATATCATCTTCCACGCTCGCACTTAGGCCTCCAAAGTTTACCATAAGTTATCACATAACCTCTATACAACGCCTCAACGGTCCTCATAATTATCCTAACCTTTATGTTGGGTTCTACCTACAATATTCCCATCAATCGCTTGGCAATGAGGGTAGATGACAACTGCCGATGCTTCAGTGTCAGCACAGTTGTGTGGGCCGACAACTTTTGTGATATTCCATTTTTTGGTGATCTTTTGCTTCCTTGCACAAACCCTCCATGTGCAGCGTTCCTTGTCACAAATAACTATGTAACGACGCCTACATATGAATGTAAGACCTTGTAAGGTCTCTTTCGTATCACTGGAAACGCCTACAACCACATCTTCAAATGGGAGGTCCTTGAATACCCTATCCTTCTCAATTATAATGTTAGGGTCAGCCTCAGGAGCTTATAGGAGCTCATCATCACGTCCTTTGCACACACCTGATCGGACTGAGCAAGATCGCTGAACTCGTGAACTCTTGGATCACGGCGACCGGGAAAGATACGCCTCAGCATCTCAACATCACTCTCTGTCAGCTCTCCAACAGGGCGATCATCATCAGAATCAAGAGCCCTTGCCATCTCATATGGCTCTGAATCATTCATAATTTCAACACTATTAGAGCCACGGAATCCATCTCCACAGTGCACTTACGCAGCAACAATGGACACATCCACATTGTCATAAATGTCTCATGCAACATAAGTTGAAAAATGAGGAAAGAACTTAAAAAATGGATGTAAGGAAGGGGGTAAGCTCCCAATAATTATGTGGATAAGACACTTACTCGGATGATTCTGTGTCAAATGGATCTCATGAGGAGGATATATCACAACATCATAAGTCTGACAAGCATCTCCAACTAGCTCATTAGGGGCACATTGAGCATCGGGAACCGTAGGTGCAACCTCCACATCCATATTAGGTTCTAGGACGGGAGGGTTGAAGTGTGCCTGCTGACCCATTGTTGGGAAAAACCCATGAGGGATGGGATCAACTAACACCCGACGCACAACCACGTTCAAACTTTGAAACTAATACTTCATAGCCAATCTTACATAATTCTCCCACTGGTCTGCACACCCAATTAGGATCATCTTACTTAGGATGTTGGGAGGGGAATCTAGGTGAAGTACAACCTCCACTGCAATGCCATCATCATCATCAGCTCTATGGCAATGTAGCTCCTCCCGAGCCCTTGCAACCAACTCACTAAATGAAGGCTTCTTATTGAATAACACAGGCACGCTTTGCATCTCAACAAACTCAACATATCCATAGCGACTTCTTTCCACGGTGCCATCAACTAGTTCAAACAAAAATTGAAATACAGTTTGTTTAGTCCAAAGTAGCTACTATATAGTTCCTCTCTAATAGATACTAACCAACTACACGCTAAATAACTATGTCACTAGCTATCTAACTTTATTTATCTCACTAACTAAATCAACTATCTATCTAATAACTATATCTATGTATCTATGTCACTAGCTATCTAACTATATCAATCTCACTATTTAAATAAACTACCTACATCATCAAATTTAGTAGAAACTACCAAATAATCAAAGTAGCATTACAATTCAAGCTAACTAAGTACCTACATTGCATATTCAAAAATTTCACCTGTCCAAGTCAATGCGTCATTGGAACAGGGCCGTGTTGTGGCCGGGTCTCATGGAGGAGTGCCTATGAGCTGTGGCGACGCGGGGCCAGTCAGGCCAGATTTGACGAGGCGGCGCGAGCCGGGAGGGAGGGAGGGAGGAGGCTGGGCGTGGGACAGCCCGGCGCTCGCCATGGCGCAGGCGGATGGCGTGAAAGCGGGCCGGGCCGTGGACGGTCGGGGCAACGAGCGGCGGTGGACGTGGTGGTGCGACAGCGGTGGCGGCGCCCTGGCTCGGGAGCGATAGTGAGAGAGAGGAAGAGAGAAAGGAATGGAAGGCCCATACGTAAGACAGGGCTTGGCGCCAAGATCCACGGCGCCGAGCTGGCTACCATGTCAGCGTTCACGCCGCCAACATGGCCCCAACCTAGGGCGGCAGAATCTATTACGCCGAGACGTATAAGCTCGGCGCCACCAACGATGACGCCAAGCTATGGTCCAAATTTTAAAAGCATACCTACATATGACCATATTTATGAAAAAAATTCAAAAAAAAACTAAAAAAATCGGTTCCTCGTATGGGGCACGGCACCCGCACCACAAACCAACAAATGGACGGAAGCTTCGTTCCAGTGCTAACAACTAGCAACCTCCAGGAAGAGGGGAAACGGCCACGGCATTGCTGCCGTAAGCAAAAGGTTGACGACGTCAAGACACATGCATCTCGTCATAGTCGCGAACCGTCGTGTCCGTGTGTGTGCAGCCGCAGAGATTTGCAGGGAGTCCATCCCAGGCCTGCAGATCGACCACGTCAACATGTCCGACCTGCCGCTCCTCAACACCGACCTGGAGGCGGCCGACGGCGCGTTCCCGCCGGCAGTCGAGGCGTTCCGCGACAGGGTCCGCGGCGCCGACTGCTTCCTCTTCGCGTCGCCCGATTACAACTACTCCATTTCAGGTACGTACGTACCGGCCGCTTCTCCTATCACTCTACTCTGGCTGAACGCACTACTATTCACCAGAGTTTCCATGCATTTCGCATGTCTGATTGCGTGCTGTCCACGGTCCTCCCTCCCCTGCAGGCCCGCTGAAGAACGCGCTGGACTGGGCGTCGCGGCCACCGAACCGCTGGGGCGACAGAGCCGCCGCGATCCTCAGCGCGTCGGGGTGGCTCTCGGCATCCACTTCGTCATCAAGCCGGAGGTGTTCACCAAGGCTCATCAACTGCCCAGGAAGTTTGACGACGACGGCAGCTTGTTCGTTTGGCTGACGCTCGTTGTAAACGATCATAAATTTTTAGCCGGAATAGTATTTTTCTCTCACACAAATCGGCTAGCAGTACTTCTTAACGAACCAGCAGCGAAACGAACCAGCCAAGCGAACAGGCTGCTGGTCGACCCGGAGACGAAGGAGCAGATCAGGAAGCTGCTCCTGGCGCTGCAAGATCTCGCGCTCAGGCTCCAGGGGAAGCCTGCAAACTCTGAACAGGTCAATTGATCGATGGTTTTTGTTTGCTCGTTGAGGCAAGTTCATTAGCAGAGCATTCGATAAATTCATTAGTAGACCGAATGCTCGATGATGTCATGAATAATTCTCTGCAACTAAACATTTCGGTGGCGGTAAGCCAGTAGTGCAGAACAAAACTTGTTATGTCGCCCGCTTGTAGTTTTGCTTGCTGAACTTTACCAGCGACTATGTTCGGTATTATACAAAAATAAGAACAACCGGTGTGATCCCAATTGCATGTTAGATTGGGCAGTACAAAATTCATCTCGAGCTACAGTTGTGACATCATTTCTTGACAGCCATAAACTGGGTTTGAGCTGAATGATTGAACTGATTATAAACCATAAACGGCAGTTGAGTCGAGGAAAGAAATGATCACCTCTGGCTAAACTCATGTCTACTGGTGCCTGGCGACGACAAGACAAGCCAGTAAACCACATCCAGAGAACACGCGAGCCTGAACCTGAGGTCTGACTGATTCATTCCGAAACGAACTTATGAACGATCTGCAGGCAAAACAATATGCAGATGGAACGATAACCACAGGATGCAGTATGCTAGTGGTAGTGGCAATGTTTTACTTTTTACATTTACATACAAGGAGTGAAACACGACAGTCTGCAATTCTGCGTTCTGTAACATGACAACACTGCCACAACCTTTCGTGGGCCTTATATATCAATGCCGCTATGTCCTAGGGGTCAAGTATGTGGGCCAAAATCCCATGGGCCTCCGCCTTGTGGACAGCTTATCCAGTCGGGATAAAAATGTCAGAAGAAAAGATATAAAATTCAAAAAATAATAATTACCGCAGCAGAGATAACACTGACCATGACTAGTTTCCTTTTTGATCATCACTTCCGTTATTAGACATTTATTTAGGTCGACCCTAAGAGTCATACTCACTCCGTCCCATATTATAAGTTATTCTAGCTTTTTTGGAGAGTAAAGCAATATCAAGTTTGACCAAATTTATATAATAAAATAATAAAAATTATGATATTAAATAAATATCATTAGATTCTTCGAAAATTATTTTTTCATACTATATCTATTTGATGTCATAAATCTTTGTAATTCTTTTTATAATTTTGGTCAAACTTGAGATAGTTTGACTCTTAGGGCCCATTTGGATCCTTGGAATTGAATTCATTCTAATTATTACAATTTCGGCATAGATTAATTAAGTTAATACAGTTGTATATGGAATATATTTGTATATTTATTGTTAGGCATACAATGGATATACTTATATGTTGCATTTCTATTGTAGGGAAGTGAGTTGAAGAGTGTGCTATAAGTTGAAGAATAGAATTATAACATAGTGATCTATAGAATCAATTTTCCATCTCATACCCTATGAATTTAAGATAGACTTATTTGTGAGTTTGGAAATGTTATGAAATATCAAATTAAGCCAAATAGTCTAATTCATTTGTAGATTTTAATTCCTCCAAAATAGAGGGATATAAAAGACCCTTAAAGAAAGTTGAAATGACTTGTAATCTGGGACGGATGGAGTATCTTTTAGGTACTTAGGGTATAGTATAACATTTTTTTCAGGGACATAAACAAACGTGACGATGAGGTCGCACGATTCACGCCCTGACCTCGCTCCTCACCGACGAGGTCGCCGTCAGAGGTATATGCAGATGCGATCACTGCACTGCGCGAACTGTGAACAAGGGTCGCAAAATCTCCTCTTCAATGTCCTACTCAGCATGGTAAGACGACCTGAGCAAAGAAACCAAACAACAACTGAACAACCCCATCGAGATCGAGGGCAAGGGAAGTTTGCTTACATTCAAACAAAACAGCTGATTTTTTTATTACCCGAATGAAACCACCGTGATGGCACTAATAACATAACTACATAAGCAGCAGATCGATGACGATCGAGCTTATCTAATAATACAGTATAAGATTATAAGTTACACAACCGGATGGAGCTGCTAGGACACACATATAAAGCGCCGTACCCGTGCGTACGTGCAGACGAATGCTAGCCGCCGCCGCATTGGTCTTGGACTCTAACGACCACGGGTACCGTCGTCGTGCCGCGGCTTGTTACCGCCGGTCGTCCCATCAGACGGAGTCCGGCTGCCAGTGGCCGGCGGCGGCGGTTTGTTCGTCGTCTGCCCTTCATGCCCTTTCCCTTTGCCTGCCCCGCCGGCATCCCCGCTGCCACCGGCACGGGGGTTCTGCTGGCTCCCGTCGATCGACGTGGCGCCGCCCTTGTCTGCCGCTGGCCCCTCGTCGCCGCCGTCGATGTTGAAATCGAGAGGGAGCGCGCGGGATGGCTGCCGCCGGTGGCGCGACATGGTCGGCCGGCCTAGTAGATTGGTACTGCAAGTAATTAACAACGAACCTAGACGGTGGTACCTGCTGCTGCAACGAACTCGATTTGGCAAACGTCGCAAGACGCTGTAGCAATAATGTAGTAGTACTAGTCGTCCCTCTAGGCTCTAGCTGATCTTTTGCTGGAGGAGGACGACCATGGCGTGCAGTGGTCGTGACCCGTGAGCGACGGGCTTGGCCTCTTTATAGATAGCTAGGCGAAAAAACAAGACAGAGAGGCTTGCAGGCTCATTGGCACTTGCTCCGAAAACAGTTCAGAGTCGAGCCGACTGCTTCTTGTGGCGTCATCTTGCGTGGGCGTGTTTGCTCCTCACCTTAGTCCCTATCACGTCAGTACAGTAAACATGTTTAACTCTATTTAAAATATTAAATATAGATTAATTAAAAAGCTAATTATACATATTGAGACTAATTTATGAGACGAATCTATTAAACCTAATTAGTCCATGATTTGATAATATGATGCTACAGTAACATATGTTAATGATGGATTAGTTAAACTTAATAGATTCGTTTCACGAATTAATCATGGCTTCTATAATTAGTTTTATTATTATTATCCGAACACCTGACATGATAATAGATATGATATACGATGTGACGCTTTAGTCCTCGATCAAAACACCCCGTTAGCGTAGGATCGACATTTGTACGTGTCCGATTGTTGTGGGGGACCGTCTTGCATGCATGCTCGGACAAACACTACAGTACGTCCAATTATACGGTGAACACCGGACAGTATATGCACAGCAGTAGATCTCAGACTCTCTAATCTTTGCGTTACTGGCCTGAACGATATCGATGTGAACTGATGAATTAAGCACGTCCATTCTTTCCACTAATGATCACAAGTAAACAAAGACGGGCGGGACCATGCATGCATCATTGTAACGGAATGATTGCATGCATGCGCTCGTGTAAAATAAAAAAAACTAGCCTCATCGGGAGGCCGTAAACGATCGTGGATTATTTACTATTAACTGATTTAGTATAAAAAAACGCTATTTTGACTGAAAATTTATGATCATTGACCAAGCCAACAAGCTGCTAATCTACTCCGCGTCTGCGGCGTGCCTGCAACTGCAATGCAAACAGATAGATTCCCTGCGAGCAGGAAGGGTCCAAGCAAAGGGAGGGAGGGAGGCCATGCCGATCCAAGACTGTCGGCAAGACAAGACATAAGAGTTCCTGTGAATATGCAGCAATGTCCATGCACGCACGCACCCGCAATACTACGGGCCTCTTTGGCATAGCATACGTTGGCTTCGGCTTCATCTATCTTGCATAAATCGAGGCACGTCGGGGTTAAAATAAACTAGAAGCCGAAAAAAGCCAGTTTTTCTGACTTCACCGGCTTTAACTTCACCGGTAAAGCCGTTTTAGATGAGCCGTGCCAAAGACGGCTATATAAGGCTCCTTCTAGTCTGGGCTAGCAATCTAAGCCTAATTTGCTCCCGCCAAGTCAATGCCCGGTTGTTTGATTGGTTGTATTGTCTAAGTGACCAGCTTATGATGTGTTTGGTTGTCTGCACTGGTTTGCATAGAATCACCCCTTCTCCGAGAAACTAAGTTCACCCTCTTGAAATATTTTGTTGAACATGTGGTGGGCATGCTCAACTGTGACCGCCTCGGTTGCCACTTCTGCCACATCCGAGCAATGGGAGGAGGCAAGGAGCACACATCCGAGTTGCACGGAGGTAGAGGACCACGACTGCGTCGGCGCCGCTTGAGGAGGTCAGCCACGAGCGCACGGAGGTGGAGGAGGAGGACGTAGAGGTCTGCCACGAGTGCACGGAGCGCACAACCGGAGGTCGACGACGCGCACGGAGGGAGGAGGACGACCACTGTGGCCATGGGGCCCGTGGAGGAGGAGGAGGAGGAGGAGGAGGAGGAGGAGGAGGAGGATGTGCAGGGCGGGGGTGGAGGCCGGCGGCTGGCGATTGGAAGCGCGAGGTGGATGGCGGATCTACGGCGCTGACCGGCGGGGCGAAGTCCGATGGCGCGCGAGGGTAGAGACGACGGGGGAGCACGACGAAGGTGCAGGGTGGAGCTTGGGGCAGCGTCCGGCGTGACAGAGGAGAGGTAGAGGATGGAGAAGAGGTTAGTGGAATCGGGGATGGCTCCTGTGCAAGCCAGGCTCCAAGAGAACGAGGGGGCGAGCGTTTTTAGCAAGCGTGGCCAAGCGGTGATCGGTGCATTAGTTGAGCATAGCTACAGGCCAAAAATATACAACCAAACTGAGCTAAACTGAGCTTGGACAGGAGGCTACAACCGACACACATCCTTATATATTTTCGGACGATGCGTCGTCTGCATCTGCCTACTGCAAGGCGCCAAGAACGCGCGCAGCAACCCATCTCTCCATATCACCATACGCATGATGCTTGGTCCATGCGGCAGAGATAGATATACTAGGGCTGCGTGGCCGGGCTTGAACGAAACCAACGTTCATCGCCTACGTCCGGTAGGTACACAGATGCCCGGCCGCCGCCGTTCCGTTCGTGTGGGTTCTATTGCCGGCGATGCATCTGCAGTTGGATGGGCACGTACGACAAATTAAGCTGGTTGGCGGATCATGCATGCATTATAGTATTGCCCATGGCCGGACCCGGAGCCGGAGGCACAGGCATGGCATGCACGACGAATGAAATCATTGGGCGCCAGGCATCAGCATCACGCGGCTGCACAAGTCATCGTGCTTTAATTCCGTAGAATGGGCTGAGATTTTAACAGGCGATTCGCCGGGGCTTTTCATATCGGGAACGGATCCATCTTCGCGTGCGAAAAGTCAGTTTTTGCATCTTCAACTATCGCCGTAGCTCGTTCAGGTTCTCGATTCATCAAACTCTGAAACCGAGCAAGTTGCCACGCTTGACTTTCAAAACCATTTATTAAGTTATTATCTCCCCGCGCCAGTTTTACAGTGGTTTTATCGTTCTTGAATTTTTTTAAAAAGTAATCATTTGATATGGTTTCTAAACCAAGGAAGGATATATCTGTAGGGTTCTAAAAATTTCCAAAAAAAAAACCTAGAGATAGATTGATACACGAGGAACCCAAAATAAAATAGTAAAAATCATGAAAACCTATTTATAAAAACAACAAAGTTTTGTTTTAGCTCAGAAAATTGGGAAAGTACCCATCATGAATGAATATTGCATTCATGCTGGTTTTTATCTCATATTTTTTTTCTGAAATTTTAATAAAACAAGTTTATAATTCATGTTTTTTGGAATTTACCATATTTTTTTTAGGTATTGTTCAAATTTTTCTATATTTTAAATATAATTTCTTGTAGCCTCTAGATATATTTTCACGAGCTCTAGATATTTTGTTTGGGTTTGTAGTGCCTTAATCTATCTCTAAGAATGTTTTCTTCCCTCATAATTTGTAAGCTTACAGACAATTTTGTGGTTTGAAATCCTTATCAGGTGTTTATACCAAGAAAAATCTTAGAGATAGATTGAGAACCATCCTGGTCCTGCAAAACCTAATTTTTGTGCTTAGAAAACCATCTCTGAGATGTCCTTTTTTTTCCCCTTTTGGCAGTACACAATGAGCATGCCAAATAAAGGAAAGTCAAACTTGTCACGCATCACCTGCTGGTAGCAAACTTGGGAGCCAAGTACCATGCTGACACAGAGGGGTTCGTCAACCCCAGCACGAGGATTCCGGAGCGTGAGCGACCTGATTTGGTCGCATTCGCATCCGCATCGCATTGCTTGCTCAGTTCTTCGTCGTCACTCGTCAGCGCGTAGATCATCCAGCCCATAGGCCGTTGGGCCTGTGGCCTCGCCGCCCCGGCCCCGTCCATCTGGCCCGTGGGCGCACGGATAACGACCCGGGGGTCGGTGGCAGTGGCAACGCGTAAGCCGGAGCGAATAAACGGGCGGCATCTCACGTGAAGATCCGCCCCGCCCTGTCGGCCGCTCTTTGTTTCTCCGGACGCGCTCGTTCGTTCGCCAAGGGCCCCCCTTCCTGCCCTCCTCACATCCCGGCCACTCCTCCCTTCCCTTCACCGACCGACCCCAGAAGCTCCCGCCCGGTCGCCTCCCTCCCCCCGATCCCCACCGCCATGGCCGCCGCCGCCGCGTCGTCCTCCTCCGAGGGTCCGGTCGCCGTCCGCACCTGCGTCTCCCTCGGCGAGGTGAGTTCCCCTCCCCGGCAGGCCGGTCCGCCCTTGATCCGCCCGATCTGCTTGTGTGGTGCGGCCCTCGATCTCATAAAGCTTGCTTTTACTTTTCTCGTGTGATAGGCAGCGGAGGCTCCAGGCGGCGGCGACCGGGCGGCGGCGGCGGATTGCGGGGTGTGCGCCATCTGCCTCGACAGGATAGCGCTCCAGGAGACGGCCCTCGTCAAGGGCTGCGACCACGCCTACTGGTCCGTTGCTAATTCCCCCCACCTCTCCCCCTTCCTCCAGATTATTACTGGTATAATCTTAGTTCCGCGGTGGAATCACGATTAGGTTGTTTGTTATTCCCCACCTCTAGGCTCTAATAGCAATATAATCCCTAGATTTGGGAGACTATTTCGCACCTTTCCCCCAAATTAGCAGCGCTTTGCTTCATACTGCAATTGCGATCCCTTTTTCTAGGCCGTTTGCTATGTTCGTTGTCTTGCTGACATGTAGCTCTACAAATCTATAATTCAACACCTTACACACTTACCAAGCTGCCATGACGCCCTGACCTTGTGATTGATAAGCTGATTTTTTTCTTAATTGCATTTACAAATGTAGCCCTGACTTTGTGAACCACAAGCTGATTTTTCTTAATTGCCTTTACACATGTAGTTTGATTCTATCATCTTAGACCTAAGGAATAGATGCGGCACCAGTACCAGTGAGCTTATTCGGGAACACTGTCATGTGTTCCCTTGTAGTAACTAATAACTTCAACTTATTCTCTAGCACAGTTGCCATGTGCATCTCGCCCTTTGCCCGACCAACCACGCTGTGCTGTGCATCGAATGGTTGTTTCACCAACCCTTGTGGCTTTCAGCTCTAGATTGAATTATAGAGTTTGACTTTGTGCCTCCGTGTGAGATAGCAAGCAGCAAATACCTTTGATGTATCCATCACAGCTGATGCTGAAGGACTAGCATCTGGTGAAACCTCCTATTTTTCTGCTTGCTATTTTCTGTTTTCAGTGTTAGTGCTTGATAAAACTACAATTGATGTGGCATTGATACTTCAGTTTTCTCTCTTTTGTATCTGATAATGATCTTCTCACTAAAAGCCGACTGCTCATTATATTTGAAATCCGTTTTGTGAATGCAGTGTAACCTGTATTTTGAGGTGGGCATCCTACAAGCAGAACCCCCTGTGCCCACAGTGCAAGCATCCATTCGAATTCCTCAGCGTGCACCGCTCTCTTGACGGCTGGTAACCCCTTGTGTTCATCTGAAATGTGCGGCGGATGAACTGTTTCAGGTAGAATGTGAGCTTAATGCCTGTTTCTTTTCTTCAGCCTACATGACTACCTGTTTGAGGAGAGCGTTTGCCTTCTCCTGAGGGCCGCTTGGTTTGAACCTCTCATCGTGGAGGCTCACGAAGAGGCTCTGGAAGAAGAAGAGTTTTTCCACCAGCAATACCAATACGATGACGACGAAGATGATCTTGATGAGGAATCTTATTACATGAGCAGGTCCCCGAGCATTCGTATTGGTAACCGGAGATGGGGTGACAATGGGTACATCAGAGGAGGCAGGAAAGAGGCGAGGCCAGTGAATACTGATGCGGCTGCTGGTCCATCCAGGACCCCGAAGAAGAAAGAGAAAGCTGCATCATCTTCGGCGTCAGTGTCCGTGTCAGGTTCGGGATCAGGGTCAGGGTTTGTATCCAAGGATGTCGCTGGAAGGCGAGCGAAGCGGGCGCAGAAGCGAGAAGCTGCAGACAGGGCAGCTGCAGAGAAGCACCTGAAGCACTTGCAGAGGCTGGGACTGAGGAAAGCGCCTGAGCCTGAAGTGCCCGCGGAGGTTGGGCCTCAGGTGAATGAGTGACCTCACCAGCCGGTGTGTGCGTAATGGTGCTGCTAACAACACTGCAGCCCTTCAGGCCACAAAATAATCTTCCAATGTGAAGAGTGTGAGCGTGGCCTTGTATCATGGCAGCTTTCCGCCGCGTTGTACATAGTTTTAGTTTCTCATGACTGTTTTAGATCCAGCACAGAAATGCAGATGCCGTCTGCACGACTGATGCAGCAATGAAGTTGTATCTCGTTCTTGATACACCATTTAGGTATTACATTGTTATTAGGGGATGCAATTGACATCTGTGATTATTTATGTGTTACTATGGTGGGGACACGAATGAGGCGTGGACCCAATTTCCCAATGCAACCTTGTAACCATATGGAATCACTCGCTGTTGACGTGATATTAATCCTGTTAACTGGTCCGAGCTTGCTGTGCCTTTGCATCATCTAACTTTGTCCCGCAATCGAACAATCTGTGGTGTTGCTCACTCATGCTGCACGGGTTTTTTATTGTGGCAATTTATCTGACCAAATAGTTTCGTCAGATGGTAATAATATATTCTTGTTTGACAAGGCCGTTGCAGTATATCTATTCTTGGGTTTTCAGCCTGTTTTGCAATGTTCTAAATGAAGCAAGGGTTGGAGGGTCACCCGATTAGAATAGCTAGAATGATTCAAATGTCTCTGAAGTCTTATTAGTAGCAACTGCTTTGCACTATGTCTGGTTTTTTTTCTTCCATTTTTAAACTACATAATGACTGTTTTGCTCTGTTTTTTTCTTTTTTGATCCATATATACTGCTTTGCTCCGTTTTTTCTTTTAAAACCATATAATGACTGTTTTGTTCTGTTTTTCTTCCTTTTTAAACTGCATAGTGCTTTGATTTTTTCTTTTTTTTGAACTATATAACGACTGCTTTGCGCGCGCGCTCTCTCTCTCTCTCTCTCAATTACTTTGCTCTGGTATTGCACGAACGAACAGCACCATTATTATTAGTTAGAGAACAAAAGTCAAGTACGGCACTGCGGACCAGGCCAGCCCATACGTTTCGCGAGGAAGAGCCTGCCTGCTATCTTGGTGGGCTAGTTGGGCCATTCGGCTCGCCGCGCCAGTACGGACACGCATCGCCCCTGTATAAGGGCCTGTTTGTTTCACCCCTAAAGTTTAATGGCCCATAAAATAAAGTTTATCACCCCTATTTGATTATAGTGACTATAGACCAGTAAAGCAGTTGTCCCATGTATAATTTTGACTCTTTTAGCTATCTCTGGTAACTAAAAACCACTAAATTTTGTTGGCCTCTAAATTTTAGTATGGATGTTTAGCATTTTAATGACTAAAAATTGACTAAACCGACCGTGCAGGGCGGAGGGACGACGCAGACAGACCTCCCTACTCTACCCCTAGTCGGCTAGTCCTAAGCTGCGTGGGCCAACACGTTACGTCAACAGCATGGCGTGCCGGCAAGCAACAGTGTCCTCGATGGTTCCGTCACCTCCGCCCTCGACAACCGCACGGCGCGCCACGCCACCGCCGTGCCATGCATGCCGCGAGGTCCCCGGGTCCGGATCCTGGTGCCTGCTGTGCGGGCGCACGTTCGCCTTGTCCCACTGTTACGACCCGGCCGCGGACCCATCAGCCCAACACGCACGCATGCCGGCCGATCCCGTCGGCTGCGGCGGGGACGGCGAGACGTGCCGACCGGAGCAAGCGACCAGCGAGGCGGGCATCCATTTGCATCGTCGCACTGTTGGCCGTTGCACAGCCGAGCGCCGGCCGGGCGGTACGACCGTACGAGCGAGCACAGCGACGACGGAAGAACATGGGCGGTGACAAAAGGCGACGCGCTGGTGACTTGACCTGCGCCCTGTACCCCGCGCGCCCGAGCACACATCTCCATCGTCTAAAAGCCTTGTCCCTACGGCCTAGTACCTAGGAGTAGCTACTAGGTAGCGGGCCTGCTTGCCGGCCAGCAAGGACAGTTGGAATGGACGGCATGGGAGAACCTTATCACCAGTACCACCATGGAAAAACACCTCACCTCCATCTTTGCTTCGGGAGAAATATCTACTCCTACGTCGACCCAAATTCCAATTCGTCGTCTGTGGATTCACGGGCCAACTTGCCAAAGCAGTTGCTTCATGGGAATCATTGTGGTAACGAGGAAAATTATTGACTCTCCTATAGGTTGGGACCTCAAATCCCCGTTTTCCCGCAAAAAAGGCGAATTCTAGTGCTATTTTCAATGAAATATGCGGTTCACTAGCGTCTAGCAGTTGCAGCGCGATACGTGGCCATAGGCTCGTCCTCACCGTTACTGGCACATTTTGAGTAGCCAGGGTCGTGGTCTGTTCTTGACCCTGCAGAAGATAATCTTCTTGTTCATTTCGCTGTAATTTAATTTATGCTGCTGTTTATATTAAAATATTATGAGAAAAAAACACAGTTTATAGTGTTGTGAGAGAAAAATATAATTCAACATTCGCTACAAGTAGCTGAAGTAGTGTTGTAGAACAGAGCATATCTTTCGGCCAATGCCTCAGGAGAGATGTTACCAGGTTTTTTTTATTCAGTGAGACTAAGCATCCGATACTTAATATGCAATATTTTTCTCTTTTTCATCTACTGCTCTTGAATTTATACAACTGGTTGATGCATTAGATGCCTACACATGATCTACAACAGTTATCCATGGCTGACCACACGAGAACATTCTCCAACATTTTTAATGTGTTTGGTTTATGGAATCACCTCATACTTCATCATGAGTCCATCACCACAAATTTTGTTCGAATCAACCAATTCATCATGCATAAAAAGAGGAGTAAGAATGAGGTGGTGACAGATATCAAACCATTTTATTACACAAATCAAACAAAAAAAAAGAGGAGAAAGAATAACATGGACCACCTTATTTCTTAAATCAAACACATCCTTTTTTTTCCTTATGGTATCCACGGCTGACCTCACAAGAACAATCTCCGCCATTTTTTTCTTATGGTATCCTTAACAATAGAAGTGACTTGCTAACTCATACGAAGTTAAAAAAAAAGAACCTAGCATCTAACATAGAAAAACATGTCAACAAAGACATGGATCATATAAAAATGTTCAAGTTTAGGTCTTCAAAAGAACCTATCTAGTTGATTTTTATCAGTCTCTCTTTTTGCTAAATAAAAATATACTATGAGTGCTAACACAGAAAAAATGTGTGAATATAGACATCTGAATAATAGAAAAGCGTGTGAAATTAGTTCATCATGAAGACATCTAGTTTGAGTTTTACCATTCTCTCCTTCCTAAATAAAATATGCCATAAGCGAGCTTTTTTAACTACTGCTGGAGCTGCCCTTTTCTCCTTTGAAATACGAAATCCTAGAAGTGTATTTTTTTCCAATAAAAATGAACATATTACGGTGAAATCACTCCACGATTGCAAATGTACGAATGTTTTCAGCCGAGAAACATTTTGGTTTCTCTAGATCACTGGCACTGCTGCCAAACGCTACCAGAGAGAAATGTTTCAGAGAGACTGAGTTGGAACCGATTCTTGTCTTTTACTAGTCAAAAAAAAAAATCTAAATCTAGCTCCTTATAATATCAAGAATCCAGGGAGCTAGCCAAACGGTTCCATGAAGTGATTCCAATTTAGTTAGTAAATATTTCCAAAGAGAATTTAGATTAGAAACGTTTCTAGAGAATCGATCTAGATCCCTATCAAAGGTACCCTTAGCGCTGCACTCATATTTTTTATATTTACATGCCCATCCAAGGCAGTACCAAACGCATCCTTATGCCTAGGCACTGCACCTCTACACGGCATATTTTTAGTTTTTAATATTCAAATGCCCATGCCCATCCAATGTACTAGTATTCATCCAAATACACCACCAACATATAGTAGAGAGCTCATGTTCTTTGCAGTCACAAATACTTCCCGTAAAGAACCTGGCAGCAGCTGAAGAAGAAACATGCTACTACTCGTAAAGTGAAAATCCACATCTTTCCCTTTTTATCCTGTCATGATCGTTTGATCATCGCCACTGCTTTTAAGTTCTGCAAATTTTACCGTTCCGTCTACTCGTCTGAGCCACAGACAATTCCCGCAGGAACAATAAAAGCTACGCAACAAGCGAAAAGGGGAAGCATGCCGCAATAAGGCCCGGCTTAGTTCAAAAAAAATTTCACCTCAAAATATCACATCGAATCTTACGGGCACATGCATAGAGTATTAAATATAGACTAAAAAAACTAATTGCACAGTTTGGTTAAAAATCGCGAGACGAATGTTTTAAGACTAATTAGTCCATGATTATTCATAAGTGCCACAGTAACTAACATGCGCTAATGATGGATTAATTATGCTTAATAAATTCGTCTCGCAGTTTCCAGACGAGTTATGTAATTAGTTTTTTTTATTAGTATCCGAAAACCCCTTCCGACATCCCCGAAACATCCGATGTGACGTCTCCAAAAAATTTCATTTCACGAACTAAACACAGCCTAAAGCCTAAAGCAGAGATTAAAAAAAACTACTGCATATTCACAACTTCATAAGTGCAGTAAACTGCAAGCAAAGTTTATACAATGATGCCAACAAAAAAAGTGGCACACAAGCACACACGTAGAAAGGGACTCCACCAAGCAGAGGACCAGCTGCCCAGGGATTTGTCTATGGCCATGTCATGACAATTCTCTGAAGAAATTGATCAAACTATCCTTAAGCACAGGTACGGCTACAAGTGTTTTCTTTAATCAATACTAGATCACTGCTTTGTGACCCAACCTATGCAATTGCGACAAATGGTTTAGAACTTATATTTCAAGAACAATGTATGCTTAGCAAGTAGCGGTATAATTTCCAAACTTTAACATGGGAACAATAAACAAAACCTTTAACATGTCCATGATTTTGTTCTGCAGATTCAGGTCACTGTAATATAGCAAAAAAACACACATGGAAACACAAAGTACAATGTTTCAATTAATGGCTACCACTGACAAATCCAAGGTAGGATTGGTCGAAAACTAAGTCAAATATGCATCTAATTCACTGTGGTGCCAAAAAAAAGATCCACTCAAAAGAACATTGTATTTAGACAGACTTGTTTTCTCAAGGACGAGATAATTCCTTTGGATGTAGCAGCAGATTCCACCCACTGAACTATGATACAACGAAAAGGCATGGATAAACACATGCTTGTCTGTACTCAGTAATGCCCTAAGGGCAAAGAGAGCAAAATCCCAGAAATGTATTTACTTTTTAGATGAATTACCATTATGTACAAGAAATGCTGGGATAATTTTATATAATTATGGACAAAAACATATTACGTTGAGTAAAGTCACAATGGCAAACAAACATGATAGTGGCAAAAACAAAAGAGCTGGTACACTCAAAGATGATACATTGATAAAGTAAAGGTTAACAGTCCACTTGGGTACGTCAACGATAACAAAGATTTGGCAAAACAAAGCACCCATATTTTCCACTTCTTTTAATAGACTTCATTTCACCCAAAATCGTATCAATGCAACAAACAGGAGAATATTCACAATAAAAAACACAACATAGTTGATAGTTAAATGGGCTCTGCCTCCTGTTCAAAAGTAACATATACAATAACCAAGAATAATGCACCATCTATCAACACTGTTAACTAAACCTTTAACCCCCTCTTTAGACATGCATTCGAATCGAATTAATTAAACCATGAAACACCGAAAGTGTACAAAATGCAACTACACAGCCAAAAAGGAAACATGGATTTGACACAAGATTAGTCCTCAGTATGTTGATGTAGCATACAGACCATTTCTGTACATAACCTGGCCAAATTTTTAGCTGGGCAACAACAACATTAGCATAGTCATTCTCTCAATAAACATATGGAGAGTCACTATGCTTCAAACATAAAGGAAACAAGGAGTTATCTTAACTAGAACACTGGAAATTCAATAGTCCAAACTATTTTCCTCTAATCAGCCAATACAATATGAATCAGATATGTATTAGAAAGATGATTCAGTGCTTAATAGAAATACCTTTTGCTTATGTATGGAGTTATGATTTAGAAATTTCTAGCACAAGAAACAAACTTGAGTTCAGTCCAAATGCACGCTTAAATATATTCAGATCGCAACAGAATAGATTATACACATTTAAACACTAAGTGACTTTCGTAGGCAACTGAAAGACTGCAAGTTGATCCAGTCAATTGGACTGGCATAATAGTGTCCAAATGCACGCTTAAATATATTCAGATCGCAATAGAATAACATATAAACACTATAGTAAGTGACTTTCGTAGGCAACTGAAAGACTGGAAGTCGATCCAGTCAATTGGATTGGCATAATAACAAAAGACAGCAAACAGACATTCATGGTTTAGACGCATCCAATTTATTGTGCAGGATAGAGGCCCATCAGAAAATGCAACTTGCCAACAAGAAAATTTATGCATGTGATAAATATGCAGATTGCAGTTACGTCCACAATGTATACAAAACAAAACGATTGAACCAATCATACAACCAAAAAGGGCACCCAAAGAGCCCACCTTACTTTAGTTAGGTTTCAGTACAGCTAAAATAAGGAACAAAATGCCAACAACCGTAGTCACCAATTATGAATAGTATATATAAGATTTTTACGTCGAATACTCCAATTGGTAAATTCAGGAAACCCATTCCAGTAAAGAGTGTTCTATTATGGAGTAAAAAAAGTAGGCAACGATAAAAACAAAGGCGAGCATGACCTGGAATAGTAAGATGTAAACAAGTCCTCAGTTTGCAAGAAAGCCCTACCACAATTCACGGTGTCTATGTTGCACGCATAATGTCTAGTGCCTGCAGCCCCGAATAAAGAAGCAATGTGAACAGCAGCGTGCTCCCGTAGGGTTGACGGCAGTGGACAAGACGATATGGACCAGTGACATGATCACACGTACATGAGATAATAGCAGCTTTGATGATGACAAGATTGGCCAACACCACCAAATCCCAAATTTGAAAAAGTTCACAGCTCATGCCGGGCCGGGAGATGCAACCCTGTGCAGTGAACTTGTGTTCTTACAGAGTTACTCCACAGTACTACTCCAAACTTATTACAGAGGCCTACTACCCTCTACCCATATGCAGAAATCCTCACTCGATGGAAATGCAGAACAAAGCTCTCACTGTAAAAACATGAATGGAGTACTGCTGCTGCTGCAATGGAAGACAGCGAACCAAATCAAACAGCCGTCCCCAAAAAGCACAGGCTCTCAGTGCATGCATGGCAATGCTTTTACCATGGACACCTTTCTTTCGTTTCACATCTTGTCAACCACGAGGGGATCCGGCACAAGGAATAAACATGGGGGCCTTGCCCAAAAAATAAGGAGAAGAGGGAGTAGGAAGCCACCGTGAATAAGGAGAAGAGGGAGTAGGAAGCCACCGTGATCCTGCGCCCTCTTCTTCGAGCATGTTCGCTTAATCGTTTCTGTGGTTTATAAGATGGCTGATGCTGTTTTGTTGTGAGAGAAAAACACTTTATCATCACTGATAAACATGGCTGATACTTTATCATGGCTGATAAGCATGGCTGATACAATAAGCGAAAAGGGCGTTCTTCCTCTAGTCGTGTCAAAAGAAGAAAGCCGGGGCAGCATCACCGGCGGTGAACCAGGCTGTAACATACGGATAGGAGTAACATGCACGCTGGACATGGTTTATAATATCCTAAGCCGGATGATTATCTCATCACATGCATTATTACACATTGGCCTCCAGAATACAAGTCCCAATGCACCTATAGTAGAAGAAGATGCTCCGTCAGATGGCACAAAGCCATGGCAAGAATCCATGCCTTCCACACCTACCCATAGAAAAAGAGAAGACACCAAAGGAGGGCAGCGAAACGAGTGAAGCTCATGGTCACAAGAAGCCAAATTAGGCACGCAAAGAGCAGAGAGGGCCAATCAGATGAGGGAGGAGTCAAACATTGCAGCTCTGGATGCTGAACAAGTATCAATCACGAGGCACAACAGTGCACGGCTCTCAAGCTGCTGGGCTGGAGGTGACCCCCACGGCGAGAACACATCCCCAAATGTGGAAACGGAACGGCAGGCATTGGGAACATGAGAGCATATGAACCAGAGGCTAGAAACCAGCAGGCAATATCTTATGCATAATTGTAAAGATTTAATCTTGCGCTATCTTCTTTCCAATTCCTAACAATTATTCTCCTCTCTACCCAACTAGTAGTAGGAAAAAAAAACTAGCAGCAGTACTTGCTTTGCTAGAGTTATAGTACAACTAAAAAAACAATTCATCGATGTTATTATACACCAACGAATGACTAAATAACACCACGATGGAACGAAGAAGTTGAACAGATAACACCATGCATTGACAGACATTGATGCCCACCAGAAGGCTGAGAAAATTGAACTCTGCTACTAGCAAAGAAGAGGAACAAAGAAAATCGATGTAACCTTACTCTTCCGGTGTAGAAGGAACATACGTACTCGATCAGTTCATGGTGTTACCATAGCTCGACGAGCCGCCAAGAATGTGCGGATGATGTCCTCCGCCACCGTACAGCTCCGTGGGCGCTATCGAGGTTCCGCCTACCCTCACGCCGGCGGCGCCGGAGCCAGACGCCGCTCCGAGATGTAGCTCAGAGATGTTGGGCACCCCCGCCGTGGAGTCCTCGTTGCTGGTGGCGGCGTGACGGCCGTCGTCGGGGCCCTGGTCGTACAGGAACCCCTTGAACAGGTGGCCGTTGATGGTGACCGTCGCCTGGTACGCGTAGTCGTCCTCGCCGTCATCGATGGACGTCACGCGCACGCACTTGAACACCGCCGGCGCGCGCACCTGCCTCGGGAGGCTGTCCCTGAACGACGCGTCTGCAGGGATGAGACGAGGCACGGTTTGGGTCGGTGAACATCGTCGTCGATCCGGCTGCGGATGTGATGCGGGTAGAGAAGAGAACGAAGCGAGACTCGGATGAATGGAATAATGGCGGTAACGTACCTTGGTGACTGGAGGTGGTGTCGAAGCTTCGTGGCGTTGTGGCGTTAGAGGTGGACGTGTGCGAGGTGGTGGTCTGCGACGAGAAGAGGCGGGGCTTCTTGGACGCGGACGCGGCGACGGCTGCCGCGGAAGCAGTGGCGGGGGAGGAGGATGCGGAGCCGGAGGCGGCGAGCTGCTGACGCTCACGGCGGCGGGCGGCGGGGACCCAGGTGCTCTTGACGTGGGTGGAGCAGTCGAAGCCTCGGCTCTTGCAGCAGGTGCGGCACCGGTTGTGGCCGCAGTCCTTCTTCGCTTGGTTGCCGCAGTCCTGGCACGTGGTGGCGCCGGAGCCGGAGGAGCCGGCGCCGGCGTCCAGCATCGGGAGGGGCTTCTTGAGGTAGGCAAAGGGGCTGGCGCTAGGGTTAGGGTTAGCGCCCGCAGCAGCAGCAGACAACGACGGCGACTGCGGCGGCGGCTGCCAGAACTGGATGGCGCTGGCGGGCGCCCCGGAGGAGGCCGACTTGGCGGCGGCGTCCGGATCAAGCACGCAGGGGCCGCCGGAGAGCAGCGGGAATATGGGATCGCCGGAGGCCGCTGCCGCCGCCGCCGCCGCCACCGCGGCCTCGTGGTGGTGGTGGTGATAGTGCGTGTGGTGGAAAGAAGCGGCGGGCGCGACGACGACCATCCCCACGTCGGCCATGCCGTAGTTCATGGCGGCCGCCTGGCGCATGGCGGCGGCGGAGGCGGAGGACGCCGGGCCCCAGAGGCCCGCGCCCAGCGAGACGCCAGAGGCGGACGCGGCCGCCGCGGCGGCGGCCGCGCTGGCATTGAAGCCGAGGGAGAGGTCGTCCCCGCGCCCGGCGGCGGAGGACGCGACCCAGTCCGCGAAGGCGCCGGTGTCGGATGGGAAGCGCCGTCCCGAAGCCACACTTATAGGGCCGGGGATGGATTCCGCGCAGGCAGCAGAGAGAAGAGCTGCTGCTGCTGCTGCGGACTGCGGTCGGAGCAGCCGCAAAGATTTAAAATTTCGCTGCTTGCGCCGCTGCAGATAGAGCCTAGATTTCGTTACTGCCGCCCACCGCAGCAGCAGCGGCCGGCAGCAGATAAAAAGGAGGCTACGCTACGCGCAGTGGATCCGATCCGAATAAAAATCTCTTCCTCCTCCTCCTCCTCCTCCTCCTCCAGTCCTCGGAGCTGAGCTGAGAGCTCAGCCGCTGCTGCTCCGCCAACGCCAAGAGGGCTGGGAGTATCTTCTCGGAGGTGAGCAGCTAGTGCAGTAGAGCGAGCGCCCTGTCTCTATCTATCTCCCCCTAATCACTCGCCTCCTCTCCCCTGCCCTATATGCCTGGTCCTGTTCCTATCATCATCATCATCATCAACCTCTAGTATTCTACTCAGCCTTCAGTGGGGAACTCTTTTTCTCTTCTCCTGTTCTCCCTCCCTCCGAGCCTGCTGGCTGCTGCTAGCGATTTTTATTGCGATTTCTTCAGCCTAGGACAGTGACATGGGTGGATGGCTACATATGAGAGAGAGAGAGGGGAGAGAGAGAGGAGGAAGAAAAGGGAAACAAAGGAAGCAGCACAACACAGCAGTGCAGTGGTAGAGAGAGAAAGCTTCTTGCGTCTCTCTGCTCTGGAAGGAAGGTTGCAAGAGAGAGAAGAGAGAAAAGAAAAGAAAGGGTGGGGGAGTGGGGACACTGAAATTCCTCTGTGAGATCTTCTCGATCACTCCCTATCTATATCTTTGGCGGTGGGACGCCCTTTTCCATTGGCTTCCTCTTGCCCGCTTGTCTTGTTGCTCGCCCCTGCCGCTGCTGGCCTGCAGCTGCAGCTCGTACCACTGCTGGCCTGCACACTACTGACGAGCTTCTTCTGCTGCCGCTGCTGCTTCTGCTCCTGCTCCTGCCGATCCTGCAGCTGCGTTAAAAGCTAAGGCGTTGTTTAGATTGAAAAAAATTCAAACCGATAAATAGTATCACTTTCGTCTTATTTGGTAAATATTGTCTAATCATAGATCTCGTGATTTTCAACTAAACTATGTAATTAATTATTTTTTTTATCTATATTTAATGCTCCATACAAACAGCTAAAAATTAATGTGATGAAGAAAGTGAAAAAACTTGGAATTTTGAGGGTATCTAAACAAGTCCTAAACGCTCAGCGGAGGGGTCAGGGATCTAGCTAGCCTGCTGCGGCTCCTGCCTACCACTCCTACCAGCATTGGAATCGATGTATCCCACGCATCCACACACACACATTTGCCAACAGTCAGACATCCACTGTGGCAGTATACTTCCGTTGCCTAGAACGCCTTCCTTTTTGTTTTTACTCGCCAAGCATGCTTGCTTTCTGCAACGAAGCAGTAATCCATCTTTTTTCCCATCTTATGCCCAAAAAAATCCATCCTTAATATATTTCTCGTTCTTACAAAAACCCGGTTGTGCTTGAGTACCGATGTTTTGATCGAGATGGACGTCCAAGACGCCTCCTCTTTACAGCTGCTTTGGGTTCTGGCAGCTCGTCTTCGTCATGCCATTAGTACGACCTGCGTATTGTGGCATCCATGTCATGCTCTTCAGAAACTTTCCGACGGTGACAGGCTCGGAACAGTCTAATTCGTCCAGAAAGGAAATTGTTGTTTCTGCCAATCAAGTGTGTGTCTCGCATCATTTGTTACCTCCTCACTCGTCATTCGTCAATACCTTTTTATGTAAAAGAATAGCAAAGTGGTCTGCGCAGATTACGCGGCTAGCATGTTATTCTACCCTAGTTCAACTTAATACTTCTTCTGTCATGAAATATAAGAAATCTAATTTTGTACTAAGTCAAATTATATTAACTTTGACCAAGTTTATATAAAAGAAGAAAAATGTGTCTCACATGAAATTATCTTAATTAAATACATTATGGAATATAATTTTATAGTATACCTGTTTGATGTGTTAGATATTAATATTCTTTTGTATAAATTTAGTCCAAGTTACTACAATTTGACATAGGATAAAACTGGATTCCATATATTTCAGGATAGAGGTAGTACGTAGGTCCTGTAAAAAGTAAAACATAATACTCAGTCTAACCGTCTCAAGTTTGATTAAGTTTATAAAAATTATTAAATAACTATCAATCGATGTGTATAGTTTATACAAAAAAATATCAAGAGCATAGTTTTTTAGTATATATTTATTGCTAAACATATTCATACCTTTTTATAAATTTGATCAATCTTTAAGTAAACTTTATTCATAGTATTGATTCTATAACTTCATAAATGATATTACCAAGATTGGTTTTCCACAGTCAGTGATTTGTGTAGTAATACCTTGATCCTATATTTGATAGACAACATCACTTCATGTATATAGTTGCATCTTAATTTCTTTTGTATAATTCAACCTTATTATATGCTATAGAGCTTACGGTTAGGGGTGGATTTAGAGGGGGGTGCAGGGTGGGCTCTAGCAGCAACAACAACACCCCCCCCCCCACCCCCCTTACCACCATGAACACAATGGAGGCCCCCTAGGCCCCTCCTATATTGCTAAGGCCTTGTTGAGATCCCATCAAAGTTCCAAGTTTTTTCACTCTCTCTTCATCACATCAATTTTTAGCCGCTTGCATGGAGTATTAAATGTAGGTAAAAAAATAACGGTAGTTGCGAGATGAATCTTTTGTTACCACGATATGTGAAATAAGACGAAAGTTCTTTTTGGCTCAATCTAAGGCAGTGCCTCAACGTTATGTGTACTGGCACAAACCTAGTATAGAGAGAAAAACACATGAATCCTTTCATTTATTTTTTTATTTCGTCGTTGTGAATCATAATTAATTAATACTAACAAACATGCCCGTGCGTTGCAATGGGAGAAAATCAAAACTTATATGTCTACTTAGTTACTAAAGATATGTATATTTTGCATTTAATCCATTGGCAATGAAGCAATAATTACATTAGAACAATGACTGTCTATAAAAGTGCAATTTGGAATAATGCTAGCCAAATTAGTAAATTCCTTATGTCATGCAAAATAAGTAGAAATATATAAACATATATTGTTTTTAAATCAAATATATAAACATATTTAATTAACCATGAAAGAGCTGAAAAGAGGAATTCGTGCAAGCAGCTTCGCCGTCGCTGCCGCCGGCGGTAGCTACCTCGCTGGTGTCCGCCACCTCCTCCCCATCCCCTTCTCCAAAAAATGTGAATCTCCGATCTATAGTTAGTGTTTAATACATTTTTGCTCGGCTGTGTAGGTGGTCCTCCGGATGCTGTTCCTGTGTATTCTTATCGTGTCCGGTGATCTGGACGTCTATGTTGAGTTCACGAGAATAAAGCGATTCAAGAAGGTTGTTTGATCCTTTAGGAAAATTAGACCATAGCTGATCTAGGTGGGCATAGTTAAGAATAATTTTTATTCTTAATCAATGCAGGTCTACATCAATAATTTACTCTAGGGTAAAAAGATATGATTTGTGGATACAAAGAGAACAAACCTCCTTATGAGTAGAAGGATCAAAAAGATCGATAATATTCTTTTCATTATTATTTTTGATTTTTATAAGAAACATAGCATGAGAGAATGCGAAAACAAGTAATGTTTGATTAAAAATAAGTGGAAAGTGTCATGAAATGTACTTTAAATAGTCCAGCATCTATAATAAAAAAAAAGGAGAGAAAAAAACAAAGAGAAACTAATACAAAAGAAGTGGGGGAGTGATATAAGATCATCGAAGCAATACTAATTCTAGTGATGAAATAAACACAATTACACAATACTACTACTTTCATGTCAGGAAGAAAAGGACGGTTGCATGTACAAGGATTAAAATTTATCAATGTGCATCCACTGATGGTTTCATGTTGTGCTATTCATGATTTACATGACGATCTTACACTACAAAGGTCAGCAGCCTACTAATGTTCCAGCAGTAAGAATAATCTGTAGTAATATAATCTTTAGTGACCTATAGTCTAATAGGAACATAGCAAGAACCTTTTTTGGATACGTCGAAAATTTTGACAATAAGCGTAAAATAGGTAACTCATGGGAAAAGAAGTATACCGTTAGATAGTTAGAAAATGAAAGTGGTAAAGTAATTAGTAATTGAGTTAGGAAATGGCAATATGTCTTCGTTCGACACAAGAAAGATCCTGATGTCTAGGTTGAATTTCGCAAAACTTTTCAAGGTATGAACACTAATTCACAGAGATACCATATGTCAACCATCCCTCGGAGGGTGTCAACAAATCATCTCCTGGATTATATAAACCATCTACCATTCAAGCTATTTGCGCAGTCATTGTTAAACAAGCGGGCAAGTTTAGAAACGGACTAAAAAAGTGCAGCAACTCCACAGAGATACTATAAGCTAACCATCCCTCAGACCAAACCATATGTTTTGGATTATATCAACCTTACCATTCAAGTTTACGGGCATTGTTTTTAGTCTTGGTAAGGCTATTGAGCACAAGGATGAAGAGTAGGATGGAAGATTTTAATAGATAATAATATTATGAAGATTTTCAAAAGACTTGTAAGATAGTGGGACATAAATCAATGAGGTTACCTTGATGAATTTGTTTCATTTTTATGATAAGGAAGAAAAGGACGAATATCCTTGACACATACCCTAAGCTCATTTTAAAAAAGAAATACCCTCAAGAGCCTTTAAATTGGGAAAGCATGTAAGCAAAATCTAAGTATTCCTCGACAGACAAGAAAGGACGACGAAGGCTAGGCCGACATTTTTAAATGAAGCGGCAGACAAACCGTAAGGACTCGGTAAACATTGGATCGAGGCGGCAACAAAGCCAACAAAATTACCGAGAGTAAGAGGAAGGTAAGTCCCGTCCACAACGTGATCTCGCAAGAGGCACCTACATAGTCAATCCGAGCAGTGGTTTAACAGCAGACAGGGCGAAACACGAAACAAATTCAAGTATCAAGACATACATCAAAGGAAATCAGTTTGGAAAACAAAAGGAATGGAAAAAAAGAGTTAAGGAGTGGAGCACAAGAGAAGGGGAAAAGGCTGTGGAGACCACACGGTATGAACTGCAGGTCCCCAACCCTACCAAAATAGCAAAAGAGAGAAGAGCTCCGCGCGGTTGGAAGTAGGGTAAAGAAGCGAGAGCAAGCAGGGCCATTTGCGTTTGAGGGTGAATGCAACAGGGGCAGTTGGGGCTTTAGCTAGCGCAAACTTATCGATTTGAAGAAAACGCTGTCAGTTGGGAAGAGAGAAACATGACGACTTTATAGACGCGCTGGGAATCGGGCAATACTTACAGGTGGTGAAGGCGGCGAACAGCGCGGGTTGCCACACCGCCTGCACGGAAACCCTAGGCGAGAACAACAGGCGAATACCCTTCAAGATGATGGCAGGGCGCTACCTGGACGACTTAGATCTTGCACAGGAGCACGTTGCAGGACGAGCAGGTCCCATCCCACAAAAACGAAAAAGCACGGAAAAGAGAAGGGGAGGAGGAACGGCAGGCAGATGCGGAACAAACGGGGAAGACATAAATCCAATCGGCACGGCAAATCAAGGAGGAGAAAAAGAGCGCGAGACAAACCCGGTAAACGGAGGAGCACGGGACCCATGGAGGCGGCAACGATGGCGACGGTGGAGAGCAGGGAGCGGGCGAGGACGGCCGAAACGCGGAAAGGGAGACGGAGACAGGAAGGGACCAAGGCGGCGGCGCAGCGGGTCGGGAACTAGAAAGACCGAATGCAGGCGAACGGGAGCGGCCACGGTTGCACAGTAGCTGGGACGGGCGTGAGCCATGAAAACGAAGATCGAACGGACCAAAGTAAGTGCGCTACCGTGGACACCCTGAGGAGCGGCCAAACCTCACTGCTTTGATAAGAAGAAATACGCAATCCGATGTCGTGTACCACTTGGCACTACGATGCAGTGTAGCAACCATCCTACGGAGTAAGTGGCAACACATTTTGTCCTCACATTAAACCATCCCCGTTCTCTCTTATCAGGGGACAACAACCTTGCAAAGTTGACCAAGAAATAAACTCGAACGTTTGTACTTTTCCACGATACAGATAGATCATTACTACCCTGTATTGGATTTTATAACCTTTCATTTGTTTACTATGTTTTTAGTCTTTCTAAATTTTATATTGAAGCGTGTTTGTATTTTAACATAATTATATTATTTGATTTTCAACCATACATGTATTAAGTGGGACATACATACGAGGTTACCTTGATGAATTTGTTTCATTTTTATGAGCATCTCAAAGAGGCTCTTTGTATCCTTCCTAATTTATAGTATTTTAGTGAAGAAATACCCTCCGATAGCCTTTTTAATTAGGTCTTTAATTATAGACATCCTCTATTATGTATTCCTTGCTAGACAAGAATGGCTCTCTAAGTGCGCACAAGATATAGAAAAATTGTTGAATGATATAAAAATATAGAAAACGACTTTTACTCAAATGACTCTCCAATGTAATTGATGATTCAGAGAATAAGCTTTAGAAATACTCAAACAAGTTGATGTTTTTCTTTATATAACGACAAAAGTAGATGATAGCAGAATACTCCTACGTCATATAATATAAATAAAGACACCCTAGAGTTTCTAGGACACATTAGTGAGGAACAAAAATGACTTTGGTTCCCATCACTGATACACAGCGGCAAACAGTGCTTCACAGTACCAATACAGCGCTAAACCGTACTAGAATGTCGTGGTTTATGAAACTAATTTTAATTCCTACCTCTTTGGGATGTAGGGACTAGCTATAAGGGTATTTTTGCCTTTTATTTTTCCTGTACATCAGCGGTGGTTGTTAATAATCAGCATGCCTATGCAAAATCTAATTTTATTTCCTCTGATTAATAATATGGTAATTTCTAGACCATGAGAATTAGCACGGGGACTCCTTCAGTTAACGCTGACCAAATCTTTAGTCGAGAACGAAATCTACTGTGACACTATTATATTCGGCGGCGAAATGCCGTACGTCTAAGAGGGGTTCGTCGGGAACGAACAAGCAAACCACGAACACAGTAAACAAAGCCTAGCAAAAGAGGGGCAAAAACAAAAGAACCTACGGTAACCAAGAAGAGGAAACACACGGCTGGGTACAGAGGCGTGTGTAGCGTAGCAATGCCGACCCCCCATTTCTACTGCGCCTACTGTTCTGAGAGAATGGTTAACTAGGTTTAATAAATTTGTCTAGTAAATTATTAATGAATTCTATAATTTATTTTTTTATTAGTATCTAAACAATCCATGCGACATCCTAAGGCCCTCTTGGCACGGCTCATCTAGTGGCTTCTCGAGCGGCTTTTGATGAAGCCATGCCAAACGGCACTCTGCAAAACGGATTACGCCTAGAAGCCGGAGAGAAGTCATTCGGTGGCTTACACAGGGGAGGGCAAGCCAAAAAAAATGTAGCTTCCCTCGGCTTCTTCCTCACCTGCGCGTTGCATTTCCATCCTTGTCCCCGGGCCTGCTCTCCTCCCGGCCCTGCCATGGCCGCCGCCGCCGGCCGCCTCCTCCCCGCATGGCCTCCTGCTCCTCCCCGCACGCCTCCATCTCCTCCACCACGGCCACCGGTCTCCTGCTCCGCCCGTCCTGCCTCCGGCTCATGCGTGTGCCCGCCTCCGCCCCTGGTTCTCCTCCATGCCGCACCTCTCCATTGCCTGGCCCCCTTGAGATAAGGCCGGGAGGGAGAGGCCGATTGGATAAGGAGAGAGGAGGGGAAAAGAAAAGAAGGGGAGAAGGAGTGAAAGAAAAAGAAAAGAAAAATGAAGAGAAAAAAGAAAAAAAAAAGAGAAAAAAAAATATAAGAGTATTTTGGACATTTGACATCTTTATATTCTAAAAAGCTAGGAGAAGCCATTTTGCCAAACTTTTTCGTACAAAATAAGACAGAGCCAGAAAAAATTGCTTTTCCATAGGAGCCAGAGCCAGAGCTATTTTTTCACGAGTCAGAGCCGTGCCAAATGGGCCCTAAATAACCTGCGATGAAACACTTCCTAGACAACTTTAGGGGGTGTTTGGATCCAGCTACTAAAATTTAGGAGGTGTGTCGGGAGAATATTGCATGGGGTATTCGGATACTAATAAAAAAATAATTTACATAATCCGTCAGTACTCCACGAGACGAATTTTTTAAGCCTAATTAATCCGTAATTAACACATATTTACTGTAGCAAAACATTGTTAAATCATAAATTAATTAGGCTCAAAAGATTCGACTCATAAATTAATCGTAAATTATATAATTAGTTTTGTAATTAGTCTATATTTAATATTGTATGTATGCATTATGGGAGAGCGACTAAATTTAGGAAATTTAGGAGAGCACACACACACCTCCGGCGTCAAACACCCGTTAGGCGCTGCACTCTGCTCTGCATCCGCCTCCGCTCTGGCCCTGGCTGGTGCTTATCAGGGCCGGCCGGCGCGGTCACGTGGCGCACGCGGCGGAGGGAGTGCAGTGGAGTGAGCGGGCAAATGAGAGGCGGCCACCGCGCGCGCATCCGCCGGGCGGTCCAGTCCAGAGTCGTCCAGGCCATAATTGAGAGTAGCAAACCACTGTGTTTCAACAGCGGCATGATGGATGATTGCCTCATTTCCTCTGCCTCTTTATTATATTACTGGCTGCTCCACCCGATGTATCGCCATCATGCCATGCGCTCCGCAAAATGCACCCATCGTCGCCAAATCCAGTCTTCGTAGATATTGTGCACGTTTTCACTCAGGGTCTTCTTGACATGGCTTATGTCAGCTTTGGTTTTATCTATTTTGCACAAATCGAAACACTATAGCGTGAAGTCGTTTTATAAGTCAGGATTAAAATAAACTAAAAGTAAAAAAACCAGTTTTTCTGACTTCACCCGACTGCCGGTGAAACCGTTTTGGACGAGACATGCCAAGGGCCTTAGCGACACAAGACGCCCAATGAATGCGGTGGTTACACACAAGACGAGTAAGCAGTACTAGAAGATGCTATCGAGGACCGCCGGCCGGGTCCCGGCCCGAATTAAAAAGCCAAAGGAAACGTGCTGGTCTTAACTCAGGAACAGATGCGAGGAATACGATACAAGGTGACCTACCCACCTAACCAAACCAAACCGGCCAAACGACAGACAGGCCGGTCTACTCCTATGGACTATGGATGACATGGCTGCCCGCGCCTCCAGCGTCCAGTCCAGCCTCCGATCCTGGCTTTTGGAAGCACGCAACGCACAGCGAGCGGCGGCAGTCATCTACTACTCGATCGTTCAGAACAATGAGCATGCGTATGCATGCATGTGTGAAAAGCAAGCTAGCCGGCCGGCCGCAAAGCGACGACGCGTCATCGGCGGCGCATGCATGCATGCACGCGCGCGCGCGCGCACGACACGCTGCCACACCACCAAACCGATTGATGGAGGAGGACCATCCGGCCGCCGCGCGCGTGATCATATACGAAACGGCCGTTTGCCCCCGAGAAAAGCGGCCAAATGCCATCGGAAATGGCGGCCAGGAGACGAGAAGAACGGGCGCGCCGGCCGGCCGGCCTTTAGTTACGCTACTAATAAAAGCAACGAAAGGCGACGCCATACTTTCAGTTTAGCCCGTGTTTAGTTCAAAAAAAAGTTCCAAAAAAGTGTTACAGTACCCATCACATCGAATTTTATGATGCGTATATGGAGCATTAAATGTAGACGAAAAAAAACTAATTGCACAGTTTGGTTGGAAATCGCGAGACGAACGTTTTCAACATAATTAGTCCATGATTGAACACTAATTGCCAAATAAAAACGAAAATGTTATAGTAGCTAAATTCCAACTTTTCAACCAACTAAACACGGGCTTACTACTCCTATTTTAGACTATATGTTCTTCATTTCTCTAGGGACAAAAGGTCAAACCGAGCGGCTGTTTCTGGCATGCAGTGTTTCACACGCCTAAGCAAGCTAGCTACTGTATACGGAGTATACTACTGTACGAAGCAGCGTCACGCCGGCGCCACGGCGAGGAACCCGTCAAGTTGTCAAACTAGGAGGAGTGGCCGTCGCCGGCAGTCGTTGTCAAAGGCGGCCAGCCGGTACGCTCCGTCGACGCCGACGATGACGGCCGAACGCGACACGCGGAGCGACCAGTGACTGTGTTCTGCACCACGGCATTTGCTTTGCTTTGCTTTGCTTGCGCATTTTCGGCCTTTGCAGAGAACTCACAACAACTCAGGCAGAGGCGGCTCGGTGCCCGGAGACGCAGGCAGGCAGAGACGAAGACGAAGATCTCGGACGCCTGCCTCTGCCTCCATCAGCTTTTGTTTCCTGCTGCCAGGCAGCACGCTAAACGCAGGAGTACGTACCTAGAATTTCCTGCACTGTTGCGCACTGTTTAGGGTTTTGTATGTTGGCAGTAGTATATGTTCTCTGACGTTTCCATCGGAAGCTTTTATTGTTGATTTGTGCCTTTTGTTAGACGTCAAGGGCCACGTACGTGCGTACAGTACGTCGGATATTGCAGCTTCTCTAACAAATGATTGTGGATAGTGACGGGACTGTGACTCGTTCCATAGGCATGCAACCACCATTAGCATAGAGGCCGGGCCGGGGTGACCGAAATCTTTTATTGTGGCATATTCATGTACTCCTTGGGCTACATGTGTTATACAGGAACATAATGTTCGTTAGCGGAGGCTAAGTGCGCCTTTTGGAACACAATAATGCCAAAGGAATAGTGCACGAATTTTAAATAGGTAAAGTTTATTTTTCACATAAAAAACACATGAAACGAGAAAAAACACATGACTCCTTGGGCTTCATGTTTTGTCTGCCTCCATTATTAAAGAATGACCGTCTCCGAAAATGATTTTAGTAGTAGTGGTTATAGCATGTGAAGTGAAAGATATGTTCTTGTTGATTTAGGCTTATGATCGTTGCTTGTGATGTCAAATTATGTATTGTTGGTTCTGAGGCCAAATATTACTTTTATCAAACACCTTTGGTTGTCTTTGACCTTTTTTGTTCTTCAGTTGTACCTCATTTTACCGACTAATACTCCTGTTTATTTGATGGTGTGGTATGGTGTAAAGGGCGGCGCAATGGTGTTTTGAGAAGAATGCTACGAACAAGTCATGGGTTTCAAGGGCTCTCCATAAGGAAAAACGAGACTGAAGAAGAGGCAATAGCTGCCCTCTCTGTAGTTACCAAAGGAGAGTTCAAGATGGTTGACAACATGAAGCTCAAGAACTATGTTTGTTAGTTTGGAAATTGATGTAACCTAAGCACGGGGGTGGGATGTATCTAAACCTTGAATCTGTACAAGCAACCAAACAACCTAACTTGCATCTCCTTTTCACTAAGACTGATTCGTGCATGTAACCAGCCTACTATTGGTATCGGCCATACTCTTTACACCCAATCCACCAGACACTAAGTAAAAAAAAAAATCGACCAGACACTACCTCCCTACATGGACTCAGCCTGTCCATCCAGAACATGGTTCCTAGATATGAGCCACGCTCGACTGGACAACAAACCAAACATGCCCTATAGGTAATGCAGGCTCCACCCTTCCCCCATCCTCCAAAGTAAAAAAAATTTGCACTATAAAATTTGAAATCAACCAAATTTTTTTGAAAAAAAATAGGGTGCGATTACCGTCCTACCCTCAACATAGGAGAAAACAAGTTCCTGGCTCCGCTGCTCGATCTGCCACGACTCACGGGAAAGGATTGTCTCCAAAGCAAGCGCGTGTTTAGTTTGGGGAATTTGGGTTACGGTAGCACTTTCGTTTTTATTTGGTAATTAGTATTTAATCATGAATTAATTAGGATCAAAACGTTCGTCTCGTGATTTCCAACCAAATTATGCAATTAGTTTTTTTTCGTCTACATTTAATACCTCATATACATATCGCAAGATTCGATGTGACGAATACTGTAGCACTTTTTAGAAATTAGCACTTTTTAGAAATTAGGATGGGAACTAAACACGGCGCAAAGATGGGGGAAGGAATGCACACATTATTGGTGGCGGGCGTACTACGTAGGTACGGGTTGGCAGGGTTCCAGCTCCATCCTCCAGCCTCCAGGAAGCGGAAGGCGAGGTGGCAGAGCCGGGACCGTTGGATGTTTTGTACGCTAGTGGCGTGGGCAATTACTGCGCCCGCTGCTGCAACGGCCTGCGCTGCCCTTGCGCAGCTTGCCCGGAGAAGAAACGAAAGATGAGAAAATTCTTCATCGCCATCCAAAGCTATATTAATTCCTTTATTGTCATTTAGATTTACATGTCTCCTTGATTGCCATTGGTTTATATTATTTGTTCTCTTATCTGCCATCGTCGTTACTTTCTCGTTAAACCATCGTTTGCACCATTAAAACATGTGACCGGCTCCGCAGTCCCAGGCCCCTGCCCTGACCCCTCCTCGGCGCTCGACGTGACGGGCGGCGTAGATGCGCTGCCGGCTGGCCGTCCTTCCACGCTACGGCGCGCGCGCTCACGTGCGTGCACCCGCACCCGTAGTTCAGCGTACACGCCGATCGCGCGCACGGGGGGGGGTGTGCCGGCCGGCTGTCTTTGCTGCCTCGATTCAATTCTGCCCCGACACCGGGCGGGCGGGGCGGGGCGCGTTCAGCGTCAGCGTTCAGCGTTCGACGCACGAGGGGCCTCATCATCTGGCGCCGTGGCTGCTTGAGCGAGCCTTCAATGGCGCGGTGGCGAGCGGCTTGGCCGGAAGCGGAGTGGCGTTGACATTTGCGCGATGCAAGCCCGGCAAAGCCGCGACGGGCTGCCCTCGGCCGACCGCCACGGGCCGGCAAGCGGCATGCATGATGAACGATACTCGCTTCGCTCGCGCTCTCTGCAGCAACCAAATCACGAGCTCGCATCGCACTATTACCGGTGTCTTGCTCTGTTTCATGGGTTGTCGAGACGGTGAAGAAGCGCAATTGCCGGCGGACGATAACGAACCCCGATCGCCATTTCCGTACGGGCACGACACAGTTGGCGCGTGGAAGCAAACATTCCAGAACGTCCCCGGCCGGCCAGGACAGGAGAGGTGGACGCTCAGTGCCTCCAGCTCGCGAGAGAGAGGACGACGACGGCACGACTCTCATTACCCGTGCTCAGCTGCTCAGGTCATCCGATGGCGTGGCCTCGTGGGTCACTTCACTTTCGTCGTGAGCTGCTGCGCCTGCGCGACAGACAGGCACGCGCCGCGGATGCGACGGATTGAAGAATCCCCAGTCCGTCCACGCACGCAACGGAGACGGCGACGGCGACGCACACGCCACATATTTTAACGGTGTATACATGGATTAACGAGAAAGTAACGACAATGACAGATAAGTGAACAAAAAATATAAACCAATGACAACCAAGAGAACATGTAAATCTGAATGGCAATGAAGGGATTAATATAGCTTTGATGGCGATGAAGGAATTTTCTCAACGAAAGATTGCATTGCATTGGCTCCATCCACTCGGAGTTTTTACTACTGCTTACTGCTACTAGCTAGCGATCCTTGCCGTGTACTGTACGCGATTGTACATATTCGTGAATCTTGCCTGCCTTGTCTCGGTCTACTCTACTGCATGCCGGCCGTCCACAAAAGAAAGAAGAAAACCTGGCTTTTCCATTCTCTTTCTCTGCCCTCCGTTGGGACTCGAGGCGGCGATGCCACCGTCTTTTGGTCCTAGAGCACCGTGCCGCCGCCTCAGCCGCGCGTCGGCGTGGTGAGTGGTGACGTGGTCCTTTCCTTGGCCCGCCGGCTTCTCTCCTCTGCTCCGGCCTCCGTGCCTCTCCTTTCGCACCGTCTTCCCCCCGGCCCTTTTCAACTCTCCCAAAATTAAACTCGGGCCTTGTTTAGATTGAAAAAAATTTCAACCCGATGAATAGTAGCACTTTTATCTTATTTGGTAAATATTGTCCAATCGTGGACCAACTAAGTTCAAAAGATTCATCTCGTGATTTTCAACTAAACTGTGCAATTAGTTATTTTTTTTACCTACATTTAATGCTCCATGTAAGCGGCTAAAAATTGATGTGATTGAGAGAGAGTGAAAAAACTTGGAATTTTGAGGGTAACTAAACAAGGCCTCGGCAAGTTGGCATATATAGTTTATGGCATGGAACCGGCCGGACTGAAGTTGTTCACCGTCGATTCTTGTGGTTTTCCTATATTATATAACACCAAGCTTGGCTGCGTAGGAGCGCTCGCTCGGTAGATCTCGGATCTGATTCCCGCCGTGGTAGTGCCGTAGTGCGGCAGTTCGCCAATACCAAGAGGCGCGCGCGGCATCTGGTGCAAAGCCAAAGCCGCCGAGAACATCCTCAAACGGAAAGGATCCGCTGAAAACTTTTAGGTTATTCGGATGTACAAACGCTGAAGTGCCGAGATTACCTAACACTAATCATACAGAGTACATACCTGTCGCCACCACGACTGCCGATCAATGTTTTGGGTATGACTAGGAAAAATGTCCGTGCATTACTACGGATAACCATATATTAAAAAATATATATATGTCAAGCCACACCTTGTTTCAAATAAGTAGTCTAGATTTCAGCAACTAAAAACATCATTCATTCAGAACTTAAAAGTACAAACGTACCATCCACTCATTCACCACTATCACTAATACAACAAATTGTCTTACCCAATCTCTGTAAAAAAAAGATGGAACAAATCTACGTTGCTACAAAAAATTGACAGCACGCCAGTTCACAATTTGTCAATTCCAAAAGAATCTATAAGAACACGCAAACCGACCCCAATCATTATGATAATTACGCAGAGGACCACCCGAAAAGAAAGCAAAATCGAAATCATAATTGAGAAATTTTACAATGGTTGAAAAAAACATGCACCATTCATTAGACAAGATCGGACGGTGAAAAAATAGAAGGTACCCACCTGAAATTACTTTGAGGTAACAAATAGGTGGGGATAGTAACCAATTAGGTGGGACCAGTACCAAAATAGGTGGGACAACATATATATTTTTGTGCAAGCGTCGCCAGCTAAGCCGGGGACTCATCGGCATTCGGATTCTTCGTGCAAGAGTTATCAGCTAAGCCTGAACCTGAATAAATCTTGTATAAATCTGTTGTCTTGTGTCTCTGTTATCATCTGGTTCATATCACGCGCACCTCCACTGATTCATCTACTATCGTGGATATACCTCTCGATAGACTACCGACCAGATTTCGTCTACCGACCAGATTTCGTCGACACTGACCATGCAGAATAAGTTTCAAAATCTAGAGTAACTACATAGAGCTTGAATAACACTTGTAGCTGATCTTCATTCTCAAGTGGTGTGTACCGATACTTGAAACAAGTTGGCAGCACCTAAAAAAAAATATAATACAAACTGGCATATGTTAATAGCTTCATATACCCATCCAAGATGTTAGAACTGAAAAAGGATCTTACTTTTTTTGGCCATGCAAGATGTTAGCACTAATTAAAGATCATACTTTTTCTTTGCTCTTCCTACCAATCATCACCAGCCACTTTTAGGATCCCTCTATAGGCCAGATGCATTTAAATTCAATGTCTTCCATGTTAGATATTAGATAATTGAGTCTCAGAGTGCTCCATCTATTTTCGGAATGCAAGCAACATGTGCGTGCATTAAATTTAGCCTCTAGGTTAGTGAATCCCACTCTATTCAGATATCTCCTAGATCCAATATTGCAAGCAGCTACTCTTCCAAGCAAATATCTATGAAAATGTTATCCTGGGCTGCATCCCACTTCCCACACTACTCTGCCATTTTCCATCCACAATACAACACATGCTTGTCCAATTGATAGAAAGTCACAAGCTGACATAAATATTTGCTAATAGCAAATTGTAACACTTAGGACATAACAGATGAGTAATTAAACTGATCCTCTGCTATATTATACTCCCTATCCATCCATCCGTTCTATTCATCAAGACTGCTTGCTGTTGGTTGATAAGCTTGGCGGGTGCTGATTTGTTGTGAGAGAAAAATAGTGTATCATAGCTGCTCAGCGCTGAAACCAACAAGCGAACAGGTTGATCAGATCCACGCGTTACAAATTAATTTTCTATTCATTCCAAACATCCGTACTACTGCCACGGATCGATACAGCACCGGCAGCAACTAATTTGGGACATGGAAAATTGCACATATAAGTAAGAAGGATTAGAGGGACGCATAAGTAAAAGAACAAACCTTTAATCAATGGGCTAGAGCAGATCCACGCGTTACAGACCGGCGCCGGCTGGAGTCGTCGGAGGTAGTTGGCGTCGCCGGATCTTGGCGGGGGCAGACTCCTACGCGTGCTCGAGGTGGCTGGGTGAACTCCAAGGATGGCGATGGCAGCAAACTCCAAAGGCGGCGGCGGCGGCGGCGATCCGGCGAGTGACCTGATCCAGCGAGGCTGGCTCGTTTCGCCACCAGCGGCGCGAACCCTAGAATCGGCAGGCGAGGGGCGGCGCACCCGCGAGCCAGGCAGCTCCTCTGTTCTTCCTCGCTTCGAGCTCCTCGGACCTGCGCGCGGATGGGAGGAGCGGAGACGAAAGGAGCGGCGGCGACCTCGGCCCTGTGCGTGTACGGGAGAAGCGGCGGCGCGCGGCGTCTGGGGACGGCAGCGCTGCATCGGGCACGGAGGGAGTGAAGCACGAGCAGAACTCGAGCGGCGCGCGGCGTCTGGGAACGGCGGCGTAGCATGCGTGCGTGCGTGCGGATTAGAATAATACAAACAAGGAAAATAGAAGGAAAGTCATGGGCTGAATGGGACTTCGAATAGAATGTATTCGAATATGGTTTCTCGTTTCCTTTTGGGGTACTGTTTTTATAGTTTTATTAGTTAGACTTACAGTAAAAGATAATTTAACTTCTCCAAAAATAGCCATGGGCATAATTGTCACTTTTAACTATTCTCTCCAATCTACTCGCGGAAAGTGTTATTTTAATAGCTACTACATGCTTTAGGGCTAATTACCACATTTTAAGAGTGCCATCTGCAATAACAAAATTGAGCAGTGTTGGTAAGAAAATACAACACTATTTTAATAGCCACAGCGGAGAAAATACCAACGAAATTCAAACAGACCCTTCATTTGGGAGATCGAGTTGCTTTTTCTAAGAAGCGGCGGCCACGTTTTTATGGCTCGTGCCTTATGAGTTATGACTGGGGCATATCATGTTCACGTCGGTGGTGTTCGGCCTGCAGGGTAACCGATGATGCCCACCAGGTCACCACCCATGGCTTTCGTGCGTTCTATGGAGAGGAAATTGGATGCTGCGGTGCAAAGCTTTTAAAGTTGCCATGTTATTTTACTCTGCTAACGCTGGACTTGTCGTTTTGTGGAGCTCTGGCTGGCTCCAGCTTCTACTTCATCTTCAGTACAGTACTGCGAGCTGTAGTAGAGTTGTTGTACAAGCAACGAGTCTTTTTAGTACATTTTCAAAAGGGAAAAATGGGTCGTGTAGCATTAAAATATCAAATTATCCGTAAAATAACATCGAAAGTTTGCGCTACATAGGGAAGAAAACGGTACGGATATTTTTTAACCGTATTCGAGACCGAATCCATATAAAGGGGTCGAGATTTGTCTGAGCTTATTCAACACTGTTTTTCAGCTATGGTACAGTGTTTTTCTCCCACAATATTTCAACATAAGCATCAGCATAAGCCAAATTTCAACGTAAACGAACAGGGTGATTCAATATCCGATACCGTATCCGTATCCGAATACTTAAATCACATATTTATGATGTCGATATCAATCGTGTCTTATTCGGCATAGTTGACACAAGGCCTGTTCGCTTGAACTACTTTTCAGCTGAATCAATCTATTTTAGCTTATTCTTCCTCACATAATACTATTGAATCAACCAAAACCAGTCGCCTTATATAAACAGCCGAATAGACTCGTTTTCATCGCTAGCGCAGCTATTAAATACCACCGAAAGATGGAACCGTCGACTGAAGGTCGCTCCTTCCTGCGCCTCGCCAGGATGAACTCGCTCGAGTGCGCCTACGCACTCGTCGGCTCCTTCAGCGTCGTCTTCGCCTACATCCTCAGCGCCGTGCCGAGCGTCTACTGCGCGTCGGACCCGCGCTACATGAAGCGCGAGAGATCGCCAAGTACTGCTACCTGCTCGCCGGCATGTTCTCCGCGGCGCTATTGTTCAACACAGTGCAGCACTTGTTCTGGGACACACGGTCGGCGAGAACCTCACCAAACATGTGCATGAGAAGATGTTCCCCGCCGTCCTCCGCAACGAGAACGGCAGCGCCCGTCGCCGCCGGGCTCACACTCGCCGCCCAGAACGTGTCCGTGGTGGCGGTGGTGCCGCAGGAGCCGTTCATGTTTGCGGCGAGCATCCATGAGAACATGGCCATCTTTCTGGTTCACGGCGAATGCTAGTTTAAGTTCACGGTCCGATCTTTCAGTGGTATTTTACGGAGACACACTTTCGGTAGTATTTTACGAAGATCACGTTCCTTCGATGTTACACAGCCAATTTTCCGTTTTCAAAATGAGCTTAAGCGAGCAAAGGCTTGACTCCGGCTCCTAAGTTGCTTGCTCTGAGTCGTGGGCCGTGCCCTGTGTTCGATGATGATGTACACACTACTAATGCACAGTACTCCCATACAGCGTGTGTATGTACATACTCAGTACGTACCTAGTATACTCAGTACGAGTAGCAGAGACCTGATGCGGTCTTGTGTTTGGAATACTCGGACTAGGACTCTTGTAGCGCAGCAGACTGCAAACTGCAGCACAGACCACGAGCCTTTCTGCCCGGCTAATCCCATCATTCCACTGATCATTGGTCCCTAACAATCTGGGCCGAAAGAGACGGAGGTCATCAGCGTCGTGTCGTGTCCGACTCAGAGCCTGCCTGGCCCATTACAATTGTTATTATCATTACTACGAAAGCCGCTGTAATAATAAATAAAACAAAACTTAATAGTGGTCCATCCCTCAATCACCAAGCCCGTGTTTAGTTAAAAAAACTTCATAAAAAGTGCTACAATAACTATTACGTCGAATTTTGCGATACGTGTATGGAGCATTAAATGTAGACAAAAAAAATAAACTAATTGCACAGTTTGGTTGAAAATCGCGAGACGAATGTTTTAAGCCTAATTAGTCAATGATTGAGCACTAATTACTAAATAAAAACGAAAGTGTTACCGTAACAAAATTCTAACTTTCCCCTCGACTAAAACACGCGCCAAAATGAAAATAACAAAACGGTTCAGGACTCCAGAACGGGTCGGCGGTTAATTAGGCCGCCAAATTGCCGCGCCGCGGCGAGCGGCGAGCCATCCTTCCCAGCCGGCGTACAGGTGCAGCCAGCCTGCCCGGAGCCGCTCTTGGCGGTCGGCGTTCTCAACGTCGGGAAGCCTGTCCAAATGTCGCCGATCGGGGTGGCGGGCGGGGAAAGCAGTTCGAGATGTGGGGAAAAGGCGGAAAGCGCAGCGCTGTCCAGGAAGGAAGTGGAAGGCATCTTGTTCTCGAGGTCGTCAGGGCGTCGGTTTCGTTTCGTGGCTGCATGTGACGATTTTTGGCCGTTTCGACGAACGAGGCGCATTCATTCACCTTCGTCGTCTCCGCTGCTGCCATGCCATCCGTTGACAGCCGGTGTGGACGCGTAGAGCACGTACGGAGTAGGGGCACCTTTCTTCCCGTGGTATTCACACAGGCCCTTGAGTACCTGCCTTCATCGGCATGCATGATGGAGGAGCAGACTGCATCCTCTGGTGGGTGCATGCCAAGATTTGCAGGCGTTTAGAAATGATGGCACGGATCGACCGGGCAGAGATCGCTGTACATGCCGCAAAGTGTGTAGCAAGTGGTGGAACCGTGAGCCCGTGAGTGGTGACAAGACGAAAGGGAAGAAAAGAAAGACGTTCTCAGCTGCGAGGAAGGGTGAACCCAACCGAACCGAGGCCTTTTTCTTTGCATTGCATACCAGCTCTGCTCTAGTGGCTAACCACCGGACCACGACACCGTGCTCGTCACTCTGCTCTGCTGCTCACTCACTCCCACTCGTCGGTCGTCAGTATTCTGGCTACGAGAAGCGCAGTACTGTGTGCGTAGGATAGGCCACGGACACCGCGAGTGGAAGTCGCTGGAGAGATGGATGGAGGGGCGATTATTGGGTGCATCATGTCATGCGTCCATCCAATCCACTGAAGGCTGAAGGACTGAAGCTTCTTCTCCTTGTATGGGTACTAGTATCAGGCGCGCGCCTTCGCGCGCCCGTGCAGCAGTATCTGGGAGCCACTACATATCTTTCGGATGATTTTTTCAGTCCATTAATCAGATTTATATCCAATCATTACATGATGCCTAGTTTCCTGAAAGCAGAGCAAAATCTGGTAGATAAAGGAAGGCAATTACACCCAGATTTTACCGAAAAATAAAACAATAAAGAGTGAATGAAATTACAACAATCGACAACCAGATCTAATCAAATATGTGACCTCCTCACGTGTAGCAATAATTCCACCATCAGCTTTTATATGCAGCAGAGAGAAAATCTTGCAAAAATAAGTAAATACTCATTTGACTAAAAGAGATACAAATGAAATGAAAGATAGAATAATCAACATTAATGGAAAATACATTGTTATGGTCACGCTTGATGTTCAAGTTCACGTGATGAGCTCCATCTAAATTTGATATTAAAAAATCATACAGTTATAATTTGCAAAAGCTATCATATGAAAAAACCGAGATGCCAATTACTAAAACTATTTACCTATGTACACAAAGAATTAGAGATCAAAAAATCTTGAAAAACTAACATGCCGAGATAGCTCCTTCCATTTTTTTTCGAACCTACTCACCGAATACTTGTTCTAGCCGCTAATCAAGAAAACCGGTTTGATGCAATGGCGATAGATGAGAGAATAGTGAAACCGAGTATAGGCAATCTAATATTAATAAATCGAATTTGTCTTTGACACAAAATATTAAAACACCGACACTCAAAAAAAACATAATAGAGTATTCACTATTGCATGAAAGTGACCTTCACAATTTTAAGCATCCCGATGCACCATTCCAACTGCATCACAAATTACTCGACTATTTTACTTCTATTTAGTTCTTCGAAACAGAGTTTTTGAAATGAACCAAAGCGTAAGTACAGAACACAAAAAAAAACTGGTAGGCGAGAGGTTCAAACCTCTTAGTCTGCAGTTAGTCACGGCAAAAGGAAAAGGAACCAAATTGCAACCAAATCAAAGGATTTGACTAATATTGCTGTTCTTCTTACCTAAAAGACGGAAGCGACTAACATGGCCATGAAACCGGTACACCCCAACGCAAAAAAATAAGAATGAACTCAAAACTTATTAAGCTGAAACTAATAGCAGACATTTATCTTGCTCGAACTAATAAGAACATTAACTGTAGCATGAAAGGGATATCAAATGTTTCTCTATAGAGTCAATCTTACAAAAAAAGAATCGGTGTACAACTCTAAGTAGGAATCAACTCTAAGTCGTCGTTATCCTCGTGACTTTTTTTTTTGTTGTTTTGGCTCCCCTCATGACCTTTTTTTTTATTGTTTTGGTCCCTACTCATGTGTGTGTACAAATATCTGTCTTAGTAGTTAAGATGAGAAGCAACTTCATTTGGGAAGCCGCTTCAACAAATCTTTTGAACCTAGCCTAAAAATATTAGACTTTGCCTTAGGCGCAAAGACAAAATCGTGAAGACTCATTTGGATGGGGTACATAAAAATGTTAGGATGGATGTTTCTTTTGTTAAAAAGGAAAAGCTATTTTTCTTATAGCGCAAAGAACCTTCCTTATTCGTAACGCCCCCTGTTGATATAATAAGATTAAGGCTATGAAAGCCAACAATGGCAGTATGATATACATACGAAAATGTTTGGGCTATGTCTACATGAATTGTGCTACTTGAGCAGAGACCAAAATTGGAAGCCTCATCATTTTAATATAGCATTCCACTATGGTTAGTTTATAAAAAAAAGAGCATCATCAATGAAGCTAAATCATTTTGTGAAACACAGGTTGGTGGTTGGTGAAAGAATTCAAAGGAGAATACGTAGCATATTTTTTAGTGTGATAGGTTGCATGGAAGTCTCTAAATAACCAATTTCAGATTTGAGCTGACGATCTAAAATAAAGGGAACTAACTAAAAAATAGATGTGAAGCATGTATTTTACCTTCGTGAGCTTACATCTTGAGGTCGAGTGATCCAAGCGATCCGAGCAATGATGATTCACTTCTTTAGCATTTGAATAGAATTAGAGTTTTCGTAGTCTTTTGACAGGAAAATGAAAGCACGTTCTCAAGTGATATATTGTGCACTCACTGATTGCATAAATCTGTTAGTTTGTGATAGAGCGCAGGTCTAAGCATTGGGGTAATAATCATATTAGACTCCAACAGGTGATAATATTTTTTATCATAACCTGCTGATGCAATGCAACTTATACGCAACAATCTTATGCGATGACCATAAAGGAAATTACCTATCAGTTGGCAAAATTGTCTGAACAGAGATCCTTTCCAAGCATTACATATAGCTTCTTCTGAGTTTCTGTACATAATAGAAACAAATATGCAGAGGATAATAATCACTATCGAGTATAGTAACTTTTAGTTGGTCAAAGTCTTCGTATGGATTAATTGCTGAAATTACATTCTCACTAATACCAACATTTAAGAATAAGAAAAATAACAGAGAACTTGCAAATGTCTCTTAACAATCAGATGCCACCAATAATGAAAATTAACTATTGACCAGAGCTAATTTGGAATAACACTAAAATTGTATGTTTGGAACTATTTATTGGCCCTGGGTCCATTTTTATGTGCTACATTGTTGTATTTGTAAGCTTTCTTTCTACAAATACTGAAACAAATAGGCAAAAAGTTCATCAAAACCCATATATCTCTTCTCTAGGGATACTCTTCACCAACCTCAAGTAATCAAAACGAAATTTGAGTAAACAACTTGCAGAAAACACTGCACTTCTTTGACTTTTGAACCTTTTCAAACACCAAACACCAAAAACAATCAGAAGGGGAAGGTACCAATGTTAATTTGCAGATCCTTCTTTTAACTTGTGTTTTGTCCAATGCGGGACCAAGATTTGTCCCCGACGGGGTCAAAGCCTATTGCTCTTATGAATTCATCAATTACTCTCGAAAGCGTTTTGCATCCACTTTTAATCAAGTTGGTTCTAACTCGAAAGGAATGATGGCGAGTCCATTGCAATTAATAGATAGTGACCAAGTTGACATGTGCACAACCAAAGGAAATTGAGAAGTCTATAAACATGAGCACAAGAAAAAATAAAGAACAATAATAATTGCAATAGGAAAGCATAACCTGTCTATGTAGTTTTTTTGTTATGCAATGAGCATACAGAATGTTACCGTTGACTATTTCTATTGTCCAAGAATAACGACAACACGCTATGGGCTGAGAGATGGATCAATATAGGACTGAATTGTAAATGTTTAATTGCGCAATACAGGTATGAAACTAAAATGGTTCATGGATCTAGTAATATCATGAATCGAAGACCTAGGAAAAAAAGTATGGGTCCTTTACTCATCCCCGACATGAAGATAGCAATACAATGAAGAAAAAAAGCCGGCGCATACATAGAAGAATCTTTAGAATAATAGACTATCCTTGGCATACACAAGGTCCTCAGAATATGTTCAATCAGCTACACAAGCATATGTCGCTTACATTTATGGTTATGGAGATCATGGTGGTCTCCTCTACTTCAGCCTTTTTGGGATTAGTTCATGACAATGGAGATCATGGTGGTCGGCTCTTCTTCAGCCTTTTTGGGATCAGTTCATGGCAACCTTCATTGGGACTCCCTTGGATAAGCGCACAAAAGGATAGAAGAGGCCTAGGAAAAGTATATACATGTAAATCTGAAGTGGGATCCAAAGAGATATTGATCAATGACAAACCATTTGTTTGAGGCTCCAATATGTGCCGCTGCTCCTAATGTTTGATTTGTCGATTGTTAATATCTATGGTTTTTTTTGTGACCGAAGAAGCTAAAGAGGAGAACGTTATTTACTAACATTACGAATAGAGCGGTAAGTATACTTGAAGCAAAGTGATTTTAATATACAAACACCAAGTCCACGACGAAGGTTCTAAATAGGTGACTTTTTGCTATGTCTGAGAGAACACGAGATGGTAAGGCAATGGCAGGTGTCTTTGAGTTGCAAAAGAGAACACGAGATAGCAAGGCAACGGCAGTGTGTCTTTGAGTTGCAAAATGTAACCTTACGCGTGGCGGCAAAAAAATGAAGCGGCCATGCCATCTTGTTTCGGTGGCACCACCCCTGCGAGGAACATAATCAATCAAGAAAAAAAAGGGAAAGAATTTGTATCGATTAAGCGTGGCCATCCCTTTTGTCCAAGAAAGCATAGTTTTAGCATAACTACAAAGTAAGATTACCTATGGATATCGAACTAAGAATCAAACTGGTAGACAGGTTTTGGAATTAGAAATTAGCAATGTGAGGTAGCTGCGACTTCCTATGACAAAAGCAGAGCATGCAAAGCACCGAGAGGCTGAAATTTGTTTAAGGAATTTCATTTGAATAATTCCAAAGAATGGATATAATTCGAATTAGATGGTCGCCGAGGTATCATTTGTCTCTCGACATTTATTGTTAATTAATAGAAAGCAGATTACTCTTTAGAAGAATGTAAGCATGCATAAATTTGCTCTAGCCCATAGTAGAATATGAAGTTGGCAAAATAGAACCACATATTCTCAAAAAAGAGCGTAGCATATGCAATAGTAATCTACACATCATACAAAGAATTTGTGGATCACTCAAAAATATTAGGTTCAACACACCAACAGGATGAACCAATATTCAGACACCACCAATACAGTAGGTTTGGCCAATTTCGTTGGATCAAACTGAAAGCTATAGTAAATCACCAGAAAGATGGATATATGTAAGTAATTCAACCGCACGACAATTCAATTACCAATCGAGAATAGATGGAAGCCACATCCGCGCACATTGCCCTGGGTCATTGGCTCCCACTACAAATCGAATAGGTGTGTAGATGATCGGTCCTTTAAATGGTTGGGCAAGTTAGCAAAAAAATTCATAGAAGCTCATATAAGGATAATTGACATAATTGAGCCAATACTCTCTCCATAACTAAGTCGACCATGACATACATCTCGACCTTTCATTATGACATTTAGGGAAACAAAATGTCGAATTTGAAGTACTGAAAATCTAATGTCGAATTGGCTCTTGGTTGGTACCAAGAAATCGACACGATAAAATTTCGCATGGCAATCGCTAATAACTTGGTGATGAGAGCACATAGTAAAATTAGGCGGTCCATAAAATACAATATTGATGTGCGGAACAAATGTGGCTCATAGGATATCCCTAACTCAATATCTTTGTAGTAGTTGAGGCTGGTCATTACCATAAGTATTACTTGCCCATGGAAAGCTAAAGCCAAATGAGCAGGAATAATTATTCTTTTGGAACATTGCATATCAAGAAACTTTAACTCTGAATTTTGTGAGGAAAAATGCATGGCCATATATAAGCAGCATGTGTCCCCCAAATCGACTAAATAAATTGGTTTCAATTCAAGAGCTAATGGATTCTTCTTAACTAAACGATCTGAGCTTTTTCTGCGTTGTTTTGAGAAAAAAAAAAAGAGCTAAGCTGATTGAGCTTTGGAATGGAAGCCATCAATTCGTGTAATCAAGAACCCATTTTATTCATAAATTTTTCCATGAGAACTCTTGAATCCTCTCTTTTCTAATCACGAAACACAGGAAAGGGAGATGGAGGGAAAGTAGCTAGGGGGCATCAGCAGAGACACGGATTCGGAAGGGTTGCATTCATGGGACTGCTTGAATCATAGTTGTAGTTCCGCTCGCCAATTTTTGCCTTGGTTGAGGGATGTGAGAAACATGAGCGTCAAAGTTTAGACATGGTAAAATGACAGGAAATTTATAAGGAAAAATATTTATCGAGTTTCTATTTTTAATACCCAAACAACTCAACTGAGATACTACATGAAATAGAGGAGCAATATGAATTGGAGGTTACCTTGTTTGCTAAATGTGAATCAAGCACTCCAATTATACTCTTCCCGATCGCATTTGTTGGCCATATAAAAAACAAAAGGAACTATTAGGCTAGGTAAAATTACGGATAGAAAGACTAATGGAATTAGGGATCAATATGATATATCATGTGCAACTAAATAAAATATCATGGTCGTAAGAGTGCTAACACATACGAGAGTGAAATCCATAAGCTTAGTTGAGTTGGTCTACTTTCATTGGTGTAGGTCTATATCAAGGCATACAAAACTTCACATTGTTGTTGAAGAGGCAGCCACGATGCCGAACCTGCGTGGTTCCTATTCAAGCAAAAAAAAGCAAAAACACCTTGCTCCATATTTCTTCAAGGCTAACCAAGAACTCTAAATCAAAAGGACAACAAAAGAAACAAAGTTAGCTCAAGCTCGTCAAGACCGAGATTCACTATTGGAAGTAAATTGACATGAAGAAGCATGTCTACCTCAGATCCCTAGCGAGTAGGCAAGCTACATAGTATTTAATGAAAACACATAGGACATGGTTGGTACCATATAAGTGTAAGTGAATGCCTTATCTAGAAAAGGAAGGAAAATAATGAAAACACATAGGACAAAATACTTTTCCATCATAAAATGAAGGCAACAAAATATATGTTGACGTACATAAATTAGAAAGGCGCAACATGTAATCTGTTTGCCCTAAGATATTTTTTGAGTGGCATGAGGCGCGCCACCGTGTAAAGGAACACTCTATATAAAGGGCCTTATGAAATAAGAGGCAGTCTACAACCAAGCCATAGTAGTAGAGTATTTGGACGTGGTGGTCAATAGAAGTAGGTAGTACTCAATATAGCAACCATTGTTAAGAGAAGAAAACCTCTAGAATTTCATGGTATCTTTAAATAAAATTATTTCGTCCTATTATCTTGTATTAAATACATCTACAAACATCAATGCATAATGGTAAAAAATATTTTATACTAACCGCATACACCCCTTAACCATGGACTTTTTTAATGAATAGTGTGGTCTTTGAATGTTGTCTCGGAAAAGGTCTCGAGCACTGGAACATTTTAGTATAAATTTGGTAAAAATAAATAAATACAAAGTTGGTGGCTAAATAGTAAACTAAATGTGGAATTGAAACAAAATGAATAGAGAACTCAGATAAATAAAATATGTCCAAGGGGCTGCGTACCTCAGATCGTTGCTCAAATCATTGCTGGCCGACACTTCAGTAGCTTCATTCCTTCCGAAATGGGCCGGGAACCGGAGCTAGGGTTTTCCTGTAGCAAAGATAGGTAGGGTTTGTAGGAAAAATAGATAGTGTTTTTAGCAAGCCAAGGAGAGGAGGAGCAAGAGAGAGAGCGGCTTCACCTGGAGCTCTCGCGCCTGAAGCCGTCGCGTGAGGTTTGGTCGTGCGGTCTTGCCGCTTGACAGCCTCGGCGCTGGACCCGGCCAGCCCGGCGGCCTCCCCACGTCGGGTGCTGGGGCGCGCTTCAAGATCAAGGCCGGGTCCGTCCGCGTACCAGACTCTTCGCTGCCAATGTGTGGGCAGCCCTAAGCTTGCAGCCGTGTGCAGCACCCTCGACTGCTGGCCTTGAGAGAGACAAATGTCGAGATCAAGAGAGGAAGGATGAATAGAGGAGTGGGGAAGGGAGGAAGGATGAATAGATGAGCGGGAAGGGGAGGCGGGGCGAGTCATGGCGGCGTGGAAAGTGAGGAGGAGTGGCGGAAGACGGACGGGAAGGAGAGGCGTCGGGGTCGGGGGGGAGGGAGCGGTGCAAGGGAAAAGCGTGGGAAGAAGAGGAGCGGAAGGCGGATATATATCTGTTTCAATGGATCCAGATCGGTCGAAACCTAAAGTCGACGGATTTCGAAGAAGCTACCCCAAATCATAGGGAGGTGAACAAAAGCGGCCGCGGAGCGGTGTAGAAGCTAGGCATGTGAGAATCCGATTGAGCAGATCTGGTCCATCGAACCCGAGATTCAACGGTAGTTTTTTTTTTTTGGTGACGTGGACGGTGGTTCCTTCGGGAAACCACCGCGGGCTTGTTTAGGTAAAAATGGCTGGGGCATCATCGGGTCCTTTGCTTCGAGTGCACTGTAAGTAGTGCACCCGCTTGCAATTTGCATGCACGAGTGCAGGCGGATAAGGTACACGCAAAAATCATCAGAGGCCCATACATGCGCATTCGTGGGACAGGATCAGTCTAGTCTGAGATTTGTTACCTGTTTTATTACTATCTCCATCTACAAAAGAATAAAAATATAGCATCCATGTGATCGTGCCCATCAAAGTAGTTCAAGTTGAATCAAATTTATAGCGAATAATAGCTCCGTCCACAAAAGAATGAAACTATAGCATCCATGCGATCATGCCCATCAAAGTAGTTCAAGTTGAAACAAATTTATAGCGAATAATATTTACATTTATATCCTCAAATCGGTTTATTTTAAAAGCATATTCGATAAATATAATCTAATGGTACTTTTGGTCAAATATTAGTAGTATTTTTTCATAAAATTTTCATCAAATTTAAAAGAATTTTATTCCTCAAAAAGGTATAATTACATCCTTTTCTTGGAGGCGGAAGTAGTAGGAGTATTTCTTATGGGTTACCCATTTAGCAAGATCCTACTCTAAACAAATAGTGTCAAGTCAAATTTAGAGATGCCTCGCAATTAACCGTTATATCACTTATCTGTGTGTGAAACCATTTCTCAAAAAAAGAAAGAAAGAACTTGAAACAATTTGTTCAGGTTTCATCAAAAAGAGTCTAACGGTTCAGCTAGTGTTCAGGTTTTATCTGCGAGTAGTAACTTGAGAATAGGCGGTTAATATTTTTTTTCTATTTGCTGGTTAGCTCACTTTTTAAAACTTTGGTTGGTTTCACGGACTAAGCTTGAGCTCTTGTCACGTCATATGTTTGATACTAATTTAAAATATTAAATATTGACTAATTATAAAACTAATTGCATAGATTAAATTAATTTACAAGACGAATCTATTAAACCTAATTAGTCCATAATTTGATAATGTGATGCAACAATAAACTTGTGCTAATGATGGATTAAGTAGGCTTAATTGATTCGTCTCTTCTGCATTTAGTTTTGTAATTAGCTCATATTTACTTTTCCTAATTAGTATCCAAATATGGGATGTGACAAGTATTAAACTTTAGTCTCTAGATCTAAATACCCTCAAGTTGGGTACTCCCTCTGTTACAAAAAATCTAGATTTCATAGGATTGTACATTAGTAGTAAGTTGTAGCTATTATGTTAACGCGCCCTAACGCATGGCAATCTGGCATCTTGCATAAGCCAAGAGTACTATTTTATGTACTAAAGTATGTACTACTAGTAGCTAACTTGACGCGCTTCTGTTCGTTGGTTGGTCTTTGGTCTTTGGTTTAAATTAGTTGGTCTTTGGTTTTTTTAAGAGAAAACACCAGATTAATTTGGTTGATTTACCGACTGAAACCAACAAACGAACAGACCGAAGACGGTGACACTATGCCAACTCATATTATCAATTGGCTGCAACAGTGATCGCAAGCAAGGCTAATAATTTAGCCATGCCGAAGACGGTGACACTGTGCCAACTCATATTATCAATTGGCTGCAACAGTGATCGCAAGCATTTATATATTAAAAATATTAATATTTATGATATATAATTAGTATTATTGATATATATTTAAATCTAGTTTTTTAATAAATTTATTTAGAGATAAAAATATTACACATATTTTATATAAATCGAGTCAAGTTTCGAGCACACGAATCCGCGAGGACTGCGACGGAGCGAGTATCACGGCATCCAAAGCGAGGAAGACGGGGACCCAAACGTCGACCTGCAGCCTGTAGCTGGCTGGGAACAGGCTGCATGGTGGGATTCAGGCCTTGTCTAGTTTTCAAAAATTTTTTTGTCTCCTACAATAAAATAACATGTTTAACACATGCATACAGTACTAAATGCAGATGAAAAAAAACTAATTGTACAGTTTTCAGCAAAATCGTGAGACGAATATTTTAAGTCTAATTAATCCATGAAAAGCCTTAAGTGCTACAGTACCCGCACATGTGCTAATGACAGATTAATTAGTATCATTAGATTCGTCTCGCAGTTTTCTGATGGGTTCTGTAATTTGTTTTTTTATTAGTATTCAAAAACCCCTCTCAACGTCATTCCGACACATCCGACCACTCAGCCGGGCTACTTTTTCTGATGTACTACCGCCTTCAATCTGTCTGCGTGGCACGTCATCCTAATTCGCACGAGATGTGAGACACTACTGCCGTGGCCGCGGGTGTCGCGGGAAGTGGCGTTGGGTAGCAGGAGCACGCATGGGCCCAACCCAGGCACGGGGAAAGAAAAGAAACTTTCGGCGCGCCCCAGAGCGCAGCGGGGAGCCGAGCAGCGGTGCAGGGCCAACCGGCCACGGGCAGCGTGGTTCATGCGGGTGCGCGCACGCGGCACGCAGCCGCGGCGCCCGTGCCCTGCGCGGCACAGGGACGGGAGAAGCGGAGCGCGGCGGTGCCAGACCCAGACGGCAGGCCGCAGGCGCGTCTCTCGCGTGTCTTTGGGCGCCGCGGTTTCCGAGGAGCAGCGTATCGAGCCCCGCGCGGGCAGGCCAGCGCCAGGCGAAGCGAAGCGAAAGTGGAAAGACGGGGCCTCGATCGGCTGGTGGCTTTCTGCCGTCGGGGACAGGCGGACAGCCACCCACAGCCGCAGGCGGCAGTGGCAGAACTGGCAGGCGGCAGGCCACGCCCCGAGCCCCGACGCCGTTTATTTAAAATGAAAGCTGCCCTGCCGTGCCCACTGGCCAGCCGCAGCCCGCCTCGTCGCCTCCCCGAACGCCGACACGTCCGCCGCCCGCGCCGGAGCCGCGTGCCCCCACCACACCCCACTCGCGCGCCGGACGACCCGCGTCTCAGGCCTGCGGGATGCAGCCGAGCTGCCCGCCGCTGCTGGTCCTCGGAGCGAATGGGCCTCCGTCGGCCTAGGGGAGCGCTGCGCTGGGCCTGTTCCCGTCCGCTTCCTTCACTTTACTGCTGCCGCTTCTCCCGCTGACGCTGAGCTCCGGCGTCCGGCGCTTGCTGCGCCTTGGCATGTCGCCCCACCCCCACCGTACAGTACGGATGCAATTTCTGCTCCACGATAACCTGCCTCAGTGCCTGTCCCCCGTCACGTGACCGCCGGCGTGGTCTCGCTCGCGCAGCACGGGCCATCGGGGACCTTGCTAGTCTCACTGACGCCTGACGGAGACGGACGGTACCGCTAGTCTCACTGGCTGCCCAGAGCAGTGAGCAGAGTTTATGCGGTCACAAACAGGCTGGTGTAGTGTACGAGCAGGCGGTGGTGTATTGGAACTTGCCCATGTAAAGCCCATACTGTGGCCCACCTTTCCCGGGCTGACGGTTTAGACGTGGGCTGCCTGGATCAATTCCTTTATGGGCCGGGCTGTGAAATAAGAAAGGAAACCGTTCCATGGCACCGACGCAGACGTTGCTGGAAAAGAAGAGACTAGACTAGACGGGCGTTCTGCTTTTTTTTTCAAAGCAAAGAAAGAACAATGCTATTTATAGGCGGGAAAACATTGGGTGCAAATCACCCTCTCGGTGCAATCATGAAAACCCTTCAAAAAACCTACTTAGAGGTTTTCAAAAATTATGAAATGATGCACATCCATAATTCATCCATAGATGTACGTTGTAACAAAAGTTGGGTTTTCATGATTACACCGAGAGGATGGTTTGCACCAAATATCAAACGGACATTTTAGTTAGAGCCAAAGAAAGAATTACAAAGTCTACATTACATCAAAGAAATAACTCCACTTTGGGAAGGTAGCAGACCATTTTTTTTTTTTGGCGACTGAGAAACTAGCAGACTTGTGCGCAGGCTGATCTACTCCTTGTCCAAAACTCTCCGGTACCAACATTAAGCAAAACTTTCAAAAAAAAAGCAATTGCAGGAACTGCTTAGACTTTGGCGTTGATAAAAGGTACTCAATTTTATTTCGTTCCTCTTTCCATAAGGCCCATTGGATTTAAATCAAGGCAGGCCTGGTCTGCAGAACCAACAGCAGTAGTTTTTGGCCTTATGGAAAGATGAGCTGTCCCTTGTATGCTCTCAAAGATCTGCCCACTACAGGTCAACCAAATTGACCGACACATAATGATGATGATTTCCATGAAGAAAGGCTTATCTATTTGTCATCTCAAGACTCAAGGCCTCCAGGTTCTAAAATGGAGATAGGTAAAGGTTTGTTTGTAAATGCATAACACTCCAACAATCCTTTGCAAAGGGACAATCAATGAAAAGATGTTGGGCTGCTTCATCTGCTTGGGAGGTTCTGAGAACACAATGATAGTCCTCAAGTTCCATGTTTTTCCTTTTCAAGAGTTCTCTTGTGCTTTGCCTGTCTTTTAGGAGGAGCCAAAAGAAGACCCGATGATTATCCTTGTAAGAACTTATCCAGAGTCACTTGTAAGCTGGGTGGATTGAAGCATGTCCACTTAAGTGAGAAAGAAACTAGTCAGAACTTATCCGATGTTTATTCTTGCAGGTGCAGGAAACATCAGTCCGGCTCATGATGCATTGATGGCAGAAACAATATGGCTTGTATGAAGGCTCTGGAGGCAGCTGAACAACTTGGGATCTCTTTGATTGAATTAGAGACAGATTAAGCCAGCTAAAAGAAACGATCGCAACGGGCTCAGGGGATGTGGCTCTATGTGGAGGTTTCTTTCGAGAAATTTGTGAACTCTTGCTTGATCAGTTTAGCTGCTCTAGAATTTTGAATGTACAAAGATTCTACAACTTGTCTGCTCATGAGCTTGCTTGGATTGGCATGTGCTGGGACCCGGGTCGGTCATGTGTATGGACAGCCCACGACACAGCTGCGTATGAGCCTCTCAATATAAGGTCCTAGAGCCAAAGTTGAGTATAAAACAACAACAACAACATGCCATCTCTATGCGCGAAAATTACTCAGACTTAATTTTACACTCAGTCGGATTGAACATTCTAATTCCATACTATCTTGGCTGATTTGTCAATTAAGATTATATATTTTCACAAAATGTAGTAATACGTAAGTAAACAACAAATATATGCCCCCAAACTCTTATTGACTAGGCTATGGTATCGTCCTACCATTGAGCCTTGGCTGTTGAATTTCAGTAGTTCTATAAGTACTACGTCCATTCTATATTACAGTTCACTCTATTTTTGTTGTATAAGCCAAACTTGTCTAATTTTGAAAAACAAAAATTTATAGACAAAAGGCACTAACATCTATAACATTTATTTATTTAAAAAAATATTTTGATAGTGCATTTGAATTTATAGATGTTGGTGTATTTTTCTAGATCAGAATTAGAAATTTTTGGCTTAAAATAAAATTAAAGAGAACTATAATTGTATAAATGATAAAAAAGATTACTTAAATTCTTAATCATAGGTTCCTGAGCAGATGATTAAACCCACGTTCCAAACGCTGATAGCAATGAACGAGGCGACACATGCACGCATGAAGGGCATGTTTGGATGAAGCCCTGGGCTAAAATGCCTGGCCTGCAACCTTGCCTGTAGCCTGCCTGGAATGTATTTGGTTGGAACCCTGAGATATTTGCCTGGGAAGCACTTGCCTGTGTCACTTGCCTGCCACCAGGCGATAGAAATCGGTCGCCTGGCTTCTCAGTCAATCTGCCTGGACATATAATAAATGCACTAATCTCTTTCCTCTGCTCAAGGCTCAAGAAAGATGTGACGGACTCAATATTTATTTAAACACAGGAACTTGCTGAACCAAACGCTGCCTGCTCTTCCATTCACACAGGCAAGATATCAGGGCTTCAACCAAACAAAGCTATGAAATCAGAGTATGCCTGACCAGGCAATTTTGCCAACCGTAACAGGCAGGTCACAGGCAACACAAATGCCCAGGGTACAAACCAAACATACCCGAAGTCCGGTGTGACGGTGTGGCAGCGCCGCAGGAATTTGAACAATTGTACTAGTAAACAATACATTCATAGGTTCCATTGATTCAGGCCGTGCAGAGCTCGCGCGAGAAACCGACGCGGCCATTGGCGACGTCAAACAGCACACGGTGGTTCTGCTGCTGCATGCTGGCGAGCACGTTGAGCGCCGCGTCGACGCCGTCCGCCGGCCCCGCCGCCATCGCCAGGCACGCGATTCCGCCCGACGAGCTGCGGATCACGACGTTCTCCTCGGGCAGCGTCACCGACACCTGCCCGTCGAACACGAACGTGATGGTCGGCACGGAGACGGTCACGTTGTAGCACGTGTCGAAGCCGCCGAGCGGGCTAGCCACGGGCGCCCGCACCCTGTGCCGGAACGCGTCGCGCACGGCGGCGTACACCGGCACGGACAGCCGCGTGAACATCGTCCCGGCGTCGACGATGGTGCCGTGGCCGCTGGCCGGGTCGAACGCGAGGGCCGACGCCGGGACCGGCACGGGCTTGCCGCCGACGCGGATCCCGACCATGTTGACGTAGTAGAGCGAAGGGCGGCGCGGGTTGGACAGCAACGGCGTCGTCTTGATCCGCTTCGGTTGGCCAGCGGGCCCGAGCCTGAGCGTCCCGGAGAAGTTGGAGGACTTGTAGCTCGGCAGGCAGTAGGAGAAGACGGAGCCGTACACGTCCTTGGTCTGCGACAGGAACGAGAGCGGCCCGCGGCCGAAGCCGACGAGCCCCTGTGGCGGCACGGAGTTGCCCGTGACGACGTGGAGGCACCCGAACGTGTATGCCGCCACGACGTCGTCGAGCGCGAGCGCGTCCTGCCCGAGCAGCGCCTGGAACGTGGACGCAGCGTACGACAGGTTGAACGCGCACGACGCGCCGGCCCCCCCGGGGCACGACGGGGTGGGAACCTGCGAGCACTGCGGCGAGCCGCAGCGCACGGGGCGGTACGTGGACGACCGCGTCGGGTCGAACGACGGCGCCGGCGCCGGGGCGCAGCCCGCGCAGGCGGTGCACGGCACCCACGCGGCGTCGTTGCTGGGGTCGATGGCGACGAGGAGTTGCTGCGCCGGCGTGCCGAGGCGTGCGCGGGCGACGTAGCTGGGGATGCTGAGGAGCTGCCGGCCCGGCGCGATCGGCACGAACGAGCGGTGCGGCCCTTTCTTGGCGGCGTCAGTGGCCAGAGTTGGCCGGGGCCCCGCCGCGAGCATGGCCACGCGCGCCGCGTCGGACGCCGACTGCGCGGCGAGGGTGGCCGCCCATGCGGTGACCGGTGCCCCGGGCCCGGCGGTGGGTGGCACGGAGTGAGGAGAGCGCGCCAGGAGCAGCGTCGAGCTGCGCACGGCAGTGGAAGGGGCCAAGAGGCTGGACAAGAGCACAAGGAGGAGGACGAGGACCGTCAGCCTCAGCGGCGACATTGTCGTTGGTAGCTCCGAGCAAGCAGTTTCTCGTAGGATCGGAGGCAGTAGGGAGATGTGGTACGAGGTTGGATTGGATGCTACTATATGGAAATGTGCTGTATTTATAGGAGCTGCCGAGGAGGACGAGGAGAGTGTCAGAGTGTGCATCGTTCTTGATGGAGTGATGGTGAAGATTTTGCATCACGACTGAGAGGAGATCAGATGCAACTTAAGTGGACGATGCATATTTACATGCTGGCCCAGCGCTTTTCTTTCTTTCTTTTCAAAGGGTAGTAGCACATTATACGTAGTATTGATTGACAGAGAGGATGCATTTCTCTTGCATGCAGAGGAAATGTTTCAAGGGGAAATCATTGCATTGCCACGTGAGAGTGGTGAGACTGGGACCTGCCTGTGTGCATTGCATACATAGCCTCGCGGCGCCTAGCCTGAACCCTGAATATGTGTGATGAAGCTCTATGGAACGGCATGGACACGACGGATCGGCTAAGCTTGGGTGGGTGTCTCGCTAAGATCTAGACGCATGCATGAAGATGACAGACAGAGCACAGGTCCAGGTCATGTGGTTTCTGCTGTTCTGAACCCTTCTCTGTGATCACTAGCCGCGTCGTTGGAAGCTGACGACGGCGCACCAAGAGAAACAGCACTCCATGGTGTCGGTGGTTGGGATGGAAGACGACGACGACGATCGTCGTTTGGAGCCGCTGGCATCCTGAGTCCGCGCAGGTCATCTCTCTGTGGGTTTGCGGGAGGCAGGGGGTAGTGCTGCGACGAGGATGACGAGTTGAAAGGCAACAATGGTGGACTCAGGCGAGGGCACGGGAGCCGCACATGCATGCCATCATATGTGACCGCGTCTCCATTCTCCAACAATGGTGGACCGCCACTTCTCCGCGTGCAAATGTCAAACAAAACGCGCTCCAACTCTCGGCGCGATGGTGGGGTAGGTTTGGTTCAGTGAATCAACCAATTCTAGGTGAGGTAAATAGTAATATATCACTGTAGTTCGTTAACCCTAAAATTTAGCAGAATAATCTCATTTAGTCTGTCAAGAATGAAATGGCGATGGATCAACATACCTCCATTCTCTAAAGCAAACAAAAAAAGTGAGAGGATAATAGACTACCTCGTTCCTCGTACCAAACATAACTTTTAGTTTTCTCTTGGTGAGCTAGCTCCATAACTCGGTACTAAAAAAAAACCCACCTCAAGTAAGTGATTTATAATTTGAAATGGAGGGAGTAATTTTTTTTTACCTCCCTATAAATGCTTTTGGTAGTAGCTGTAGATAAATTTTACTTACCACGAAGTTTGAAAATTCGTATCATTTGGACACCGTGGAGTATTTGCTAAAAGCAGGCGAACCTTTTATAAGTGCAAATTCAACGACACAAGCATTTGAAGGGACAATCTCTTTTGCCCATCTTCCCAGCACAGCGCAAATCTGTATCACCGTACTAATTAAAATTCGTTTGTACAGCACAGAGCACACGGATATTTTGATCTATAGAACGGGCACATCCTAACTGACTGTGATCTGTATATTTGTAATCCAATCCAATTTCTGAACATAACCAATTCAATTTGTATTCTTTGATCAGAGTATCTATGGGCGTTGGATCCTGGTGGTGAGGGAGGGCCTCATCTTGACGATCTGCTCGCCGTCGACGCCCATCCGCCTGGCGGACGCGCCGGCCTCGAAGTAGCGCTTGACGGCGGCCTTCATGTAGTCGATGCCTTCCCTGACGTTCATCTCGTCCCTGATCCTGTCCTGCAGGCTGGCGAGCTGGTGGTCCCCGTTGAGCACGGACGCGAGCTGGATGATCTCCTGCTGGAACTCGCTGAGCTTGGCCTCCTCGTCCGCCTCCGTCTGCCTGATCCTCGTCGGCGTCGGCAGCTGCTCGGGGCAGTCCGTCCGGGGCTCGGTCCTCCCCTGCACCACGCCCTCGAAGGTCCCCGCCCACGCGTCCCGCTTCGTCAGGAAATCCTGCGGCAGGTTGAAGATCTTCTTCACCGTGGCCGGGATCGACGAGTGCTCATACTGCGACGTCGGCGTCGGGCCCTGGGGCGTGTGGACGACGGTCCCCTTCTCGATCCAGGGCGATACGAGGATGGCCGGGACGCGGACGCCGAGGCGGTCGAAGGTGAAGTTGTATGGCGGCGGGCCGACGATGCCGTCGGGGCTGGGCACGCCGGCGACGGGCGTGGGGACGTGGTCGAAGAACCCGCCGTGCTCGTCGTAGGTGATGACCAGCAGCGTCTGGTTCCACTGCGGGGACGCGCGCAGCGTCTCGTAGACGTACTTGACCAGCATCTGGCCCTGGTACACGTCGTGCGACGGGTGGTCGTCGTTGGCCGGGTCCAGCTTCGAGTCCAGGTAGTGCTGCTCGATGACGGCGTAGTTGGGGAGCACGCCACGGCTGGCGTGGTCGGCGAAGGAAGGGCGGAGCGGGTGGAAGTCCAGCAGGTACTTGAGCTTGCGGAGGTTCCGGTAGAAGAGCACCGCGGGCACGTCCTGGAAGTAGACGCCGAAGGAGAGGCCGGCGTCGTGGAGGTTGTCGAAGATGGTCCGCTGCGGGTACCCCTCCGCCAGCAGCCTGAGGTGGAAAAAACAAAAAGCTGGTGTCAGGGCCCAATCGAGAGAAGCTGGACCTAATGTGATGAGGGGCCGTTGTTGGTGTCATGTGTGCAACGGCCCATGTAGAATACATATGGCTGGGCCTTACGAATTTGGTTGATTGCTGCTAAAAAGAATCGAAACTGTACCAGTTTGGCTTTGATCCGATGCTTACTTACCTGCTAAGCTTTAGCTTCAGCGTTTCAGGCACAGATGGAATGGAATCTACAAAGCAGAAGCTCTGTTTTGTTTTGTTTTTTCCTTTTTCTTTTTTTTATATTGATTGTCAGGTCTTTTGCTTTATCCCTTTTTGGACTCGGGGAAGCAACCTCTAGTCGAATCTGAATCTAAACGAAGTTGATAGAGCCTACTACTATACTAGTCTAGTATCTTGCGTTTTTGCCGAGCACAACGGGAACAGAGGTGCGGCCATCACGAGCAACACGGACTAATGACTATGACTACTCTCCTACGTATGGCGGTAGTGTTACTAGTACAGTAACAGTGTTTATTTATTTACTACGAACAGGAGCAGTACGGAGTAGTCCTGAATCCTCTCAGTGTCAGCGTGCGTGGCTTGAGCCGACGCACCGACCTGCTCGATCCGCATGCGCATCCACTGACGAGACTGAGATCACAGTACCCTACTACAGTCTACGGTGAAGAAAAGCCAAAGGAAATGCAAGCAGAGGCGGCCGAGGTTGCGTTTGCGTGCGTGCCACCCACTGGCCACTGCCGCCTTTGGAACTGGCCTCCTTTAATTTGTTGCTTTCACATGGACAATGGAGTGGCCTGACTCTGGACGGTGGACAGGGACACCCCTAATCACCGGACATGTATTTTGTTGGTGGTAATCATAATCATTCGCATGGCAAAGGCAACGCCCTGGCCCACAAAAAAGAGGATGTTGGGCCGGTTGATCACAGCCGGACGCGTGTGTTTACCTTCACTAGGATGAGTGGTACGTGCCATTATCTTCAAATTCCTTTTTTTTTCTTTTCCTTTCGCCCTGAGGCCGGGCCTGTTTGGAACCCGGGAGTTTTTTCACTGTTTCTGCGCTTGGTCGAATTTTGCGGTGCTGTGCAGGTGCAGGGGGTGACAAACCGATCAATAGGGTGGCTGGGTGGGTGATCAGTGATCAGACAAGCCACGAAATATGCTTGGATTCGTCGCCCGAGTATAGAGCTGCTGCTGCTGCTGCTGTGGGCTCCGGCTGCCGGCTGGAAGCGTCTCAGCGGCGAACTGTAGCAGACGACTAATAAGTTACCTCTAGTAACTACACTGAGCATGCGACAGATTTAATTTAATCCAGCGGAAGATTTGACACCCCCTACCAAGCCACCACCAGCGTTGCACTAAGCATCCATCAAGAATTCAATCAAAGCTAATAAGGTTGGCAACCAACCCGTTGCAAATTTCCTACGGTGGTCGATCGTTCACACGCACCCAGTCAGAACGCAGTAATATATGCCAGCTCGAAAAATCGTCTGCTACATACTAGGGGTAGAATAAAATCAAACAAATTATTAAATACGACAAGAAATGGATTAAATGAGGAGGAGGAGCCAGCCAGCGGACAGTGGATACATAATTATATATGGAATAATATAAATGAATAATAAATAAATAGAAAACAGACAAATACATTGCAAATGCAGCACGTATAGTATAGTGTAGGAGGCACGTACGTCGGGTTGTTGCTGGTGGCGCCGCCGGACGTTCCGGAGTGGACGAACAACCGGTTGGGCTGCGTGGACGACGGCACGGACGCGAACCAGCGGTCGCAGACGGCGAACTGCGACACCAGCTCGCGGTACACGGCGACGCTGTCGGGGGCGAACCCGTGCATGACGGCGTCGGTCATGTTGCCGCCGCCGATGGAGCGGGCCTGCTGCACGAAGCCGTCCATCCGGGGCGGGCCGGACGCGTCGTCGGAGCCGAAGATCTGCTGCCGGATCTCCTGGAACGAGTGGCCCGGGTCCGGGTCCACGTACGCCGCGCCGTCGCCGAAGTAGACGCGCCCCGACGACGGGTCCGACGTGTTGGCCGGGTTCCACTCGCGACCCGTCACGCCGTCGATCTCCGGGTTCAGGCGCTTCATCCACCCCAGCATGTGGTCGAAGGACCGGTTCTCCATCACCAGCACCACCACCGTCTTGATGGGGCTCGTCGTCGACGTCGACGATCCCGGCGAGAAGGCGAGGAGGAGGAGGAGGAGGAGGAGCACGGCGACGGGCGGCGGGCGGGCGCGAGCCGCCGCCATTGTTCCTTCCGTGTTCGCTGCGACCGAAGAATGTCCAGTGGGGTCGGGAGGAGGATTGGGGACTGGGGAGGAAGGGAGTGTGAGGAGGCCTCTCTGGTCAGGCGTCTGGGTTGGGAGCTGGTGCTCGTGAGTGATGGACCCCGGCGGTGGCGGTGGTGGTGGCGTGGCGTTTTATTGGGTGCGGAGTGGGGAGGTGACGGTTGTCCGGTTGCGGATGGAATGGATACACTCGCATGGACGCGGTCCACTATACCCGTGGTGCATGGGTGCCGGTGCATTACCATGACGGAATCCTCCTAGCTCGGTGAATAGGCGTAGCACAAAGGAACGATTCCCCCATCGATTCAATTCCTACCCATATTGCAAATCAGAAGCAACTAGCCGTGAGCCCGTGACGAATAATGGAGTTCATGCATCCTAATAATTTCATCCCGTAATCTTCGTACTAGTATCGTCAACGGGTTCATTCCACGCATTAACCATTGACAATTGCTCTTAGGACTCTTGTTCATGTGCATTGTCGCATCATTATGAGCTCTGAGGACACCCAATGTTAGAACTATGTATAGTTTGTATGCACGTAGACACTACACATAAAAACTACATTCTCAATTGATAGTTTCTATAGAATAACCTTTTGCCCAATCGCACATCTTCTCTCTCCCACGTCTGCATATCATATCTCTTCATGTCTTGGTTCTCGTGTAGACATGGTTTTTTGTTAAGAAACCATTTCCTCCTCTATCCTCAATAAATCGCTCGCCGCATCAGCAAAATGCTTAGGTGGTAGGATAATTAATGCACATAGAAAGTATGATAGTTTCTACATTGTGAGTGTCCTTGGGACTTCAATGGTTCATGTGCATTAGCATTTGCGGAGAATAATTTTAGGACATATTAAAGACCCCATTTGACATACCTTCCTCCTACCTTGACTTCATATATGGATTTTTAGGATCCATCTAAATTCATTCGAAGCAAAGCTATTTTCTTAGCTTTGACCATTAATATCTAAAATCTTGGCGTTTATATTCATTGTATAAATAAACTTCACCTCTGTAACTACTTAATATAATTATATTTTGCGAATTTTCCTAATAAAAACTTTTAAAAGGGTCTGGCTTATGAGAAACATAGGTCTAGAAGTAGACCAAAAGAAAAACTCATGTCTAAGAAATATGCAGATCCAGATACGCATATTTGTATATTTAAGAATATGCAGCTCTAAGAAATATGCAAAAAAAAAAAAAATCTCTGCCAGAAGGGGGTCTTACCTCAAGGGAAAAGTGTCTCATGAGAATTACTTTGATCAAGATTGAATACTTAAAAAATTATATATGAATATAAACATCAGGAATGCTATATTGGACATTTATCTGTTTCCATTTCTTTAGAGCGTGTTAAAACTAAAGCCAATTATTCACTATATGTCATTTGACATATCATCTACAGCTTTTCTAGCTAAAGCCAACTCATACAATAGTTAGCTATACATATAAACTATATCATGAGTACCTAACCCACTTCATTATTGTCTCATAAAATGTCTTGAAGCCCATTGTAAGTCTACAGCTTGCTTCTTTTCTCTCTTCTTGAGACCAGCAAAAATCTGTACAAATCTGGCGTAGCATCTCTGATATACGTCCCGCTTACATCGGCTTATTGGTGTCATAATAAATAAATAGGTACAACATATATATGGGAGTAAAATGAAAGGTACTATCGGTGAGGCCCGTGACTCTCCATTTATTCTGGACGTGTACTCGAGGTCTCGAGCAAGATAAGCGGTGCGGTGGGAACCAAGAACGTAGGAGAGGACTGAGGAGGATGGTCGGTTGATCGATCCGGTGCTGTGGACCATGTTCAGTCACGTTCCGGTGGTTTGGTGTTGTGTGTGTGTTCCTCTTTTTTTTCTTTTCTTTTTTTGGAATATCTAGTGGAAACATCCATGCGTGCCGCTTTCGTTTGGCCGTGTCTAGCCGAACGAAGCAGCACGCAGGCAGCCGTGCAGTGCATGCGTGCGTGCGGCAGCGGCACCTGCTGGGTTTATTTCTGTTGCAAAAAGGAACAAACCGATCCGAATCGAAAGCACCGGCCGCCGTGCAAGAACATGCATGTGCATGTCGGTCTCAGCTTGAAGAAGCCTTTGCCGAGCGCGCGCGCTTTTATTTTTTTTCTACCGACAGCACTGGCAGGTCTCGTAGTGTGATGTTTGTGCGTGGATGGGCAGGTATGTACTCCGTATATATGTTCCAGAACAGGAGTGAGTTTACGTGTACGACGATCTTGTAGTGTTCAAATAAATGGGGGGGAAAATTCTTGTCTATTTCAGCTGCGCGCTGGCACGAGCACCACAGAAAAATAAAATGAGGTCCGTTATATCATTTTATTTTTCGTTGATAGCTAGCTTCCACGGAATGGCACATTGATAGCTTCCATTCCGTGTGCGTGGAGCAGCTGCTGATGCATGAGTACTGTATGACTGGATTAGTTAAATGCTGGGCCTTTTGTCACTATCATCTTCTATGGGTCTTTTGTCACTATCATCTTCTATGGCTCTATATATATATATATATATATATATATATATATATATATATATATATATATATATATATATATATATATATATATATATATATATATATATATATATATATATATATATATATATCCGATCCTTTTCTGATGCTTTAATTGATTCCATGTAATAATCATTCATGAGCGTGGAGCTATATCAGCACAAATAAACGGCATGGTACATTGGCACGTCCAGGGATTTTTTTAACACTTTTTTAAACTAAATTTAAATCTAATGCTGTTTTTTTTCTTCAAAACTAACACTTTTGGCCGCACCTATTGCCATGGTGCGGCGAAACGTCTGTGCCGCGCCATGCATGGTGGCGCGGCAGGAGGATGACGTGGCGACGACCGGGCTGATTGACCGGTGGCGCTGGCAGATCAGATAAATATTATGAAGCGAGCCGCCGCCCGCCCAAGACACCAGCCCACCCGCCCAAGACGCCGCGCATAGCTCCACCGCCAAATACCGCCCACGCGTGCGGACGGACGGCCCGCCCGGCGCCCATCCCACTCCCGAGCAGCGTGGCGCGCCGCGCCGTGCCCACGCACAACGGCCACACACGGCTGTCCGCTCATATCAAGGTACCCCTCTCGATTTCATGTTATTATGATTGTTATTGATTTAGGATAGTTAGTGATTTAGGATAGTTAGGGTTTTATGTTTGTTATTGATTTAGGATAGTTAGGGTTAGTGATTTATGATAGTTAGGTTAGTGAATTTGTTTGTTTAGGTAGGTAGTTTTTAGGTTTGAGGTTGTGTGTTGTAGTATAGTTAAGGTTTGGTTAGGTAGTTAGGGTTTATGTTACTGTTAGTTAGGATTTTGAGTTTAGAGATTGATTAGGTATTTATTATTTAGTTTATAGTTAGTTATTTAGTTAGAGATTTTGGGTATAGATACTAGTTTTCAAGTGTCGGTACTTAGTAGCGCGTGATACGTCGATTTGGATGACTTGATGAAGTTTCATCAACTGCTTATTTTCCTAGTGAAGTTGTTTAATATGTCTGTTAATGTTACTTTGAATATATACATGTGCTTTCATATTGTGTTCGTATTGTATAACAAGTAGTTCAAATTTTACAATGCTACATAATGTTAATTTGAATATTGTTAATTTGAATACTCTAACGCTTTGTTTATCAATTTGTAACAGGATGGCCCCTCTCACGCACCACCCGTTGTATCCCATTTTGAGGTGGAGTACGACGACCAGCACCGAGCACACATCTTGAGTGACACCGACGTAGAGGTGGCCTTGCCTCCTTTGAGGCCCCGCACGCACACCAGGGCGCACCAGTGGGACGAGCGTTACGCGCCATATATACGGCGTGCCGGCTTCCTCGAGCTTGTCCATGTTGTCAACTACGGTCTTCCGCCCCTTGACCCAGCACTACTTACTGCAGCTGTAGACAGGTGTGAGTGCCTTCTTTGTTCGTAAACATTCTTATAACAAATTTGAACCAACTAACAGTCGTTCTATTCTTATAATAGGTGGAGGCCTGAGACCCACACGTTCCACCTACCTTACAGCAAGATGACCTTGACCATGCAGGACGTGAAGGCTATCTTTGGCCTTCGGTTGGGAGGACTTCCAGTGACGGGTATAGTTGACAACGATCACTGGAGGAAGCTTGTCGGTGTTTCGTACAAGCACCGGCAAGTAAATTTATAGTAATGCGCGTTAGGCTCGGATGGTGCGCTAAAGGACACAAGATTTATACTGGTTCGGGCCGAAAAGTCCCTACGTCCAGTTTGTTGCTGCTCGTGTTATTAGCACCGTGAACGGTTTGTAGTAAGGGGTACAAACGATCGAGAGAGGGACTGGTCCCAAGTCTCTGATGGAAGGGTTGAAGGGATGTCAAGAGGTTCGACACAACTTGACTGTGTGTATCTGTGTGTCGTTTTTGTTCGGTCTTTTTCTCCCTCTCCTTTTATGGAGGAAGCGCATCCCCTTTTATAGATGAAGGGGCTGGCTTTACAAGGGTGAGGGCTTTAGGATGCGTACTCTACTTAGTCTTGTGGCTCACGTCTACCCGGCCTGGTTCTTCATTCTGATGAGTGCGAAGGAAGATAAGCGCTACAACATCTGTCGATGTCTCGTAGAATGTCGTTGGTTATAGAATGCTATCCTCGCTGCAGGTATGGGCCGCAGAAGATGTTGGTTTTGACTTTTTGAGCTCCCCAGCCTTTGCTCCGCACGCCTTTTGGTTCCTATGAGTCTTCGCCGGAGGGACGCGGGTCGGGGTGGAGTAGCGCTGTGGCAAGGTCTTCGTCTTGGTGGACTGAGGGGTCGGGAAGAAGGGCGCCCGCCCTTGGGTCCATAGCGTGGTGACGGAATATCCGCTGCTCGTGGAGATAGCAAATCCTTTTCTCGAGCGTAGCGGTTGTCGATATCTTCGCTTCGGGTTCGTGTCCCAGAGAGTCAAGGCGGCGCCTACAACTCTACTGTGGTGGAGAGCTCACACTGTAACACCTTTCGGCTCTCATGGCGGTGCCTTGAAGGGCCTAAAGCGCCTGGCCCCATCATCCCCTCGGCAAAGATTTTTTTCCCGCCAGTGTGGTGGTATGGTTCTTGGAGCCACGGTTGACTGAACGTCTTGTCTTGCCCTGTCTCTATCATCTTGAGGGAACAGGAGAAGTGGTCGTAAGATGAATCCAATCTTTAGATATGGAGCAGAGTGAGGCTTGTTCCTCTTGTCGGCGGGCCAAGCGGAGACCAATCCCTATCTCCGGGCGAGACCGACCCGCCTCCTCCGGGTTCATGAGGCGAAGTCTATCCTCAACCCCTGGGCGAGACCGAGCCCACCCTAAAGGCGCGCGGGCGAGACGGAGACTAGCCTGCGTGCCCAAGCGAGGCAGAGCCACATCAAAGGCGCCAGTGAGTCGGGGTTTATCCTCGGCCTTTGGACGAGATCGAGCCCGCCCAAAAGGCGCCGGGCGAGACGGAGACTAATCCTCGGCCCCTGGGCGAGACCGAGCCCACCCCAAAGGCGCCGGGCAGGTGGAACCAAGCTCCTGTCATTCCCGTGAGGGGTGAAGCAACGCCTTATGCGCCCGAAGTTTTTAACGTTCGGTGGTTATTGGTTCCACCTTCCGGGTACCCCTGTATTAGGTCCCCGACAATAGCCCCCGAGCCTCTAGGTGATTCGAGTAGAACCGCCCGGAGGGTGTTTTTTTTGATTTCATCGAGGTTACTTTTTTGTCGAGGGTGCGCGAGCGCACCTGGATGGGTGGTAGTGTAGTTTTGAGCCCCGGGTGATTTGAGTAGAGTCGCTGGGGGGTTATATCGGTCCTTCATGGGTAAGGTCAAGGACTTAATTTTTGTCAATCGGACATTTTTCCGAGTGGGTCGTGGCATCCCGCTTGTCGGGAACCGATTCGGGCTGACCTAACCGGTGCTTCGCCTTGATTTTGGATCGTCCGCGGATCCTTTCTTAGTTGGGCCAGCCAGCGAGCTTCGGGCCCTAGGTGGGCCAAAGAGAAAAGAAGAGGCCTCTGTGGCTTATGCTTTCCTGTGGGTAGAGAGTCCGGATTCGCTCGGGAAGGCGATCCGTCCGCCGAGATTTTTGGGGTGAGAGGATAGGGATCGGGCGCGTGTCCCGCGACGTGACGCGGTGGCGCTGCGGGCGAGCCCGGAGATCGAGGCGGACGGTTGCCCTTCTCGCGTCGTCGCCCCTATAAAACCACACGGGTTCGCCTCAAGGTTCCAGATTTCGCTCCCCGCGCTTTATGCTCAAACATCCGCCGCCAATCGCCCCCCAGCCTCTCGCTACGCCACGCCACCGCCGATCAACCGCGCTCATGCTCGTGTTCCAGCCGCTGCATCAAGCTACCGCCTCTTCCCCACCGCTTTAATGGAGTTGTGGGGCAGATCAAGCATCACCTCCCTGCTGCCTAGAGGGCCTCGTCCGCCGTGGCCTTCTCCGCCCACCGTCCGCCTGGCCCAGAGTGGTTGCTACTGGCGACGAGGGTGAGCCATGTGCGCTCAAGGGTATGTCGTCTCTTTTGCCATCTTCCATGAGCGGGATTCGGGGGTACCCGCAAGATAGATTCATTCGGGGGCTGTTGGATTACTATGAGGTAGAGCTGCAAGATCTAACTCCCAATGGGATTCAAACACATGGCGCTTTGTTGCCCCTGCATGCGAGGGTTTCGGGATCGATCCCCATTTTGATCTATGGCGGTATTTCTTTAACATTAGTCCATCAAAGAGGAAGATTGGGGGAAAGACGTGAACGCTACCGATGGGGTGTGCCAAGATTCATCGCGCCATACCCGGTCAAGGGTTACCCATACATGCGTCTCGCGACATCCAACAAGGGATGGCACTCGCAGTGGTTTTACGTTAGGGATGATGCGAGTGCCACCTCACCAAGTATACCGGATGTCTTATTGTGGACGCCCGAGTCGTGGGGCTAGGGCGCCCAGTCCAAAGACAAGAAACACATCTCCGACCTTCTTTCCGCCTCCAAGCCACTCAAGGGTCGGGGTGTAAAGGGACAGGATTATCGGTGCCTACCACGCTAGGAGGGTGGCGCCTCGATGGCGCTGTGTGCTTCCCCGCATCGGATGATGCCCGGATATCGCCGAGGGGACGGTGTGTTTGTTGACGAGGCGCCCTTACTCGGAAGTGGCGCAGCGCATCAAGGAGGCGACGGAGCCGACGAAGGATTCTCGCAGTGTGGTCCTCGACATTGTGTATCCGGTGCCTTGACACCCCCAATGCGGCCGGAGCCTGGATTCTTTGAATTCGTAAGCTCTCCTCTCCCGTGCTCTTTTCTTTTTTCCTGGATCTCCATTTTTAACACTTGCTTTATGACGTTGGGACCAGCCGAGGGTGCTGGTCTTTAAGGACAGCCCAGTTCCACTGCCGAAGGACAAGGTCATGGCGGCGGCGAATCGACTCGTGGCCGAGCGGGACAAGAAAGCAAGGGAAGAGATGAAGAAGGCGAAACGACTGAAGCAGGAGGCACGGGATCGGGGAGAGGACGTGAGCAGTGAGGACGACGACGATGACGATGATGATGATGACAAGGTAGCCGTCGGCGTGGATTGGGGCGTCCTGGAGGACGAGGGCACGCTGATGAGTGGCCACCCATCCATGCAGGGGCCCTTCCCTTTCCACACGGAGGGAAGTAGATCGATGAGGTCAGTGGATGCCGGCGCGAGTCGCTGCCAAGACGGCGTGCGGGCCGAGGAGGACCGTGGATGGGGAGGGCGGACTCGCCGCCGCCGCCATTCTCGAGGCGACGATGGAGGGGAGCAGCCCGTGCCGCACCCCGTGAGACGATGGAGGGGGACGGCTCCAGTGCCGCGCCCGATGAGACGATGGAGGGGAGCGACTCCGGTGCCGCGCCCGACGAGATGAACCCCCCTGCCCGGGAGCAGGGTGCAGGCATGAAACGGTCCCACCCAGATGAGTCAGGGCAGGGATCTGGGGATCCATCCCCAAAACACTTCCGCCGGTCGAGGACGTCAACGTAAGCTATTGATTCCTCTGTTTTCATCCTTTTTCCATTTTTATTTTGACTTAATGGTTATTACCTTTGTGTGTTCTTGTGGGACGGTCACCCCCGGGCTGGCGCCCAAGAAGAGTCTCGCCTTCAAGCGGGACAGACGGCGCCGCCGAGTCACCCCCCTTTCGGGCAGAGTGGTGCCGACGTCGGGGGGCCCATGGTCGACCCGGGACGGCGCCCATGGTGGCTCCCACGCCCATGGAGGTTATCGAGCGAGCGGCCTCCTCCCGTGGCGGGACGTGGGAACAAATGGCCGAGGGCCGATACCACCGGTGGAGGTGGTCGTGACCGCGCGCCAAGCCAGGATCAGCCCGGCGCGGCCGTGGTGGCGCCGAGGGCGAGTGCAATCCGCGCCACCTGGGGCCTGTGGATCCACCGTGGTGCTCAAGCGCCCAGACGGGGAGGGTCCAGCCGGAGGGTCCTCGAAGCGGCGGTGGTGCCAAGACAGGTCGGGAGGGAGCCGCCACCGCCCCTTTGTCGGGAGGAAGCCGCCCCAGGCTGGGGGAGCCGCCGCCGCTCAATGGATGGCCGCCAGACCCGACGTCGGCGGCTTTTTCTCGCTCGATGATCATTCCGAGAGCATGGAGCGGGAGGGTCTTGACATCGGGATCTCGACCATGCCGAACGCCCCGGACCAAAGCAGAGGAGCCCCGTGAGATCGTTATCCCCGCCACTGTATTTTCCGGGCTTTTTCTTTCTTCAGATGTTTTTGTGTTTTCGCATTTTCGATACTAGCTTTTCTTCCTCTTTAGGTTCTTGTTGCTCAGAGTCGAATAAATCCCAATTCCTCCGTGAGCAAAAGGCGGAGGGATCGCCTCTCCGAGGAGGCCCACCATGAAAGCGGACATGGGCGCCAGCTTGCTACCGCCCAGAGCGGGAGGCCCAGCGCGGTCAGACGCGGAGGAGGCCCACGGATGTTCGAGGACCTGTCGGCGAGGTCTAAGCCGGATGGAGAGGAGATTGCCAGACTCAAAAAGAGCGAGACGAGCCGGGCTGCAGAGGAATGCCGCGGCTAATGAGAAGGCCGGGCGAGGTCCTCAAGGAGCTGGAGATGGAGCGGGAACTCAAGGGAGGAGGAGAGTAGGGCCACGGCCTCCAAAGCAGAAGGTGGATGAGGACGCCGAGGTGGTCCGCTCTCCCAAGTGAGCTTGGTGACGCGTGAACCAAGGTTGAGTGCTGAAAATGCTCCATCAAGCCTGGAAAAGAGGTCGCTTATGCACGAAGGGCCCTTCAAAGTTGAGAGCGACGAGCATGATCTTCTTGTCAAGGCGCGGTCGGGTGGTCCTTAATGCCCGAATGTGACGGAGCCGGTGGAGACCAGCCCGCCGCGGGCTCGTGGTCGCAGGTATCACGGCTCGGGTGGGCTAGCTTGAGGAGAGTGCCTTTCACGCTGGGATTACCCAGCCTTCACCGTCGCCCACGCCATTATGAGAAGGAAATCAACTCAAGGTGATGAGCGAAGGCTTCCCCCACCCACGAGGATGAAGAGTCGGAGGAAATGGAGAAGATGGTTGCTCCCCTTGCAAAAACTCCGCGCATAATCTGAAAGAGATGGTTCTCCTCCATGGAGTAATTAGTCGAACAATTTTGAGAATAACTTATATGTAATATGTGGACAAGTGTTAGTATTTTTCGAGTCCGGACGCTTTTGTGATTTTTGCGCCGTAATTTCGTTTTGTTTGATTTTTACGATCTTACCAATCTGTTCTCTCAATTATACCACCTGGTTATAATGCGAGGAGATTGTTCCAAAGAAAGAAAGGAGGTAGCCATACCTTAACCAGCCCCTCGAGTAAGGTCCACCCCCGCATTTGCCTGGGGGGGGGGTTACCGGAGATCGGAACTGGTTTTGGTGACAGGTTGACGAAGTCCATGGATGTCATCGCAATATTCCCCGCCTGCCTTCCAATGTAAATCCCCAACCGGGGACTCTATGGGCTCGGCAAGGTGGGGCCTTCAACCTGTGTCCTCAGATTGTTTGGCTCAAGCCCCCGAGCCTTGTTAGGGTCTAATAGGGTCGGTTGTTATTTGCGTGTCACCCCATCCTCGGTTTTCGCAATCGGAGGGGTCGAGTGAACGACACTTGCCTCGACGGCTCGAGTGTCGCAAGGCCAACGAGCTCACTAACGGGCACGCTCGTGGAATCCGGGTCCATCATTTGTCGATGGGGTCGGCAGAGCCCTCCGTGGCACTCCACAACTTCTTAACCCGCCTCCGGCAGATGCCCGAGTCGCTCGATAAGCTCTGGGGGGCCGATGGCTCTCCTCGATGGAGATTCGTGGGTTTGGCTCGGGGTTAGAATCGAACGAGAGAAGGTCGAGACGCCCCCTGCTCGCTTCGCTTCGAAGGGTCGTAGGGGGGCCGGGCTTGTCTCGGTTATCTCTCCCGGCTCGTTTCGGGCGTGAGGCGGCCTCGAGCTCCTTCGCGGGCCGACCTTCAACCTCGGCCCGTGGTCGCCTATATCGAATGAGGCGATACCGTTTCGTGGTGCGACACTAATCGTTGGGATGTTTTGCCCACGACGATAATATAATCAAATGAAGGCGGGTCGGTAACGTTACCTTGGTGGCATGAGTGGCGAAAAAAGCTCCTACCAGATGGGCTCGGGCCTCGACGCTTGTGACGAGGTTGGAATAACTCGCATAAGATTTGCTATTCTTTTTGTTTTCGTGTCTCGGTGGCGATCCGAGCCGCTTTGATTAACTTGGGTAACCCGACAGCTTCTCCTTTGGGGAGATTTCAGAGGCGGACCCTCCGATCCCTTCTTTGAGAAGGCGACGTCAAAACTAGGGACGGGGGGCGTTGAGTATGATTTTTTGGTGAATGTAAACACCGTAGCCTATCGGGCGTAGGGTTTGCTAGTTCGCCCAGTTTTACTCAAAGCTTTGTGCCCGTATGTCGCGCCCTTAGTTTCAAGCGCACGGAGGGGTCGGGTGAGGGGATGTCTAGATCGGTTGACATCCTCGGCATCCCCGAAGCGATGTTCGTGTCCCCGCCGCTTGACGGGTTGGAAGCTCGTGAATGAATTTTAATGCATAAAGTAAGAAAGTCGAGATGCTTATCTTTCTTTGGACGCTCGCTCGTCGTGTCTTCTTCGGGCGAACGGCCGCCCAGAGATCCGAAAGGTCCGGCTGTCGGGTCGTCCGTGGTCCCGCATGGGGAGGCGAAAAAGTTGTTCCGCCTATGTGGGGCGCTTTAATCGCCAGGTCCCGAGCGGGTCAAGAGCGGGCCATACCCAGCAAAGGTTCAGTTTGACCAAAGAGGGACGCCTCGTCGACCGGGTACGCCCTGCAGCCCGGCAAGGCCCTCTCGATATCAATCAAGCATTGATTCCAGATTTAAAGAGGGAAGGGAGAGGGTTTTTGTCCAACCTTTCGCCTTTCCTTAGCTACGCGCTCCTCTTTAAATAGGGAGGGGCGAGGAGTTCTCATCCCACCTCGTCTTTCGCCTCCGAGCCGCTATCTCTCCTTCTTCTTCCTTTCTGCCGAACGCGTCCGTGCGTCGTGGCACTTCCTGAGTGAGGAAGAGTAATGCTAGAGAGAGAGAAAACTCACAAATTTGCTCATGAGTTTGGTGTGTGATGTCGAGCCGGAGGTTATCCAATGTAGATGAGATGGTACGTGCTGCCCTTGCTGAGGAGTCGCTGTTGTCGAAGGAGAAGAGGCGCCGGTGGGCGTCGTACGTCGTCGACTGCGCCGTCGTCCGCTGTGCTCCTCCTTTGGCGGGAGGCGTTTCCTGCTCATACGCCGTTGTCAGGGTTATGGCTGGGGATGATGGCGTAGTCCCCAGACGCCCTGGCGGTGGCGTCGCTGTCGAGGTTGCGGCTGACGACGATGGCGTAGTCCCGGACGCTCCGGCGGAGGCGTCGTAGATGGTGGCGCTTTTGAGGATCCAGCGAAGCGGCGGGATATCGGGATGTCGCCGATGAAGAGCGTGGCACGGCGACCGTAGCAGACGAGCTGGCCCATGTATACACCCCGGGCATCGCCGATGGAGAGCGTGGCGCGGCGACCGCAGTAGCACTTGTAGTAGAGCTGAGCAGAGACTGTAATGAAATAACCTTGTGGGGAAGCCCCTGAGTAAATAGTCCTCTGAATTTATAAGTATATTGTTCCTTTTTGTAATGAAATCGCTTTGTAAGTGATGAGTTTGTGCAAAAAATGAACAAAATTACATCCTTTGCTTAAGCAATTTTTTATCTTTCTCCCTTCTGTAGGAATAATTTTAGCGCTTTTCGACCCTTTTCATGGTCTAAGTCATAAGAAGCTAGGAACATGGGTGAACTAATTCTGATTGAACTGGTGAGCAAAGAGGTTGCAACACACTGGGCGTGGGTGTCTCTGATCCTACCAGCTTGTATTCGTAATCGGTTCCCAAAATCTTAGCCCTTGGGACTTGTTTATGAGGTGAATGGAAAACTTAGAGAATGTTTGTAAGTATAACATGTGAGTTTTTTTTTTGCAAGTTTAATATTTATATCACATATGTCACATGTTATGATCACATGCCACCCGAAAGTGAGGTCCACCCCTCGCCACTTGTGGGGTCGGAAGTCACTAAGGGTCGGGGTTTTGTTATGACAAAATCTGATAAGGAAAAGTGTAAGCTTATTTTAAGGATAGAAACGACGAGTCGCTCGATGTTCCAGGCGTTGGTGAAGACCTCGCCGCTGATGGTTTTCAACCCGTAGGCGCTCGGGCTAAGTACTTCCATGACGACGAGGGCCCTTCCTGTATGGGGGAGAGTTTGTGGCGGTCCTTGTTGCTCGCAAGACAAGACGGAGGACGAGGTCTCCGACGTTGAAGGCTCGACCCCGCACCCGTCGGCCGTGGTACCGTCGCAGCGCCTGCTGGTACTTAGCCGAACGGAGGAGGGCGATGTCGCGGGATTCATCTAGCTGATCCATGGCGTCTTGGTGAGATGCTTCGCCCCTTTTCGTCAGATGCTCGATTCTTGGTGCTCCGTAGTCGAGGTCCGCTGGGAGAATGGCCTCGGAACCATAGACCATGAAGAAAGGTGTGTAGCCGATGGCCCGGCTAGGAGTTGTCCTTAGGCTCCAGAGCACGGCTGGGAGCTCAGCTAGCCAGCATGCGCCGAATTTGTTCAATCGGTTGAAAATTTTGGGTTTGAGGCCTTGAAGAAGCATGCCGCTTATGCGCTCGACCCGCCCGCTCGTCTGGGGTGTGTGCGACGGCTGCCCACCGATCCGGATGTGTTGTTCATCACAAAATCGAACGAATTTCCTACCGTGAACTGCGTGTCGTTGTCCGTAATGATGGAGTTCGGTACTCCAAAGCGATGGACGATGTCGAGGAAGAACAAAGACGGCTTGCTCGGATTTGATCGTGGATATTGGTCGAGCTTCAATCCATTTTGTAAACTTGTCTATGGTGACAAGCAGGTGGGTAAAGCCCCCGGCGCTTTTTTTTGAGTGGCCCAACCAGGTCGAGCCCCTGCACCGTGAAGGGCCACGTGATGGGGATCATCCGGAGAGCTCGGCGGGAGGTGTGTTTGCCGAGCGTAGTATCGCACCCTTCGCAGTGCGCATAATTTGCTCGGCATCGCCATCATCGCGGTGGGCCAATAGAAACCTTGTCGGAATGCATTTCCAACCAAGGTTCTTGGTGCGGCATGATGACCGTGATACTCCACCGTGGATGTCGCCCACAGGAGTTTTCCCTATTCGTCCGGGATACAGAGTTGCGTAATTCGATGTGACTTCGTTTGTAGAGTTCGCCTCTACAAGAACGGCGACTTGGCGCTGGCCGCGGCGAGCCGTCGGGCTTCCGCCTTGTCGGTCGGTAGTACGTCGTGGAGGAGATAGTCGAGGTAAAGTGTTCTCCAGTCATCGGGAGGATCGGACTCCACTGCTGGGTCCTCTTTAAGCTCCATGACCTCGGGGTCGGGCGGAGCAGTTGGCGGATCGACCTCGGGGGTCAGACTAGAAGGGCCATCGTCGGCTTGTTCACCTCGCAGTAGCGCATCGAGGGTTTGTGTTGATCATCGGCAAAGACGCTCGTTGGGACCGGCTCTCTACCGGATGTCGCTTTTGAAGAAGCGTGTCGGCCGCTTCATTGAGGCGCTCGGGATGTGATTGAGTTCGAGGTCGTTGAATTTGTCCTCCGAGACGTCGGACCTCTTGACAAGACGCTCCATCTTGGTGTCGTGGCAAGATGACTCTTTCATGACCTAGTTGACGACCACCGAGAGTCGCCCGACGCCGAGGCGTCGGATGCCCACTCGATGGCTATTCGTGAGGCCGTTGATGAGCGCTTCAGATTCTCGTAAAGATTGTTTGATGAGGGAAATGAAGTCAACCATGTACCTCATGTGGACCCCGAGGGGGATACAAAGACTAGTCCCGCGCCCGGCGCTTCTTCTTCATCAACGATCCATCAAGTACATTATCCAAGACTTTTGATCGACGGTCATTGGTGGCATCTGGACCTCGGTCCACTCCGCGATGAAGTCGGCTAGTGCCCGAGATTTGATCGCCATTCGGGGACATAAGAAATGCCCCGATCCATCACTCGAGTGCCCACTTTGCGGTTCTTCCCAGAAGCGCCATGGCTACGAACGACTCGCCGAGGGGGAACGACGCCACCACCATCACGGGTGTGACTCAAGTAGTGGCGTAGCTTCCTTTTGGTGATGAGGACGGTGTAGAGGAGTTTTTGGATCGGGAGTAGCGGGTTTTGGAGTCGGATAACACCGCCGATGAAATATACAGGCGCCGCACCTTGAAGGCGTGCCTCTTCCTCTCGCTCTACTATTATAGCAGAGCCGACCACCGGTGGTGGCCGATATATAGAGCAGAGGGGGATTCCCGGTCGACGGAGGAACTAGGACCGGAGGTTTAGTCAAAATTGTTTAACCATGTCAAGTGCTTTTCGAGCCTCTACTGTCCACTCAAGTGGTCGATTTTTTCAGAGTCGATAAAGGGGAGTCCTCGTCACGAGGCGTGAAATAAATCGGCTGAGAGCGGCAAGGCACCCTGTGATCCGCTGAACCCCCTTTATGTTTTGAATCGGGTCCATCCTTGTGATGGCCGATATTTTCTCTAGGTTGGCTTCGATGCCACGCTCAGAGACGATAAAGCCGAGCAGCATGCCCCTCGGGACCCCGAAAACACATTTTTCGGGATTGAGTTTGATGCCGTTTGCCCAGAGTTTCGCAAAGGTTCGTTCAAGGTCGGTGACAAGGTGGTCAGCTCGCTTGGATTTGACTACGATGTCGTCGACATAGGCCTCAACGGTTCGCCCGATGAGGTCTCCGAAGCAATTAAGCATACAACGATGGTACGTTGCCCCTGCATTCTTCAGACCGAATGGCATTGAAATGTAGCAAAACGATCCGAAGGGCGTGATAAAAGATGTCGCGAGCTGGTCGGATTCTTTCATCGCGTTTTGATGGTAGCCGGAGTATGCATCAAGGAAGCAGAGGGTTTCGCACCCCGAGGTGGAATCGACTATTTGGTCTATTCGTGGCAAAGGAAACGGATCCTTTGGACACGCTTTGTTGAGGCCGGTATAATCGACACACATTCTCCATTTCCCGCTCTTTTTTCGGACAAGAACAGGATTTGCTAACCACTCTGGGTGGTATACTTCCTTAATGAATCCTCGCGCCATGGTTTGGCTATCTCTCGCCAATGGCCCCCTGCGTTTCTCCTCGTCGAAGCGGCGAGAGGCGTTGTTTCACCGGCTTGGAGCCCGGAGGATTTTGAGAGTATGTTTCGGCGCCCTCCTCGGGATGCCCGCAAGATATCCGAGGGTTTCCACGCAAAGATGTCTTTGTTGGCGCGGAGGAAGTCGACGAGCGCTTCCTACTTGGAGGAGAGCGTGGTCCCGACATATGACTTTTTTGCCCCTGAGTCTTTGGGATCCAAGAGGACCTCCTCGAGCCTTCTACCGATTCGAACGACCCGGTTGATTTTTTTTGCGTCGGGTGCCTCTTCGACGACCTTTCTCCCGAGGGTGGCGAGCTCTTTCGGAGGCGATGATCGCGGATGCGTGTCCGCAGATTCGACCGCGATTCGTAAGCGCTACTGGAAAGAGGTGCCGATGGTGATGACCCGTGGGGCCGGCATTTTCAGCTTCGGTATGTATAATTGGGAACGGCCATGAACTTCACGTAACATGGTCGCCCCAGGATGGCGTGGAAAGTCCCCGGGAACCCCACTACATCGAAGGTGAGGATCTCGGTCCGGTAATTGGACCGATCCCCAAAAGTGACGGGCAGGTCGATCTGCCCTAGTGGTATGGCTTGCCTACCAGGCACGACGCCATGGAATGGTGCTCGGATGGGACGGAGGTTTGTTCGGTCGACGCCCATTTCGTCGGAGCGTTTTGGCGACATGATGTTGAGGCCGCGCCCCATCCATCAAGATTTTGGTGAGCCGCTGGACCGACGATCGGATCGACGACAAGCGGGTACCTTCCCGGGTGTGGGACGGCATCCGGATGGTCGGTCCGGTCGAAGGTGATGGCGGATTCCGACCACCGGAGGAAGGCTGGCGTGGCCGGTCCGGCGATATAGACCTCGCGACGGGCGACCTTCTGGCGGCGGCGCTCGAGTCGAGGCCGTTGATCCTCCTCAAGATCATAAGGGCGCCGGCCGGCGTTGGGAAGGCGCCGCCTTTTTCTCTCAAGGCCCCTCTCGTGGCGGGAACAGTTCCTTCCCCGCTCCCCTTTGTTAAGTCCCCGCCAAGTATTTGCGCATGAGGCCGCACTCCTTGTATAGATGCTTGGCGGGAAGGCGTGGTTTGGGCATGGCCCCTAGAGCATTTTCTCGAAGTGGTTCGGAGTGCCTTTCAGAGGCTTCCGCCGCCACCTTTGCGGTCACGCGTGGACACGAGCGGGTTGTCGCGTCGTTGCTTTTTTTTTTTTCTCTTGGCGGGACGGTCGGAGGTGCCTTCGTCGGTGGCCTCGTCCGCCCGCTTTTGCCGTCGGTGCGGTCGAAGATGGCTCACCGCTTCCTCTCTAGAGGCGTGATCGGTGGTGGCGCGTCAGGAGTTCCTTGGTAGTCCGCGGGCCCCTACGCCCCAGCTTGTGGACCAGTGGATTCGCAGTCGTCCTCCGATGATGAAGGCTCCTATCACGTCGGCGTCGGCGACGTTCGGGAGCTCGTTGAACCGCCGAGAGAAGCGCCGAATGTACCCGCTGGAAGGGTTTCATTGGCCTTCTGGCGGCAGTTTTTGAGGTCCCATGGGTTTCTAGGGTGTTTGTATGCGTGCCTCGAAGTTACCCACGAAGATCTCCATCGATCCGCCCAACTCGAATAGCATTGACGGTAGGTGCTCCAGCCATGCTCGCTACCGAATCGGCCAAGAACAGCGGGAGATTGCGAATAATGAAGTTGTCATCACTCGCACCACCGGCCCGACATGCAAGCCGATAGTCTTGAGCCAAAGCCCGGATTTGTTTTCGCGCCGTAATATTTAGGGATGTTGGTAGGCGGTCGATACCTTAGGGGAACGCAGCGCTGAGGATGTGTCGGGCGAAGGCCCGAGGGCTCGGCAGGCGGGCTCGGGCTTTGGTCCTCGTTGTCGTCGAGCGCCACCACATCGGGGATGATAGCCGCGGCGCGCCGCTTCTCCATCATCATCGTGGGCACGCTCTCGAAGCGCCGATGATGCTTTGCAGACGCCGCGCGCCATGGCCGAGGCGTTGATGTACTGGGACGACGGAGGGCTGCCCGCCGGCCGGCGGTGTTTGGTGTACGGATGCGCCCTTGGTGGGACGCACCGAGGGCGCGCTACCTGGCTGGTGTTGGGTTCGCGCGCCGAGACAACAAAACTTTCTTTCGCGCCGCGCCGCCGCCGCGACGAAAGCAACGTGTGAATCTCCCGGCGAGCGCGGCGATCCTCGACGTCGTGGCCTCCGGAAGGCCATGCGCAAAAGGCGTTGTCGCGGTGATGTTCTGGCTGGCTTGGGCAAAGTGAGGAAGGGCCCCATCATCGGTGAGGATCCTCCGATGTATGGTATGGGGCGGGCGGCGCGCGCGCGCTTCGCCTTTGCGGCGTTCAATCTCGCGATTGATGTCCCGCAGATTCGGGCGAGCAGCCCTTGCCCGGCCTCATCGATCTCTTGCCGACGGGCCCTCACCGCTCCATCCTTAGGCTAGATGGGGCTGTCATCTCTTCCCGGATCCTTGTCGTGGTTGTTTAGGGGTGACTCTTCCCGGAGGCGCTTTCGACGTGACCTTCGGGGTCTCAAGGCCATGAAGCACTCCGGAAGGGTGGTGGCTCCCCCTCACTGGAACCGAAGCTAGAGAACGATCCGGGCCTCGCTGAGGAGCCCCAGAAGGGTCTCCGATCATGTTCAATCGCCCCCCATGAACTCGATGTCCGTGGGTGACGGAACCATCCATAGCGCCAGAAGGTGGCTAGCGGTCGCCGCAGCGTTGCGGAGACCGAACGAAAACGCTGTCAGGGCACTCCATACGGGACCTTCTGGACATAGGGTGACATTGTGCGAGACCTCCCTTGGTGACCGGACCCGTGGAGTTGCCCGCGGGCCCTCGAGCCTAAGACGGCCGAGGTTGATGGAAGGAGAGATGGGCGGCAGAGTGAGTCGCGCCAACTCTCCTTCTAGTGTGATGATGAAATCTAGGTCGCCAAACGCACGTGTGCGCCCGGGACCTGTGTGATTTGAGGGTGGCCATCCGAGGCCTGATTTGGAACGCATAAGCTCTCCCTACCCGGCGCGCTAACCGCCGGTGTTTCGTATAAGCACCGCAAGTAAATTTATAGTAATGCGCGTTAGGCTCGGATGGTGCGCTAAAGGACACAAGATTTATACTTGGTTCGGGCCGAAAGTCCTTACGCCCAGTTTGTTGCTCTCGTGTTATTAGCACCGTGAACGGTTTGTAGTAAGGGTACAAACGATCGAGAGAGGGACTGGTCCCAAGTCTCGATGGAAGGGTTGAAGGATGTCAAGAGGTTCGACACAACTTGACTGTGTGTATATCGTGTGTCGTTTTTGTTCGGGTTTTTTCTCCTCTCCTTTATGGAGGAAGCGCATCCCCTTTTATAGATGAAGGGCTGGCTTTACAAGGGTGAGGGCTTTAGGATGCGATCTACTTAGTCTTGTGGCTCACGTCTACCCGGCCTGGTTCTTCATTCTGATGAGTGCGAAGGAAGATAAGCGCCTACAATACTGTCGATGTCTCTGTAGAATGTCAGGTTGGTTACAGAATGCTATCCCGGCGCAGGGTATGGGCCGCAGTACAGTGGTTTTGACTTTTGAGCCTCCCCCAGCCTTGCTCCGCACGCCTTCTGGTTCCTATGAGTCTTCATTGGAGGGACGCGGGTCGGGGGTCTGAGAGAAGCGCGGGCCAAGGTCTTCTATCTTGGTGGACTGAGGGGTCGGGAAGCGGGCGCGCTCCCTTGGGTCCATAGCGTGGTGACGGAATATCCGTCGTTCGTGGAGATAGCAAATCCTTTTCTGGAGCGTAGCGGTTGTCGTATATCTTCGTCGGGTTCCGTGTCCTAGAGTCAAGGTGGCGCCTACAACTCTATAGGGTGGAGAGCTCACACCTGTAAACACCTTCGGGCTCAGGCGCTGGAAGGGCCTAAAGCGCCCGTCCGTCATCCCCTCGGCAAGACTTTTTTCTGCCGCCAGGTGTGTGGTATGGTTCTTGGAGCCACGGTTGACCTGAACGTCTTGTCTTGCCCTGTCTCTATCATCTTGAGGGAACAGGGAGAAGTGGTCAGGTAAGATGAATCCAATCTTTAGATATGGAGCAGAGTGAGGCTTGTTCCTTGCCGTCGGGCGAAGCGGAGACCAATCCCTATCTCCTGGGCGAGACCGACCCTGCTCCTCCGGGGTCGGGCGAGGCGGAGTTTATCCCTCAGCCCTCGGGCGAGACCGAGCCCACCCTAAAGGCGTCGGGCGAGATAGAGACTAGCCCTGTGCCCTCGGGCTAGGCAGAGCCACATCAAAGGCGTCAGGCGAGTCGGGGTTTATCCCTCGGCCTTCGGACGAGATCGAGCCCGTCCAAAAGGCGTCGGGCGAGACGGAGACTAATCCTCGGCCCTCGGGCGAGACCGAGCCCACCCCAAAGGCGTCGGGCGAGGTGGAACCAAGCTCCTGTCATTCTCGTGAGGGGTGAAGCAACGCTCTTATGCGTCCAGAAGTTTTTAACGTTCGGTGGTTATTGGTTCCACCTTCTGGGGTACCCCGGTATTAGGTCCCCGACAAAGCTGGTGGCTCAGTTCACTGGCTTTCTTCCATCGGACGATGAGGTTTCAAAGAAAAATAAGTGAGCAATTCAAGCCTATTTAATACTTGCATTGCTTTCCTGCAGCCATTAGGTCTCATTTTCTTTGGTGAATTTCAGGAAAAGTTTCGGTGTTTCATCATCCTGGATCACAGAGCACTTTGATTACTTGGACCCACAGGCTGAGGAGGCTCAGATCGATAGGTTCGCTAGAGTGTGGCTCTGGCACTTCCTTGGTGCTTTCCTCTTCCCAGACGCCTCGGGCAACACCATCAGCTGGATCTTCCTTGACATACTACGCCAGCCGTGGGAGAACATAACGGCGTATAGGTAGGGCAGCGCAGTCCTGGCATGGACGTATCGACAGCTATGCGCTGCCTACCGTCGCACCTCAGGGTATGTGAACCTTGGGGGTTGCTCCTACCTACTCCAGGTTTGGTGTTGGGAACGATGGCCCGTTGGGAGGCCCCTTAATACTGGTTTACTGGTAAGTACTTTGGTTCACTATATTCTTCGAGGCAGTTACATATGATGACATTATTAATGGTTAATTCATTATCGTGTTCAATGCAGCAATGGAACGGGCAGGATACACTCCCTACAGCTCTGTATATCTGGACGAAAGCAGAGTTAGTTAGAGGGAATGCGAGGCGCAAGTACAGGGAGTACACGGACGATCTCGATGTCCTGACACAGCATCAGGTTACGCTCTCTTTACTATCATACATGTGTCTTGTTCGATGTACACTATATCACAACCTAACTCAATTACGAAATGTTCAGGTGTATTGGTGTCCTTGGGATGCTCCTGAGCTCGAGTACTATCTGAGTCCTGTCACTAGGGACAAGTCAAACGAGTATCGCTGCAATGTCCCTCTTATTTTCTTCCACGTGATCGAGATTCACTTGCCCATTAGGGTCTACAAACAGTTTGGAAGAATGATAGGCTGTCCACCACCGCTTTACTCCACCAACCAAGAATTACCCGGGTGCGTTATCGACTAATAACAAAGCTACAATTTAGAGGTGTGTGTGGTACAACTAACATCGTTTTGTTGCAGGTATGACCTCAGGAAGAGGTAGAAGACCAAGGATTGGCGTGTGACACAACGCGCACATCCACTTGTGGCAGAACAGGGAACGACAGCCGGTCCATGCGAGTCGTACACACGACCAGCACACCTTCGACGAGTACCTGTGGTGGCTTCACAGGACTACGAGAACACATATCAAGCCCCTGTACAATGAGGAGGCGATTGACGAGGACTCGGAGGAAGATATGATCGAAGATGTGTACGACATTGCCACTAGGGAGGACACACAGCTACAGAGAGCCCCGCTTCAAAGATATGTGGTAAGATACTTGAATGGTACAATTTATTATCCATTTGGTATTAAGTATGTGTACTAAAACTGTCCAACCGAGTTTCTGTACCAAGGCGACACAATTATCAAGGATGTCCAACGAAGCAGCGTTTCGGCTTCACGAGTCTAGAGGGCAGGGGCCAGGCATTCTCGAGGCTTTTATGGAGGTAAACATAAACTTATCCATTCCGAAAATGTTTCTTTAGTGTACTAGGTAGCGTGCCCGTGCGTTGCTACGGGATAACTAACAATTTATACTAAAAACACACGAATCGCACGATAAGATAACAATACTGTTAAATTAAATACCAACGTTAAAGTGACATTTAATCCAAAAAGCAAAGTTTATGAATTTAACACAGTCACGGAGTGCGTGGTGTCGCAGGCTCACAAACTCTAGAGCTTCTAGAGATTAGGTCGAATCCAACCTAGAGCCTCGAAACCTTGCATCTTTTCCTGGACGGGCTGCGCCGGTAGCAATATCAACGATCTCCAGTCGATGGACCAAGTCGTATGGATCCCCATACAATGGCTCAGACATGTAGATTTTATTCTCCTTGTACTTGGATACACTTGTTCCACTGAAGCTTTTATTGAAATGTTTAGACACGAACAATGTCTGATCACCGATGTCCCTCACCTTGGACCACTTCGACGTACGGTCGTGGAGGTTGCACTTGTAGATCGCACTGCTGTAGGTGAAGCTCTGTGTCTCATGGAACGTGCTCACCATGGCACCCACAATGTGCAACTCACCGTTTGATTCCAGGTAGCTGTGGTGGCAGAGCCCCGCAGGTGGCGACAACGATGGCAGCAGCGTCGCGGTTGGAGTAGCGCCAGCGACGTTGCTGCTGCAGACGGAGATTTCTCCAGTGCAGTCGATCGCCAAGAACTTGTCTTGGTAGTGGACGATGGACCCATGGAGAACTCCAGTTTGGTGTCGAGCAGCGTCCATGCGCTGTCGACTCCAACCCGGCAGAACGCGACCTCCGTGGAGCACCCAAGCATGGCCATGGCCACGCACTCATGGTCGGCGGCGTTAGGCGGTGCCGAGAGCATGATCTCACGGAAGAACACGTCCCTCATGTCTTCTAGCTTGATGGCTCTGCCTGCGGCATCCGTGTACCCGTAGCCGTTGGTGGGATGCAGGACCCATCGGCCGTGGACCCTAGACACGCGTTCCGATGAGGACGCCGCCACGACGTGTTCGCCTGCTGGTGGGAGCTCAACGCGGGGGGCACGGGCACCGCCTCATCTATGAGCGCCAGCCACCCACACGAGGAGCCACACGCCACCTTGCCGTGCACGTCGGACAGCGTCTTGGAGAAGACTTTCTTCTCAGGGACGCAGTAGAAGCCGACGTGGTCCGAATCGGGGTCGAACGGGAGCAGCAAGAGCGGCCCGAAGGTCGCAAACGGGACGGCGGCGCGCCATGGGGAGCAAGCGGATCGGAAGGACGCCGCGTCATGGCCTGACACGAGACGCTGCCCGATGGACTCGAGGAGATCCTCTGGCAGGCCGGATCTCCAGTCAGGGAGAGGTAGGGACCTTCTCTTGGGATTGGGAGGCTGAGCCATGAAAGACAGATGACATCAACTATGGTTCACGCAAGAAACAGCAAGCGAGGGCGATGGAACACGTGAGCGTGAAACCAAATGAAAAGAGAAAAATGTTGTCCCTTTTATAAATGCAAAGAGGGGAAATAATTAAATATAGGCAGATTTGACAAGGTTCTCAGAAATGCAAAGAGGTTCCTTTTGTCTTAATTCTCTTTCCTTCTGTGTTAATTCTCTTTTCTTTTGCTCGTTGCCATGTATGCTGGTGCATGCAAACATGCAATGTGTATATGGATAGCACAATAATTTTCTACTTCCTATTTTGCCGTGATTCCTCTATCACATGACAGACAATATTCAATCAAGGAGAATGGCATGATCAATCAGTAATTAAGATGTCGTGGGATCGCAGGCGTGGGCAGATGGACGAACCAGAACAAATGTCGCACCAAAAAATATCCACACTTTGTTCTTTTTAGTTGTAGGAGACCTGCGTTTGGGAAATGCACTAATTTTAACGTCTATTTGTGTAGAAGGTAAAGAAGAGCTGCAGGAAACTAGCTTAGAAGCTGAGCTGTATGGACACTCCTTGGGTGGAACCGCCACTCCCGGCGTGGTCGGGTGGCACGTCTTCAGCCTCTTTGAGGACACCAGTCGGCTCTTTTCAGCCGGTGACAGGTGCCACTTCCGTAGTGCGTACACCACCACATCATAGTGCTGGGAAAGACCCTGCAACCGAGGATGACGAGGACGACGATGACGACGACGACCCCCTGGGCTTTCGCAGACAGCACGACCAGTGGGACGATTGGCCGCAGGACGAGATCGGCATGTCTCAGCTAGGTGGTGCCCCGCTTGGTATCCAAGGAGCCTCACAGGTACTAACAAAGGTAGCTTCTTTAAATATGTAGGCTCCATGAACTAACGATCATAAATATTATAAGTAATCGTGCATATCATATACTTGCAGGTTACGAGCCGTACGCACCGGCAACGCAACCACACCGACGTTGGCTACACTCCCAATGTGTTGCCAACAAATCCAAAGAGACAGAGGCGTCTGAGGGATCCTTACACTCCTAGGTCTTAGTTTGTTAGGTCGAACGAATATTGACGTCCGAAACTTGCAGGCTTAGTTGGTTATGTTATGTCGAACTTATGTCAAACCAATGAAAATGTTATGTGGCAGCTTGTCAACTTGCGCACAAACTTTATTTATTTGCTTCATATTCTTTTCAATGCGTCGCGGCAGCACTGTCGGCGAGATTAAGTAGCAAATAGTCCAGGAACCAGCAGTCCCGGCGTATCTCGACGCCGGTGGCCGGCGTCTTGACCCCGATCCTCCCGAGCTTGGTCATCGCCGCCACGAAATCGCCGAAGAAGGCACCCTGGTTAGACGCGCAGTAGTCGACCGTGCTGCGCGACCTCATGTCAGACTAGAGCACCTAGTCGGAGCCCATCGGCGAGGGGTCGAGGAAGCCGGGGTCCATGGTCGCGTCGCTGCCGATCCTCACCGACAGCAGCCGATCTTTTGTCTGCGTCCAAGTACTGCCGCGCCATGCGCCGTGGCGCGTCACTGCTGCACCAAGATCGGTGGCGCGGCAGACCCTGCCACGTCACCGGTCAGCAGCCCCGGTCGTCTCCACGTCATCCTCCTGCCGCGCCACCATGCATGGCGTGGCACGGACGTTTCGCCACGCCATGACAATAGGCGCGGCCAAAAGTGTTGGTTTTGAAAAAAAACAATGTTAGATTTAAAATTAGTTAAAAACATCCGTCCAGGAGATGCGCCCCATCAATTATTGTCGTCGTCATGTGATTGGAAAAAGTCTATATAACCCTCTCACGTTTGGCCTCCAGACTGCTTTACCTCTGAAGCATAGAACCATATATCGAACACCCTAAATTTTACCAAACCATTCCAAAAAAACCCCTCTGGTTTTGCTACCCGGTTTTGCTCACTTGGCATTCCATCGTGGCAAAGGAACATGCCGAAGAGTAGAGCGTGTGCGTGGAGTACGCACGGGTAGTCGGCTACAAGTACAACGCGTAGGCTCGGCGGATGATGAGCTGCCTCATACTTGGCGCGCGCCGGCCGCGGCGGCGGCTGCTGCCGCTGCTGCAGATGCCCGCTCGATCTCCGGTGTCGCTTCTCCGTCGATGTGTCGCCGCTTCTCCATCGATGTCGTCGTTGCCGCGCCGCAGACCGCCCGGCGTCGCTTGGTTCGTTAACGCAACGACGAGCAAGCAAGCAGAGACGAAGCGACTAGGCGGCTACTACCTAGCGCGTGGACGAGAATGGTGGCGACGCAGTTGGAAGAAGTCGGCAGCAGCGCGCGCAGCGCGCGTGCATGACCGATGTGTGAATTGATCAGAGGCGCTTGGAATGTCGGCTCTCTTACTAGAGTCCGATGGGTACGAGTATCGAGGAAGAGCCCCTCGAGTGGCCACACAAATAGATGTGAGTCTGAAGCTAACAAAAGTCGAGAGAGAGCTGGTCGTGACTCGTGAGTTTGTTACAACAAGCTATCTTCACGTATGACTACATCAACACAACTAACTATCACGACCATGCAAATCTAGAGTTTGTTAGCTGATATTTATACAACTCCACAACGTATCCTATCGAAGCCACAGCCCACAGGAGATAATTATCACGTCTTTCAACACGGGCCTTGTATAAGTTAAAGCACACGATCGAGCTGACGATGACAAGCAGACAGCCAGACATACGAGAGAGTCTACGCAGGAGAAGAGGCCGGGCTGACGAGAGTTGGCGCTCTCCTCCCCCTGCACCCCGCGGAGGCGCGAGCACGACCACGAGATCCAGCTCCACCGCGCCGGAGTCAGCACCGCCACCGTCTCCCGCAGTCCCGCTCGGCTCCTCGTAGGAAGGACGGTGTGAGAACGGTGCCAGCGGCAGCAGCGAGCCAGTGATGACGAATGAAAAGAAGCCAGGGTGTGTGTGTGGGTGGGTGGGCGGGAGCACCAGCGAGGTGGAAGAAGAGGGAGGGGCGAGGTCGCGAGGAGTTGGTGTAGAGGTCGATGGCGGCGGCGACGGATCGATCGCAGAGAGTGGGACGACGGCGTGCTTTCGGCTGGTGAGGATGATCTTACCGGCGCAGCATGAAGATACTTGCACTGGTTCCCGATACCCGTCATCGTGCTCGCAGAATCAGAATCGGATCCATGACACCGGAGAGAATGAGATCGGAGGAGCGAGGAGGCCGGTGGCGTTCTTGGCTCTCGAGCTAGAGGTGGCCGGTGGTGTAGTGCATCTGCTAGCGTCGCCAGTCCTCTCAAGTCTCAAGGTCAAACGGGCGGAGCCGCCAAAGCAGTTGTGTGCGATGGTGGTTGGGAGCGACAGCAGATGCAGCCGAGTCGTGGTGTCTCCTTGTGGAGGTGTTTTGGCAGGAGCGGAAGGATATTTCTCTCCAGAACATGTGATGTCCGCTCATGTGAATTTGTTGTCTCTCAAGATACAAGGGCCACTGCCAAACATGTCAGGTTGAATGGTTTGGCAAATTTTAGGGTGCTAGATATATAGTTTTGTAATTCAGGGGGTTAAGTAGTCCATAGGCTAAACGTCATATAGTTACGTAGACTTTTTCCTCACGTGATATATCCCTCTAGCTCCCGTGCGTAAAAAAAAAATCAGATCAGAATCCATTTCTATACCGAAGAAGCGTGCCGTGGCCGTCTCAGTAGCGCGGCATGCAGAGGCAGTGATACTTGGATGATGGCCCAAGTTTGTAGCTTTCGATCTTTCCAAGAGCGCTCAGCTAGCTCTCCCCACTTCTTTTCCATCCCATGATTCTGTAGCAGGATCGAGTATCTTATATTCTTTCTGTTCATTTGAGCTTATTCAGAACTATTTTTTAGTCATGGAATAATATTTTTCTCTCACAATATTTTAATATAAGCATCAGCATAAACCAAATTTCAGCATCCGCAAATAGAGTGATTAGTCAAAAAAAAAAGCACATACCATATGGCAAATGTTATGAACCAGTAATTGAGGTATCCCGGCCAAAACCAAGACCCTGAGGCTACGCTCCAGAGCGTAGTATGTATTCAGTACAGTAAGCACAAGCACTTGTCGCCGCGTGCCTAATGATGCACCGAGAGATGATGCCCTTCCTGAGGTGTCCCTGTTGGCACAAGTGGAGCTTCAATGATGATGTCAGTGCGTCGGAGTGGGAGACTGACTACTAAGATCAAGGCCTCCAATCCGACTGTCCAAGCACAAAATGTGCTGAAGCAAAAGCTGTAGATCACAGATATGCTGTAGGGTTCGGACCCTGTGGCTTTGGACAATATCAAGGCCTTCTTCGCTGCGCCGTTGTCGCCTTCTAAACAAGAGGCCCTTCAGGCGCTCTTTGCTCTAGACTTCGATCCGGTTGCCATGGAGCTGAACCTCACTAACTTTGAGCACGACGCTCTTTAGCCGCTGAGCTCAGGGCCTGCTGGGTTTTGTCCCTATGCTTGATCCTACTCTTGGTTATCTCTGTCAGTGTTTGGCTCGGTAATCACAAATTATCATCCCAGCTTTATTTTATTGTGAAAGAAAAATACTGTATTATGACTGATAAGTTCAAGCGACCAGATCACCTTCCAGCATGAATCACCCTTCTAGCAATAATTACCGTGTGAATTAGACCCATTCGATGGTTTAGTTGTGGTTTCATATATATATTTATATATAGGTGGAAAAAGCCTAGCTCACTCCCGATCAACTATTAGATACAATCGAGTTACTTTGCTCTAGGAAACTAATCTAAACCAGAACATTCGATGAAACCAGTTCACTTTACCAAAATTGGCACAGCCTAAAACAAAACACATCTTGACCAGAACCATTTCAGCCGAGACCACTAGCAAGCACCAGATCTGCTACCGCCGATGATTCAGTCATCCGTGACACTTGACAGTTGACACCACCGCCGCGCGACCACGTTGCCGGAAATGATTGGCGTTTGCACCACACACACGGGCCGGCCCACCGTCGACCACGAACACGCGGGAACTCCGGGGAGTTGGGCTGCGTCGTGGAAACCGGGAACGAACATACATCACAGGCGGAACTGGGCCGTTGGTTTCCGTTTGGGCCGCGTTTCCTCGTCATAAATGACGCCCCGTTGGCGCGATGGCTGAAGCAGATGCTGACCACCTTCAGGTTTCGTGGGATTGTTGACCGCAGCACCAGGTCAGAGGACGACGTGAAAATGTCAGATGCGCACACGACACGACGAGGGACCTACGCACTGTTCTAGACTCCATGTACACACTTTGAAGTTCAAGGCTACAGATTCAATATTTCTTTTAGATAGTGACAAATCAAATAAACAATGGGCAATTCAGCTTCACAAGGGAAGGAACTGGTACTATTATATATGTACGAAGAACAGCACTGCACGCTGAACATATGAACGAATAACGACTATGCACATCACAACAAAGCTTACAATCCTAGCTGCAACTAATAACTTATTTCATACACAAGCAACGAATTAACCAAAAGAATGAATGAATGAAGCAACCACATATGCACAAGCAAGCACCACGCAGTATTAGCTTGACGTTGTTGGCGTGTTCTCCGGTCCGACTTGTCCAGCCGAGTCGAGTCCGTCCGGTCCGCGCAGGTGGCTTTCTCATCCGATTCGCAGGCACGGGTGCTCCGCGTCCTTCCAAGCCGCCGCCGCCCGTCCGAGACTCAGGGAGCCAGGCTCTCTGATACATCTTTCCACTGTCGTGCACTTTTTTTTTTGGCTGTAATTTACGTTTCCACAAGATTTGTTTTAGTAGTTCTATAAAACTTATTCACAGAAATTATTTAACTACTTCTCTAGTTCCAAATCTATTTATATCTATATCTATATTAATACCTTACCTAATAATAGTATTAAAGAGCCAAATTTTTGTGTGACTTTGATCCGAATGGCAAACGGGGAATTCGTGGGCACGCGCGCGAGCGTTTGAAAGATTGATCAGCAGCCAGTCGCTCCTGTAGTTCATATTGAACCGCCTTTCGTCATGGACGGACGTTCAACTGTACAACTCAGCGCGTGTGTGAATTTTAAAATGAACTCCGGTGAAAGTTCCGTGGAAAGGTTCTAGATTCGGCGGGCAGCTGACGTCAAGCCCGGCCCACATGTATGGTGACGTAGATGGTATTCTTTCATCCCAAATTATAAATCATTCTAAAAATCTCGGAGAATCAAAATATCTCAAGTTTAACTAAATTTATATGATAAATAAAATAATAACATTTATGATGTCAACTAAGTATCATTAAATTTTCCATTAATTATAATTTCATGAGATTTCTCTATAATTTTGATCAAACTTGAAAGTCTTTGACTATCAAGATTCTTAGAATGTCTTATAATTTAGATCATTGATAGTTGTTACCCCGGTTTGTTATCCACTCCTGTTTGCTTTTTGCATTGCACCTGTTACGTAGTTCACGCTGGTGCAAGTTGTTTTTTTAGTATACTTTGTCACGTGGTAACAGTTTGTGAGAAGGCGTCTGCCTGTTTAGTTTTTGCCGATGCTGAATTCCTATCGCAACTCGATGACGATAAGCAAAAACCACGTTCGCGTTGACAAACAAACATAACTACTAATAATAAAGAACATGTTTGGATCACGGCCTCCTAGACGGCTTCTGGACCAGGCAGCCCATCCTGGCCCCATCGACCCATCGGGCTTTCTGGCAACGCTGCGTGGCCCAGACAGGATTGTTCCTACTGAGCTAACCCATCATCATGGTCTTGAACTCGTCGAAACTGAGCACGCCGTCGCCGTCCATGTCGAAGCGGCAGATGATGGCCTGGCACTCGGCGATGTCCCGGTGCGCGCCGAGCCTGGCCAGCACCAGCTTCAGGCTCAGCGGCGTGACGCATCCCGCGCCCTCCATCTCGTACATCCAGAATGCTTCCCGCAGCCGCCTGCGCTCGCCGCCGCCGTCGTCGTCGTCCTGCTCGCCGGCGGCCTCCGCCTGCCCCGACAGCTCCTCCTCTCTCAGCAGCACGCCGTCGCCGCCAGTGTTCGCCTCCGACGCCACGAGTGCGCTCGCGTCCTCGTCCGACGCGTCTCGCATGCAGCAGAGCCTCCGCAGCTCGGACGCCGAGACCTCGCCGCCGCCGTCGTGGCCGAACGACGCTAGCATTGTTTCTTGTTTGGTTGGGCTTTTGACCTGAATCGGTAGTTCGATGGCGCCTGGTGACTGAATGAGAGATCATCTGCGTCATGATTTATAGTCAGCTACTAGTAACTGGGACTGCTTGGAAGGATTATGCATGTTCAGTAGTAATTTGTTAGTAGCATCGTGTACCTTAAGCTTTCTTATAGGGCATAATAAAAGGAAGTAAGCATTTTTGACTGGAAAAGTGACCGGCGGTTTTCAATTACTGGGCTGTGTTGAACGGATTGGACCCAACTATGCGTTTGGTCAAACAGCTAAATGACACTGCCTGGAGTTCTTGCACGCCATCCGTATCAGACTGGCTGGCGTCCCAATTTTAAATCCGTCCGTCTAGCTCCTCTTCTCTTCCTCCCTAGTGTACCCTAGTAACTGCGTGCAGAATTATGTTACAGACGGGTGAACTGTCAGTGTCGGTAATACTGCTCACCTGTCTGTCTCCTTGTCTGTAAACCAGAGGAAGGTCTAGTGAACGAGCTGAAGTTCCTTGTCTCTACCAATTTCATTCAGTTTGAGTGTGTGTTTCAGGGTAGAGAATGTAACAGAGTGGCCCATGAGTTGGCTAGTTTGGGGTATGATTGTGTTCAAGGTGAGGGGCTAATAACTAGCTCTGTCCCTGATCACATTGCTGTGATAGTTGCTGCCGATTGGTCAGCAGATAAGTAATGAAAATCTCAGGTTCAAAAAAAAAAAATGCCATTGCATAGTGCAGCTTTGGCCAGGCATTCTCATAGCATAAAGTTCCTGATGATATATTCAAGCATTCCACCTAATCATTCCATGAATAAGTTCGTCAGCTGGTTCACAAAACATTCTGTGTCAAAAAGAAGAAGAAGAAGAAGACCAAACAGAGCGAACGAAGCAGCTCACTCAAAGCAAGATCAGGAATTTATCAACGCCGGCCGGCTAGCTAGCTGCTGAACAAATCATTTGTTTTTACAAGGGCAACTGCTGAACAGGTTATTATTATATGCACCATTCTAGAGACGTCAGACTCTCACCAGCCCGGAGCAGCTGACAAGGTCCCTATCTGTTGGAATCGGCTGCAGCTATTCTACTCTCAGCAATTGACTATTGCGAACAAAGACCCAATCCATGGTGCTACGCTAAGAAATTTTCTTGGCACTGTCAGGTAGTGACCCGTTCTTTATGCCTTGAATGTATCAACACGAACTCTCCATTGGCACGCAACGCATGCATGATTGCAGCTCATAATGCTATATATAGCTGCAAGAACCGAGCGCCTGAGCGTGCCATTGCAGTTGCAGACAGACCAGATCAGCAAGGCAAAGTTCCCAGCAGTAGTCATTCGCGTAGCTGCCTGAAAAGGACACTACTAAAACCAATCGCTGAATCTTGCCAACAAGGTTGAAGAAGACCGATCAATGGCGGTGTACGCATCATCCGAGTTCAGCCGCGTGTTCTCGGCGCTGGACCGGGACGGCGACGGCAAGCTGTCGGCGGCCGAGCTGCGCCTCTGCATGAAGGCGGCGCTGGGCGAGGACGTGGCGGCGGAGGAGGCGGACCGCCTGGTGGCGTCGGCGGACGGCGACGGCGACGGGCTGCTGAGCCAGGAGGAGCTCCTGGCGCTGGCGCTGGCGGGGACGGCGGAGGCGGAGGGTGGCGAGCGGCGGCGGGAGCTCAGGGAGGCGTTCGGGATGTACGCCATGGAAGGCGAGGGGTGCATCACGCCGCTGAGCCTGAAGCGGATGCTCTCCAGGCTCGGCTCCCACCAGGACATTGATGAGTGCAGGGCCATGATCTGCAGGTTTGATCTCGATGGCGATGGCGTACTCAGCTTTGAGGAATTCAAGATCATGATGGATGCATAGCGTACTAGCGTAATTAGCAGATTGTATTGTGTGTGTGTGTGATTTGCTTATTTTTGTGCTTGATTTGATTTGTTTATTAGTGTCCTCATTCAAATGTCGTTAATTGGTACTTGTTTCTGTGTCAGATCATGTATGAAAGACGAAATTGTTTGTATGTATATGGCCATTGTTCTTTTAATTCTGTTTCTTCTTTTCTTTTTGGCCCTGATCGTTGGGAGAATTTAGAGAAATTTATGAGAGAATAAACAGTATTTTCCAGCTATAAACAGTGAATTTCAGCTGAAATTCAGGGCAGCCGAACGACCTTTATCGCACGTCTGCTGTCACAACGTGCTGTCTTTTAATTATTTTTGTATTCGAACTACTGGTTATTGCCACACGTGTGTCGCGTGTTTATGAAAAAAAAACAGTAACAATCAATTTTAGGTCGCGTTTAGTTCGGCAAAGTTTGCACCTAGTGCACGATTCTCCACTGTAGCATTTCTTTTTTTGTGAATTATTATCCAAACATTGACTAATTAGGCTCAAAAGATTCGTCTCGTAAAGTTAAAGCAAACTGTGCAATTAATTTTTGATTTCGTCTACATTTAGTACTCCATACATGTACCGCAAGTTTAATGCGACGGAAAATCTTCTTTTTGCATAGTGCACTTTTGAAGAACTAAACAGGGCTTAATCGAGGCTCATGTCTCCTTCGCAAAGGGAGAATAAGAACGAGACTTCCGTTGTGGAGGCGACGTGCACAAGCATCTGTTAACTGTACCATAGTTTAACCAAGTTTTTATAGGAAAATACACAAGCATCTACAAATGCATAGGAAACTAGTTTGATCTGTTAACTGTACCATAAAATATGTCCTTATTGTATATGTATTGGGTATCTCAAGATCTGTCTATATCTCACCTTGGATGAAAATTTTCCTCCCTAGCCGATTTCTTTTCAAACGCCAGCGATACGACAATGGATGGCATTTTTCTTCCTTTATTATCCGGCCTTCTTCTTCCTCGCGAGACCCGAGCTCCTGTCTCGCTAGTGAGATTCTTGGTCGATGTCGTGCTGACCCCTGCATGCCCCACCCACATTTCTCGTCTCTAGCGGCAATTACTCCAACCCCCGAACAATAACATCAAATCCTAGCCCCAGCTATGGCGAATAACCGCTAACTGTACGAGGCCATCCTTGAGGCAGATCATTGTGGGCACGAATCAAATAGCTACTTAATGCGAACTGGATCTGATCATTGCGGGCACGAATCACTACATCTATACAAGTCCAGACTTAATGTGCAGCTGCAGGATGATGTGCAAGACTCAATTATTTGGAAGAGGACGGCCGATGGTATTTACTTCACTCGGTCCCAGGGGTTCCCCACGGGAGTTCTACCCAGTTGTACCTGGATAGCCCACGATCTGTTGAAGGACGCGAAACAAGGTGGTGTGGACTTCAAGCTATTCCAGATCGACTTAGTCGGCTTACTATGAAAGCTAAATTCTGTAATAGGATTAGGACTCTTCTCTTGTAACCAACTAGGACTAGATACGTGCTCTTACCCTCTCCCCTATATAAAGAGAGGTACGACGCACCCCCTCGTAACCTTAACAATCATATCAATCAATACAACGTAAAAGGCTACACGCCGACTGGACGTAAGGCTATTACTCGACAAGAGGGCCCAAACCAATATAAATCGTTCGTCTCTTTGCGTTTACCGTCGAGTTCTGCGTACACCGAAGCCCTTCGAACATCGTCCCGGGTAACCCCGTGACGAGTTGCCGGTTGTCAAGCACTGACACTCAGGGCCGGCCCTGATTTTTTTGAGGCCCGGGGCGAAACCACAATCCGGGGCCCTTTATACATACATGACATTGATAGTACTAAATGTAAATACATATATATAAACACTTAACTGCAGATGCAATAGCAATATTCATATGAAACAATTCATAAATATTAAATTACCTTAAAAATTCCTATATTAAATTACCTTAAAAATTCATTCTAACATTCCTCGATGCGAAATCATTGATGATGGTATCAATATCGATCTCATCCAACAATCGCTTCTCAATGCATAATGTTGCCAAACCATTTAACCTCTCTTGAGACATTATAGATTTCAAATAATTCTTCAACAATTTTAGTTTTGAGAAGCTTCTTTCAGCTGATGCCACAATCACAAGCATAGTAAACAAGATCCGATAAGCAATGGAAGCATTAGGATAACAATCAGCCTTTGTAACAAACTCAAAAATCTCCATAGCTGTCATGGGTGTATCTGGCAAAGTGAATTGTAGAACACTCAACTCGGAAATTAGATCATTTAAATCAATGTCAGATGAACCATTTAGAGAGAAAACTGTTGCTAGTGTTGTGCAACACAATTTTAGCTCAGGACCATCCAATGCCTTCAAGTTTGCTGAACTCATTAAAAATCCAAATAATTCTCTGAATGATTCCAATTCTTGAAATCTAGTCTCCAATGAACGGACTGCCATATCAGTTATAACCGTGAAGTAACTAACTTTAAATTCCTTCTCACCTTCCAAGAGTGCTTCCTCACTATTATTTTCATCAAAATGCTTCTTTCTAAGAGATTACGCTTTCATCGGGAACGATGGCTCGACACCATTTCAGATGCAATTTCGTTGCATTGACCTTACTAGAAGCATACCCATCATTTCTATAGGTTTTAAAGTAATCCATTATGCCTTGTATCTCGCTGCATGGTAGACTCAATGCACATAGATGGTGATCTGCAACTTCTTGCTTACTTTATTGACAGCAAATAAAACATCATGCCAAATAACCATGCCAAATATAAATTCAAAGCTGCCAAGTACTTCAAATAAATTCTTTGCATCACCTCTATTATTTTGGTTCTACATCTCTATCTTCACTCAATGCAAGTAAAGCTGCCCTTAGTCGAGGAGCTTGATATCTAATTGTTGCAACACTTTTAATACGACTCTCCCAAACGTGTTGTTGCACAAAGATTTCACAGTTAAACCATCAATATGATCAAGCAAAAATTTTCATCTTTTAGTAGAACCCCAAATAAGACATATCCGTTGCACAATTCCAAAAAGGAGTACTTTGCTACAAGACTTAGCCATATCACCTCGTGGCAAGCACATGGCATATACAAGGCTCTTGGATTTATATCACGCACGAATCGACTTTGAACTCTTTTGTGTTTTCCTTTCATATTAAAACCATTATCATAACCTTGTCCCCTAATGTCATCAATGTTAAGACCAAAGGACTTAATGGAATCAACCAAAACATTGAAGAGCCCGAGAACCGGATGTGTCATCTACCTTCGAGAAAACCATGAAAGTACTCCTCTATTTTAATTTTACCTTCACTCATGTTAACACATCGAACCAACAAAGTCATTTGTTCTTGATGACTAACATCTGGGTGCAATCAAGAATAATCGAGAAATATTTGGCCTCTTTAACAATCTTGATGATAGAATTTGTAATGTCGAAGCCATAAGAGAAATCAACTCATTCTGAATTTTGTGGCTAAGATAATGATAATGAAGATTATTATTTTGAATACGTCTAAGATAGTCTTGCATTACCAAATCAAACTCTGCGACCATCTCAACACAAGCTAAGAAATTGCTATTTTGGTCATTATAAAGCTGCTCGTTAGATCCTCTAAAAGCCAAATTACGTCTACCAAGGAATTTTATAATGGCAACTATTCTCATCAAGATTTTACTTGCCTCATGCTCTTGAAGTCTGTAACTCTTTATCAATTGTCTCTTGTTTGCCTAATCTAGTTCTCAATTCATTCCATGAGTTCATATTGGTAATATGCTCAACAAGTAATTTCATGTTCCTTCACCTCTCATTGATAACATCTCTATACCCATCATTCCCCAATGAACTCTTGCACTTTTTAGAATTAAAAAGCTTACAGCAAAAAGCAAAATACTTTATCCAAGTGTTTGGAATAAACTAGCCATTTCTGTCACGTAGCTCTCCATTACTCATTTTTCTATGATAATGAGAATATGCAAAATGTCTTAAATTATCGTCGAAAGGGAATACAATATTATCTTCTCTTATAGGCCCCTTTTCAACTAATATATCCCTTGCTTTGTTATCAAGATTATCCCAATTTCTTGGATCATAAATATCCATGTGACACACATGTTCCTCATCAAGACTACTATTTTTTGTAGTATTTGAATTAAATATGTGCTCATCATTACTCACATTGTTTTCTTCCATGTTAATGCCAACATTGTCACCAGGAGGACCTTCATCTCTCGGAATAACTGTGTTGGTTCCTTCCAGACAACTATCGCCAACTCGTTTGGATCTCTTGAAGTGTTTGGATTATTCTTCAAAAACTTATGCATAGAACCCTCTGTGATTGTATGAACTCATCTATTCGTGCTTTTTTTTTCCTTTTCTCACCGCGGAAGCATACTTTCTTGATGACATGATCTTTGTTAAGATTTAGAGAAACAATTAGCTAAAAACAGTTCAGCTAGAAAACATGAATTGAGTAAAAAGGAGTTAAATCAAGATATGTAACAAGATGGGCTTCTAACAGATTAATGACACCGACAACTTGGTCACTTTCTTTAAAATGATAAATTGATAATCATGTTCGTTCTATTGTCTCAGTAATCACGTTCGTTCTATTGCCTGATCTAGACATCTACTCGCGTTGCTGGTGGCTCACCGCGATTCGTCGTCGCTCGTCTAGGTCGGGCGGTGTCGCGGAGATCGCAGCTCGTCGGCAGGGTCGCGTGGTGTCGAGTCCAGCGTCTCACGGAGTCTCGCTTCATTCTCGCCTCGTGTGTGGAACTAGCCTGTGTGTCGCGTCCGCCCGCCTGGAGAGCGTGTGGGCGTGTGGCTTCTCACGGAAGCTAGCTCTTTCTTTCTTGGAGATCGCCTTTTCGGGCCAAATCCAAATACTAATATACCTGCAGGCCTGTATACCTGGTGTTTGCATACTTGGGGTGGGGCCCTATCTAGTTGGGGGGCCAGGGCGGCCACCCCGCTTGCCCGCATCTAGGGCCGGGCCTGCTGACACTTGGCATATAGAATACAATTCCGAGGCTCACATCAAACATTTCATCATGATCTCATCTGGAAGGCGCAGACAGAAAATAAATGCAAGGTACACGCCTAGATCCTCATGCATGGTAAAATTCCAACGCATCAGGAACACTGCGTCTTGTGTAATGGGCCACTGGAGACAGGAGTTCATCTATCTTTGCTCTGTCCTTTCACAAGAGCTGTTTGGGACCGGGTTCTCTCCTAGGAGAATCTCAGGGTGCATCTCCCACAACAGGACCCTACAGGCATGGCTAATTGGTGGGAGGAAGAGGCAAGCAAGATGCCCAAATAGGAACACAGGCGGTTTAATGGAATACTCATTTACATTGTGTGGAACCTGTGGAAAGAGAGAAATAGGAGAATCTTTGAAAATGCCCACATGACGGCGCAGCAGGTGGCCTCGTTAGCAAAAGAGGATATAATGCAAAGACGTAGGGCGACGGCATTTGCTGGGTGAATCCTTTAGCAGGAGGATTTGATCTCTCCTACTTGGGTCCTAGGACCGTCGTGTATTGCGCCCGTGGACGTTATTTGTGGATAAAACTCTAAACTCTTTCTCTTACTTAATTGAGTGACAGAGCTCCTGCCTTTTATTTAAAAAAAAATCCTTGAGGCAGACCATTGTAGTAGCAGCGTAAACTACAGTTTACAGAGCATCAGAACACGGTGAGTAACGGCAGCATGTGAAGCTTGACCTAGCTAGATAAGCAGCGTAGGAAGTGGATAATGATAGTTTCCGGTTGTTATTGGCAACCGTTACTAAAATAGCCTCATTCAGCTGCCTAAACAAGACTAATAAAAGAAGAAGATACTCCTATAAGGATCAAACTCGCGTATCACTCAGAATTCAGAAACGTCGTTCCATTTTAATACAGAATCCACCTGTTTTGGCCTAGCTAGAAGGTTATTTTGACCAATAACATTTGGTTCTCGAAAAGGAGCATCCCTGGTTCCATGCCTGTCAACAGCAACAGCAACAGCAACTGATGAGCAACAAGTTCAGTCCTTGCCTCCTTGCTGGCACTGATCATGCATGAGTATCTATAAATTCCATGCGTGAACGTGAACTCCTCACCAGTCATCGCATCGCACCAGTCGGCAAGTCGCAGTTACAGAAACATCTAGCTTACTAGCAGTAGCAGTCTCTGATCGATCTCTATAAGCAAGTACTATACGGTTCATACTTCAGCAACTCGATCTAGCTAGCTAGTTGGATTCATATTTTGTTGAAATGGCTTTACAGATTCAAATCAAAACTGAAGGAATAATCCGTTGAATCGACTGATCGAGCAGAACGACGCGAGACGACGAGCATCATGCAGCAGCGAGTGAGTTTTCTTCTCCCCTGTTTCTGCAGCAGCTATATATGGGTCATCAGGCGGCGGCGGGGGATCACAGTAGCGCGCACGGCACGGCACGGCACGTACTGGATTTCAATTCAATAATATGGCAAGAAGGGGATCCCGATCACGAATGGCAGCGGATCGCAGCTAACAAATCTACAAGATTACATGCATGCTGCATGCATGGGAGGCGTGGTCTGCATTCCTATGCAAGATTGGCAGCGCATTTACTCTGCATGGGACGCCGCGTCGAGAGCGCGGTCGATGACAGCGAGCGGATTAAATCGGTTTCGAGTCCCCGCATAATCCCCTGCTCCCCGGCCGCTTGATTTGCTCCTCCTCCCTCCCTCCCTCCCTCCCTCTACAAATAAAAAGCCATTCCTTCCTACACACCCCAGCAAAACTATCCATCCATCACAATTCACAACCGAACGCATCCGACCCGAACAGAGCACGTGCAGGCTCAGCGGCGGCGACGGCGAGCGGAGCAATGGCGCCGGTCATCCTGGAGATGGACGTGCACTGCCTCCGATGCGCGCGCAAGATCCGCAAGGCTGTCCGGAACATGCACGGTACGTACGTGCAGCGTGCTCCTGCTGGCCTGCCGGCCGCCGTTGTTCTGCTTCTGCATGCGCAGCGCAGGCTCTCACGTCTCGGTCGTCTCACATGCATGGCTTGGTGTGCAGGGGTGGAGGACGTGCGGGTGTCGGTGGGCACGGGGCTGGTGGTGGTCAAGGGCTCCTCCCTCGACGCGTCGCTGCTCAGGTGGCGGATCCAGTCCAGGACGGGGAGGCCCGTGGCTGTCGTCAGCGACGGCGGCGCGGCGGAGGAGCCGCCTGCCGGGCAGATGCTGCACTTGGGCCCGACGCCGCCGCTGGCCGGGTACTCGTACTCGTACCCGTACGGCGGGTACGGCGGCGGCTGGCCGGCGCCCGCGCTCCAGTACGTGCCCGGCGGCAACGTGCTCCCGTACGACGCGAGCCAGTACGGGATGATGATGACGAACGACGCGCCGCCGTGTTACCGCGACGACGGGCCCAGCGGCTGCTGCACCATGCAGTGACGACGGACCGGCCGGTGCGGCGTCGGCGGCGTACGTTTGGGCGGAGCCAGTTTTTGTCATGCTCATCACGTCACGTACTGCAAGTGCACTAGATTATCCTTCCTACAATTATATATTTATTTATTATATATACCTAGCCTGCTGTTTCCAGTTTCCCGTGGATTTGTCTAGGAGTCGTGTCTTTTTTCTGTCTGTGTGTTTAGGATGAGTTAGAACATGAGGTACTCTCGGCATTACTGGAATACGAAATCACACATGTATTGAACCATTTAACACAAAAACATATATATAATCTATTTCCATTAATTACTCGTGTATTTCAATCACACTCTATTTCTAAATGGTTTAAATTAGACGGTTTAAAAGTTTCCATTGTACCAGTAAACTATAGTTCCATACTAAAATTATAAATGTGCCTTGAGACATGCATACAATTGCACAAACACATTTAAATCACATTTAAACACACCATTCAAACTATTTTGAGTAAAATGCACAATTAGTACATAAACTTGACACGTGGAGTGCGCTTAGGTACATCATCTCTCTAAATGTACATATGAATTCAATAACTTGGCGAGGTGGGTGCACAGCTGCTCACTAACGTGGATGAGAGGCGTGTGAGGCTATGGTAATTATCAGATAGCCCCTTAGTCCTTAATTTCATCCCTTATTTAATCCTGGTCAAATCTACGTGAGTTTTTAGAGCTGCATGTGAAAACAATTTTTGGAAAAATAGAAGCTATACAAGAATGTGCTTAGCTTAAATATCTAGCTAAATGTTACGTTGTTGACTAGCCACTGGTGCAGTCTGTGTTAGACTAATCTCGTCAGGAACTTCACCACCTCATCCCCTTGATCTTCCACTTCCTCTGCCACCTCTTCCTCTTGATGTTGCCTTCCCTCTCCCTACATTGGAAGGAAAGCCTGATTCCTGGTTCTCTTGACCATGCCCTCTACCGCCTTTTCTTCCTCTGCTACCTCTAGTTGTGGCCCTTCCAACTCTAGTTGCAGTTGTATGCATTGTGGGAGGTGGTATGTCCTCTCTATGGGCAACAACAAATGCAGATTCATATGGTAATGGCACATTCTCCTGAACATAAGCTTGGTGCTCCATTTCCTTAAAAAACAAATACATCAGTAAATAAAGTAAAACATTGTGTTCTTATTTCTAGTATCTTTTGTAGGATCATTGTATCCTTGTACCTCCAGCATTATTTCCTACATACCTCCAGCATTATTTCCTACATAATAATGCAAGTCGTATAACATCTACAAGAAGAGGAACAAGAGTAATTAATAAGTAAAAGTAAGTACCCTAAGAATATTTTGATCATCATAGTGGGCGTCGTCCTCAGGTTCTAAAGCATATCCTTTTCTTTTCTTAATAGCTGATGGTGGGATTCCAAGTTTTTGTCTAATGCAACTCTTTTTAGTGTGATCTGGACCACCACAGTATGTACAGTGCATGGTAACGCCATGTTTGCTTAGCTTTGATCCACCCTCAAGCTCAATTGGATGCTTCTTTCTGTTCCTTGTTGGTGGTCTGCCCACCTTTTTTCATATTTAGGTGGCAATATGGTAACTCCAGGTACTAGTTCCCATCTTGTCTTGTCCCTAACAGGCATCACATTGCTGCCATATGCCTGCAAAAATGTGTCACGGTGATAACATGAGGCAACCATTGACTCAGGTTGGATCCTCTATGATCTAAAGCAAGCTATGCCGTGACCGCAAGGAATTCCAGATAGCTGCCATTGCCTACAGTCACACGTCCTTCCATTAATGTCCACAATGTATGTGTGTTCTCTATCACCAACACTTAAAATTCTTCTCCTAGCAGGTAGTATCTCAAAGCACTTATTAGCAAAATCTGCATTTTTCTACAAACTTTTCTTTATCTTTGGACATATGGTGCCATTCCACTTCTCTTGTGCTTCCTTTTGCTTTGTGTATATCCTGTTCATCAATTGGCCGCACATAATCTTCTCAATCATACTCAGTATTGGTACCTCCCTTGCTTCCAAAATATATCTGATGCAAATTGTAAAGAAATGTTTCAATGCAATTATAAAGAGTTCAATTATAAAGATATATCTGAGCACTTGTACAAAATATATAAAAAACTTGTTGAAAACTTCACAGCTATTGTTCAATAATATGTCACACTTAGGGAATTCATGGAAATATGCCTTGACCCATGTCCTTGGATCAAGTTGCTCTAACCATGCATGTGCACTTGGGCTATCTGCTTTCAGCTTCTCCATGTTCTCATTAAAATGAGGGACATGAGTGGACCTGGTGCATGCCCATAGTCTATTCTTCAAGCCTTCTCCCTTGTGTGACCCATGAAAATTTTGATATAAGTGTCTAACATAAAATCTATGTTCTGCATCAGGAAAGACCGTGCCAACAGCATTAATCAACCCCTACATGTCACAAACATAAGTGACATGACACACATAATCTTAAGACCAACTTACATTGTATAACAAAGACACTTACCTTTTGTTTGTCTCTCATGATTGTATATGGCGTTGTATTTGCAATGTGGAGGTCATTTTTAAGTGTTGTTAAAAACCACTCCCAAGTCATTGTGGACTCTGTCTCTACTACAGCCATCGCAATAGGGAAGATGTAGTCATTGGGGTCAATGCCAACCGCTGACAGTAGTTGCCCACCATATTTGGTCTTTATGTGGCATCCATCAAAATAGATAATGGGACGACAACCTTTCAAGAAACCCCTCTTACATGCATCCAAAGCAAAGTATAGTGTACTAAACATCCCATCAACTTTCATAGTTATGTAGAAGGTGCTTCCTGGATTGGTATTCCTTAATTCTTGTCCATATGCTCTAAGTTGGTTGAATTGCTTATCCTCATCTCCATGAATTTTCTTTAGTGCCATCCATCGTGCCTCTACCAAGTTTATGTCTTGACGGAAACATCTTGAGCTCTCTCTGCACTATCTTAGAGAAGGCCTTAAGAGACATCTTCTCATCATCATGGAAGAACTCCAAATATTTTTTGGCTAAGTATTTTGCCGTCATGTCTTTAACATCCCAATGGCTCTCACAAGTGTGAGTATCATTATAATTCTTCACTAGAAAGCATTTAGCCTTGCTATCATATCCACATTTCATCATCCATGGACAGCCTTGAGCATAGGATGCCCATACTCTCATACAGTCATTTCGGTCTTTCATAATTGGAACTTTTTCCTTGATGCTATACTCTATATTTGCTCTCCTAACTTCTTCTATAGTAGCAAAAATCATACCAACCTTGAACTTTGGTTCAGCAATGTCGACTTCACTATTAAATACTTGAAAGTTGAATTTAATCTTTTCTTCTTCATTATCTGAATTTGGCATTTCTAGTTCCTCACACATGTCAAAGTCCTTCTCCACCTCTTCCATATTCACTTTCTTGCCTTTATATTGCACCATGCCATCCTCCACATTAGAGTCAACATTGTCCTCAAATAAGTCATCATCATCTTGCCCAAACTCATTGTCACTGTCCGCAAAATTTCCATCAATTTCAGAACCTGAAGCATTATCATCAGAATCAAACCCATTGCAATCTGCATTATTAGTCAAACTCTTTGGCACATCGTCATAAAATTTGGTTAAATTATCCTCTTCATTACTCTCAATGGATACTACGTTCTTGGGGCTGATAAGTGGGAGAGGATGATCACTCGTGCCATAAACATTGACATCATCCATTTGTTGCCTTTGCTTCGCTATAAAGTTTGAGTGATCAATATAAATTCTCAAATTTTTGTGGTGTGCTGATACATTGATCATCCTAATAGTATCTGCATCACATGTCAGTGGAAGCAAACACTCTGCAACAGTATACTCTGGAAGACACCAATACCAACTGACTGGTATGTGCTCTGCATAGCCTAACTCTTTTAGAATGTCCAGCAAAAATAGCAGCGACCATTCCTCAGCATCACAACCATCAAACTAGTCGACCTTTTCATCAACATACACCCTGTTCCTTGCAAGCCCACAGAAAAATCCCCCATGGTGTACTTCTACACTAAAAAGTGATGAATTGCCTACAGTCCAATGACATAAACATTATCGATACCATACCCCCGGGTATCCCAACTTCCATATTGCCGACTACCGACTTCGGATCAGATACGACCCGAAGGCCCACGACGACCCTATTCAAGGAAGGATATCTCCAGATGGCGCCAGGACTCTGACTAGGGCACGACTCCTTAGCTTATAGGGCAAGTTGATCCCGGATATAAATAGCTAGCAATATCCCTTGTTGTAATCATCGACTCTTTCATAGGCATTGCTACATTGTAACAGTAATCTCACCGAATACAAGCAATACAAGAGTAGCAACTGGACGTAAGGCTTTTACTCGCTTCCTGAGGGCCCGAACCAGTATAAATCTCATCTTCATCTATGATTGTTCTTCGCACCAAGCGGGGTTCCCCAAGAACCAAATATCTGTCGGTAAAAAACACCGACAAAGGTGCTAGGTAGGGGGGTCTTGCACGAAGACCGATCATCAACAAGGTTTGGTACCTAGATCCGGTGCGTTCCGACGCCACTATATCACCATCCTCCATGAGATCTGCGATTATGGACGATTATTACTCATACTCACAGATTAATTCTTCATCCCATGATGTGTCACCAACTATCCACTTCAGAAGTCTGGTATTCGAGCACCAGGGAGATTTCAATCTGAGGTTGACAGGGATCGATGATCCTCATCTAACCCATGCTGGCCGTGAAGTTTTCACCTCGTTCAGTTAGATCCCAGAGGATCTAGCTAATTCTACTGCTCATCTCGATCTTGACTACGATGGCTGAGACAAAGAGGTTGAGATTGATCCTTATGAAAGCCGTAAGATCTACATGACTACACGGGATAACACGCAAGAAACAACTAAGGCTGGGTCATCAGCATCATGACCACCACCCCATCTCAGCAACGTTCCAACGCTCAACACAGTTCCAGCACAAATAGTGACGCCATCTGCCTTGCGCCTGAGGAATCTAAATTCTGACTTCCACGCAGCTTAGGAAGACAATATCCAGATCAGAACGCTCCTAGAGACTATGGGAGCCCTAGCTCAAGAAGGAACGCCATTGGCAACCATCATCAAATAGGCTCAAGACCTCACTAATCAGGCTAAGCAATGCCTAGATGCAAAGGTCGTCGCACCTTCCAAATCGGCCAGGTCACAATCGCATAATTGGAATGCTCACCCTGAGAGATCTAATCGATCAATGGGCAACTGCTACAATGCACCCCCTGGTGGTCGAGACCTCAGGCCTGAGTTAGACACGAACCAGAGAAATCGAGTTGCCCAAACAACGCTCAACAACAATCGAGCTCAACATTATGGCACCAACCCCCGAGTCTCGGTCACCGACTATCGTGCATTTGCTCCAAACCTCCGGAGGGTTGTTTGGCCCTCTGAAGTTCAAGCCTGGTCCGATCGAGAAGTATGACGACACTACAAACCCTAGAGAGTGGATTCAGATCTACTCCATGGTTATCGAGGCAGCATACGGTGATGACTATGTAAAGGCCAATCACCTCCCGACTGTCCTGCAGGGCTTGGCCAGAACATGGTTGATGAATCTACCCAAAGGTACCGTTCAGTCCTAGGCTCATCTATGCTAAATGTTCGAGGCCAATTTCCATGCAACATACACCCGTCCCGGTCAAGAGGATGATCTATTTGCATGTGGTCAGAAACCCAATGAATCTCTTCGGGATTTCATTCGATGGTTTAGCGATATCCACAATACGATCCCCGACATGATCGAAGATCGAGTGATCATAGCCTTCAAGCAGGGCTTCAAGGATGAGAAGACCTCCGAGAAGTTAGCCATTAAAAACCCTAAAATGGTGGCTAAGCTCTACAAGATCATCGAGGCAACGGCTAAGGCAACTGATGCTCGAGCACGAGTGCATAGACAACTCGATGCCTCCCAATCAGTGGAGGATAAGAAGAATGGCAAGGACCAAAAGCGCAAGAACGGAGACACCGAAGTCCTCAGCCGCCAAAAAGAGAAAAGCTCTGCCCCAACGCCAAGGTAAACCCGATGACCTTCCTATTTACTGCCCTGTACATCATTCTACTAGGCACTCCTTCATGAAGTGCTCAGTGTATAAGAAGTAGAAACAGGAAGAAGAGCAACGATAGGCCAAAGCACCCATACGCCAGAAAGGAAAAATCAGAACGTTCACGTGGTAGATGAGGAAGAAGAAATCATCTTGCCTTAAGAATGAGATACTACTATCTATGGTGGCACAGCCACCCCGCTTTCAAGACCAAGCTAAAGCAGGTCCAACGGCAGGTAAGCATTACCCAGCCATCAGAAAGAAGGCTCAAGTGGTCAAAAGTCCCTATTCTATTTGACATAAGGATCATCCCTTGAATCTATACGATGATCCACTGCTCCCCGTCGGTAACCAAGCCATATATCGAGAATTACAAGGTCGGGCAAACCTTAATCGATAGTGGTAGTGCACTCAACCTGCTCTTCACAAACACCTATGACAACCTAGTGTTGCCTAGGAAGGTTCTAATTCTAGTCAAGGAACCCTTCTACGGAATAATGCCAAGCATGTCAGCTTACCCCCTTGGAAGGATCGACCTCCAAGTTACCCTTCAAGAAGGCGAGAACCTAAGGTCCAATTCCTCACTTTTGAGGTAGCGGACTTTGAGTCTACATACAACTGCATTTTGGGATGACCGTTCCTAAAGAAATTCATGGTCGTCGCCCACTTTGCTTACTCGGTGCTTGAAGTACCCGGGCCTCATGGCCCCATCACTATATACGGTGACCAAAAGGGTGTTGTTGCCTGCGACATGAAGATTCTTGACTTAATCAAGCAGTTTTAGCAAGTCCTAGCATACCCGACTAAACCGCCATCAAAGCAATAGAAAGCAACGAATCCGGCTATCATGACAACGCCAGCATCAACTCTACCTACGCCTATCATGACAATGCCACTTCTTGAGGCCATGACCAAATAGCCAGTTCCTGAGAGTTCTAAAGCAGCCAAAGCCAGACTTAAGGCTCCGGCCCTGCTAGGGATCCAGGTTCTAAAGCTTCTGCAGCCTCAAGCTCTGATATCGCCCCAAACTCAAGCTTTGGTGCTTCCACATCCTCACACTCCAGCGATCAACACGAAAATATCCAATCAAGTGGTAGTCACGGGCAAACCCGATGATGTTCCTCAACCTAAGGAAATCATAGCTAGGGACTAGACTACCAAGCCCATCACCGTTGATCCGACAAACCCCGATAAGGTCACCCATATTGGGACTAACCTTCCTCCTCAATAGGAACTCGAGCTCATTGCTTTCCTCTAGGCAAATAAAGATGTGTTCGCTTGGGAGCCATCGGACATGCCCAGGATCCCCAGGGAGGTAATCGAGCACAAATTGGGTCTACCAGCTGGCATTTGACCAGTCAAACAAAAACAAAGACGCTATACACCAGAGAAGCAAGCCGCCATACGAGATGAAATCAACCGGTTACTGAAGGCGGTTTCATACGAGAGGTCCCCTTCCCGGAGTGGCTAGCCAACCCCGTCATGGTCAAGAAGTCTAATGGCACATGGTGGATGTGTGTGGACTACACTAAATGGAATAAAACATGCCCTAAGAATAAATATCCCCTTCCGACGATAGATCAAATTGTAGATTCAACCTCCGGATGCGAATTGCTATGCTTTCTAGATGCCTATTCAGGATATCACCAAATTAGTATGTGCATAGATGATGAGGAAAAAACTACATTTGTAACTCCTTTCGATGTGTACTGTTATATTAAGATGGCTTTTGGCCTTAAGAATGCTGGTTCCACGTATCAAAAGTGTGTTCATATTGTTCTAGAAGGCTAGATTGGTCGCAATATGGAAGCATATATTTATGATATCATTGTTAAAAGCAAATTCAAGGGCGATCTAATTTCCGATCTAGAAGAAACTTTTAATAACTTACGTAAGAACAAGAAGATGCTAAATCCCGACAAATGTTCTTTTAGCGTTTCCTCGGGTAAGCTACTCGGGTACTTGGTGTCTCATCAGGGTATCGAAGCTAACCCAAAGAAGGTCAAGGCTATCGATGGCATGCACTCCCCACGCAACAAGAAAGAAGTCCATAAGCTAGTTGGCATGATGGCAGCCTTAAGTTGATTCATATCCAAGTCAGGCGAACGAGGTATGTCATTTTATAAATTAGTAAAGAAGCATGATGGTTTTGTTTGGAGTGAATAGGCCGAAGAAGCGTTCTAGGTGTTCAAGCAACACTTGAAACAATTACCTATACTTGTTCCTCCCAAAGACAATGAAACCATGCTCCTTTATGTAGCAGTAACACCAATAGTTGTCAGCGCGGTCCTGGTGGTTCGCGCGTCAAGTCCAAGAAGTCAACAAAACAACACCCCATGTATTTTGTGAGCGAAGTACTACATGATGCCCGATCAAGTACCCAAACATCCAAAAAATACTCTATGTCGTATTGATGTCTTCTTGTAAGCTTAAGCATTATTTCTTAAAACACAAGATCAAAGTGGTTTCTTCATATCCACTCGATACCATTGTTCATAATCAAGATGTCGTTGGTAGAATCGCTCAATGGTCAGTCAAGTTAGGCCAATATGACATAGGGTTTGTGCCTAGGACTGTGATCAAATCGCAGGCTTAGTAGATTTTGTTGCAGAATGGACAAATCTCAAACCCGAGGAGGTGGCCCAAAACCCCGAGCACTAGGCTGATGTTCTATGATGGAGAAAAATGCAAGAATGGCGCAGGGGTTGGAGTCATCTTAATCTCTCTAGAAGGGGATGCCATGTGGTACACAATTTAAATTGATTTTACTAATCCCACTCCAACTAACAACATTGCCGAATATGAGGGCCTGTTAAATGTTTACGAATTGCCATATCCTTGGGTGTTAAATGACTACTTATGAAAGGGGATTCAGAAATAGTCGCTAAACAAACCAGCAAGGACCATCGAGCAATAAATGAGAACATGGCCGCATATTTGCAGGCATATAGATGATTGGAATCTAAATTTGATGGACTTGAGGTCCAATACATCCCAAGAAAACTAAATTCGGATGTTGATATGCTCGCTAGTTGGGTAGCTAGATGAAAGCACCTACCGGGAGATGTCCTAGTCAAAGTGCTAACCAAACCATGAATCATGAAGGTCAAAGTCGGGTCCAAACCCCACGCTTGATTGGTCAAGCGACGAGGCAATAGTCAGTGAATTCCTTGGGAAGTCTATGTTAGGCGATACGGCTCATGCTGCCACTCTAATTGGAAACAGGGAGAACTGGATAGATCCAAACAAACCAGTCTACTCTGGTCGATGATACGAATATAGAAACAAACCACCATAAAACCATGAGTTATCAAATGGTAGAAGGTACCCTCTATAGGCGAGGGCAAAATGGGGTTCTTCTCAAATGTATCACCTAGGTCGAGGGCATTAGTTTGCTCCACAACATCCACGGAGGAATCTATGGGTCCCATGCTTCTCACATAACACTGGTCAGGAAAGCCTTTCGACAAGGTTTCTACTGGCCAACAACGCTCGAAGACGCCACTGAGTTGGTTAGAACATGTGAGTCTTGTCGTTTTTTAAACGGTAGATCCACCTGCCGGCTCAAGCGTTAAACACGATCCCTTTGTCCTGGCCATTCGCCACATGGGGCATCGACATCCTAGGCCCTTTTTCCAAGAGCCTAGGGTGGTTATAGATTTCTGATTGTAGCAATCGATACTTTCACAAAGCGGGTTGAAGCCGAGCCTGTAGGCCGGATAACCAATGAAAATATAGTCAAATTTTTACAGAGCCTTGTAATGTGTTTTGGCGTACCGCACCGAATAATCTTGGATAATGGTACACAATTTACCAGAAAAAAAATGAGAATTTTTGTGAAAGACATGCCATTAAGCATTATCGGTCCTCAGTCTATCACCCGATGACCAATGGTCAAATAGAACATGCTAATGGCATAATTCTGCAGGGAATCAAGACCCGTATTTTTGATAGGCTAAGTGCCTATGATAAAAAATGGGTTGAAGAACTCCCTATAGTTTTATGGGCAGTGCGTACTACAGCTAACTAGGCCATGGGTGAAACACCATTTTTCCTTGTGTACGGGGCTGAAGCTGTCCTCCCCGAAGTCTGACTAAACTCGCCCCGAAGTCCTTAGAGGGCTTGCTGATGAGATGGGAGCAGCCTAGCTCCTCGACGGCGACCCGCCGCCCATGGGCTCGTCCTTCTCCTCCTCCTTGTCAGCCTAAAAGAGCTCGATCACCACCTCCGGTGCCGACGACACCTTGCAGGGGACATCCCTCCTAGGATCGCTAGGGCTAGAGGCATGGGAAGCACGGCCGAGCGGTTTCTTCCTCATTTTGCCTTGCCAACAAGATTGGAGAAAGGAGGTTGCAGATTCATCAACAAGATTGGAGAAAGGAGGTTGTAGATTCATCACGAGCGGGCCTGATTAAATAGGACCAAGCCACCTTCCTAGGAAACTCAACCGCCGTCCTAATGAAAAAGGAATTAAATCTCCACCACGCACACTCATGGGAAACCGAGTCAACACAAAGACTTGACTAGTAGACGACTGCGCGCCCATTGGCTTGCGTGTGAAACGAGATTAAAGACAAGAAGACTTGGGGATGGCACTGGAACAAGATCATCTCCCAAACAACGCACCTTTATCGGCTTGCACGGGATCGAGAGTTAAGTCGCTATTGGTAATCCGGGCTACCTCTTGGTACCCGAACTACAAACCACCCGACTAAGACTATCTCGACTACTTGTAGACGACCGAGTTGCGTTTGATAGACAAGCTTGGGGGCTTATGTCGATGCCATACCCCCCGGGTACCCTGACTTCCACATTGCCGACTACGGACTCCGGATCAGATACGACTCGAAGGTCCATGACGACCATATTCAAGAAAGGATATCTCCGGATGGGGCGCTAGGATTTCGACTAGGGCATGAATCCTTAGCTTGTAGGGCAAGTTGACCCCGGATATAAATAGCTAGCAATATCCCTTGTTGAAATCATCGACTCTTTCATAGGCATAGTTACATTGTAACAACAATCTCGCCGAATACAAGCAATGCAAGAGTAGCAACTGAACGTAAGGCTTTTACTCGCTTCGGAGGCCCGAACCAGTATAAATCTTGTCTCCATTTGTGATTGTTCTTCGCACCAAGCGAGGTTCCCCAAGAACCAAATATCTGCCGAGTAAAAACACCGACAAACATGTTCAGTATTGGACCTGCAAAATTGGCCTCATACACAAGCTCTAAAATAAGTCGTGAAAAAAAACACAACCGCTAAACCAATCTAATCTCTCTTGATCATGAACACTAAAAGAAATCTCCTAAAGCGGGTACAGATTGGTACTCACTATAATCTGGAGTCTGATCACCAAGTTCCCATCGCCTTGGACCCATTGCTCTAGGGATATGTCTGATCGCTCGTTGGCGGCCATGCGGTTGCTGTAAGAGTTTGTCGTTCTCCTCTGCCAAAACCCTCTACGTCTATTATTTGTGCAAAAGTTGGGAGGATTAAATAATGAGGAAATTAAGGACTAAGGGGCTATCTGATAATTACCATAGCCTACCACACCTCTCATGCACGTTCATGAGCAGCTGTGCACCCAGCCGCCAAGTTATTGAATTCATATGTACATTTAGATAGATAATGTACCTAAGCGCACCCAAGTGCCAAGTTTATGTACTAATTATGCATTTTACTCAACTATTTTTTACTACTCCAGCCATTTAAAAGATTTTTTGTTTAATTCACCATTTAGGCTGAAACCACACATATACGGGTCTGTTATTACACTCGCTCTACATATATATACAGTAATTAAGAATAGATAGTTTTTTATATAATAATATAAATAATATACGTGTCTGTTAATTATGTACCTGGGCCTGCTGAGGTTGACGGCTGTAACCACGGTGACCGCTAGGGTTCCAAGCGAGATCTTCTGCAGTATGTCATTCTGCACCCTAGCCAGTTTCTTGGCGGTGGACTTCGCCGTGATGACCCAAAGAATAGCGTTCTTCCCACAGCGATTCGGACTTCGCCATGATGACCTAAAGAATAGCGCTTCTTCCCACAACAATTCTTCTTCCCACAGCGATTCACGAGCACTAGAGCATCCTTCAAGCTATCCAACACAGAATCGAGCGTCCCTGCAACCACTGGGTGACGGATCATTGGCTCTGCGCTCACTGTCAGCGTGTGCACCAACCCGCAGACCTTCTCGATACCCTTGCTCTCTCTCGTTGGTCCGGTAGCCTTAACGGCCTCCTTGATGGCTAGACCGACGTCAAGGATCTTCTTAATGACATCAGCCATCGTGATGGTCGTACCATACCTAAGAGTGGCATGTGATTAATTTGTACTCCTATATAAGTAAGAATCTAATCTAGCTAAAAACAACCATTGAAGCTAGCGAAAGAGTAGAGAGGGAGGGGGCTTGTGCCTCCTACAATAAGGTTTTGCAAATGGATAGATCAATATGTCGAATAACTATGTGAGGCCAATAGGAGAGTGGAGAGGCTATAGCTGAGACCACTCAGGCTACACAGGCATTTGAGATCGTTGAGCATGACCTTCTGCAGGAGATATTGACAATGCTAACAACATGATTGCCAACCTCTAGCTTCAGATCAATGCACTGTAACTTTTAGCATAGCAAGCGAAGGATGATGACGAGGAGATCGAAACCGAGGAGGACAACATGGATGATGGCTGGGAAGAGATGATGGAGCTTGACGAGCCAGAGGAGTAGGTTGAGCCTGAAGAGGTAGAGCCGGACGAGGAGATCGAGCCAGTGGATGACCAAACCGAGTCCGACTTGGACAACGAGCACCCTGTTGACTCGGGTGACGAGGACTAGAGTTGTGGTGGTTGTATGTATTTTGGGATGACAATAGGTGTTAGCCTTTTAACCTAGGTCCTAATCTAGGTAGCCTGTGGGCTTGCAAGTGGTAGATTAATACATTGGAGAACTCTTCCCCGCCTCCACAAGGTTGCAGTCTAATTTAGTGCTTTTTAGTTGTATATATCTATATATATAGAAGACTAGTAATATCATCACACATTAATGTTGCCGACTAATTTGATACTTTTTAGTTGTATATAGATATAGAAGACTAGTAATCAAATGTGGCCAGGGACGTCGACAGGCGTGTGAGGTGATCGATCGAACAGGCCCCCTAAATTTGTGGGCTCCCAAGTGGCATCTTTTTTAGCCAGCCTCAAAGTCACAATCGTGCGAGTGCTTCGTCCTGAGAGATCATTAACTTGGCAAATCGCATACTCCTAGTCGACGACATGCATGTCTAGCCGCGTAGGTGCTTGTCACTTTGGGCCCTCTGAGTGCCCACTCGGCCACCGGTGGATTTTCATATGTTGGATCGCTAGGCTGTGGATTTTCGAAGTGTCTATCTACGCAACTACACCTCCCTGACACCTAACGACTAACGTTGCACAGCCGTAGAAGTGCAGAAGCAGTGAAGCACCGATCGAGTCCCTATTCCGAGCTTGGCATCCTGTCCTGGACAAGAAGATCTATTCTTCTCTAACCATATCAAAGTACTGACACTATACAAATACAAAGGTACAAATGGACAAGATTTGTGTAGGTAGTTAATTTTCATTTAGAATTTACTTAAGGATTCTATAGGTCCCCTAGATATTATGAAGTTAACAAGTATGGCCCCTTATCCTAATTTTACTATTGCATACAAAATTTTCAGGCAAAGTAGCTTTTCTAAGCTGAAGTTGTTCAAATCCAAGTTGTGGTTTACTATGACACAAGCAAGACTCAATGAGTTGGAGATAATTGTACTTGAAAGTGCCTTAATTTTAGAGAAATGCTATACAATACACATGTGTTTTAGCACAAAAAACACATGGATTTTTTTGTCCCTCTCTCCCTCTCTCTTTTGTCACGCCCCGTCCCCCACTGAACCGTGTCGGCAGGCGGCAGCCCAGGTGAAAATCCAGCGAGAGGCGTGTGTGATCGGTCACCCTCGACCGGGCTGGCGGTGGCGGCAAAGCGCCGGGGCCCGTACGTACGCGGCCCAGCAAGAGCAAATGCGGCGCGTGACACGTGTTTTATCGATTTGTCCTTTTGTCCTTGCATAGAAAAAAATGTTTCTTGTGATCTGTGGATCTATGATCTTGTGATTTGTGATTGTCTGGAGGTAGAAGAAGGCTGGAGGTAGAAGGAGGATGGAGGCTGTTGGATCTTAATTCTATGGTGCAAAAAAATCATATGTTGAAACTACATAAAACACATGGTTGTTGGGTAGACAGACTCTAATTTTATTAGTCATACAAATTTTGTACACTTTATTGTCCCAATTTAAGCTTTTCTAAGCTGAAATTGTTGAAATCCAAGTTGCGGTTTACTACGACACAAGAAAGACTCACTGAATTGGAGATAATTGTACTTGAAAGTGTATCTTAATTTTATTGGTCATACAAATTCTATAAACTTTAGGGGCCCAAATTATATTTCGCTCTGGAGCCCCAACAGTCTGGTCGCTTGCTCGTGATACGATCGTTGATTATAAGTTGGAACATTATTTTTCTCTCACACCAAACCAGCCAGCAGTAAATAATCCACGATCATTTACGACGAAATGAACAGGCTGCAAATTTCTGAAGATGGCCCTGCACGTGGCCTTGCCTATGCTGCGTCGTCAATATAATGACATCAAAGGGTAGCCTTGTGACATCGTATACTTGTTTATCTAAGCTTGTTGCGTCATTAGCTCAATGCAACCCTGAAATGCATCTGAACAAGCTACAAGCCGCGCTTTGCACCAGGATATTGGCGATTGCCAAGGTATGGTCTTCATGTAATTTTAATATTTGGTAAGTTATGTGATCAAAGGTCAAAGCTGTAGGCATTCTCTCTATTTAATACAAATAAGTGTTTACTTCCCTCTTTTTTTTTATGGTGATTTTACTTTTCTTTGAAGCGACCAAAAAAAATTCTAGCCCTGGATATTCAGGACCTTGCATACGTGCATTATTAATTCTTTGCCCAAATGGTTGCAGTGGAGTTATCACATACTCTATGTAGGTTCTCGCAGAGGTTAGCAGATTCGTATTCTTGTAGGCTTTTGGCTGCCTTCTGGTCTTGCTTACTCTATAGGCAATGCCATTGTCCATGTCCTACTCAAAGAACAAGGCTGGAATCGATCCTGACGTATATATAGACGTAACCTATGTCGTATGAATATGATCACAATTCACATGTAGTAGACCAGGTAGCTTCCTTCGTTTCATCAGGGATGGAACAAGAAAACATTGAGGCTAAGCAACAAGGTACCTACGCTGAACTACCATGCATTTTGATCATGTTCATTCTTGCGATCTTGCTTAGTGCTGTACCTTGCAACGACTCATGTGTGCAACCGTGCTAGTTTTTTTTTTATTTGCAAATTACCAGCATGTTTGATCCATTGTCATACTCTTTTTTTCTTGAAATATATATAAGCTGACGTGGTAAAGAGAATTTCTGCGTCATGTGACCTCTGCATTTCGATCGATCGAGAACTGTGGTATATTCTGTTATGAATAATGATGGTGATGAGCTTTCTTTCGTTGATTTGATAGTTGGAGATGCGAGTGCGATCTCCCAAGAGGTCGCTGAAAAGGGTGAGGCACCAGCTGAAGTCTCAAACAGCCCAAAGCCGCCTAGCGACGCGGAGAAGCTTATTGCGTTCATGGAAGATCACTATGACGACGTCGTTGGCCGCGTGGAATCCTTCGATGAGTTCTACCACGCCATTTTCGAGCTCATCGAGTAAGTGTGCACCATGGAAGAAACCAGCTGCACTCATTCGTTCTCAACTGCAACCCCACATAATTCTTGTTCGTTTTAATCGTACGCATTGGCCCTGAACATGCATTTCTGCAGAATGTTCTGCGAGGAACGTGGGCAGCTGCAGTACAGGATAGCAGAGAAGAAAACCCTCGAGGATGCGTATAACGTGAGCTGAATGAAACCATGCATGTTCATCTTTTTTTAGTTTTCATTTTTTCCCCATCTGCCGTGACTGGCGTGCTGAATCTATACGTAAATGCAGAAGCACCACAGGTCGGATGGGAAGGTGACGAAGGAGGAGTTCGAGGCGATGAGCAGGGAGGTGGTGAAGGCCGGCAGCTTCAGGGTGGGCAAGGCGAGCGTGGAGCTGGGCATGCTGCTGTTCGGCGCCCCGGCGTGCGCGCTGCTGGCCAAGAGGATCCTGCCGGGGCTGGGCTGGCTGTCGGACGACGTCGTCGTGCCCCTCGCCACCTCCGGCTCCGTCGCCTACCTCATCAAGTCCAAGAGGCTGTGAGCGGCCTGTGTCTGTCTGTGAAAGAGGGTCCGTCTCTCTCTGTGCATCGGTTGGTTGGTTGGTTGGCAGCACTGAGTGCATAGACATAGATGGATGAGCCAAATACTCGTCAGAAGACACATGAGCATGTCAATTGGCATGGCTGTGGAGAGATCAATAATTGGAAAGATATGTATGAGGTGGACTGATCAATAATTGGAAAGAGAGGTATATGAGATATGCACATGTGTAGCTGAAACAAACACAGAACCAGACCCTGAAACATAGCAGTTCCTTCATGTGTAATAATAAAATTAATCGCCATCAATCAACCAGCCATCGCTGTCTTTGTGTTTGTTTTCCCCTCCATAGAAAAATGAATGAATTGCTAGGAAGGAAAGAAGGAAGGAAGGAAGGAATCGGAGGAAGCAAGAGTGGCACGGATGAGGCAGGACAAATTCCGGATACGCGCAGGTAGGTAGCAGGATCGAGAGCATGCACTCGGTCCGGGTCCGGGGCCCGCGACCGCGAGGATGGAGTGGAATGCGGATAGAGCCGTGCGCAGTCGAGGAGCTCCACCAGAAACGGCTGGGCACGCCTCACAAGACAAACACGTCGCGGCGGCGCGGGTGCGCGTGCGGTTGCCCTCTGCTGCAGCCCGACCGTGACCTGCGTGAACCGCTCCCGCCCGGCACCGGCCTCCACTCGCCGCCGGCCCGACCCGTCCCGGGCGTTGGCCACTGGCTCTATGGTTTGTTCACGGTCTTCTCTCAGCCTACTCATATAAAGTTACCTCTTCACTATTAATATATGGTCACATAGTTTCTTGATTCTCGTGCCTAAGCCATATGTACCCTTATATCCAGCCTCTCCTCTTTCTTCTCTCCTCTCTTCTTCACCTCAACATTTAGGGCACTCTCAATACAGAAATTACCTATGTATCATAAGACACCCAGCTTAGAAATTGTACCTTCATCTCCAAGAGTTTCTTATTTTTTCCTCCTAAAAACATGTAGTTTCCAAACTTTTAAAAAGGTATTGGGAGGAAAAAAGAAAGGCATTTCCAACATTTTCCAATAAAATGACTTCCAAAAATTAAATTTGAGTCCCACATATAATCCTACTCCATGCCGCCACCCCACGGCGCCCATCGCCGAAGAGGCCTTACGGGTCTGGGCGCCTCACACGGCTGGCTCGTCACGGTTGGGCGACCACGCGGAGGCTCACCTCGTGAACCCGGTCATCAGGCGGCGGATGTACGACGAGGGGCTGTACCGGTGTTTTCGAGCGGGAGCTCATCGACTACCTCTACGCCCGAAGCGATCATCAAGTCTAAACTCGCTCCACGGAGAACACCAAGACGTCCGACGCGACATGCGTACCTCGACGGACGAACACCAAAGACGTGCCTCTCTTTCCGCGACGTGAAGATGCTTGGGAGGTGAACGATCATAGCACCGCGCCGATCCACGCTTCGCGTTCTTATTAGGAGTTGTTTTTTTTCTTCTTTTTCTAAAAACAAAGATTAGGAGGCAATGTGGGCTTTTGCCAATGCCAAGGAAGGAGAGAGTATTTAGGGCAGAAATGGTCGGTGCCTGTCAAAAAAAGCATCGGGGCACCACGGATAAAAATTCAACCTTCCAAGGAAGGCAGTATTTTTTAGACCCCATCATTCAGCTCTCCTCTCTCCTATTCTCCCGGTTGCTCCTCTCTCCTCATCATCCTGTGTGGATGCGCAATTCGTGTGGCCACGCAGGCTTGGCATCTGTACGAGGTGGAAGAGAGAGGGCACATTGTGGCTAGTCTTCCTGGACGACGGCCTGCGTCTGCTGCAAAGCCTGCATCCTGTGTGGATGCGCAATTCGTGTGGCCAGGCGTGGGGCAGCAGGGCTGGACGACGGCGTGCGGCTGCTGCAAAGCCTGCAATCGACGGCGCGGGCGGCGGCGCAAGACGACAGCCACGCGGGATCCAGTGGGCGGCGGCGCAGGGCGACGGCACCCGCAAGGTCCGGGCAGCAGGCGCGTGGCCAGGCCGCGCGAGGTCCGCAGGGCCGGCAAAGCTAGGCGACGGCCACGCAAGGTTCGTAGGCGGCGGCGCGGTTTAGGTCAGCCATGCCGAAGTCCGAGATCTTGTGGTTGAGGTCCTTGTCCAGGATGTTGCTACTTGGTAGTCTCGGTGAATGATGCGCTACTGTTGGGCATCTACACGTAGAGGAGAGCAGCTTCTCCTCCTCCTGTACGCTGCAGCCGACGAGCCCCTGCCCGGCGCGCGGCCGCACACGAGCTGGGCGGCCTGCAAGCGCGCGCGCGCGGGGCTGCCAGGGATTCGAGGCAGCGCGCGCAAGGTAGGAAGCGGTAGCGCATGCGGGATCGTTCTCGCGACCTTGGTAGACGTGAAGACGTCGTTTCTAAGATAGACTCGGATTCTACGTTTTCTTCCTTCGCTCCTCGATAACTCTCTTGTCCCAACAGTAAAATTTTTGGTGACATCGTAATAAGCGCGTGTTCAGTTACAACTCAAAATTTAAAAAAGTGCTGCAGTACCTGTCACATCGAATATTTGCGATCTGTGCATGGAGCATTAAATGTGAACGAAAAAAAACTAATTGCACAGTTTGGTGGGAAATTACGAGACGAACGTTTTGAGCCTAATTAGTCTATGTTTAAACACTAATTTACTAAATAAAAACGAACGTGCTATAGTATCCCCAAATTCCAATTTTTTAACTAAACACGGCGTAAATGCTTTTGCAACCTGTTATTATGTTACTAGTAGCAGTGTGTCTCTTTTTGGTTTTTGCTATTCTGCTGGCGCTGTCCTGGGCCCGGCGGAACAAGGACACGGAACGGAAGAGAGCCCACCAGATGTCGCGAGCGTGTGCATGTGCATGTGCGTGTGCCGCCCGTGCCGCCCGTCGGACCCGGTGCCGCCTCGTGCCCTCTCGCTGTCGACCAAAAGATGAGCGGTCCTGCGCCTCCCGGCGTCCCCTCCGCCCCCCTGGATGTTCTGGCTTGGCCGTCGTCTGCTGCTGCACCAAAAGACAGGGCAAATCTCTGCAACGTGCTCGCCACCGGGGCTTGGTACGCCAACGCTTGAGACGACGAGACGACCACCCATTTCTATGAAACAAATGGAACTCAACTCATTCCCTTCCATGCACCCGGTGTATCACATGAAAAAAAAGGCATTTGTACCTACTGCTACTAGATACCTGGAGTGGTACCTTTTTCTATGACTGGACCAGTGACCAGGAAGGAAATGGAGCGTGAGCCAATAATAATTGCGCAAAGGCCTAAAGGTGCTGTGTCCCTGTTCGAAAATTGCTATTTCGACCCTACTACTACCAAGTGTGGGAGTGGCGGTGCCGAACTTCGAGTGGACTAAAAAAAGTCAACGCTGCACAGGATACCATTTACAGGTTTCACGCGACCTTGCGCCCCGCTGAAAAACTAAAGAAGGCCAACTTTGGTTCCTACCAAGCTAAGGATGTGTTTGGAGGTGCCCCTCTTGGTAACTAAAGCGGTGGATAGCAGAGCGGGCGAAGCTCCAAAATCGTGGGCTCGAATCTCCAATGGTTAGTTATTTTGTGTTGGAGGAGCTATTTTTTTTACCTGTTTCATCAAAACATATAGTATTACTACGTGGTATCCAAATGGAGGAGTGGAAGCCCCTAGGACGTAAACCAAACGAGCCCTGCACTATACTTATGCAGAATTTCATCACTTTAGAGCGGGACTAGATAATGGCCTCCTCTATGATGCTAAAGGGTCCTAGTCGTAAAAAAAAAATTCATATCTATGTGTTTGAATGCGCCATTGGTGACTATAGATACAACTAAACACTATAACAATTCAGAACATCATAAATATATATTAGGGTGTCTATAGTGATTACCCGTGCTGCTTGTGTGGCATGATGCATTAGCAGCTGTATCGCCGCACATTAGTATCATAGATATCGTTGCATTTGCATGCCCCAACACCACGCTGCCTCTGCATGGAATCCTTGATACCCTGTTGATGTACGTAGGATGTGTTTGGTTTAATGTCATGTTTGGATCTATGGCGCTAATAGCTCACTGCTAATAATTACCTTTTTGGATTCAAATGGATCCAGTTAATAGTCTAGCTAATTGTTAGGTAATACCCAACTAACAATAGTTTACTAGTTGGAACAATCCAGCTAATAGTTAGTTAAATAGTTAGCTAATACAACTTTGAGGTATATTAGCAGCTAATAGATTCAAACATGATCTAATATCATTAATCCTATCCATGAGACCACTGGTAATCGACGGTGTGTAGGCATGACACAAAACACGTTTTAAAACTACTATGCGAGTGTTATGTGGAAGTACTCTACATTGCTACTGTTTGTTTACTTCTTTACAGTACATCGGCAGGAGAGAAAAAAAAAAACCGTGCGGCCAAACTGACCTTAATCGAAACTGCCAAAATTGAAACAGAAGAGAGAAACTTTTTCCCCTCCAGGCCGCGCCGCCCCCTCCACCCACCCACCAAAACCAAAAGTAAACGAGCACTAGAACGGGACAGTACGGGACGCGACGCAAAGCAGCAGCAGAGGCGAAGCAGAACAGCACGACCCGCCTCCGCCTCCGCCTCCGCCCGGGAATCTTCCTTCCTCCTCCCTCCCCTCGCCATTCCATTCCTTCCACAGTTCCGCCGCCAGCCCGCCACCAGCGCATATACGAAAAACTAGCTGCGATTGCGCCACTCCGCCGCGCAGGCAGGCGGTCCCGTCCCGGCTCCTCCCACCCACCCCCGCGATGGCGCCGTCCCCCGTTACGTGCCGCCCCTCCGCGGCGGCGGCGCGGCACCGCCCGCTGCTGCTCCGCGCCCCCGCGCCGCGCTCTGCCGACGGAGCGGCGCTGGGCCTGGCGCTGCCGCTGCGGAGGAGGGAGGCGCTGGTGCTGGCGACGGCGCGGCCGCACGAGCGGTGGATCGCGGCGGACCCGTGGGCGTCCGCGCGCGCGTGGACGAGCCTGGGAAGGGGCAGGGGGGGCGCGGCGGGGCAGGTCGCGGGGAGGAGCAGCGCGGGCGTCGGGAGGAGCGCCGGGATGGAGGTGGCCATCGCCGCCGCCGCGGTCGTCGCCATGGGCACGGGGAACCGCGTCCTCTACAAGCTCGCGCTCGTGCCGCTCCGGCAGTACCCCTTCTTCCTGGCGCAGTTCGCCACGTTCGGGTGCGTCCGTGCGCCTTCTCTCTCTCTCTCTCTCTCTCTCTCTCTCCTCGCTTCGTTTGCTGCGCCCGCATTGATCGGTCGTCGTCGTAGTAGATGGCGCACGCGCTGCTGCTGCTGCTGTGCCCGATCGGATCGAGCAGTGTCGCTTGGACTTGGAAGCTTGAACAGTAGAGATTCGTCGTCTCCGTCAAGCCGTTCGCTGTCGTGGATGGTGAATCATTTCCGGTTGCGGCCCCCCGTGTCTCGTGGAATAAAATAACTGGGCGAGATTTTTTGGTTGTTGCTAAATCTGGATGCCGTCCTGCGACTGCGCTGCCGTGTTTTTTCCCCTGGTGCCAGATAGAGCTCATGAGCTGGCCTCTTATCATGTCAAACGGGGTATAAATATGAATACGGTACATAAATAGCAGCAGAAACTATTACGCTGGAAAAACGGCTGATGCTGATGCTGATTTGTTGTGAGAAAAAAACACTGTTATTTCACTGAAACGGTACGGCTGATAAGTTCGAGCGAACAGGGCGATTGATTTGTTGTTATGCTTATGCATCAGTGACTAGTGAGCCAGTGAGCACCACTGCTCCAGCATGCATCAGTAAGGTAGCACAGCTCATAGTAAATATAAAATGGGTAATTGCTTCTATTACAATTCATGATTCCCTGAAATCTGGGTATATGCTTTTGTTTGTCAAGTGTAGCAGTAACACACCTCACTTCTGCAATGCCATTTGACATTTCTCACATTACAGTTTTCTCGTATGACTGGTATAATATATATAGCCTGCATCAACATGGCATTTTTTTTAATTAGCCACAATATACAATATCAATCGTGCTGCAATAATCCTATTTCTTCACTAATCCCTTACGGTATTTAACATGCATAACATTGTCTGCATAGCTAAACTGCATCGCTGGCCTTTGTTGAGTAAATACCAGTACTTCCTTAATGGTTTTGAGGCTGTTACTCTACAATTAGATTCTATTGGAACCAAGGCACTATGATATCAAAGAAAAAGACATCAGAGCAATTATCGACTTGCTTTCCGATCCTGTTGTAGTTCAACATCATGCATACAAATTAGTTGAAATGATCTTTTCTGTGAAACTCTGTTTGAACTATTTAGTGGTTTCTGATAACATGCTCTGAATCTTCTAATTTTGGCAGATATGTAATCGTCTATTTCTCACTCCTGTATCTTCGATATCAAGCGGGCATTGTCACCGATGAGATGCTGTCTCTACCACAGAAACCTTTTCTAGCTGTAGGACTCTTAGAGGCTTTTGGAGCAGCAGCAGGGATGGCAGCTGGAGGTAATTTTCTCAAGCCGGATTCAACTTATTTTTTTGTGGCCAAGTAATGACTGAGGCAACATCCGTCTACCCGTTTGTCACAATTAACTCGATGCTGCTAGAGTTTTTCTAATAACGTATGCCACTCATGTGCATAATTAGCTAGGAAAATTGTCGAAGTCAACTTTAGGTTCACAGTTCCACACCTTCGCTTGTACTTCTGTACTGATGTTTTTGAGTTTGGTTAGGTAGTTTGTTCATGAAAGTAAGTTTACTTGACATGAACTATATGAAGCTTGTCCTCACAGTTTGATTTGTTTTGTTTTTGTTGGAGTAGCTGTTCTTTCTGGGGCTTCAATACCAATACTGTCACAGGTTATGAGCACTATCAGTGTTATATTACAATCTTTGTTTAATCAGATCTAATCACATGCCTTAATTTCTTTATTACTTTTTTGCAGACCTATCTTGTCTGGCAGCTTATTCTATCTGCTATTTTCTTGAAGAGGCGCTATAGAATTAATGAGATAGCAGGATGCTTTCTAGTGGCCATTGGTGTCATAATAACTGTAGCAAGGTAAGTAATCTCTTGATGGGCTCATGTGGGTCTCTAAGCATCCAGTGAAGCTGCTGAGTGTATTTTCACAGCTATATTCCATGAAGTTGTGTTCTTCTTTCTGATGATGCCATCTTAAAGGGCGCTTGAACAAACCTTCTGTTAAATCCAGAAGATAAGAACTTGAGTAAATAGATTTGTATCATTAGTTGGGAATGTTTACAGTATTGCTTTTATGCTCCAGAAATCGTCAATGTCTCACAAACCATACAGTGGGTGTTCATGTGCCCCCATCTGGTGGCATGTGTGTTACAGTACAAAATACTTCATTAATTTCTACATTTCTGCTGCTGGAAAAATAAAACATCTATATGCAAATTATGGAAATCACACATGCTATAAAAAGAATCTTTCACACATATCTCCTTCGCATGGAGGATTTGATACTATGTTTCAGCAAAGTATCATCTTTGACATATGCAACACTTCTTTGTTGTTCTTTGCATTTTTTAGGGTTAGAAACTATAGCATTTGGGGTTAAGGAATTGTGTTATGGCTTACAGTGTTTCAGCGAAGGATCATTTTGGAAACCTTAATTTGCTTGTCACTGCCGTAGTGAGAGAATAGCGTTTGGAATTAAGGAACTGTGTCGCAGCAGCATGAGCAAGCTGTGTCAAGTTATATTGTCAAATATCAAACCAGAAGTCTTCCTTTTGATTCAGATATCTCTTGCCTTGACGTGAATAGGATTTAACATGAATCTTACTTTGGCATGTGCAGTGGATCTGGTACTAGTGCTTCATTTAAAAGTACTGGAATCTTATGGCCGCTGCTAATGATAATATCGTTCTTTCTCCAAGCTGCTGATACAGTGTTGAAGGTAGCAAGTCTATTTTAATAATCAGTTACCTAACCACAGCGCTTTAGCTGCCAGTTTCACCTGATCCAACTAAAGTTTTGTTGTTGCAGGAAATAATATTTATAGATGCTTCTAAGAAATTGAAGGTAATTACTTCCTTCCATTATTTACCATGATATGTAGAGCTTTCATTGAAGGGCAGACCTGGTGCAGTGGTGAGAGCTGTCTCACTGAGTCAAGATTTTGCAGGGGGAGGCTTGCCTCGGTTTTTCCCTTTCCCAGACTCCACTCATGTGGGAGCCTCCGGCACTGGGTCTGCCCCTTTTTTTATATGTAGAGCTTTCATTAGTCAAATCTTCATAGCCATTCATCTCTGTCGGATCCTTTTCTTAATTCAATACTCTTCTTTTGTTTCTAGTGCGGCTCAGTTGATCTTTTTGTTGTCAATTCATATGGCTCTGCTTATCAAGTAAGAATACGATCCTATTGTCTAATACTTTGGATGCAGTATATATCCATCCATAATAATTAGCAAATTACCATTTCAGGCTCTTTTTATGTGTCTCTTGCTGCCTTTCCTGTCAAAGTTATGGGGAGTTCCATTCCATATGTTACCAACGTACATTAAAGATGGTGCAGCCTGCTTCTTAAATATGGGATCAATATCTGGTATTGCTATTTTTTCTAGTCCTTTTTAAAAATCTTTGTCTTTGTAAGGTAAATGCAGATCATGATATTTCTTAAAATTGAATTAATCACTAATGATTTATTACCATTTACGTTCAGTTCCTGAAGTTTCCACCATTCTGTTAGTGCTTAATAACTAATCCCACCTGCTTGTTTGAGTTGAACTTTTTAAGTAGGTGAGAATTCATAGTTGTAGTTACAATATGTCTTAAAGAATGTATTCACAGTAGCAATGTTCAGTAAGATGTTTCTTTACTACCATGTTATCCTTCGCAATTCTGATTCATTTTGAATTTCCACATTAGCATATAATTGGTATTTTTTTATATAAAAAGGAATCATATAAGCATGCTGAGCAAGCATCTTACTTATTGTTAAACTTCTGAACTGTGCAGGTTGTGAAGGGGCACCACTACTACCACTACTATTTGTGTTGGTTAACATGGGATACAATATATCATTACTACACCTACTAAAGATCTCCTCGGCAGTCATATCTTCCTTGGCTTCTACATTCTCAGGTTTTCATACTGTCTTCAGTGCACCATCCCATTTACTTACACCAGCGGCTAGCACATCAAACTTTTCAAGTTTTGTGTTTCGGTTTCATTTTAACTTCACAATGTCTCAACTTTATGGTAAAGTGCACATCTGAACGTTTTGACAAAGGAATTTCTGTCGTACCACTGGCAAAAACACTTCACTAAAGTACCACTGCATGTTTCATTGATATGCGGGATGGGTTCATTTTGAAACACCGATTACAACAGCATTAATGTATCCACCATAGTTGAACTGATTTAAAACTGTTTTACACAGTTTATTGAATATCGTCTAGCCTTTGTATTGTGAAACCTTTATTTCAACCATACAGAAGCCGATATTTGGAAAGTCCCAATTGACAAATCATTGCTTTGTTTAGCTAAACATTATGGTCAGCCTTCCTTTTGTGGGAGAAGAAAAACTGGGTGCAGTGCTTATGTGTTCTTGCAAGGAATGGTGGGTAATTGGTATACATAAATCTTATACAGTTCTATAGATAGCGAGATGGAATATAATTATTATCTTAACGCAACACCTATCAGGGTATGATACTATGATCGAAGCATCATGTTTTTGAATAAGATGAATAAGTACCTTAGCTGCAACTTAGTAGATTATTCTGGTACACTCAACTACAACCAGAAAGGACAATGATATGGCTGATAGTGAATCAGTGAGACTTCAAATGGACGAGTTACAGAGAACATAGAAGTATATATAGGAGGCTCACAAGCAGCTTCAGGAGTACAAGAGGCATGCTGAAATTATGCATGTATTAACTTTATTTTTGTGCTTGTTTAGCAGAGACTACCATACAGACTAACCTTGCCAACAAATCATGGACCTGCTTATTCCTGTCAATCGGATTCTATCAAATAGTTTACAGTCTTCTTCATTGTTGGGTATTTTCTGTTCATGATGACAACATTCATTGAATTATATCATCTAGTAACAAAGTGAAAAAAACTGTTTTTTATTCCTATCAATCGTACACTAGCAAGTAGTTTAGCCGCCTTCATTGTTGGGTGCTTCCTGTCCATGCTGCCAGCAGTCAGTTGAACTTTTGAGCCTTTGACAGTTCAGAAGCTGGCCTAGAGCAGAACCAACATTCATTTTATAATTATGGTTTTTCTGCTACCACGTACAGAGCAGTCTTTGAATTATATCACCTAAGAACAAAGTGAAAAACTTTTGAGCTTTTGACAGTTCACCAGCTGGCCTAGAGCAGAAAACCAACATTCCTTTTATAAACTATGCTTGTTGCTGCTACCACGTGCAGAGAAGACACTCAAGTAAGATGTTGTAGCATGATATATGAACTGATCAGGAATGATGGTTTTCTTGTGCAGTTCCGCTGTCCATCTACGCTTTCACCCTACCACTGCCGTATATCGGTGTGGCATCATCTCTGCCACCTGGATTTGTTGTGGGTGCAGCGGTACTCACCGCCGGCTTACTACTATACAGCCTACCACAGGCACAACATTATGGAAGTTCTTTCCACAACAAAAATGACTAGTTAGCATTCATTTCTTCATTGGTTTGTCACCCTTAACTCCAAGATGGCGCGTCATCTGGGCTTGAAAGGTAGAACAGAAGTTCTCCTGAGGGCCACCTGACTGTTGTATGTTGTATGACACATATCATATATATACACCCACCAATGAAGGTGAGAAAATAGCATATGGATATATTTGGGAATAAAGATTGAGAGGAGGAATAAGTACCTGGCCGTCAGACATTGTTGTTACTGAAGGAAGGTCGGAGAAGAGCATGCACAGTGGTGAGACGGGAAGAGAACCAAGGAGAAGAGCAGCAGCAGCAGCACCACAGGGACGAAGAGAAGGAACAGCGGTGGTGGCGAAAGCGGTGGCAGCACCAATGGCAGGCACAGGAGGATCACTGCGGCCACCAGCAACATCATCAGTACTCCCTTGCTCATCGTCGCCGCCACCGCCCTGTGCTGTGATAGAACTTCTGCCTTCCTCCAATGGCTGCCCGGCTCCAGTCTTTTTCTAGGCTTTCATGTTTGTTGTGAGGAATTTGTTGTACGTTGTGTGAGAAAATGTTGTACCCAATGGAGGAACTGGGAAGCTAGTAAGTTATATATGGCCAGCTTGAAGCAGCAGGCCAGATGGGGTGTTTTGTCATGTGTGTCCGTTTGACTGGGCATGTTTGATCCTTTTGTGCAATTGTGCTTCAGCTTCCAGTTCCAGTACAAAAGCTGCACTGACTGGTTGGGGACCCGGGACCGTTTCTTTCTGGGACATCGAGGAATCCCTTGTCCAGTTGTCCCCCGGGGCTGCGGTGGGGGAGCAGGGGAGGGCCATCGATGGCGTGAGGGATTTGCGAAACGTTTTTCCCATCCGGCTCACGGTTCTAAAGTACTAGTGATTCTTTCTATATGATGCGTTAGTACTACCTGAGTGTGTTGAATTAAGAGGCTTAATATCCTGTCCATCAAAACCAATTTTCGTTTCTGCTAACGGATTTGCAAAACCAGCGGTTGTCTGATCCGCAAAGTCGAATTTATTTTTCCCATCCGGCTCACGGTTCGTGCTAGTGATTCTTTCTATATGATGCGCTAGTACTACCTGAGTGTGTTGAATTAAGCGGCATAATATCCTGTCCATCAAATCCATTTTTCGTTTGCAAGAGGTTCTTTATATATTTATCTATCTATGTATTGATAAGAACAAAGATTTTTTTTGGGGGGGGAAGAATCTCTTGCAACAACTTCTTCAAATAAATCTTAAATGCTCTGCTCGCTAAAGATAGAGGACGGAGCTGGCACTTCAAAGTGCTAAACAAGATAAAAAGAGAAGTTTTTGTATGGTGGAGAAATATAGAGAACAAATTCTATTAGAATGACTCTTAAAACGAGGATTTAGAGGATGAGTTTAAGATTAACTCTTGGAAATGCTCTAAGCACGAACTTACAGATTTGCAATAGCTTCTTGTTATTCCCGCTATCTAGAATTAGTATGCTTCTCTGATCAAAATTTATTTAACACTGCATGATTTTTTTGATAGAAATTAATGTCATCAGATTCGTATCCAAAAGTACTCCCTCCGTCCTATGAACATTATCATTCTCACTTCTCGATGAGTCAAATATTTATAACTTTGACTAAATATATATAAGAAAATATTAATATTTATGATACATAATTAGTATCATTAGATTAGATGAATCTTAAATGTATTTTCATAATAAATTTATTTAGAGATACAAATATTACTAATATTTTTATAAATCTAGTCAAATGTAAGAAAGTTTGATCAGCACGAATTCATTGTGCGACATTTCTCTCGGGGGGACGAAGGTGGGGTACTTACTTATGATTATGATTCCGTGTATGAAATGGCGCCTATTAGAACAAGGTCAATAATAGAGCCAAGTTGCTTGGCTATAAGTCAAGTTACAAGAGCCAAGTTATACAATAAGTGTTAAATATTTGTCTTAAAAAAAGTCTCTCTCATATTCCTCCTCACAACACTTGCTACTTAGGTCCACTAGTGTCTATGCTTTCATGTCCAACTTGACGCTTGCATGGAAGCTAAGCTCTTATCTCTCCTCCACGTCAGCATCGGCTTGGCTTTAAGCCATTATCGTAGCTGCTCTTAGGGTGCTGTAGAAAAAAGTTGTGAGTTTGTTTCCTTCTGACGCCCTCCTTTTGAGTCGGAGGCTCGGGGAGCCTTCGAGGAGGCAGAGCAGAGGGCAGAGGCCCACCTCCAACCCTTGGCGACACGGCGGGCTGGCTGGCTGGGGTGGGGGCGTTTGAGTTTGAGGGCGTGCAACCCGATTCTCCGGCACCACACATGGGGTGCGCCGGCAGACCCTCTCCCTCTCCTGTCAAGTGTCAACTGAACCGCCAGGGGTCTGTTATTAGCGCCGGCACACCATCCGTTTGTGCGCAATTATCTGGCGGCACTTTGTTATTGGCCGGGAATTTTCCAGGCAGGGGCACGGCACGTACTGCTGCTAATCCAGGTGGTTGTACTCACAACCTCGAAAACAATCCGTAACACGTGATTAGCATGGTGTCTGGAAGACTGGAACTGGAAGTATGAGTAACCATCTCAATTGCATCGAATCTGGTCCGGTATGAGTATGACAGCCAAGCCACATCCACTTCACCTGGTAAGCTAGGCTGGTACTGCAACGCATGCAGTACTTGCATGGATGAAAATATTATGGATATTTTCCGACCGTATTCGAGATCAAATTTGTTTAGAGGGGTTTAGATCTATTTGTATTCGAGTCCAAATTTTCAATATTCGATACCGTATTCGTATTCGAATATTCAAATCGCATATTTATGACGTCGATATCAATCATATCCTATCCGGTATGATTGACACTATCCGTATTCAAATCTAAATCCGAACAAAAATATAAAAACAAATATAATATCAATGATATCAGTCCATATCCGATTTGTTTTCATCCCTGACTACTTGTAATCGCATGGTACTACTAGCGTGTGTCCTGTCGGCACGATCACGTACTGAAATTTGGATACCATGAGGAACGGAACTCATGTTCCCGTGGACCATATTATATGTGCTATAAATCCAAAGTGTTTCACACTGCATAAATCATAGATCCGTTTGGTACAGCTCTCAGTCACGGCCGGCCCTGAGGGCGGCCAAGCGGGGCGGCGGCCCTGGCCCCTAATCTCACAGGGCCCTACCCCAGATATACACTCAGTACGTAGCTCTACCAGTATATGGCTTGGTTGGCTCGTTAAGGCCCACGGCAGCCTAGCAGGGAAGAGTAGGAGATTGTCGTTCGCGATTTGTTTGTCGAATCTGCGACTACGACTTCTCATGGTTCGCGACCCCGCTAAATCTTGTGTGCATGAACAAATAGACTCGACGTGTTGCTAAAAAATCGGCAAATCCCGAACACAACGTAGCAACTGCGACGCGATCACCCAACTCAACTGCGGCGCCGCGGCGGGTAGCCAACTCAGAGTGAGACTCCAACGAGGCGACATAGCTTCGTATGAACTAGGTATGCAGTTATGCACTAATATCCGAAGTCTCTCAAACCACCCCCAATGGGCTATGCTAGCACCCCGACATCCGGACAGGACGTCCGCGCAGCCTATCCCCGTGTGCTGATTTTTATTCCTGCCCCACACACGCACCTGCCCCGTCGTAGCGTCCACGCGTCCAGACGACTCGCTTCGCCCCCGCGGCACACCCTGTCCACCTGGATTCGAAGTCGCTCGCCTCGTCCTGCACGCGCACCCCGCCCCCGTCGCGCCCTGACCGCCGGCCTCCAGCTCGCCGCGGCCTATTCCCCGGTGCCCATGCCGTGCCACCATCACTCCCCGTGCCCCTTAACTCTCCAAACAGTATGAAACACATGCAACATGAAACACGTGCAACATCCGTATAAAACGGATGAAACATTTAAAACATACACTTACAACATATATGTGAAACATATGCACCATCAGATAAAACACTTGCAACTTGCGAATATGGAAACATGTACTAGAACATATTCTTGCAACATATGTGTGGAACATGTGCCAACATCCAGATCAGATCGCTTGCAATATACGTCTATAACAAATGAAACATTTTCAACAACACCTCTGAAACACTTGCAACATGGCTCTAAAACACTTGCAATATGTGCAATATCCCCGATCTACTTATGCAACATCAATATGAAACAATTGCAACATACCTCTGAAACGTCTAAAACACTTGAAACATACGCTTGCAACATGCACTTCCATCCCAACATCTTCTTACATCTTCTTGCTGAGGTCGTGCGTCACGATGGCTTCGGCGTCGTTCATGTGTTTTTTTCTCGAATACCTCAAAAGAGTTCCGTGGTTCATGTGTATAAGGGCCCCAAATTTTGGTTTCGCTCTGGGCCCCTAAAACTTCAGGACCGACCCTGCTCTCAGTGACAGTAGTTTTATTTAGCTCTAGCTTCACTTTGTTAAAGAAATATTTGACAAAACAACTTCTTATTTTTGAATTAGGGGTCCACTTATCATTGGCTATCTTTTATATTGTTTCTCTACCTTTTTTATTCTTTCTCTCCCGTCTCTCTCACCTCCGTCCGTATCTCTCTTGCCTGTGCCACCACTCCCAATCCCCACGTCGGGACTGGCCTCCATACTATAGGGTCGAGATGGCAGACTAGAGGGGTAAATAGTCATTTCTAAATTAAATCGTGCTGAATAACCAAAACAAATACGAAATTAAAACAATCGGTCTAGTCAAGACTACATCCCTCTATCGAAGTTCACAAGCACCTTATAAAGATCCTAATTAGGCAACAAAAGTGCCGAGCTAGCTAGAGTTCACCTATCCAATTATAGGAGGAAGGTCACACAAACCTATACCACTAGTATTTTGCACACCGGGGAGCTCCTACACAATTCTAGTAAGCAAAAGCACAAAACTGCTAAGCTCACTAGCAATGCTCAATAACAAGACAACCAATGCTAAATTAGAGAGCGCAAATACTTAGCTACATAAACTAAGCAATGTGACTAACAAGGTTACACAAACCAAATTAGCCACGCAAGGGAGCTAATTCTATGCTACACTATGGCAGAACCGTCCGAAATAACACACTTACGGAGCCGTTTGTCTTCCACCAGACACTAAGCACCCTAAAACCAAGCTACAGCGGGCGGTATCCATCGGGCACACCCAAAGGGAGAGCCCGAAAGATCCATATTTTCCCCAAGGATCCAATAATGAGAATGAGTTACAATACTTAATACATTACATACATCCAGAGTTCTTAAAAATTACATTATTACATTTCTAAAGTCAGTGTGCGGAATATTAAACAGCGGAATTAAAAATAAACATCTAACGGCAATGAACAAGGATCCGTCTGTGCCCACCAGAAGAATCATTCACACAACGATACTCCTCAAGCATTACCTGCAACAGGGGTAAATAAACCCTGAGTACACAATGTACTTGCAAGACTTATCCGACTAGTGGGAATAATTTCGTGACTTCAAGAGATATGTAAAGCTTTATGGTTTGCTGGTTTTCTTTTTGCAGAAAGCAATACTAATAGTGAGTCCTTATTTATGTTATTATTAGTAGCCATGATTAATTGATTATCTAGCCATTCTATGTAAGCACCTGTTCTACTTTCAAGCAAGAGTTGAGCAATCAGTTCCATTTCATCACCTTTCATCTTTCAGTTCTTACTACGATGCTAGAGTTAAAACAAGTCATACCGACTCGATGGTGATTCGTGAATCAATGTGCCCAGCTGGGTACCCAAAAAACACACGCTCCGCTTGTACCCTAGGCACAAGCAGGACCAACCCATCACCCTCCTGTCCGGGGTTCTAGGTCCTCATCCAAACTTGGACTCCAAGCCCCGGCTCCTAAGTCCCGGACTTAGTGCGGTGTAAGGACCTCCACCATCCCCGCCTCTAATCAGTCGATCCAAAAAGAGCTAGAACCCACGACAAGAGAGCAACAAGTCTTCCCTACGCCCATACCCAAGTATGTGCTCGGGATAATAAATCTATGACTTGCCTAGCGTCCATTGCAACGACCGATCCTTAACCAACACAGATAGGGAAAAAGTGTAACCAAGCTATGCCCCGTTGGCCACAGGACACAACCTCTTACACCCACCAGTACCCAAACCACATCCCTGCCCGGTCACCATTTTCTTTCCACCATTTTATCATAAGTGATCATAATTTTTCACCTATTGTGAGTAACGGCAGGTTACCCACGCTACTGAAATCCTGAGCATAGCAGCTACTCATCCAGTACTAGTGGGACTCATAGGTAGATATATTTATGCATATAGTTTCCATAAAATGCCTGTAACATAAATGCACATCATATATATATTCAGTGATCATTAAAAATATGGGTTATGCACCGGGGCTTGCCTTGGGCAGGCGGTGGGTCAACAAAGTCAGCACCAAAAGGCTTCGAGGCTCCCTCCTACACGAGGATCTCCTCCTCGTACTCCTCAATATCTTTCTCGTAGTCCTGTTCATCCACATGCACGAACTCTACCAACTCGTGATCTACATGCATAAAATGATGATGCAACACTTACTAATACGACAACAACAACTCTTAAAATATAAATACATCCATCAAGCTACTAAGCTAGTTCTACCGACTAAGGTGCTAAGTTACCTACTATTACCACTAACAAGTATGAAGCATGGCATGTACTATCTTAGTAACTAAAGATATTCCACTCTTAATACCTATTTACTCTATATATGATTAAACAGGGAGTACTGGCTACTCTATTTATCAACCTACTCTAGTGCTACAAAATTTACAGTGAGCATATAATATTCTAATGAACCTACTATAAAAATTTCATAACTAAAGCCATCATCAATTTACCACAAAAATTCCTACAAATATTAATCTACATAATACTAAGCTCTCTAATTTGAATTTATGACCTATCTTTATCACAGCTAACTGTAAACTAACTACACCAATAGATAGATAGCATTTTCGTGAACCTAACAAATTTTGTTTCACTATTTTTGGACATCTATAAGATTTACTACAAATTATCAAAGTTTATCTCAAAACTAAATTGAATAAACATTTATCAATTCATTGAAAAATGGAAAACCAAATTCCACCGCGTGGCCCAAAGTGCGAACGGCTCGGACCAGTCCGACGCAATGCGCACGCTCACGCGACGCACCGGTGCGGCCCACCCGCGCGACAGCGGCTGTTGGTGCGACGCGACGATGGACGACCATGACACAGGGGGGGGCTTGTGAAGGTGGCGTGGGAGGGCAGCGTTGTGGCTGCGGTCCAGCGCGGGACGTGGTAGCACGGCGGCATAGCACCGGCACCGACGCGTGCAAGCAGAGGAGAGGGCCGAGCGAGAGAGAAAGAGCTAGGTCGCCTCCCTTCGGCAGCAGAAAAGAAAAGGGAGGAGAAAATGTCGTACGCACGCCAGAGGATGGACGTGGGGGCAGGACAGGATGGGGCAGCGTGGCGGCAGCAAGCGGCTGCGCGCACATAGGGAAATAAAAGGACACGGCGTGGCAGGGATAGAACCACATGCTCCCTTTTAGACACCCCTGAGCATAGGACTTGTTCAGGATGCGACCTCCGCTGCATTAACAAAAGCCCTTCTCCACAAACCGTGGCCACAAGGACAAAGCATGACAAGCAAGCAAGAAAGGAAAGAGCAAACGACGACTCAACAACGCAGCGCGACGCAAATAAATTGGATGACTGACTCTGAGGGGGGGGGACGCACCACGTATTCAAGCGGCTAGGACGGTAGTGAGGCAAGGACAGCAGCTACAGCAGCAAGGACACGAGGGATCAGGCAGCAGCTGAACACATGGGCGTCGTGTGGCTCTGCTGGCTGCCTGTCTGCGCGTGAGACTACGCGGCATGGATGTGAACAACGATATGTCGTCAACAACCCAAAAGATCTAAATCCTATCGATGTCAACTAACAAGTATATTACGACCTAGCCCATACTGCATACAAACCCTTAGGAGTGAAATACTTAAGCACTATTGAACTATTTGGCTTAACATAATTTGCCAACATTGACCTTTCGAACATAAATCCTATTTCTCGTCGACTCACAAAAAGTTCTAGTTTAAATCTCGGATTCGATTTCTGAGCTATCATATATACTATCGAATAACTTTTACTTACCAAAACAAGAGTTGCATTTTCATCTTGCATTCCGGATTTATTCAAATGCTAAATACAAACTATATTTTATTTTGTTTATAAAAATTGCTTTCATACTCAATCCAACAGGATAATCCATTCGCCATTTACTTGCCGGAATCATTGTTGGACATTCCTAAATATTTCTACGCACTGAGTAATTTAACTTGGGCATTTATTTGAGTCCACAAAACTGAGTCACATAGGATTCACTTATCACATCAAGTATGTTTTAAATCAAAAATCCGAGAAACCCGTTTCAAAAAAAATTTCTTAGGTCTAAATTACGGTGCTAAACAAGCTTGTAACACCAGAGGTGTTACAACCAACCCCCCTTAAAAAGAATCTCATCTCGAGATTCGAAGCAAGAAGCAGGAGAGGGGAAAACACGATTACATTTCATAAATCAGATATTACACGAAAGATTACATGACTTCGAATACTAAACCACACAGGGATTTAGGGATACCTAGTTAAGAGCAACCTAATATAACCGAGACTTAATCTAGAAGTCGAGACAGACGAGGGCAATGGAGAAACAACAAGATAATGAGTATCCAAAACATGGAGTATGACTAACAGATCCAAAAACAGTTGACTGAGAAGTCAAACATTCATGAACCCTAAGCTCGACTAACCAACGGTAGACTTGAACTTCTTCGAAAACCAAATCCTTTCTTCTTCTCAGATCACACCATCATCTCCGACTGATGAACCTAATCCCACAATGTCGACTAGATCTCGTAGCTCTGCTTTGGATTCGAGAGGTTGGGGATGAAGAAGAAGAGCAAGGACCAAGGGTATCTTATAGTGGTGAACGGAGGTGGGCGCAACACACCGGAAGTGGAGACGGTCGTGGATGGGATACACAGACGGTTCATGTTGTGGGGATAAACACGGCCATGGTGCGCTCCCTACGCAGTGAGCGGAGGGGAAATAACGAAGGGGAGATAAGAGGGTGCGCTCGATGAGGGAGGCGTGTGGGCGGTCGTGTCCCCAAAAGAAGAAAGAAGGGAGGGGAAAAGGGGGGGTCCGGTACGGGGGGTGAGGCGTGGAGGTCGAGAGCTGACCGGATGCTGGGGAAAAGGAAAAGCGCACAATGCACAAGGACGGCGAGTGTGGCATGATGCCGTGGCCACACGAAAATGGGGTGCTAATGGACCCGACACAGACGACGTCCGTAGGACATGCGGAGACGGTGACCCGGCGTGCGTAGTGCGGTCAACTAAACACAGGGCTTGGGACATGACGCCCACTCAGGCCTTTCCGATCACTTCCTACTACCCGAGGCTAACTATTTCCCTAGTGTTCTTCTTTCCTTCCTTTCCTTGTCCAAGATATGCACCTACCTTTGAATGAACTGAGATCGCAACATACATGCTTCCTTCAAAACCACCTCCTCTGGTTTACCTTGAGAGAACACTATTTTATCAATCCGTTGTGGATTTCCCATTTGAACACCTGAACATTTCCAAGGAAATTATTTGTAGCAAAAGCGGTACGGCAGTGTAACTTGGTAAAGGTACTTGGTCAACAACCTCGATACCAGCGCGTGTCGAGCAGCGTCACCATGTGGCAGCTGTTCCACAGGGAGCCATCGATTTCATCGCAACACCATAAGCTTTTAACCAGGCAACTATTATCACCTTACACGCCATGAAGGCAGTGGGGTCATAGACCACTGAGTAAGGGGAGTATTGCAAGGGAAGATTCAAACAATAAGGGTTCCCTTCACAACAAGGGACAAGGAATTCAAATCCAACGATGGATTGGTTTTAAAGAGATTCAAGTCTTCTGCTAGGACATCCACAATTAGTTGATACAGTGTCATATGTTATCCAATCACGGCTGGTTTGCTGGTATCCGAATGGTAACTTCTCTTGTAACCCACTTAACATCGCCCTTGAAAACCCTAAGCACGTCTAACGGGACTTAAAGTAGATGGATGCAATAAACACAACGAAATAAACAAAATGCATATTCCAAACGGTCTTATATGGGTACAACGTGTAGTTATTCAGTCTCCCATTCACGGCACATCATTCACCTTCCCTACTGGCGAATGACCTCAACAACTACGGACGACAACAACGATAAGAGTACAATACCGGAGGACAGCGATGAAAAGCACTACTACTACGGGTACATCATCTCAAGGCAACTAATCTACTCTGGACCACATATCTTCATTCCTAGCTTGACGAATTCTTCTACCACCCTGGCTATGGATCTGCCTCTTCTCTTGGCAATGGCTGAGTGAGAGGAACCAAGGGTTCTACTTCTGACACTTCCGACGGTGGGGGTGCTGGCAGTACTGCAACACTAGTTCTCCTTCTTTCAGGCGGGAGGACAGGGATTCCCTCCATGATCAAGGGATACTGTCGTTCAGCAACCAGCGTCCTTCGCTTGGCCCTGGTGACAAGATAGGCTTCACCCAGCTGATGGACATGCCGATCTTTAGCCTCCTTCAGAGCTTCCGACATGGCAGTCTCCCGACTCTCCATGGCTGCCGCACTGGCATGCGCTTCGGCGAGCTACACCTGGAGCATCCTGGAGAAGATCTCGGCTTCCTCAGCTCGACGGAGACACGTCCTTAGCTCTGAGGCTTGCTGATCATACTGCTCATCCAGAGCAAGCAGGTACGTGGTCAGGTGCACCACGATTGGACTATCCTCTTGCGCATCCCGCCCTTGCAAAGCCTCCATGCGAGCCCTCTATGCCCGCCGATTCTTGTCCAAAGGTGAAAAGAACCTCATGGGGGTACGGGTAATGGGCTCTTCATAGATCTGGCAAAGGTAACGCAAGGCTTTGCGGGCCACAACCTGGTAGGTGTCGACGAAGCGAAACCCGGTTGCGGTCACACTCCAGGCTTCAGTGAGATCAGGGGACTCTTCACTCTTCCTGATGTAGACGGTAACCTCACAAGGAAAAGCTGGTAGCTTGCTCAAAGGAAAAGCTGGACTAGCTAAAGTGCACTGAGTGGTGGTACCAACGGCTAAGCCAGGCTTGACTTATAAAGGCGAAGCGTTCTGTGGTCCTGGCACGGTCCACCAGGGTTCCTGCGCGGGATCACTACGAATGAATCAACCAAAATTCCACGCGTTCGAGGCGAGCGATGTTCGAGGCCATTACTGACTAGTACGACTGTAGGGCAAGGGTCCGACAAGAGTGCAGAATGGAGTACGGGGAGACGTGGATCACGATAGGCGTGAACCACGGGCGAACGCGAAGCACGAAGTCACAGTGCAGAAATAACTCCAGAACAGGAACGAGTCAGTCGCGCACAATACGGCATGCGTGACACCTATGGATGGCGTATCTATAAGTAATACGAGTGCTATAATGCACAAACAGGATATGCATGAATACACGTCCTATGCGTCCTTCCACTGTTGCCAACATATAGGGCAACCGTTCTTAGATTTTTGGCACAACGTTCTGTCCCTATAACTAGTCGATACTATCAATCTATGCTCGGGGGTCAGTGTACCTGTAGACAACTTGATTAAGTCTACCTAAGTCAGCAGAGTGTCATCTATCTTGGATACATAACCATAGTAATAGGGCTACTTATATAACTTTGCATACAAACATCTTATTCTTTTGAAAAGACTTTGTTGTCAAATTTTATTTAGAAAGAGGTTTGGAAGCTTTATTTACTCATTTATGCTCTGATACCAACTATGGCAGAACCGCCTGAAATAACACACTCACGGAGGCGCTCGTCTTTCACCAGACACTATGCACCCCGAAAGCAAGTTACAGCGGGCAGTATCCATCGGGCACACCCAAAGGTACTCCTCAAGCATTACCTGCAACAGAGGTATCCGTCTGTGCCCACAAAAAAATCCTTCACACAACGATACTCCTCAAGCATTACCTACAACAGGGGTAAATAATCCCTGAGTACACAATGTACTCGCAAGACTTATCCGACTAGTGAGAATAATTTCCCGACTTCAAGAGATATGCAAAGCTTTATGGTTTGCTGATTTCCTTTTTGCAGAAAGCAATACTAATAGTGAGTCCTTATTTATGTTATTATTAGTAGCCATGATTAATTGATTATCTAGCCATTCTATGTAAGCACCTATTCTACTTTCAAGCAAGAGTTGAGCAATTAGTTCCATTTCATCACCTTTCATCTTTCAGTTCTTACTACGATGCTAGAGTTAAGACAAGTCATACCGACTAATGGCGATTCGTGAATCAATGTGCCCAGCTGGGTACCACGAAAACACAAGCCCCGCTTGTACCCCAGGCACAAGCAGGACCAACCCATCACCCTCCTGTCCTAGGTTCTAGCTCCCCGTCCAAACTTGGACTCCAAGCCTCTGCTCCTAAGTCCTGGATTTAGTGCGGTGTAAGGACCTCCACCATCCCCGCCTCCAATCAATCAGCCCAGAAAGAGCCAGAACCCATGACAAAAGAGCAATAAGTCTTCCCTGCGCCCATACCCAAGTATGTGCTTAGGATAATAAATCTGTGACTTGCCTAGCATCCATTGCAACGGCCGGTCCTTCACCGACACAGATAGGGAAAAAGTATAACAAAGCTATGCCCCGTTGGCCGTAGGACACAACCTCTTACACCCACCAGTACCCAAACCACATCCCTGCCCGGTCACCATTTTCCTTTCCACCATTTTATCATAAGTGATCATAATTTTTCACCTATTGTGAATAAGGCTGGTTACCCATGCTACCAAAATCGTGAGCATAGCAGCTACTCATCCTATATTTGTGGGACTCATAGATAGATATATTTATACATGTAGTTTCATAAAATGCCTGTAACGTAAATGCATCATATATATATATATATATTCAGTGATCATTAAAAATATGGTTTATGCACCGGGGCTTGCCTTGGGCAGGCGGTGGGTCAACAAAGTCAAAAGGCTCCGAGGGCTCCCTCCTATACGAGGATCTCCTCCTCATACTCCTCAATGACCTCCTCATAGTCCTGTTCGTCCACGAGCACGAACTCTACCAACTCGTGATCTACATGCATGAAATGATGATGCAACACTTAATAATACGGCAACAACAACTCTTAAAATATAAATACATCCATCAAGCTACTAAGCTAGTTCTACCAACTAAGGTGCTAAGTTACCAACTGTTACCACTAACAAGTATGAAGCATGGCATGTACTATCTTAGCAACTAAAGATATTCCTACTCTTAATACCGATTTACTCTATATATGATTAAACAGAGAGTACGAGCTACTCTATTTATCAATCTACTCTAGTGCTACAAAATTTACAGCGAGCACATAATATTCTAATGAACCTACTGTAAAAATTTCATGACTAAAGCCATCATCAATTTGTCACAAAAATTCCTATAAATATTAATCTACATAATACTAAGTTCTCTAATTTGAATTTATGAACCTATCATTATCATAGCTAAATATAAACTAACTACACCAACAGATAGATAGCATTTTTGTGAACCTAACAAATTTTGTTTCACTATTTTTGGACATCTATAATATTTACTACAAATTATCAAAGTTTAGCTCAAAACTAAATTGAATAAACATTTATCAATTCATTGAAAAATGGATAACCAAATTCCACCGCGCGGCCCAAAGTGCGAACGGCTCGGCCCAGTCCGGCGCAACGCGCGCGCTCACGTGACGAACCGACGTGACCCACCCGCGCGACGATGGTTGTTGGTGCGGCGCGGCGATGGACGGCCACGACACGGGTGGGCTTGCGAAGGTGGCGCGGGAGGGCAGCGCTGCGGCTGCGGTCCAACGCAGGACGCGATAGCATGGCATCAAAGCACTGGCACCGACGCGCACAAGTAGAGGAGAGGGCCGAGCGAGGGAGCAAGCGAGCAGGAGCTGGGTCGCCTCCCTTCGGCAGCAGAAAAGAAAAGGGAGGAGGAAACATCGTACGCACGCCAGAGGACGAACGTGGGGGCAGGACACGACGACACGGCATGGCCGGCAGCGGTGCGCCTGCGCGCGCACAGGGAAATGAAAGGACACGGCGTGGCAGGGATAGAACCACGTGCTTCGTTTCAGACGCCCCTGCGCGGAGGACTTGTTCAGGATGCGGCCTCCGTTGCATTAACAAAAGCCCTTCTCCACAAACCGTGGCCGCAAGGACAAAGTAGGACATGCAAGCAGAGAAAGGAAAGAGCAAACGACGACTCGACAACGTGGCGTAACGCAAATAAATTGGATGACTGACTCCGAGCAGGGGGGACACACCACGTATTCAAGCGGCCAGGACAGTAGTGAGGCAAGGACAGTAGCTACAGCAGCAAGGACGCGAGGGATCAGGCGGCAGCTGAACACATAGGCGTCGCGTGGCTCTGCTGGCTGTCTGCCTGCGCGTGAGATGCCGCGGCACGGATGTGAACAGCGATACGTCGTCGGCAACCCAAAAGATCTAAATCCTATCGATATCAACTAACAAGTATATTACGACCTAGCCCATACTACATACTAACCTATAGGAGCGAAATACTTAAGCACTGTTGAACTATATGGCTTAACATAATTTGCCAAAATTGACCTTTAGAACATAAATCCTCTTTCTCGTCGACTCACGAAAAGTTCTAGTTTAAATCTCAGATTCGATTTCTGAGCTATCATATGTACTATCGAATAACTTTTACTTACCAAAACAAGAGTTGCATTTTTATTTTGCGTTCTAGATTTATTCAAATGCTAAATACAAACTATATTTTATTTTATTTATAAAAATTGCTTTCATACTCAATCCAACAGAATAAGCCATTCGCCATTTACTTGCTAGATTCGTTATCGGATATTCCTAAATATTTCTACGCACTGAGTAATTTAATTGGGTGTTTATTTGAGTCCACAAAACTGAGTCACACAGGATTCACTTATCACATCAAGTATGTTTAAAATCAAAAATCCGAGAAACCCATTTCAAAACTTTTTCTTAGGCCTAAATTGTGGTGCTAAATAAGCTCATAACACCAGAGGTGTTACATACACAAACAAGAAGGTAACTAGTGAGCTACATAAGCTAACTAATTACAAGAGCAACTACACAAGCACAATATATATGAAAGTAATTATAAGCTTGTGTAAGAGGATTGCAAACTAACGGGAAGAACAATGTTGAGACGGTGATTTTTCTCCCAAGGTTCACGTGCTTGTCAACACGCTACGTCCCCGTTGAGACAAGCTCCAAGGTTGCCGCCGGTCCTCTTGCTAGTGGTGACTCGCAAGTCACACTCTCCCATGTGGAGTGCTTACCACAAGCTCTAGCACTTGACCCGACCGAACCACTTATCGCCCTTCGTGTCTCGCTCTACTAGAGTTGCTCTTTGTGGCTCCCATAGAGCGAGCACAATACCCCTCACAAAGCTCTTCTCTGGAGCACCGCACAAGCTTCTTGCGGGCTTCAATGGAGACCACCACCAAGCCATCTAGGAGGTGGCAATCTCCAAGAGTAACAAGCACCATCGGCTTGCAAGACGACCACCTAGTGCCACTCGATGCAACCTCAGGATGCAATCATACTAGAATCACTCACACACTCAATCGGATGAACACTATCAAGCTAGAGTGAGTTAGAGGGCTCCCAAGCACCACCACATAAGCCACCAAGGCTCTAGTGTGCTCAGTTCTACCAAGCTATCAACCAAAGGCCGACCAATACTTATATTTATAGCCCCACGGGTTAAAATAGTTGTTACACCTTCACTGGGCATTTTTCGGGCTGACCGGACACGTCCGCTCCTGCATGACCGAACACAGTACCTGAGTCCGGTCATTCTCCAACTGCCACGCATCACTGCTATTCCTCACGCCACCATGTCAGCGTGCGTGAGCACTGATCGGACATAGACCCTGAGCGTCTGGTCACTCTTCGCACCAACGTCTGGTCACGAGACCGAGACAGCACGCTCACCGCTGCCACTGACTGGACGCGTCGGTCCTGCCGAGGCCAGCGTCTAGTCACTCACAGTGACCCCTTCTCACCTCCGATTTATCACCGAGTTGATCCACATCAACTCCAACTTCATCTCCTTTATAAATATGCCATACACCACCATGTGTATGTATGTTAGCTTTTTACAAATATTTTCCAAAGGATTAGCCACTCAACTTGCCACACCACTCGATCCTAGTGACGATGTAAAGTTAGATCACTCGAGTGGCACTAGATGACCGATATGCAAACAAGTTTGCCCCTCTCGATAGTACGGCCATCTATCATAAACCCGATCATCAACTTCTCTACACACCTATGACCGGTGAAATGAAATGCCCTAGGTTATACCTTTGCCTTGCGTATTCCATTCCGTCTTCTCCAATGTCGATGCAACACATGCACCAACGTGACCAACAATGATATGATCCATTTCATATCATTACGTGATCATATTAGTTCATCGATCTTGACTTCACTTGCTTTTCACGGTTGCCATCGTCCATCGGCGCTAAGTCTTGCTCAAGCTTCACCGCCACGCGGTCCATCGCTCCAAAGCCTCCAACTTGCCCTTCACACTTGCAACCAGTCTATCAAGCCAAGTCATGTCTTGATCTTCTCCACCTTGATCACATGACTCAATGTCATGTCTCATGTGCAATAAGCTCCTTCATCATCACATGTGTGAGTTTTGTAACATCTCCGAGCCATTTCCACCTCCATGACATATGTTGCTCACACATATGTATCTATGGACTAATCACCTGTGTATCTCACATAAACACAATTAGTCCACCTAGGTTGTCACTCAACTACCAAAACCACACAAGAACCTTTTACATACTTGCGCTGACGTCGAATCTCCTCCTCCATGGGGGCTGCTAGGGTCCGGTCAATTGGACCGGTACCCCGCGCCGAACACGTAGCGCACGCGCGGGTGATACTCGCATGGGAAATTTTGGCGCTTCGAAGATTCTCATATACGATACTGGCGCGGGAGATTCTGGCACGCGTGGGATGTTCTCATATTGCACAGCTTAGGGCCCACCTGTCACTCATAACTTTCAATCAACAAAAAAAGTCATATCGGTTAAAGTAAACAACCAAATTAAATTCCGATTACACCATCAGGTTTCTTGTAATAAATTCTTCAAAACAACATCTCACATGGATATATTTGGATAATTTTTTATTAACGAACATTTATCTTATGAAGATAGAACATTTTTTTCTTTTATTGAGCAGAGACATGTTCTAGGCTGAGAGAACAATGTTCCGTCTTCGTAAGACCAATGTTTCCAGTTTAGAAGAACAATATTCTAGTTTTAGGTTCATGATATTGATATTATAATATACATAAATATAAAAAAATACACAACATAAATAAAAATAATAAAATCTAGAGTAAAGCATAAGGAAAAAATAAAAATACGTAATAGAGAAAAATTTAAAAGAACATCACATGGATACTTTTCGAACATCCTAAAATATACTATAGAATATTATAAGTATACTGAGTGAACATCACTAAATACACCATAGAACATCGCAGGTATACTACGCGACATCATATGTATACTATGCGAACATCATAGAATACATTATAGAACATCATTAAATATATTATAAAACATCGTATGTGAATATCACAAAAAACATCATAAACATCACATGTATACTATGTGAACATCATAAAATACATCATAGAACATATACCAGTGTATAATATATGAACATCACATGTATAACACGTGAATATTATAAAAAAAAATATAGCATCACAAACATCACAGTGAAGAAAGAAAATAAAAAATAAATAATAGAACATCACATATATAGAAACATGATAAAAAAATAAAAAATATAAAAATCACATAAAACATCAAACATGTATAAAACGTGAAAATTAAAAAGAAATAAAAAGAAAATAGAAGAATAAGAAAAACATAAAAAAAAATACTACATTAACAACACAAAAAAAATAAAATGAAAAAAAGAAAATAAGCAAGAAAAGAAAAAGAAAAAGAAAAAGGAAATAAAATCACATGAAACAAAAATAAAAAATGAAGAAATGAAATAAAAAGAAAAAGAAATAAAATAAACATAAAATTTAAAACTTAAAGAATAATAAAAAAATCACATAAAAGAGAAAAAGAGAATATAAATAAATAATAAAGCATGAAAATAAAAATAAAAAAATATATAAAAGAAAATAAAAGAAAAAGAAAAAGAAAACGAAACGAAAATAATAAATGGAAAAAGAAAAACAAATGAAACAATAAAAGATAATAAAAAAAACGAAATAACGACACCAGCTACGCAGCTAACGAAAAGAAGAAACATTGTAGTGGGCCGGCCGCAACGTGGGCCGTCCATGCACGCAGCATCCGCGCTCCCGCCCGCACGTAGCGTTCGCCGCGCGGGAATCGGGACTCAGACGATGCGCGGGAAATCATCGACCCGAAGAATTCCGCCCTCCTCTCCCCTCGCTCGGGAAGTCGGGGCCCATCGGGACGAGGGGCTGCCATGCTCGCTATCAAGCCGACCAAATGCGAAGCGGGGCCTGAGAGGGCTGCGCGCTGTCGTCCCGTGCCGAAAAGGCCAGGGATGCATGCAGGAGTGGAGTGGATCCAGGCCCGAAGCCAAGTCAGGGTGTACAAGTAGTTTGGCTTATTCAGCGACGGTGAAACGGGCCTAACTAATTTCCTCTGGAGTTCAGATTTTGAGCATGCGTCGGATTCGATCCGATACTCTCTACATCCTCGGTAAATAAAAAATAAAATTATAAAGCTTTTTTAAAGAAAATTTTTAAAAGTAAAAACGAAATTTCCTTTCTTCTATGGTTCACACTCGATGGTGTTTAAAAAGGATAAAATAACCATTTAACGACACCTAGAAACGAAAATGAAGAAGTTTTGTCAACTAGGCCGGCCGCAAAATAAGTTCACACATAACTATACATAATAAGACACATAATCAACTACACAAATATATATTGCAATATATTTGTGTACTTGATTATATGTGTACTGTTATGTGTGAACTTATTTACGTAATATTACTCCAAATACAAAACTCAGCATTTTATTTTTTTGCCGGAGGTAAAATAGCCATTTTACCCTTGACTTAACACCATCAAATGGCAAAAATGAACGGAAGGCCATATAAGTAAGGGAATTTCGTTTTGAGGCCATACAAGTAAGTTCAAATAAAAAAAGCCATACAAGGAAGAGACATATTTTCCAGGACTATACACGTAAAAAGCTCTAAAAAATAACATCTAGAATTTTGTGCATATGAGCTTTCTTAAATTTGACTAGGCTCGTAACAAATATTAACAACATTTATATAAAAATCTAAATAAGCTTATTATAAAAATATGTTTGAACTATCTATTCATACACTGTAAATACCAATAATCTTTTGTACATGTGGTCAAAATTAAAAATATTTGATTTCTTAGGAGGCACACCCTCCGTTCCAAAATAAATCTATCTCGCTTATTGAGGTTTTAAAGTTTAACCAAATATATATCCAAAAATATTAATATCACGGTGTATAATAAGCATTACTATATTGACGTCCAATGTACTTTTCATAAAAATTATTTAGAGATATAAATATTGATATTATTTTCTATATAATTAGTCAAATTAAAAGAGTTCGACTCTTTGAGAAGTGTAACATGTATGTATTTCAGAGCGGAGGGAGCAAGAATGACACTCTTCCTGAGATGGAGAAAAGTAAGTGGCACTTGCTAAGCTTCCACTTAGGTGCTGTTTAGATCATTTCATTTGGAGAATTTGAAACCTACTTAATAAATTAGGCTATTTGGCTTGGAATTTGACATTACACCATTTTTCAAAGTTCACAAGCAATCTCAAATTCATAGGGTAGGAGATGAAAATTTATTCTCTATATCACCATTCTATGTTTCTACTTTATAACTTATAACATACTCTTCAACTCGCTGCTCTATGGTAGAAATACAACACATAAGTATCTCTCTCGTATAGATAACTATAATATACAAATATAATCCATATACAATCATATTAGCTTAATTAATACGTGTGTAAATTAAGATAATTAAAATAAATTTAATTACAAGATCAAACGCGTCTCGCGGAAAACATAGCTTTGTTTATGTCACGTTATCTCTAGCTATAGATAACGTATATGCATGTATGCCGCTATGCGGTACGGTCGTAGGCCTCGCAAATCAAGCTTGATTTCGATGCCGCAACCGCATAGTTGTACTTACTTGACACTTATATATATATAACTGCTACTCTTCTGTAGCTGACTACAAAATAACTTATTCTATAGCCACTTTGAATTATGATAATTACTTTATTAATTTATAAGATTATAGTAACTTCTTACTAAGTTGTTTACTGTAAATATCCCTATGTATTATTAGTAACCCAACTATCGTAAATATGTATTGACATTATCGTAAATTAGTATATAAAATTATCATAAATGGAGGTGGCTACAAAATAACTTATTTTGTAGCTGGCTACCGAATATACTCTCCATATATATATATATATTATATCTGCATGCGTCACCTTGTATGTATGTGTGTGCGTACACAGTCACACACGCATGTATCTCCAGTGCATGGAGGGCAGAGCCGTGTAAGCTAGGACGATAGTCGATAGATCCTAAACGATACTTGAGATCAATCACTCCAACTCTCCGAGATACGCAGCCCGTTTGGTTGTGGCTTGTCGTAAACGATCGTAAATTTTTAGGCGGAACATTATTTTTCTCTCACACAACCAGCCAGCAATACTTCTTCACGAATCAGCAACGATATGAACCAACCAACCGAATAGGCTGACGATTTGTACACGCACGCACGAGAGTGGGTGAAGCGCAAGACTTGAACTACCCGTGGTCTCCGCTTGATATGTTTTTTTTTGGAATGTCTCCGCTTGAATTATATTTGTTGCTGTTGGACAAAACCAAGATTTATTCGGTCTTTACCTTAAAGAGATATGGAAATCTGCAAGCACCTTACTTTTGTTACCCCCACCCTATAATCATGTCCTTGACCCTGCGAATTTCTATGATTTAATCAATTTTGCATAACGGCACAAGGCTTTGGAAAGCGGCCGCAGCAAAACACCCGACAACTCTTCTTTTTCTTGATCCTTTTCTAGGTATACTTTACTTTGGGGGTTGACGTGCTAAAGCGCGTTGTATAGTGCTAGTGTGACCATCTTTGACTTTCTCATCTTTAATAAAACAGACAGCTCTCCTGCCGGTTCGTTTAAAAAAATCAATCTTGCATAAGATATTTGTAGCTTAAGCTTATTATTAGTTATATATGCTCGTGCATGTGTGCACATTATTAAAGTTATTACTCGCATTGCCAATGTTTAATCTCTTAGAAAACTCTTAACGAGCTAAACTAGAGTTATGTTCACTACTTTTTATTATATCCACGAGGATTGATTTAAGGTAAGGTTTTCAGCCTTTCAAACCAGACATCAGACACTTCCTTTTATTGTCTGCTTGTCCACAAACATTCATAAACAAGGAGGGAGGTTCTCTCTTTTTTTTTTTTGGAAAAATAGGAGTATGCTTATTCATATAAATATGTTTAGTATCTTACTATTACCACATTAATTCTCACAAGATGCATTCAAAAGGATAAATCATAAAAATGCTTACAAAACAAGAAAAGACCTAGGCATCAATTCAATTGACTAATCACCATTCAAAATAATACCCACTAGATCTATTTTGTTTTATAAAAAAATCACCCTCCTTTGTTATTATGAAAAAAACGGCTTATAGTAACTCCTACATCTAAGCATCTAAATTACACATATGTCATTGTGAAACATAATCTAAAGTAACTCACTAAACTTGCATGTAAGTTACTCACCCCATTATCAAGATACATAATCTAAGTTACCTCCTTAAATTTGCATCTAAATTAATTACACCACCTCTGTTATTATTAGAAAACTAAAATAAATTTATATCTGGTTTGCCAACTTATCATTAAAAGGTTTAAATATCCATGAATTATGCCTATGTATGTTTCTACGCACTTCTATCACTATTAATATCACTATTAATATATAAAATACTAATTGAAATTAAACATGCATGATTTGTCACCATGCAAATCAACGTACACATGCATGCACGTAATAATATACATATTTCTAGGTTTCCAATCATGAAAAATGTTCCCTTAACAACTCCATTTAAATAATATTAATACCCATCAAATAAGAGTTTTAAATAAAATACAAAAGAAGGGTTTTCACTATAATATATATTTCTCTCTATATATGACTATCTATATATCCTCGAATCCTTATTTTTAATACAACAAAAAAAAATTTTTTTAATAAAAGGCACAGCAGACAATATAATATGTAGATAAAAAATTCACAACAATTGAGAAGATAAAAAAAATTGAAAGTTAAAATCCAGATTCATAACATCACAAAACATGGTTGCAACAAGAGCTAGCCATCATGATTTAAGCTAAGGTGTCAAGTAAACACATATTGAATACACACATAGGTGTGAATATGTGATGCGGATGAAAAAAAACCACACATATGGATGAAAGAAACATATATATAGAGTAATTGATAATTTGTCACTAACATGGATAGATATAACAGTGTGTGTGCAAGATAAGTACCGTAATTTCTAATGGCAACATATCAGGTGCAAACCAACCAACTTGTTGCAAACTTAGGCCCCGTTTGGCAGAGCTTCACTTCACTAGTGAAGCCATTTTTTGCTTCAAGCTTCAAAAACACCTCCACCTCATCCATTGGATGAAGCATTTGGTAAACCATTTGACAAAATGGCTTTTGTGACGATGAGCATGTTTTTAGTCCTAAGATTGTAGGAGGAGCAGCGGGTTGAGTGTAGAGGAGAAGCCACTTTTTTGGCTCCATCCCACCCCAAAAAATTTGAGAGCATGTTATTAGGGGCTTCACGATTGAAGCTATTTCACTTTATCTCGCTTTTGCCTAGAAAAACAGGCTCCCAAACGGCTCCTCAAGCCTGGGGCTGAGAGATGCTGCCTGGAAACGGGACCTTAAAAACTACCAATCAGGACAACTAGATGCTGATCCAATGGATAGAGTGAGGGGGCTTAAGCGCAAAAAAAAGACCGGCGGGTGGGGGGCTTAAGCGCAAAAAAATCCCATCTCTCACCTCATCCATTGGATCAGCATCTAGTGGTCCTGATTGGTAGTTTCCAAATTTACACAGGATGGTTGATTTGCACCTGATACGTTGCCATTTCTAATACCTTGTTTCTCCTAGTCCTAAGATTGTAGGCATGCGAGCACGGGTTGATGTACGTGTATAATAAACAGAGATTTTCTTGCCAAATATCCCCACCAATAGAAAATTGGATATCAGCAGGATCTGTCATACATAATCGTATATCCTTGATTATGGGCCTGTTTGGTTTACACCCAGTCAAACTTTTTGCCTGGACCAGGCAGCTCTCCCAAGTGTTGGATTTCGGACGCCTGGGGCTGAGTCTGAGATGCATGCCTGGAGGTGAGGTTGCTTGGGAGGGCACCAACCAACATCCCATATGTGCTTAATCCATGGGTGTTTTTCCTTAAACACCCCCCCCCCCCCCCCACCCCTTCATAAAGAAAAATGTACCTAATATAGTATTGTGTTCTTTCACTAGAATAAAATTAATATGTGAAAAATCTGTATTCAAGACAGTAGCTGCTAAAGTATTTGCGCAAATGTTAAGAAACAAATTTTGTAAATATAGCTGACTTGCTTTAGGATGATTGGATCCCATGACACATCATTTTCCCCTATCAATGCTTGGATGCGCTCCCACCAATCCACAAGGCAAGCTGGCAAGTGGCAAATTAGGATCAATGCAAAGACCTACAACAAGGGAGAAGTCATGAGCTACATATAGATCGACTGACTGCATATATATGAATATGTGACTTCAGAGAATGCATGCGTGCCCTAGCTAGGTAACCTAAGTCTGATCATCATGAGCTTGGAGGATTAACCTGCTTGTGAGCTTCGCCGGTGGGTTACCGACGATCAGCTGGGAAGAAAGGAAGGGCGAAGAGGAGAAGCAGCATGAGCATCGGTATCCAGACGAAGAGCGCCGGCGGAGAAGGCGGCAGCGCTGGCAGAACGAGAGGGTACCAGAGGAGGACGACGACCAGTGCTAGCAGCAGCAGCACCGCCGCCGTGTCCATCTCAGGCTGATGAGTGGCTGTGTCACCGTACCGCCACCGGCCGCCGGCCACTACTCTCAGCAGGGAGCTACGAATATATATGCTATATATAGTCCAGTCCAGTATCATGTGGAAAAAGCCAAGATTTCTGCTTGCGAGACGACTGGCACATACTGTATACAGCTAGCCGGTCACCCCACCATGTTATATTTGGGAAGATGCATTTTACCTAATGACGAGTTGATTGGATAGCATTTTAACTAGAATTAGCCGTACCCAGTCCGTCAGTCGTACATGAAAATTAGTACTACTACACAATACACATCTGAAGATCTGATCTACTCATGCATGGATTATCTCCCAGGTAATGGCTAGCACGCATGCACAATTTGCACGCTCTTGTTGGCAGTAGCTATCTTAGCTTTGCATGCGCAGAATCTTTTGCGCAATGCAAGCATACAATGGGAGCCAGCATACAGAACTCATCAGGGAGACCATGTTCAAAGTTCAAACTTTGAACGAAGTGCAAGCGCTGCTAAAATTAATATAACTTCTAAATTGCATTGTCTTGTAGTATAGATCGATCACACAGCAGTTTACAGCTTGGTGGTTAGTGATGGACTAAACCTCTCTGAATAAGTTGTATTGCAGGGACCTTATGAAAAGCGGGAGATCGAGATCGAAGGGCGCGGCCTATTCATCAGTAACTCGCAAATTAATGGTTCGTTCAGACAGGGATATGATGTGGATTAACCTGTGCTAGCTAGTGATATATTACTATTATTCATAAAAATAAGAAACATCTATTGTAGATTTTAATAATCGCCTAATTAATTTAAATTTCCCACATATACCATCGTAAACAATTTAGAGTAATCACCTAAATTTGCATCTAGATTACCTACATTTGTCTGTCAGTAGCAACACATTAAATCTGCATGACTGCATCTAATTAAAAATAGCTATCCCTGCCATTATAAAGGAAAAAAAGGATCAATGAGGATTGGAAATCATATAAACCTATTGATAACTAAAGCCTATCATAATAGGATAAACCATTACAAAGTATCATGTTGGAATATAATTTTATAAACAGATAAAAGAGAGAGCAAAGCTAAGCAATTATCAAGTTTTGTGGGCTCTAAATTTATCTACAAACTTTTACCCTCTTGGAAAATTATTAGCCCATGCAGGAGCCCATCCTAAACCGAATCAATAAGCATATATATAGGACCAAAGTTCACCGCCCCATGTTTGCTACTTATCATTCATCGGTTGGCTATATATAAACATACACTCTCTTCCATTCTTAAATTGTAGGTCGTTCAGACTTTTTTAAATTGTAAGGCTTATTATATATTTAGACAAAATGTATATATATATTTAGATACGTATTAAAAGTTTTAAAACCGAAGGAGCACTGTTTATTTCCACATATATATAATGCATCCAGTTGCCACACTCTTCGAGTCCGCGCATTATTGTACCCAGATGCATATATACTTGTACGTACTACCAGATACTTCGGGCAAATTAAAGTGTAGTGGCCGCATCATCATGCGAGCATGCGTGGAGGTTTACTAATAACCTATATCCCTGCTTGGTTTGGATTTGTATCCAGATTCAGGTCACCTGATGCATGCATGTCATTAGCTAGTAGCTAGTCTCGACTCTCGAGTAGTGCCAGCTGATTACAGTACTAAAGATGGATAGAAGGAGGAGGTGCAAGTCCAAGCAAGTTGGTTAAAGGCATCGATCGATCCGATCCATGCAGCATAAAGCAAACAGAGAAATGCTGGGAAATCTGTGTCCTCTGGTGCCACGCATGCCAAGCAGTAGTACTTGTTTATAGTTTAACCCCTGGGCCGGGTGCAATGTACCTGCTGCATCTGCATGCAATAAGGTAAAGGTTTTAGGAGCCACACTAAACTACTCCTGTCGTATCTAGCTAGAATACTTATAATTTTTCTCTGGCTACCAGGGTTTATATAGCCTCTTTTGGGTTTTGTTTGAATGTATATGTATCTATCTTAATTCACATATGTTGAAATGAAATAGAATAAAATTTAATTTAATTTCACTTTAAATTGAAATGAATACATAAGCATCCAAGTCGCTATGAGCTAGCTCGTTCCACATGGAGATATAGTGAGCAATCTAGGATGAAATGATCTTCCTTTTTTTTTCTTTTTTTTTCTTTGACAAACAAAAATAGAATGGGCCATGGAGGAGAGCCGGCTGGCCCATGCATACGTCTCGTCGCATCAATCTGGCCCAACTTTGTACAGCCTCGCAGCCCATCTAGCGGCCCAGCTTTAACCCGAGCTGTCGGATCAGGTAGCCCGGAGTCAAACGGGTGCCATGCATGCATGCATGATTCCTTATCATGTGGATAAACACGGTTTGCTCAAAAAAAAATGTGGATAAACACGGTTTGATTTTAGAAATAAATTGAACTGAACAAGTGTTAGTGTATGATATTAATAACCTTATACATGAGGGTTTATTTTACAGAGCTCCTAGAGCAACTTCCAGACTGTGTTCCGGAGAAGTTCTGAAGTACTTAGGCTCTCAGGCCACTTAATTAACTGATTGCTCAGCAAGATCACGAGCGGAACGGTTTTTTATTGAGAAGTGATTACATCCTAAAGGCCTATTTGGCAGAACTCATCGTCCTCCTTCAGACTTGTAGAAGCTGATTATCATATCCATGAGAAATAATTCTAATTGAAATTGATTCTCTAGAATAAACTCTATGCATACAGCGATTCTACGTGGGGTGAATTAAGAGAAGTTACTTTTTTCACCTCCCAACCCTTTAGTTATTTGAGAGAATCACTTCATAGAATCAACAAAGAATCACTTTTCTATAAAAAAAAATATTTGGCAGAGCTTCTCTTGGAGTCAACTTGGATGCTGTTCTAGGAGCTCAGCTAAATAGACCTTAATTCTATAAAGTGATTCCCACAATGAACTAGAGGCCGACTAAGAGCTGAAAAAAATAGTTTTTTCCTAATTCACCCATATACAACGTTACTATAAGTATAGAGTTTATCCAGAGAATCGTAGAGAAATATTAGCAATCTAAAACTCAGGTTCCATCAAGAATCTGAAATAGAAAAACTCCACCAAACAGGTGGTAGGATGTGTACGGCGAGACTCATTAGAGCAAGTATAATAGCAAGCTGTAAATTGGCTAAATGCTGATGTGGAGGAGAGAAAGAGAGTGAGAGAGAGGAGAAGCGGATTGTAAGTTTATAGCCAGTTTAGGTATAAGAACCAAGAAATTTTATAAGAGAGACACATGGACCATATATTAATAGTGAAGACCGTACTATTATATGGATGGGCTAAAAAAAACTAAAAAAAACTTACAGCCAGCTGTAACTGTTAGCCTTGTTCTTAGTTGGAGTAGAGATGTGAAGAGCGAACGGTTGCAGCAAGTTGCAAGATATCCAGTGGGCTGGCCGGAAGCCGGCCGGTGTCCATCCATCGGCTATGGACGGACCAACGTGCAGAAAAGCTGTCATGCGTGTGCATGGCTATCCGTAGCTAGTTTTGTAGGGCTGCTCAAATCATGTAGCCAGGTTCATTGCATTGCACTACCTTTTTGGCCAAATAGATATGGGCAAGTGGCCACACTGGCATTGTTTAGATGCCATCCAAATTCCAAGTTTTTTTACTCTCTCTATCACATTAATTTTTAGCCGCTTGTATGGAGTATTAAATATAGGTAAAAAAAATAACTAATTACACAGTTTAGTTGGAAATCACGAGATGAATCTTTTGAGCCTAGTTGATCCATGATTGGACAATATTTGTCAAATAAGACAAAAATGGTACTATTCATTGAGTTGAAAAAATTTGCAAAGAGAACAAGGCCCTGGTGTCTCTCTGGGTTTTGTTTTTTTGACAACAGGTGTCTCTCTGCATTGTATTCTCACTGATAAGGTCAGGGGTATGGTGCAGCCATGCATGGAACAACAAGGCTGTCTGCAATGCTTTGAGTACTCAACTTGGCATGCATCCCTCTTTATTTCTTGGCCCCATATGCTTCCTTAAATAGTTTTGGGTCCACTTACAATGCTAGGTTCGATCGATGAGTGTACATAAATATAGGAGAGAATGAATCTCCAAGTAAAATTTGAATGTTTTTCTATCGTGATATTTAATTTGTTAGATACAATATACATATGAACATGCTGGATATGAAGTTAATGGCTACCCAGGATTTTTAAACTATTTTCTCCAATCCTATCTGATTTTTTAAACTATTTTCACCAATCCTATCTGTTTTTTAAACTATTTTCAAGCGGCTAGTGGTTTGTAGTGTTTTTAAACGTATCCAAATACCACGACGATAAATAAAGTAATAAATAAACTGGTTAATTTTGTTGGCGGTGATGTCTATTTTGCTATTGTTTTATTACTACTACTACTACTATTATTATTATCAGGGAAATATATACAAGTAAACTAGCGAAAACTTGGCAAAATGACTTCATTTGTTTCACAATGTAGACATTGTTCACACTCCACCATTATGAACGGATGACTAAGGAAACTCAATAATAATGCCAATAATGCAAAAGGTGTAATAAATCAACCTAAAACTAGGAGTTAGTGTACACTTGCTGAAACTCGCAAATCTACATGCAGTGCTCTACGCCTTGTTCGCTTGGCTTATAAGTCATACTTTTTCAGCCAACGAACAACATTTTTCTCTCACAACAAATCAGTCAACAATACTTTCAGCCATGGCTTATCAGTGAAGCGAACATGACACTAAACTTTCTTGGAAAGAAAAATATCACAGGCACTTGCTGTCGGGGACCTAATACCGGGGTACCCAATGAGGTGGAACTAATAACCATTGAACGTTGACACTTTCGGTCAGACAAGAACGCTACTGCGCTTCTTGCTCGAACGACGGAAGATTGGTTCCGCCTCGCCCGACCACCGAGGGCTAGACTCCGCCTCGCCCGATGGCTAAGGGCTGGCTCCGCCTCGCCCGACGTATGAGGGCGGGCTCCGCCTCGCCCGACGACTAAGGGTAGGACTTCGCCTCGCCCGACCCCCGAGGGCTGGGCTCCGCCTCGCCCAATGGCTAAGGGCGGGCTCCGCCTCGCTCGACGGTTAAGGGCTAGACTCCACCTCGCCTGACGGCTAAGGGCTAGACTCCGCCTCGCCCGACGCCCGAGGGCAGGCTCCGCCTCGCCCGACGACCGCACCTTGCTCCTCCACGTTGACAAGCATAGGGTACGACAGGACATTCGAGTCAACCGTAGTACCGAGGACCATGCCATGCACGCCTGCAAGATGGTACCGTCAGGATATGATGGGACGGGCGATTTAAGCCCTTTCCGACATAACAGTGCCCAAATAGTGTTGTAGGCGCCGACTTTTGCCCCACAGTGTAGTAGGCACCGTCTTCAACCCTCGTGGCGCGGATACTAACATAGGCATACGACAACCGCTATAATCCAAGGAAGAACTCACATCATCTACAGTAACAAGCGTATAGTCATTTCTCCGTCTACCCCCCATATAGTCATGGCTCGGCGCCCTGACACCCCGCACCGTCCGCCGGGGGAGGACGGACGTAACCGCTCGCTGAAGCAAGGCCAGGGCATGGCCCTGTCAGGGTCAGCAAATGTGCTATCCCTGCCATGATCTGCCATGATAGTGGAAGAGGCTCAAGGAAAAAGGAAAGCTTGGCACCTCCGAAGGACGACCTCTACAGTAGGTTTTTTCCTCTTTCTCCCATCTGTAAACCCCCTGCTCCCCCTTGGTCTATAAAAGGGAGGGCAAGACACCCCACAAAGGGAGGGCAGTTCGACACACACACAACACATCACGCACATAGCCGAGCAGCGACCGAGCTCTTGGCGTCCTTTCGACCATTCCATCAGAGACTTGGGACATTTCCCTTTCTCGACCGTTTGTACCCCCTACTACGAACCTTTTTTGGTACTGATAACATGAGCAACAATAGATTGGACATAGGGACATTCAACCCGAACCAGTATAAACCTTGTGTCCTTTAGTGCACCATCCGAGCCTAACGCGCAACAATTATAAATTTACTAGCCGGTGTTTGTTCGAAACACCGACAGTTGGCGTGCCAGGTAGGGGCCTTTGCGTGTTCCAAATCAGGCCTCGGATGGCTAACAACACAATCAGCTAGGTCCCGGGCGCACACATGCATTTCGGTGACCTGGACTTCATCGTTACAGGTAGGAGGAGAGTTGGCGTTGGCCCATCTCGCCATCCAGTCTCTCCCCTCCATTGGCTCCGGCCACGGGGGGCTTGAGCGCTAGCCCGGTGTCTCCTTTGGACCCCAGCCATCTAGGGATGACTCGCACCACCTCACCCTCTCTCTGGAACACTCCGTACAGAGCGCCCCGACGGCGTTTCCATTCGGTCTCCGCAACGCCACGACAACCATTAGCCACCTTGTGGCACGGCGCACGATCCCGTCCCCCCGCGAACAACGAGTTTGTGGGGATGATCAAAAGCATCACGGAATCCCTCCATGGCCTCCTCGCGGAAGGTCTGGGGTTGGACTCTGGCTCCGACTCCGGCAGAGGGAGCCATCACCCCTCATGGGAATGTTTCATGGCGGAAACCCCGAGGGGCACGTTGAAAGCGTCTCCACGGAGGAGACTACCCCGGCAGGCAACCTCGGCGGTGGAGCCAAAGGGGGGACAGCGGCCCCACCCCACGTAGGGGTGGAGTAGCTGAGAGCCCGAAAGTGGGAAATAGACGAAGCCGGACAACAGCTTGTTCGGGAATACGTGGAGGTCGATCAGGAGATCAAACTCCGCGGAGATGGTGGACACGCACGCGCCGTGGCCCGTGACGTGAACCGAAGGATCATCGCCGATGGTGAAGCCCTTCCTCACTTCGTTCGGGCAAGCCAGAACATCGCCGCCGCAATGGCCTTGCTCCATGGCCTTCCAGAGGCCGCGACGCCCAAGGATCATTGGGTCCACCGTGAAATTCACACGTTGCTTGAGCGTGCGGCAGTGCAGCAGGCGAAGTGGTCGTTGTCTCGATGACGCGAGCTCGACACCAGCCAGCGCACGCCCTCGGTGCGCCCCGCCAGGGACACATCAGTCCACCAGTCACCGCAAGGCAGCAGGCCGCTGCGGCCCAGATACATCAGCGTCTCGGCCATAACCGTGACGTGCGCAGCACCCTCGACGCCTGCAGATGTACCTACAGCGACCCAAGAGAAGGATCCCGCCGTGGCTATAATCCTCGTCATGGCGGATGCTACGATAGCGGTGAGGATCAGAGCCCGAGCCCTGGCCTACCGGGGCCTTAGGCCTTTAGCCGGCACATCCTCAACGTTGTGTTTCCCCCAAGGTATCGACCGCCTACCAATATCCCTAAATACTCTGGGGAGACAAACCTCGGACTTTGGCTTGAAGACTATCGGCTTGCCTGTCAAGCCGATGGTGCGGATAATGACGACTTCATTATCCGCAACCTTTCCACTGTTCTTGGCCAATTTGGTAGGAGCATGGTTGGAACACCTGCCATCCAACGCAATCCATAGTTGAGCGGATCTGAAGGAGATCTTTGTGGGAAACTTCCAAGGCACGTACAAGCGCCCTGGGAACCCATGGGACCTCAAGAACTACCATCAGAAGGCCGGTGAGACCCTTCGCGGGTACATCCTAGCACTTCTCCCGATAGTGCAACGAGCTCCCTAACATCGCCAATGCCGACGTGATAGGAGCCTTCCTGTCCGGGACGACCTGTGAGTCCTTGGTTCATAAGCTGGGATGCAAGGGCCCGTGAACCACCAAGGAACTCCTAGACATTGCCACTAGCCATGCCTCAGGAGAAGAGGCTGTCGGAGCGATCTTTGATTGCCTCGATGGCAAGGCAAGGCGGGACGAGGGTGCCGACGAAGGCACCTCTAATCGTTTCTACAAAAGAAAGAACAAGAAGCAACGGCGCAAGGACTCTCTCATGGCCGTTGCTGACCACAAGGGTGGATGGAAGCCCGTGGAGGGCACTCCGAACCACTTCGAAAAATTACTCAAGGGGCCATGCCCGAACCACGCCTTTCCCGTAAAGCATCTGCTCAAGGATTGCAGCCTCATGCGGAAGTTCTTGTCCGAAAGCTCCAACAAAGAGGAGCAGGGGAAGGAACCTGCCCCCACTGCGCAGACGACGCCAAGGAGAAGGACGATGGCTTTCCAACGCTAAACTAATACCTTATGATGTTCGGAGGATCAGCGGCCTACGGCTCTAAGCGTTGTCAGAAGGTCGCGCGCCGTGAAGTCTACATGGCCCAACTAGCCACACCTCCCTTCCTCCGGTGGTCGGAGTTCACCATAACCTTTGACCGGACCGACCATCCGGATACCATCCCGCACCCGGGGAGGTATCCGCTTGTTGTCGACCCGATCATCGGCCCAAAGCGACTCACCAAAGTACTGATGGACGGAGGCAGCGACCTCAACATCATGTATGCCAAAGACGCTCGACGAGATGGGCATCGACCGGACGAACCTCTGCCCAACCCGAGCGCCTTTTCACAGCATCGTACTCGGAAAAAAGGCCATGCCACTGGGATAGATCGATCTGCCCATCACCTTCGGGGATCAGTTCAATTACAGGACTGAGACCCTCACCTTTGAGGTGGTTGGGTTCCCGGAGCCTTCCACGCCATCCTCAGACGACCATGCTACGCGAAGTTCATGGCCGTCCTCAACTATACGTACCTCAAGCTAAAGATGCCGGGCCCCCACGGGGTCATCACTGTCGGCACCTCCTTCCAGCGGGCCTACGAGTGTGAGGTCGAGTGTTGCGGCCATGCCCTAGCAATCGTCGCCTCCGGGGAACTCGCCGCCCTCAAAGAGGTCTCCGAAGAAGCGCCCAATGCGAAGAAATCAGCCGGATCGTTCGGATCGGCAGAGGGCTCCAAGCAGGTCCTCATGGATCCCAGCCGCTCCGAGGGTAAAACGGTACGTATCGATACCACGCTTTCCTCCAAATAGGAAAGCGCTCATCAACTTCCTCCACGACAACAAAGACATTTTTGTGTGGAAACCCTCGGATATGCCAGACATCCCGAGGGAGGTCACCGAGCATACCTTAAAAATCCATCCAGGCTCCCGGCCAGTGAAGCAATGCCCACGTCGCTTCGACGAGGAGAAACTCAGGGCCATCGGCGAGGAGATAGCCAAACTTTCGGTAGCCAGATTCATCAAGGAAGTATACCACCCAGAGTGGTTAGCTAATCCCATTCTTGTACGAAAGAAGAGTGGGAAGTGGAGGATGTGTGTTGACTACACGGGTCTCAACAAGGCATGCCCAAAGGATCCATTTCCTTTGCCGCGCATAGACCAAATAGTCAACTCTACCTCGGGGTGCGAAACCCTCTGCTTCCTTGATGCGTACTCGGCTACCATCAAATCATGATAAAAGAGTCCGATCAGCTCGCGACATCTTTCATCACCCCCTTTGGATCATTTTGCTATGTCTCAATGCCGTTCGGTCTGAAGAACGCTAGGGCTACGTACCAATACTGCATGCTCAAGTGCTTGGGGACCTCATCGAGCGGACCATTGAGGCCTATGTCAACGACATCGTAGTTAAGTCCAAATGGGCTAACCACCTTGTCGCTGATCTTGAGCAAACCTTTGCGAAACTCTGGGCGAATGGCATCAAACTCAATCTTGAGAAGTGTGTTTTTGGGTCCCAAGGGGCATGCTGCTCGGCTTCATCGTCTCCGAGCGTGGCATCGAAGCCAACCAAAAGAAGATTTCAGCCATCACAAGGATGGGCCTGATTCAGAACATAAAGGGGGTTCAACGAATCACAGGGTGCCTTACCGCCCGCCGATTTATCTCGCGCCTCGGCGAACGAGGTCTCCCCCTTTATTGACTCTTGAAGAAAGCCGACCGCTTCGAGTGGACATCCGAGGCCTAGGAGGCACTTGACATGGTCAAACTACTTCTGAGAAGGCCCCTGATCCTTGTTCCTCCAAGCAACGGAGAATCCCTCCTGCTATACATAGCGGCCCCCACGCAAGTGGTCAGCCCCTGGTAGTAGAGCGGGATAAAGAAGGGCACATCCTCAATCATCAGTGAGGTACTATCCGACTCCAAGACCCACTACTCCCAAATCTAGAAGCTCCTTTACACCATCCTCATCACCAAGAGGAAGCTACACCACTACTTCGAGTCACATCATGTGATGGTCGTGACATCATTCCCCCTCCACGAGGTCATCTAGAGCCAGGACGCCATGGGAAGAACCATAAAGTGGGCACTCGAGGTGATGGATCAAGGCATCACATATGCCACCCGAACGGCGATCAAGTCCCAAGTGTTGGCTAACTTCATCGCGGAATGGACCGAGGTCCAAACACCGCCAGTAGTCGTCGATCAAGAGTAATGGACGATGTACTTCAATGGATCGCTGATGAAGAAGGGCACCGGCGTGGGGCTGGTCTTCGTATCACCCCTCGGGGTCCACATGAGGTACATGGTTTGTCTCCATTTCCCCTCATCAAATAATATGGCCGAGTATGAAGCGCTCATCAATGGCCTACGAATCGCCATCGAGTTGGGCATCCAACGCCTCGACATCCGGGGCGACTCCTAGCTGGTCGTCAACCAGGTCATGAAGGAGTCAAGCTACCACGATGCCAAGATGGCTGCGTACTACTAAGAAGTCTGACAGCTAGAGGACAAATTCGACGGACTCGAACTCAATCACATCCTAAGGCGCCTCAACGAAGCGGCCGACGCGCTTGCAAAAGCGGCGTTCGGTCGAGAGCCGGTGCCAACGGGTGTCTTCGCCAGCGACCAACACAAACCCTCGGTGCGCTACAAAGGGTCAGAGCGGGCCGACGATGGCCCATCTGATCCAGCACCGGGGGCTGACCAACCGACGGCTCCATCCGGCCCCGAGGTCATCGAGCTTGAAGAGGATCCAGCGACAGAGCCCGACCCTCTAGACGACTGGAGAGCGCTCTACCTCGACTACCTCCTCCATGACACGCTGCCGACGGACAAGACAGAGGCTCGATGGCTTGCATGTCGCGCTAAGCCATTCGTTCTTGTAGAGGGCGAACTCTACAAACAAAGCCACACCGGGATCCTATAGCTCTGTGTCCCCATCGAACAGGGGAAACTTCTGCTGACCGATACCCACGATGGGGTCTGCGGTCATCACGCCGCGCCTAGAACCTTGGTTGGGAACGTGTTCTGACAGGGCTTCTACTGGCCTATTGCAGTAGCCGACGCTAAGTAGATCGTACGCACCTGCAAAGGGTGCCAGTACTACGCTTGTCAATCTCACCTCCCGGCCCAGGCACTCCAGATGATCCCCATCATGTGGCCCTTCGTGGTCTGGGTACTCGATCTGGTTGGGCCTCTCAAGAAGGCGCCCGGGGGTACACCCACTTGCTTGTCACCGTAGACAAGTTCACAAAATGGATCGAAGCTCGGCCAATCTCCGTGATCAAATCCAAGCAAGTTGTGCTGTTCTTCCTCGATATCATCCATCGCTTTGGAGTACCGAACTCCATCATCACAGACAACGACACACAGTTCACCGGCAAGAAATTCATTCGATTCTACGATGAACATCACATCCGGGTCGATTAGGCTGCCGTCGCGCACCCCCGAATGAACGGGCAGGTCGAGCGTGCAAACGGCATGCTCCTATGGGGCCTCAAGCCCAGGATCTTCAACCGGTGGAACAAATTCGGCGCACGCTGGGTCGCCGAACTCCCTATGGTGCTCTGGAGCCTAAGTACAACTCCCAGCCGGGCCACCGGCTACACACCTTTCTTCATGGTGTATGGTTCTAAGGCCGTCCTCCCAATGGACCTCGACTATGGAGCGCCAAGAATCAGAGCATACGACGAACAGGGAGCCGAGGCATCCCACGAAGACACCATGGACCAGCTAGACGAAGCCCACGACATTGCCCTCCTCTGTTCGGCCAAGTACCAGCAGGCGCTACGACGGTACGACAACCGACGGGTGCGGGACCGAGCCTTCAACGTCGAGGACCTGGTTCTTCGCCTCATGCAGAGCAACAAGGACCGCCACAAGCTCTCCCCACCTTGGGAGGGGCCATACGTCATCGCGAAAGTACTCTGGCCAGGCGCCTACAAGTTGAAAACCATCGACGACGAGGTTTTCACCAACGCCTAGAACATTGACCAACTACATCGTTTTTACCCTTAAATAAATGCATACTTTTCCCGATCAGTTTTTGTCTTCAGAAATCCCCGATCTTTAGTGACATCCGACCCCTGCAAATTATGAGGGGTCAGACCTCACTCGGGGGCTGATATAAGTACGTTTATCTTGCAAACACTCCCTGTGTTACCTTTGCAAACATTCTCTAAGTTTTCCATCTTTTCTCATGACAAGTCCTAAGGACTAGGATTTTGGGAACAAAGTCTGAGTATAATTGGTAGGACTACGGGAAACCCACGCCCTAGCGGCTACGGCCTCCTTGCTCACCAGCGTGATCAGAATTGATTTGCTCGCACTCCAAGCTTTTTGCGACCTTAACCATGGGAAGGGTCGGAAGGCACCAAAACCTCTTCTACAAAAAGAGGAAGCTGAAAAGCTATTTGCCGTAACGAAAGTTGAAAATTTGTGCATTTTTGCACAAATTCATCGCTTACAAAGTGATTTCATCAAGGACTAATGTATTCATAAATACAAAAGACTGTTCACTCGGGGGCTCCCCCACAACTTATTCGATTACAGTTTCGGCCCAGTTCTACTATGAGCACTACTACGGTCACCACGCCACGCTCTCCATCGGCGACGTCCTACCGCTCCATGGGATCCTTAAGGGTGCCATCATCTGCAACATCGAGCACCACGTCGGCGACTGTGGTGCCCTCGCCGGGGCATCTAGAGACTATGCCATCATCATCAGCCGTAACCCTGACAGTGGCACTTCCGCCGGGGCATCCAGGGACTACGCCATCGTGATCAGTCATAACCCTGACAACGGCATCCGGGCAGGGGGTGTTCCCCACCAAAGAAAGGCCACCACGAACGACAAAAACCTGACGACGCCTAGCACCGTCCAGTGCACCTCCTCCTTCGGCAGAGACGGCCCCTTCTCGGCGAAGGAGGACGGCACCATCTCATCTATGTTGGATGACCTCCAGCTCGACATCGCACTCGAATTCACGAATGGATCTATGAGTTCTCCTCCCCCTCGTATTACCCTCTCTCATTTGGGAATCACCGTGACATACGAATGCGCTCCGCAAGAAGGAGAAAGGAGGAAAGGTAGCGGCTCAAGAACAGGCGAAGGAATGGGATGAGAACTCCCCTCCCCCTCCCTATTTAAGGAAGAGGCGCGGCGGCTGAGGAAAGGCGAAAGGTTGGGATAGAAAACTCTCTTCCTTCCCTTATTCAATGTAGATGGGAAATCGATGCTGACGGGAACCCGAGGGGACGCGCCTGAACTGACGGGACACGCTCTGGTCGACGAGACGTCGCCTGGTCAAATAGGACGTTGCCTGGGTATGGCCCACCACTAATGCACGCCAGGCGCAAGAACCAGGGCACACCCGCATGTAGGCGACTCTCCGCTACCCCAGGCAGGACCATGGAATGACCCGACAATAGAACCCCTGTCTAGGGGGGCCCAACAGGCCTCCAGGGTTGATCGAACGGCCCAGGTGAAACAACAAACGAACGGCCGCTGAAAGATAAGCACCTCTGTTTTCTTACTTTGCGTGTTAATTTCATTACCAAGTTCCCGAACCCAGCAACAGCAGGGGCACAGACATCGCTCAGGGGCTGCCGAGAGTGTCTACTAGTTTAGACATCCTCTTCGGCCGACCCCTCCTTACGTTTAAAACCAAAAACACGGTGTGTGGGTATAAAACTTTGAATACAACTGGACGAACCGCCAGACCCTACGCCCCGACGGCTACGGTGTTTTTGTTCACCAGCATAATCGAATTCATAGTTCCCCGCACCGCAAGCTTTAGCTCCTGCCTTCTCGAGAAGGGTTCGGAGGGGTCCTCCTGCAGAATCTCCTTCGAGGAGAAGCTATCAGGTCGCCTAAATCAATCGAACAGCTCGGATCATCGCCGAGAGACAGAAACGAAAAATGGCCATGCTTATGCAGGTTACACCAACCTCGTCGCAAACATCAGACCCAAACCCCGCACGGACATGTCTGGTAAGAGCTTCCCGTCGCTCATACCACCAAGGTAACATTATCGACCCCCACTTTCGTTTCAATTAAGTTATACATTAAATCCATACATCCAAACGTTGCATATGCAAATCGCTGCATCTCAACGCTTCGTGTCGCGTCACGAAGCGGCAGTCGCCTTATTCAATATGAATGGCAACTAGTTGAGGTTCGAAGGCCGGCCCACGAAGGGCTGAAGGCCGCCTCGCGTCAAACAGAGCCAGGATAGAAAAACCGAGATGAGCCCCAACGGCCTTGCCCAACCCCGCTCAGAAGCGGACAGGGACACCTCGACCTTTCTCGTTCGATTCTAACCTCGAGCCAAACCCATAGAATCTCCATTGAGGAGAGGCCAACAGGCCACCTGAGCCCATCGAATGGCTCGAGTATCTGCCGGGAGGCGGGTTAAGAAGTAGTGGAATGCCACATGATGGCTCTGCCGACCCCGTCAGCGAATGATGGACTCGGATTCCACACGAACATACCTGTTAGCGAGCTCATTGAGCGCGACACTCGAGTCGTCGAGGCAAGTGTCGTCAACTCAGCCCCTCCGGTTGCGGAAACCACGGACGGGATAACGTGCGAAACAAGGCTGACCCCTATCGAACCCTAAGGGGCTCAGGGGCTCGTGCCACTCGATCCGAGATCGAGAGACCGAGGTTTGAAGGCTGACCCGCGAAGGGTTCGAGGCTGCCTCGCGTCGAACAAGGGCCAGGGGAGAAAAGCGTAGATGAGCCTCAACGGTCTTCGCCCAACCCACATTGAGGCGGGTAGGGACATCTCAACCTTCTCATTCAAACCAGCCTCTAGCCGAGCCCATAGAATCCCCATTGAGGGGGAATATGTTGGAAGGTGGGCCAAGGAGTAACAGAATGCCACCCGAGGTCTTTGCCGATCTAGTCGCAAAGCAACGGGATCGTATTCCGTTAGAACATCCCCATTTAGCGAGCTCATCAAGCACGTCACTCGAGCCATCGAGGCAAGTGACATTGCCTCAACCCCTCTAGTTGTGAAAAACCACGGACGGGGCGACAGTCACAAAACGAGCCGGCCCATGACCGAATCCCCACCACGCATGGGGGTTCGGGGAAGGCCGGGCCAGCAATAAGACCAAACGCACGATCACGAAACGATCGCCAAAATCCAAAGTAGGGGGTACGTGCAAATACAAAAGCTAGTTTGCTACCCTCGCTCCGGTCTGCAGTAACATCCGATCCCTGCGACCGCAAGGGGTCGAATCTGACTCAGGGGCTGATAAAGGTACGAATACCTCCATTCTTTTTTTACGAAACAGTCACCGCATCACACATTTTCCTCACGATAAGACTGGCGACAAGGTTTGTGGGAATAGATAAACAAACACGCCTGGTAAGACTACAAAAAGCCCACGCCCTGACGGCTACGGTAACTTTACTCACCAGCATAATTGAAACTTCCTCCTTACACACCTCGGGCCCCATGGTCTTAATGAACGGAAGGGTCGGATCGCGTAAACCCCCTTTTCTCTCGATTGCAAAAGGGAAGAAAGTAAGATCGAACGAGTGAAACAAAATTATGAAATGAAATCATGAAACTATTTTCGGACACAAAAAGCACCAACACTTGTCCACATATTATAGATAAATATTTACTAAACTTATTTAGCTAACTACTACTTAGAGGGAGAACTAGGCCTTTTCACCTATCCGCCAGGTTCCGCGCGATAGGAGTCACCGCCTTCTTGATCTCATCCAGCTCGGAGTCTCATAACCAGGCGTGAAGCCGAGGCTCATCACCTCCAGGTTAACTTCATGATCATAATGAGAGCGGGCAACAGCAAAGGCTTGAGTGATCCCGGTGTGGAAGGCGTTCTCCTCAAGCTGGCCCACCCGCGCCGTGATACTCGCGGCACGGGCCGCAAGTGAGCTGGTTTCCTCCGGCTGCGCCACCCCCAGGTCATCGAAGACCACCTCGACGACGGCGCAGGAGATCATGCTCATCACTCTCAGCCTGAAGAATCCCCCGCACCTCGGTGAGCTCCGTGCCCAGCCTGGCAGAGACATTCTCGGCCTCCAGCCTTCGGGTCACGGTGACTCCAAGATCCGCCCGGTCGCGCTCCTCATGGACCGAGCCGTGCTCCACCGAGTCTTTCCATGGTCTGGCGCTAGCTCGTCTCGCTCCCTGCATAGCCGAGCGATCTCCTCGATGTCCTGATTCGCCCTCTGCTGCAGGGCCGTGGACCTTTCCTCGACGCTCAACTTGAGATCAAGATCAGTCTCTAGCTCAGCCAGGAGGTCGATGGCCCGCTGGCTGGCCTCGGCATCCATCTAGAGCAGCTCGTCCTGCACCTTTCGGACCCTAGCGGACGCCTCCTCGTCCCGCTGCACCCTCATCGACAGATCCTAGAACATCCCATGGATTTTTTCCGTCCCGACGCACCTTGGCTTCTCACTATTGGGCAACAGCAACCTAGGCGCTCACATCTCCACGTAGCCAGGCCTCCTCGGTGAGGCGGTCCCATTCCGCCTTCTGCTCATGGAGGAACTGGGATTTCCCTCGGCTATGAGCAATAAGGGACTAAAAAAAAGACCAGTATCAAAAACACAAAAATACAAGAATACATGAAGAAAAGAAGAAAGAGGGAGGGAAGATCAAGCGCATACCCGGCCAGTGGGAATGATGACATCATGCAGGATGCCCCTGGCCTGGCTCAAGGCATCCATCATGGCCGAGAACCCAATGTCGAGACTCTCCCGCTCCATGCTCTCGGAAGCATCGTTGAGCGAGAAGAGAGTCGACCACAAGCGCGAGGGGTGGCTCCGTCCCCTCCAACATAGGCGGTGGACTCACCTCCGTCGTAGTCTGCTCGGTGACCCTCGAGGACGCTTCCTCAGCCCCGGCGCTCGCCTGACCCGCCGAGGGCACAGGCGCCACCGCTGGCGGCGCCTAACCGGCTGACGGGGCCGCAACGTCGGCTCCGCTGCTGCCCGAAACAAGAGCGGCGACCCCCGAGGATGCTTCCTCAGCCCCGGCGCCCGCCTGACCCACCGAGGGCATGGGTGCCACCGCTGGCGGCGCCTGACCGGCCGATGAGGCCGCAACGTCGGCTCCGCTCCTGCCCAAAATAGGAGCAACGTCCGGCGATGACACCCGTTCCGCCTGAAGAGTGATACTCTTCTTGGGCGCCAGCGCCAAGGAATGACCCCATCGCAAGAGTCTGCAAAAAGTTAAAAGGCATAAGGCCACACCAAAAAATAGAAAAATAGGAAAAATAGAGAAATCAGTGACTTACTCCGCACTGTTGGGCGGTAGGAACGTTTCAGGGACGAACCCCTAGTTTCCTACTCTAGCTCATTCGGGCGGGACCGCTTCGAACCTCCCCCTGCTCCCGGGCAGAGGGTCTCGCCTCCCTTGTCTCTGAGGGTGCGGCGATGGAGCCGCCCCTCTCTGTCGGTACCTCAGGCGCGACGGCAAGGCCGCCCGCCCCCATCCACCGATCCTCCGCCGACACCCCGGGTGTGGCGGCAGATCCACCGGCTCACACCGAACCCAAGGACGGGCCCGGCTTCGCCGGCCTCACAGACTCACTTCCCCCCACGTGGAACGGGAAGGGTCCCTGCGTGGACAATTGGCTACCTATCAGTGAATCCTTGCCCTCCAGGACATCCCAATCCACGTCGGCTACTACCTCATCAAACTCGTCGTCATCATCGTCACTGCCTCTCTCCTCTCCTCGATCCCGTGCTTGTTGCTTCCATAGCATCTTCTTCTTCTTGAGCTCCCTCGTCCTCTTATCCCACTCGGCCGCCGTGTGATTCACTGCCGCCAGGATCCGGTCCTTCGACGGTGAGCTAGGCTATCCTCGAGGACGAGTCTCTTGGTTGGTCCCTTTATCTCATGGTCAGCTTCAAGGGGTCAGAAATTCAAGTGAAGAAAGGGCATGGGAAAGCGGAACTTACGAAATCGATGAACCCCGATTCTGGCCGCATTGGGGATGTCTCGGCACCAAATATATGAAGTCAAGGACAACGCCGGTGGTGTCCTTCGAAGGCTTCATCGCCTCCTTGATCGCTGTGCCACTTTGATGGGGGGAGTGCTTCATCGGCAAGCGCCGTCCCTTCGGGCGACGTCCCGAGCGCCATCAGGTATAGGGGAGCGCGCGGCTCATCAGCGGCACCACCCTCCGCGTGTGGTAGGCGCCAATGATCCCCGATCCCTTCACACCCCTATCCTTCATAATTTGGAGGGCGGCGAGATGGTCCTTGATCCTCTTCTTATCTTTGTCCAGGACACCCCACTTCCACGACCCCAAGACCTCTTCGATGAGGCGCCGGACTACACCGGCAAGGAGGCGGACACGTCATCCTTGACGTAAAACCATTGCAAATGTCACCCCTTGTTGGAGGTCGATAGACGCATCAATGGGTAGTCGTTCACCCAGTTGTTGTGCAGATGAATGCTGGCACATCCCATCGGCATGCTCAGCTCTTGCTTCCCGACCCGCTTCTTCGACAGGTTGACGACGAAGAAATACCGCCACAGATTGAAGTGGGGACTAATCCCCAGGAACCCCTCACACAGGGCGGCGAACATCGCAATATGCTGGACCCCATTAGGATTATGGTGCTGCAGCTCCACCTGGTAGTACTCCAACAGCCCCTGAAGGAACTTATGAGCAGGCACGGTGAATCCCCGCTCGTGGAAGAGAGCGAAGGACACGACATACCCTTCGGGCGGTGATGTCTCGTCCTCATCACTAGGCAGCCGCCACTCCTCGATGGCGGACAACGGACAAAGGAGGCCACGATGGATGAGGGCCTCCAGGCGCTGAGGGGTAATGTTGGATCTGCACCACGGCTCCATTGAAATGATGGGGAAGGGGGTGGATGAGCTCAACGACGGCTATGATGTGGATGCAAGCATGACGGCAACGGCAATACGGGTGTGGGAGGCTTAGGCGATTGGTGGCAGAGGTGGTAGACACAAAGGCGAGGAGATGAAGTACAGAACCCTAGGGGCGAGCCTCGTGGTTTTATAGGGGCGACGGATGAGAAGGGCAACCATCCGCCTCAATCTCCGAGCCCGCCATGACACACCGCCGCGTCATGTCGCGGGATACGCGCCCACGATCCCTATCCTTTCGCACCAAAATCATGCTAGACGGTTCGCCTTCCCAAGCGGACCGGACTCTTTTCCCACATAGGGGATAAGGGTCAAAAAGCTTCTTCTCTCGCCCGCCTGGGCCCAGAAGTCCAAGGGCCAGCCCAATAGTCTCGACGGCTGTCCCAACGAGGGATGGGCCCATGAGCGACCAGTTGTCAGGTACACGAACATTAGTGGGGCCTCGATCCACAGTCGAGCCCCAGCCAGGCTGACCCTAGATGAAATGCCCGTGAATGGGATACCAGGGTTAGCTTAAAACTATCTAGTTGACAAAAACTAAATCTCACAGCCTTACCCGCGAAGGGTCCGAAATTACCCCCCGAGCAATTCTGCCCGAATCACCCGGGGGCTCGAGGGCTACACCCGACGGGTGCGCTCGCGCGCACCCTCTGGCGAATCAAAATACCCCCGGGCGATTCTACCTAAATCACCCGGGGGCTCGGGGGCTCGGGGGCTACACCCGTCGGGTGCGCTCGTGCGCACCCTCTGGCAGTCAAAACACCCCCGGGCGATTCTGTCCGAATCACCCGGGTGCTCAGGGGCTACTATCGGGGACCTAATACCGGGGTACCTAATGAGGTGGAACTAATAACCATCGAACGTTGACACTTCTAGTCAGATAAGAACGCTATTGTGCTTCTTGCCTGAACAACGGAAGATTGGTTCTGCCTCGCTCGACCATCGAGGGCTAGACTCCACCTCGCCCAATGGCTAAGGGTTGGCTCTGCCTTGCCCGACGTCCGAGGGCTGGGCTCCGCCTCGCCCAATGGCTAAGGGTGGGCTCCACCTCACCCGATGTTCGAGGGCGGGCTCCGCCTCGCCCGATGGCTAAGGGCTAGACTCCACCTCGCTCGATGGCTAAGGGCTAGACTCCGCCTCGCCCGACGGGTAAGGGCTAGACTCCGCCTCGCCTGACGCCCGAGGGCGGGCTCTGCCTCGCCCGACGACCGCACCCTGCTCCTCCACGTTGACAAGCACTAGGTACGATAGGACATTTGAGTCAACTACAGTACCGAGGACTATGCCCTGCATGCCTACTGGAAGGTACCGCCAGGATACGATGGGACAGGCGCTTTAAGCCCTTTCCGACATAACAGTGCCCGAATAGTGTTGTAGGCGCCGACTTTTGCCCCATAGTGTAGTAGGCGCCGCCTTCAGCCCTCGAGCGTGGATACTAACACAGGCATACGACAACCGCTACAATCCAAGGAAGAACTCACATCATCTATAGTAACAACTTATACTCATTTCCCCGTCTACCCCTATATAGTCATGGCTCGGCGCCCTGACACCCGCACCGTCCGCCGAGGGAGGACGGGACGTAACCGCTCACTGAAGCAAGGCCAGGGCATGGCCCTATAGGGTCTAGTAGACACGATATCCCTGCCATGATCTACCATGACAGTGGAACAGGCTCAAGGGAAAAGGAAAGCTTGGCACCTCCAAAAGGCGACCTCTACCATAGGTTTTTTCCTCTTTCTCCCATCTGCAAACCCCCTGCTCCCCCTTGGTCTATAAAAGGGAGGGCAGGACACCCCACGAAGGGAGAGCAGTTCGACACACACACAACACATCATGCACATAGCCGAGCAGCGACCGAGCTCTTGGCGTCCTTTCGACCATTCCATCAGAGACTTGGGACCTTTCCCTCTCCCAACTATTTGTACCCCCTACTACAAACCTTTTTTGGTACTGATAACACGACCAGCCGCAGACTGGACGTAGGAATGTTCAGCCCAAACCAGTATAAACCTTGTGTCCTTTAGTGCACCATCCGGGCCTAACGCGCAACAATTATAAATTTACTAGCTGGTGTTTATTCGAAACACCGACACTTGCGTTGTGAAATGGATACTCCCGAGGTTATGAACATACATTGCAAAACTTAGGACTTATAGGAGTATACAAAATAGTAACAAAATTTCCTATCAACCGTGAATAACTCTACCTAAAAACTAAAACTCTTATTGTCGGTGTTTCAAGTTGCCACCAATATGTAAATTTCTAATATTGCGCGTTCGGCTCGGATGGTGTGCTAAGAGGACACGAGGTTTATACTAGTTCAGGTAGAATGTCCCTACGTCCAATTCGTTGTTGCTGCTTGTGTTATTAGCGCTAAAAGTTTATAGTAGGGGTTACAAATGGTCGAGAGAGGGACAGGTCCCAAGTCTCTGATGGAAAGAACGAATGGGTGCTGAGAGCTCGATCGCTGCTTGGCTACGTGCTTGTGTGTTCTAATCGGTTCGGGGTTCGAGTCCGAATCGGTATGATGTGTTGTGATGCGTTTGAGTTGATCCGATTTGAGTCGAGAGTCGAGTTGATCCTCTTCATGGGACACCCTACTTTCCCATTTATAGACCAAGGGAAAGCATGGGTTACAGTGGAGGGAAAAGAGGAGGAGGAGAAGGAGAAGAAGTCCTCCAGGATCACCGGGTCCTTCTTTTTCTTCATGCGGGTCCTGCTAACCTTGTAGACGTCAGCAGGGACAGCTCCACATCATAGTCCTATCCGTCACTGGTGCCATGCGTAGGCGTCATCTCTCAGTCGTGGCGTTCCACTCTATCCTGGCAGACATCGTGGTGAACTGACACGTCTGTTAGTGCCCGTACGAGGGTTAGGCAGAACAGCATCGGTACGCCCGACGCTGCTCCTGATGTGAATCCCCAGGTATGGCCCGTCATGGTCACCGATTATATCAGGCATGCCGGTCACCTCCTTGGTGTTAGAGCTTTGACCTAGGCCCATACGCTTGGACTCAGAGTGGTTGGCGGTGGTATGGGTCTTTGTCGGGAGAGACGGAGTCCCCGGCCTCGGGGTTAGGTGAGGCGGAGTTCCTCCCCAGAGGCCGGGCGAGGCAGAGCCCCAACCCTAGGGTTTGGCGAGGCTGAGCCAACCCTTAGAGGTCGGGCGACGTGGAGCCCACGACCTTGGTGTTGGGCTAGGCGGAGCCCACGGCCTCAGGGTAGGGTGAGGCGGAGCCACCCCTCAGGTGTCAGGTGAGGTAGAGCCAACCCTTGGGGTTGTTCAGAGGGCGTGTTATGCCTGCGGGCGTCGAGGGTGTCGCTGCATCACGGTGGGGGCTGAGGCGCTCATGCACTGGAACCACGGTGCGCGGCCTGCATGGGAGCGCTGTCGTGGCGCTCCGGACGAGGTATTCCGAAGAGAGCGGCTCTCCTCCGATAAGTTGCGTCAAGATGTTGGCGAACAAAAAAGTGAGGTGGCGCAGGTCCTCTCGGGACGGTTGGGGTCCCAAGAAGGCACTGAGCTAGCGCTCTAACCTCCCGTAGTCGAAGCCAGGGGGCTGGTCGCTCCTAGGGGTGCTTGCCTATGGTGTGTGTAGATGTAGCTCCTCCAGCGGCCCGACGATTGCGTCGAGGCCGGTGGAGTGGAGAGGTTGGACGGTGGTGGGAGCCCGCACCATCTCTCCCTCCGTCATGACGTTGAAGTCCAGATCCTCGGGGCACACGTGCGCGCCTAGGACCTAACTGACGTTGTGATTAGCCATCCAAGGCATGGTGTGGATGTCGAGACGTGCCAAAGTCCCCTACCTAGCGCACCAACTGTCGGTGTGATGTGCTGTGATGCATTTAAGTTGATCCGATTTGAGTCGATCCTCTTCATGGGACGCCCTGCTTTCCCTTTTATAGACCAAGGGAAAGCACGGGTTATAGTGGAGGGAAAAGAGGAGGAGTCGAAGGATAAGAAGTCCTCTAGGATTGCCGGGTCCTTCTTTTCCTTCATGCGGGTCCCACCACCCCTGTAGATGTCAACAGGGATAGCTCCACATCGTGGTCCTGTCCGTCATTGGCGCCATGCACAGGCATCGTCTTCTGGTCATGGCGTTCCACTCCGTCCTGACGGACGTCGTGGTGAACTGACACGCCTGTGAGTGCCCGTACGAGGGTTAGACAGAACAGCACTGGTACGTCCGACGCTGTTCCTGATGTGAATCTCCAAGTATGGCCCGTCACGGCTACAGGTTATATCAGGGCGTGCAGATCACCTCCCTGGTGTCAAAGCTTTGACCCAGGCCCATACACTTGGACCCGGAGTGGTTGGCGGTGGTATGGGTTTCCGTCGGGCGAGACGGAGTCCCCGGCCTCGGGGTCGGGCGAGGCGGAGTTCCTCCCTAGAGGCCGGAGCGAGGCGGATCGTAAACCCAAGGCTTGGGCGAGGCAGAGCCCTAACCCAAGGCTCGGGCGAGGTGGAGCCAGCCCTTAGAGGTTAGGTGAGACGAAGCCCACGACCTTGGTGTCGGTCAAGGCGGAGCCCGCGGCCTCGGTGTCGAGCGAGGCGAAGCCAACCCTCGGGGGTCAGGCAAGGCAGAGCCCGCAGCCTCGGTGTCAGGCAAGGTGGAGCCAACCCTCGGGGGACAGGAGAGGCAGAGCCAACCCTCGGGGGTCGGGCGAGGCAGAGCCCGTGGCCTCAGTGTCGGGCGAGGCGGAGCCAACCCTCACGGGTCGGGCGAGGCGGAGCCAACTCTCGGGGGTCGAGCGAGGCGGAGCCCGTGGCCTCGGTGTCGGACGAGGCGGAGCCAACCCTCAGGGGTCGGGCGAGGCGTAGCCCGCGGCCTCGATGTCGAGCGAGGCGAAGCCAACCCTCAGGGGTCGTGTGAGGCGGAACCCACGGCCTCGGTATTGGGCAAGGCGGAGCCAACCCTCAGGGGTCGGGCGAGGCGGAGTTTTGCGCACCTGGGGGTCGGTTGGAGCTGTAGTCACGCTCTTGACTGCTCGGACGAGTCAATGTTGATGGTTATTAGCTCCTCTTTGGGTACCCTAGTATTGGTCTTCGACACTTATACTGACTAAAACAATGTATATGTAGGTTAATTATACATTCACAAAAATACATAAAACTTCAATTTAGGTTGAATTTTTGTTTGTTTATTTGTTGCAATGATCTTTAATTTCCAGGAGACATTGAGGCATCGGCGGTGAAAAGTGAAAAAATAGAAATAAATAGCCACGCGTGCCTCGTTGTCCTCGTCCGCGCCATCCTCACTCATGAAAGTGGGAAGCCGATGCTCCTGACCATACCAGATCTGGCCACGAACACGAACAAGAGATAGGGGTGGTGGGCCACCGTTGTCGCATTAGAAGAGGGGGGAGGGCTGCCGCCTCCATGCTGGGATAGGAAGGGAAGGGTGCCGCCATCGCTCCGGACCATGCTAGATCTGACTGAAAGAGAGAGAGAGAGAGAGAGAGAGAGAGAGAGAGAGAGAGAGAGTTGCGGGCCGTCGTTGTTGCACCAAAAGAGGGAGAGGCTTGTCATTGCTACACTAGGAGATGGAGGAGCGGGCTGCCACCGCCATACTAAGAGAGGCGGCCCACAACTGCTGCGTCGTCCTATCCTGGGAGGGTCAGGCCGAGGTGAGGAAGAGGGAGCGGTTGTGTGTGTTTGAGAGAGAAGAGAGAGAGAGAGAGGGGTGGCAGCTTTGAGGTTAAAGAGAGTGTGAACGGGTGTCGTCATGTGGGTATGATTTTTATTTTATATATGAGGATAATTTTCAACGCCGGTTGAAGCCATGAACCGGTGGTAAAAATTATTTGTCGGTCTGGACCGTCGGTGATATATTGTTACGGTCAATTATAATAGAACTGGAAGCAAAAATACCATAGGGAAAATTCATTTGTGTAGTAGTGTTATAGCTCAATTAGGGTCACTAAAAAAGATGGCCGTTGGTTAAAAATATTATGCAAAGAAAATTACACATACCATAATATAACACGACTTGTTCGATCTATATTTATTGCTCACTGATCCGATGATCATCAGCCGCCCTTCGATTTTCCATCTCTTGATTTGAACTTTTCATACATTAACCTTAATAATATTCCAAAAGCTGCAGTAACAAGTACTAGTAATATAGTGAAGGAGAACAGTGCTGTTCATTCGCAGTGCTAGCCAGTGGCCACTTCAAACTCACCTAAAAACCCTGCCTAGTTTGATCCATATATATGCACATTAAATTTCGCTCTACAACCTCTAGAACTCATAGAAGATCAGAGAAGAGAAACCAAGATACCCTACTAGAATTACAGCCAGGACGTACACTATCTATATAGCCGCATCAATCTCTTCCGATCCGCGTCCTCATTGTAGCCAAAAGCTGGCTTTTGCCCGGCGTAGAGAGGCAGCGCAGATCAATCCTCGATGCCTGCTGCAGCTGCCGATCGAGTTAAACCACGCATCATATGTGCCCATGGCTATCCATCACTTCATGGATCTGGAGTGATTCGTAGATAGCATCGTCGTCGTCGCGGGTGGGAAGGAAAGCGAGGTAAAGCAGCGAGAGCAGCAGCACGACAGGGACGACCAGCAGCAGTGACGGCGGTGGCGGTGGCGGCAGGGAAGAAGGGAGCAGCAGCGGGAGCAGCAGAAGCACCACGGCCGCCGTCGCGAGGAGCAGCATCACCATGCTTCCTTCCATCGTTGGCCACCGGCTAGCTGCTAGTAGAAGAAGAAGAAGCTGCAAGATCGAGCATGATGTGTACTGTGCATGTCCTGAGAGGCTGAGACTGAGAGATTAGATTAGAGGAGACCAGGAGGAGGAAGAGGCCGGTGCTATCCACCGCCACCGTCTTATATATGTTCATGGCGTCAATTGATGGGCATATGCATCCGCAACCGGTTCACGTGGGTGCCAATGCAGCAGGTCAGCTTTCAGTGAGCTTGTAAACATGGTATTCCCATGCGGCCAGCCCAAAGCATCACATCCTGCCTGCGTGATTATTACTCCATCCGCCCATAAATATTTGTCATTTTTATTTCTTGAAAAATAACTTTAACTAAATATATATTAAATATTAATATTTATGGTACATAAATAATATCAATAATAGATGTGTAAATCTAGTTTTTTAATAAATTTATTTGAAGATATAAATGTTATACTTTTTTTCTATAAATTGAGAGAGAGTAGGTGCTTCAGTGCTTGGAATGATGTTCAGTGCACCTAGCTAGCTGTGAAAACTCTGCTAACTTCCTCGTGCAACTTGGTACGATGTTTCTGGATAGTAGGTACTTCCTCGTGCAACTTGGGCCCTGTTTAGCCTCTCAAAATGTCAAATTTTTTAAGATTTTTCGTTACATCGAATCTTAGACGCATGCATGAAGCATTAAATATAAATAAAAAATAAAACTAATTACACAGTTTAGACGAAATCCACGAGACGAATCTTTTAAGCCTAATTAGACTATGATTGGACACTAATTATCAAATAACAACGAAAACACTACGGTGTCATTTTGCCAAAAAAAAAATCGGCAACCAAACTGGCCCCTGGTACGATGCTCGGTAAAGAACGCTACAAAGAAGTTTCAACGATATTCGATATGAACGAGGAAACTTAAACCAAATATAGTAGGGCAACTAACACTATGTTTATGTGGTTGCTTAAGCCATTCTCTCTGCAATAATAAGCCACAATCAGCTAATTGTGTTCGACGTTATTGGTTTTCATATCAATAAAAGCTTCCTAGATAAAAAAAAAGAAATATATAAATGTGGATATATGCACGGGCCGGGGCAGATTCACTTTGACCTGCCTCTCTTTTGAGTGTAACTTCAAACAAAGAGAGATTCACTTCACCTGATCAGGTACGTAATCTTCGATTTGCCCGTGGATCACTAGCTTAACAAGCTGCATTGCTTTCGAGAGAACATTCCAGGGCAACTTGCTGTACGAAGCCGCGATGGTCGTGTGAGCAGCCGGATGCATTGAACCATGGTCCATGGTTAGATATACAGCCAGCTAGCTACTCCGTACTTCAAGTGGTAACCCATTTTATATATATTAAATTAAACTATCAATAATTGTAGCAAGAGCTGAGCATTTGGGTTTTGAGAAAGAGCAAAGCTGCAAGTAGTAGGCCTCCTTTGTTGTGCCATCAACGACACCAAGTCTCTGCTAAGCATGCGGCTCCTTTCTGACGACAGCAAAGTTGCTGGGGTAGTAAATTGCGCAGTACTGTATGATGCAGTAGTCGGGTTGGAGATGACAGATGAAACGGTTGTCTGCTGGCTGCCTTTCGCCGAGACGGACTTCGTTGTTTGTGTCGATTAAGTACTCGCTCCGTCCCTAAAAACTATCGTAGTTGGTGCACGTGCTGCAAGTTTAATTTAATTTATAAAAAAAATATATAACATTTATATCTTTAAATAAATCATTAAAAACTAGATTTAAATATCTTTTCAATGATATTAATTATATATCATAGATATTAATATTTTTTAATATATATTTAGTCAAATTTCTGTAACCGAGGGAGCAATAAGCTACTAAAGGTGTTTTGGCATCCGGCCGATCTCGTCATTTCATCACCCTAAGAATTGAAAATGACAGCCAAAGATGCAGAGTTGCGGCCACCTGTCCCGTAGGTTGCGGCCGCCTGGATGCAATGAACCTCCAACAAGTGGTAGTCCTAGATTAATACAAGTGGTATAGTCGTACATATTTGTTCAGTACGGTGCAACTAGGTAGGGCATGAGCTAGCCAATCTCTACGATTTGTAGTAAGCGGGAAACCATTCGACATGCTCTTCAATTAATTGTATAATTATGCAAAATTCTTGTGGTTTGGTGTCGCTCTATATATATTCTTCCAACATCAACTTGCACGGCGAGGTCTGGCTTTCAATAGTCCTCTCGCTGGTTTCAAAGGTAGCTCTTTTCTAAAAATAATAAAAACACTGGCTTAATCTCTAAATTTCGTAAGTAATTTAGTTTAAATAAAAAATTAAGAAACTAGTGTGATTTCCTTCTAAAAATACTATCTATCTGTTGGTGCTCTATTGGGGTTTATTTATTTAGATCTTATATGCTTTAAGTGTAAATAATAAGCATGGCTACAAGCAACAAAGCAATATGAACGTAAAGAAATAAGCTAGCAATAGAGCTATCGTTCTAAGCTTGTGATTTGCATGAAGAGACCGAAATAGAGTAGTTTGCTATCGTTCAATAGAGATAATAACTTGAGAGAAGAGAGAACAAGGAGAAGTGAATCTGTGATATTAAAGCAATAGAGCTAATCCTTTCAATATCACCGAAAAAAAAATACGTGACCGCCTCTTTATCTCGAGTGTCTGGCCCATGATGAGGTGAGATTAAAATGGGTCCTATTTGGGAAGATGCCTGTGATGGTGTGATCCCGGCCCAGTCCAGCATAGCGTCTGCCGACGCCGATGCCACCGCAGGTGACAATTCCACAGCCACAGTCCACAGGGGTGACAGACTGACCGGTCAGGTACACTGCATGGGAGTGGGAGCTGACGAGATTGCTCAAAAAAAAATCGCCAACTAAACTAAACAAGGCCGTAGGATCCTTCCTCGTATAGTGATCTGATTTCCAAATCGATAAAAATGAAGCACCTGCAATTATTGGTGCTATTCAACCTAAATAAGGCTAAAACAGAGAGTAGTTTACAATTTGAATGCGACCATACATTCTGTCTCTCTCTTTTTTTATATATATAAAAAAAACGAGCTTGGGATTTGCATGAAGAGACCGAAAAAGAGAGAGAGGGGCAGAGAACGGAGATGCTAATGGCCATGGTGAGATACTGAGATCCAAAAATGTTATGATTCGGTTGGTTTAATTTGAAGGTTTGAATGCAGGCAGAGTTTGAACAAATCTCGCACAAACTTGACGACATGCAGTATTCACATCGATCAACAAATGCATTAGACTGTGTATTTTTTTTAGCCAAGCTACACTACGAACGATGCTACTATTTTTTTGTACAAAGGACTAGAAGATGAAGTGCACGGTCATCAAATCGAACTCAAACCAGAAACGTCAGCCTTTGACTAGCCGTGCGTGGACGCCGACGCCGGCGACGAGATGTAGGGATCGGACTGCACGAGGCCGTCGAGGAAATCGGAGAGCCGGTGCTCGCGCCTCCTGGCGGCGGGACCGGCGCCCTCGAGCGCGCGCAGCAGCGCCTCTGCCTTGGCCTTACCGCGGGGGCTAGCGGCGCTGTCCTCGGCGAGCTCGCGCACGGTCTCCTCAGCGCCGCCGACGGCGAGCACCTCAGCCGCGGCCGCCTCGCCGCCGGCGACGACGAGGTTAAGCAGCGCGGCGGCGGCGTTCTCCCTTACCCTGGGCGTGGCGGCGCCGCCTGGCTCGAGGAGGTCGAGGAGGATCCGCACCCCGGACACCCACCGGAACGCCTCGAGGCTCTCGGCGCACCCGGCCACCTGCGCGACCACGGCGGTGGCGTCCTCCACGATGCCGTTCCGCTCGTCCGTCATCACCAGCGCGAAGAGCGCCTGCACGGCGCCGAGGGAGACCAGCGTGGCGCGGCTGGGCGCGTACAGCGCCACGCCGAACAGCGCCTTGAGCGCGTCCTTGGTGGCGCGCGTGCTAGGCTTGGGCGACGCGCGGAGGAGCGCCACCAGCGCCGATAGCAGCGGCCGCCGCGCGCACACCGCCGCGCGGTGGGACTCCCCGCCGCAGAGGAGGCTGTAGACCACGGCCGCCGCGTGGTGCGCGGCGTGGCCGGATCGCAGCGCCGACGTCAGCGCGTCCAGCACGCCGGGAGCCGTCGCCACCTGGTCCCGCGCCGAGATGGAGATGTTGAGGAGCGCGGCCGCCGCGTCCACGGCCGCGGAGGACGCGTGGTGGAGCTGCGAGGCGAGGAGGGCACCGCGCCCGCGTCCGCCAGCGGCGCCCGGATCTCGGGGTCTTCCTTGGAGGCGAGGCGGATCTCGGACACCGCCGCCGCGGCCGCGGCCCCGTCGAGCGTGGCGACGGCGCCGCGCAGGCGGCCCACCAGGACCCGTGCCGTGTGCGGCTTCACTTCCATCGCTGTCGGTGTCGCGGGAGGAGGATCGGGATCCGGAGGCGGTCGAGTGGCGTGCAGACAAGCGCGGCGGGTTCGGCTTTGGAGCCGTCTGCGGGAGCTTGGAGTTGAAGGCGGTTTTTGTTGGTTAGGTGGCGGATCGCGGCAGGTGGAGTGGTGGAGGAGCGCGCACGCGGCACGCCGGGCCGGAACGCAGGAGGAAGGCGGCGATGATCAGGATCGGATGGAGTGGACGGGACGTAATTCCCGCGCGCGCGCGTGTTCTTGAAGCTTTTTCGCTTTTCCCCCCGTGCTTCTGTGCCTAATGGACGGCTGGTGGCCCGCGGCGTTGAACATTTCTACGGCGCTTCAACTTTCGGAGCGCACGCCGCCATGTGTTCAAACCTCTTTTCCTGTTTCCCTTCATTCCTCTTGGCAAATGCTAAAGGATTCTTGGGAATTTTGATTTTTCGGGACGCATTTGTTCCAAATAGTCGTGTTAAAAGTAGAGCAAATGGGGTATGTGTGGATATTTTCAGGCGACGGATAATGATCTGTTTGCTTTTCAGCTTTGAACTTGGGTGATTCTGACGGCAGGTGGTTGGAAAATTTAAGAGCAGGAGATGTGGAGGCAGCAGGCATCCAATGATCCAAGTGTCACTTCACACGGCTGCTATCCTCCAGACCTCCACGCTGAGGTTCCTCTCCTCAGTAGTCAAGTAGTTGGACCGCCCAATCGTGACAAGGAAGCCGTCACTTGAGTAGGCATTGTTCTACTTCCTGTCCTTCTCTGCGTGCTCCAAGTGTCGAGGTCGGCGTTGACAGTTGACACCTTGCTGCACTGTGCTTCGATTTTTTTCATTTTTACCCGCTTGACCTTCGCGGCTCACCCTGATGTGATCAGTTAACGTGTACTCTGTGACGTTCACGTGTTATTTAACTGACCGAGTCGGACGTAATGCCTAATTGGCAGGTTAATTATTTAACTAGGTTAACTAGGTGCGTTGCCAAGATTACGCTGCGAGTCATGATTGCTGCTGACAGGGTCTCACTGCTCATTTGGTTGGTTTCAGAGCTTTTTTTGCTTTGGTTGGTTTCTAGCCGATAAAGTTCTGGGTTGATTATTTGGTTTGTTATGAGAGAAAAACATTATACCATACTTGATAAGTTACGGTTGAAACCAACGAACGAATAGGCTACCTCAAAGTCCCACTGATCGCGTTTTGTGCGCCATGCCGTAGCGTTTATGTCGGCACCTGGTCACTGTTAGTCGCTGCTAACTAAAGTCGTGCGGATACTTTGACCACGGTAATTTTATAGTTCCATGGACGATTCCACAGCTGATGCTCGTTTCACATGCATGGCCTTCTATATATATATATATATATATATATATATATATATATATATATATATATATGGGCAACGGGCCGGCACGCCCGATGGAGTCGTGTCGAAGGCACGCTGTACCCTGCGGGCCGTGCCTATCATGCATGTGGGTCTGTACTTCGACCCAGGCACAATATTATGGGCATTTTTTCGTGTTGTTTCAGTCCGTCAAGCACGGCAAAATTAACGGGCCGTGCCAGCCCACAGCCTGGTTCACATGAAACAACTCAGAAAATACATCTCATCAAATACTTTAACAGTTCAGCTATAGTTTCAAATTTCAATCAACATTCACAGAATAACTTATCAAGTATCAACTCACAGTTTCATATTTTCATTCATCAACTAAGTAGAAAGAACAGATCACATAATGACTTAGACAACAAAATGAGCTGTTTGTGCAATGCTGCCTCATTAAAAATCTTTTTAGATAAAACTCACCCTTGTGAGAAATTCTAGTCTAGAAGGGAAAAAAGAATACATCTAGCTCATAAATTGTATTAAGTTATTACAAACCATTGCTCAAATACAAATGGTACACAAGTGAGCAAGTGACAAGTCCACTCTCAACTCACACAAAAGCACAAGTCCACTCTAGTCTCAACCTCAGTCTCACTCTCAATCACCAGCAGCAGCACCACCTTCATCTTCATCAAGATACAAATTCTTGAGTGATTCTTCAAGCTCTTTGTTGTCAGCAGCTGCATGTTGTTTCCTCTTTTCTCGTAACTCCCTGTCCTTCAAGCAGGTCAGCATCTCAACAGTTTTAGGTAACAAGCGTTGGCGTCGTTCTTCAATGATCCTGCCTGACAAGCTAAAACAAGATTCTGAAGAACAAGTAGACACAGGAACTGTCGATAAAAGATGCTCGGCAGTCCTCCGAGAGGTATCCCACGAAGGTAGATTGATCGGCAGAGGTGCGTGTAATCGAGAACAAGAAGGCAACAGAGACACAAGAGTTAGACAGGTTCGGACCGTCAGCACGACGTAATACCCTACTCCTGTGGTCTGTTGGATTGTATTAGCTATCATATGATATCGTGTGTGTTTGGATGGGGTCCCTGCCCGCCTTATATAGCCCGAGGGCTATCACAGAACCGACCAATTTATAAGAGTACAAGTACGAAAACAATCGCCGAAACGATCAAATTCTCGAACTTGCGCCCATATAAACCCGGTAGTCAACTGAAATCACGACGGATTTCAAACCAACTTGCATACAACCAAGATCACAGTAATTCAACATAACATATCGTACGTTACAACATTTCGCAGACGTTCGCAAATAGATTACATCGACACAGAGTCATCGTTATTACAAAACAAGTCTTGTAACATAGCGGAAGCAAATAGTTTAACTCACACACGAAGTTCAATACCAGTACCATTTTGTTGATCACATCCCACAAAAGCATTCAGATAAGATAACAAGAGATCATGCCCGTGATCTAGTCTTCGTCACCCGCCAGGGTGGAGACAATACTTACGAGAATCCACGATAGAGAAGGTCATCGCAACAAGAGGGAATAAACCCCGAGTAACGGGAATGTACTCACTAGACTTACCCGACGGAAACCAAAATAAAGGACACCAAGGATCATGCATAGCTTTATTTAGTGGATCTGGTGACACTTTCTTTTGCGAGAAAAGCATATGTAATAATGATTAACTTTTATCTGAACTAGCAAAGTGACTTTAAGCCATTAACTGTCATCTATATTAGCACCGTACTAATCAACCACTTGATTAATATGCAAACATTAATAACCATAGCAGGTATAATTCTCGCAACATTATCATCATCATCATCATTATCCATTTAACCATATCGTTAAATTAATTGAATCTACGTTGCCATTTGCTCAAGTTAAGTTCTCACTATCCGGGAGAGGCGGCGATTGAATCGATTCCTATCCGGTGGAGGGTATTCCTAACACAAACCCCGCTTCCCCCGTCGAGGTCGCAAACAAGTCACCTTTGGTACAACTCTCGGGAGAAAAGTAAAAAGAAAAGACGCGGGTCCGGGCCGCCTCGCATTCTCAGAGAACCACTCTGCCGGGAAGTGCGGGATCTTAAACCCCGACTCCCCTTGGACTTATGCCAATGGCTCTCCGCACATCCTTACTACCTCCGAATGCATCCAACCCCCACGGTTCCCTACTGAGTTGAGCTACTCGGCCGCGGTCGGAACGACTTATCCCGCCAGCTAAGTGTTAGGCTGCGTTCAACATGACATGAGGACGTCAACAGTATCGGTCCTTAAAAGCGACACTGACGGAGTCACTATGTTCAAACCTACACAAGACTCGCCCGGTCTTAATTCATTATTCACATGGTTCTTTTCCACGATAGCAAATATAGCCAACCGTGATCCACCTCATCCTAAATCTCGCAGTGACAGAAATCACCGACTTCTACCGCACTAAGCATGGCTAAGCATTTAACCCGTTCACGAACTTAAATAGGATTCGGTCGATATCACGGACAGAGGAGGATATATAATGCAGCAATTGGTTCCAACCAATTCCTATACTTAATGCATCATCAACAATAAAGATACTCAATATATTTGTAAAGACATGGGAGACTTATAATGCTCGGGGCTTGCCTTTTCGTGAAAGAGGAAGGGTGGTGATCGTGGCACTCGGGCAACTCTCGGCGGTGACGGTACGCTTCTTCGACTTCCACGCACCTCGGGCTCCTCCTCTGGTTGGCTCCTCGAACTCCAGCAACGTCACTCCCTCCGGCACACCTATTGCATGAATGCGCAAGATAAGTATCATGGATGCACATGTACGAATGTCAGGGATGCTCGGGGAATGCACATGCTCACTGCAGTTCGCATATTCCAAGTTAAGCTTTATTCAATACACTTTACTTACCAAGTCTATACAACCTAATGTATAATTGCTCATCTTCAGTTAATGACCTAGCACCTGCACCTAAGCATATTCTCAAGTTAGGCTAACCCCCAAACAATCAACGATTACGTTGCAACACATTCAATCAAGCATTTGTATTTCAGCAAATGAAGACTATATATCGGTACATTAAACTAGCCATAACTGGAGATGTATAATTCCAAATGATATGAAACAAGACAATCTGGAAAGCTTATGAAATTGTCTATAATTCATTTTTAGACCTCAAAGCATGATTCGACACTTTACCAGCTCGAATTCCTAAATCAACAGAACACTGTCCTACAAGACAGAGAATAAGCAAAACAGGAACCTAACTTTAAACAGCTGTAGTTTCTAAACTACTGGGCCAAATGCCCTCAAATTTTGACAGGAGCTAGATACATAAATTATCTACAACTCTTGTATTCATCATATTCATAGAAAACCAAAATCTCATGGGGAACTTTCTAAAGTCCCCAGATCTGTCAGAGAGGGACATAATGCCAACAAATAATTAGCAACTTATGATGTAAACATATAATTAGACAAAACCAACTTTACTATCTTATCACACATATCCTAAGAACACCAGAAAGTAGGATGTCCATTACCAAAACATTTCTTTTAATACCTTTATTAATTTATTTAATTAATTAGGGGAAATAGTAAACCTATATGAAAACTGCCCCATTAATTCTACAAAAATTACAGTAGACACTACATACTCTAAGTAGACTACCATAAAAATTTCACACCATTTGAGCAAGTATAAAAGCCTACACAAAAATGACAAGGCATAATGGCTTAAAATGGCATAATTAGGAAACCCTAATGAAAAGTGTCAAGCAACAGATTTCATATTTTTCCTAGCATCCTTAGGGCACTAGGATACTACCTACCAAGTTTCATGTCCATTGGATTCATAGATTATTTACTAAAATTTACACAAGAATCATCCAATGATAAAAGGAAAATCTATAACTCAAAAACTACACATGCAATGACTCTCAAATTTTAACCAGAGCTTTTACTATACCATACTAGCTTACCCACAAAATTTCACAATTTTTGGATCACCGAAACTCAAGATATGATTTAAACAAGTTTGCATGCAATCAAAAACACTTTTCAAGTTCCTATTTAATTCATCCAAATTTTCTACATGATATGCTCAAGATATATTTTTATTAAATACTAGATCTAACAATGAGTCTAACAAAATTGGAAGTACTCAATTTGGATCTACCAAGTAGGAGTTACAAAATTTACAAAATGGCACTAAAAACTGGAATTTTTGAACTATCTTTTCTAATTGATCATCGACAAGTGGGGTCCGTCGGTCGGCCGGCCCGCATGTAAGTGAAAGGAAAACAGAACACAGCTGGCAAGCTGACGGCGCTTGGCATGGCGTAGCTCACCGGCGGCTACGTCTCCGCGAAACCAGAGCCACCGTCGTGCTCACCACGACGAGCCGCACCCGTGGGTGCCTCGGGTTCGGTCTCTACCGGCCTCTACCTACAGCGACGACATGCACGGCGGACGGCGACGAGGCTGCGGTGGAACTCCGGCGACGGCGAGCCTACATTGCCCCACCATAGCACGGTATGAGTTACACGGTTACATGGAGAAACTATCCGAGAAGAAAAATGGGAAAGGGAAGCCTCAAGTGCTCCGACCACGGTGAGCTCGATCTCCGGTGAGGTCGAGTCATGGCGGCGGCGGATTCGGCGAATGGGCCATCAACTCCGTTCGATAGGCTCTACTAGAGGGTGGACGAGGTAAAGGAGATGGTGGGGAATCTGTGGACGAGATGGAGTGAGTCGCGATCGGTGGGTGAAAGGCATGAGAGCTCGACGGAGCTCTTTCTTTGGGACATGGCGCTGCCACCAGAGAAGAAGAAGCACGGCCTCTACCTTGACTTTACGGCTCCACGGTGAGGTGGACGAGGCGAGGAGTACACGGCGGAGCTGTGGGTGAGAGCTTGTTGACGGTGGTGCCACGGCTGAGCAAGTGGTGGCAAGGTGGCGGCGTCGGCAATGGAGAGCGGCAAGGCAGCGAGAGCGGTGAGTGGAGGAAGAGATGGAGATGCAATTGAAGGCGACGCTTCCTCCAGAGGGCGCGTGGAGTTGAGGTGTCCACGACGGCCTGACTGGTGGGGCCAGCGCCGGCGTACGGCCTCCACGGCGTGGCCACGCGGCAACGACGGCCTGAGGCCGGTCGGCCACTCGGCCTGACGGAGATGGCCATCAGGCCTGCAATCAACCGACTGACGCCACATTTTGGAGTCAATGTATTTCATAATCCTATGCTTATTAGCGCAAACTTCCTAAACGAAAGTGCAAGCCCTAAGTACCAGCTACAAAACTCCTTCAGAGTTCAAAGTCTAATTCGAAAAGTATAGAGAGTAAAATCATGCCAAAGTTGAGCTCATGAGGCTGAAAACTCGGTTTCATACTTAGAAATTTTCTAAGTGTCGAATCCAACCTCAAAACTGACTTGTGGACCATTTTTGAACATGTTGTGCACATTTTCATGAGGTGGCCATAAAATAACTTTTGTTCCTTATATAATTCTCTACAACTTTGCTTTAGGTTGCTCAGACATGCAAACGTCCTAAGCTACACTTTTAAAACAGTCAAACATAGGAGCTCTAGGGGTCCAAATTGGTCAACCATGACTTGGAAACCTAATTAGGCAAAATGATCAACATGAACCTTGTTCCTAATGACATTCTAGGTGTAACTAAGTTACTTAGGATGATTATTAGCCACACCACACATTGGTCACACAAGAATCAAGCAAGGTATGTACTGAAACAATAAAAAACACATGAAATGTTGCAACTGTTTCATAGTCATGTTTCACTTGTTTCATGATTGTGTTGCATAGCACTAACTAACCTTGTTTCACTAAGTGAGTGGCACATGTTGCACTTAAGCGTTGCACACTTTACATTTCATAAAGAACAACACACATGAAATCTACAACACGTTGCAATGTTTCGAATTTATGTTTCATGTGCTATAAGTTCACAAAGGGATGCATGATGCTCATGTTCATGAAATGCAGTGCAAATGTGGAAGCCAAACACCTGGGGTGTTACAGGGCAGGGTTACAAGTCGGTTAGATCTAGGAGATAACCGGAAAGTAATAACAGATTACAGGAATTATGGGATCATACGTATCCTAACAGATCTTGTAGTATCTTCAGGATATCTTCCCGGTGTCTTGCGGGACGCGCCGAGCAACACCGTGCTCCGCAAGGCTTCGTCTTGTGGGCTGGGTCACCCCTGGGGGCGCAACCCATGTGGTCTGTCGTGGGTATCCGGGGTCGTACCCCCCACAGCTAGTCCCTGAGCGCCTTGTATCCGTTGTGCAACACCGTCTTAAGCTTATCCGAGCAGGTGTGAATAAAGCCGAGCAATCAGACTCATGATCCGACCACCGTGATGAGTTGCCGAGCAGTTGTGAACCGTCGTCGAGCAGCTATGAACCATCGCTGAACAGCTATGAACCGTTGCCGAGCAGCGTATCCCAACTAAGGCTTGCCATAAGGATGTAAGGAGCTCAAGTTCAAAATTGAAAATTTCCTCACAATGGACCAAGTGTGCCCACTTAGAGTCTGACCACAAGAAAAGGAGATAGACTTCTTCAACTTCAAGAGGCGCAGAGTCATCCAAATTAAAACAAACACACTCACCGTAAGGTGAAGTGTGCTCACTTAGTCCCCGAGCCTCACAGTAGGTGATGTGGTCACGTGGTGCCAGGGTCTAAAGTAGAAGAAAAGCAGAAGACCAGCCGAGCAGGCAGCCAGTCCCCGGGCGTAGCCCTGAAATGAGAAAAGCACATTCACCGTAAGGTGAAGTATGCCCACTTAGTCCCCGAGCCTGACAGTAGGTGACGTGGTCACGTGGTGCCAGGGTCCAAAGTAGAAGAAAAGCATAAGACCAGCCGAGCAGACAGCCAATCCCCGAGCGTAGCTAGGTCAAAGAAAATAAATCAGAAAGCTTGCCAATGTCATCTGACATGTGTGTATCAAAACCCCAGATGTGTTGCCCAAGATCAGCACCCTGATCCGAACAGCATGGAGCAGCTTGATAGCACACCGATGAGACGTAGCAAGATCCAACCACCATGGGAGTCCTCAACTTAGCTAACGTCGCTTGCACGAAGAATCCAAACACTGAGGAGCCCCCAGCGTAGCTAGCGAAGTCCGAGCGCCGAGGAGTCCCCGGCATAGCTAGCGATGTCCGAGCACCGAGGAGTCCCCGGCGTAGCCGACGATGTCCGAGCACCGAGGAGTCCCCGGCATAGCTGGCGATGTCTGAGCACCGATGAGTCCCTGGTGTAACTGGCGATGTCCGAGCACCGAGGAGTTCCTAGCGTAGCTGGTGATGTTCGAGCACCGAGGAGTCCCCAGCGTTGCTGACGATATCCGAGCACCGAGGAGTCCCTGGCGTAGCTGGCGATGAAGCAACAGACAATCTGACCAGTTGGTTGGCGAAGAAATGTGCGCCGAGCAACCCAACCAACTGGTCAGCGGTGAACTGACGGAACGCCGAAGAGTCCCTAGCTTAGCTGGCCAGCCCCAGCGTAGCTGACGAAGAAGCGACGAACAATCCGACCAGTTGGTTGGCAAAGAAACGTGCACCAAGCAGCTATGGTAGAACCGCCGGAAATAACACGCTTACGGAGATGCTCGTCTTCCACCAGACACTAAGCACCTCGAAAGTGAGCTACGGTGGGCAGTATCCATTGAGCACACCCCAAGGGAGAACCCGAAAGATCCACATTTTCCCCAAGGATCCAATAATGAGAACGAGTTACAATACTTGTCCATTTCATACACCAAAAGTTCTTAAAAATTACAGTATTACATTATCAACTGTCAGAGTGCAGAATAATAAACAGCGGAATTTAAAAATAGGGTAAAGTATACTTTTCAACCCTCAACTTGCGCCGAAGTTCGATTTTCAACCTTCAACTATGAAACCGGTCAAGAAACACCCTCCAACTATCAAAACCAGACAAATTTGGTCCCCGGCTGGTTTCAAAAGCGGTTTTCTATTTTCGGGAGGCGCCAAAATTTTATATTATTTTTTGAGCATCTTAACGTCCTCAAATAAAAAAACTCAAAACTATAAAGTTGTAGATCTCATTGAGAGCTACAACTTTGGTATAAAAAGTATTTTCATTTAACTCCATACAAATAATATATTAGTGCTCTAATGCGGCAAGCAGTAGTAGACGATTATTAGGGTGCTGAAATTTTATATTATTTTTTTAAGCATATTACTGTCCTCAAATGAAAACAATTAAAACTATAAAGTTGTAGATCTCATCGAGATCTACAATTTACATATAAAAATTATCATCATCCGACATCGTATTGAAGGGTTTTCTATTTTTTAAATTTGAGTCTCGTCACGCCACAGTATTGTTTTGTTGCGTGACGAGACTCAAATTTCAAAAAATAGAAAACCCTTCAATACGATGTCGGATGAAGATAATTTATATATGTAAATTGTAGACCTCGATGAGATCTACAACTTTATAGTTTTAATTTTTTTTATTTGAGGACAGTAAAATGCTCGAAAAAATAATATAAAATTTTAGTACCATAATAATCGCCTACTAGCCCTTGCCGCATTAGAGTACTAATATATTATTTGTATGGAGTTAAATGGAAATACTTTTTATACCAAAGTTGTAGCTCTCAATGAGATCTACAACTTTATAGTTTTGAGTTTTTTTATTTGAGGACGTTAAGATGCTCAAAAAATAATATAAAATTTTGGCGCCTCCCGAAAATAGAAAACCGCTTTTGAAACCAGCCGAGGACCAAATTTGTCCGGTTTTGATAGTTGGAGGGTGTTTCTTGACCGGTTTCATAGTTGAAGGTTGAAAATCGAACTTCGGTACGAGTTAAGGGTTGGAAAGTGTACTTTACCCTTAAAAATAACATCTAGCGATAAGGAACGAGGATCCGTCTGAGCCCACCAGAAGAATCCTCCACACAATGGTACTTCTCATGCATTACCTGCAATAGGGGTAAATAAACCCTGAGTATACAATATACTCGCAAGACTTATCCGACTAGTGGGAATAATTTTCTGACTCCAAAGAATATGATATGCTTTATGGTTTGCTGGTTTTCTTTTGACAGAAAGCAATACTAATAGTGAGTTCTTATTTATGTTATTATTATCAGCCGTATTAAGTTATTATCTATCCAGTCTATATAAGAACATGTTCTACTTTCAAGCAAGAGTTGAGCAATCAGTTCTATTTCATCCTCTTTCATCTTTCAGTTTGAAAGCTCTACTTTGGTTTTGGTGAATTGATGAAACCCTAAGTGCTAACCTAGTTTATCAAGTGATCATGAGATAGGTAGCACACTCCAAGTGGTGAAGCAAATGAAGATCATAGCCTGATGATGATGATGGCATGGTGATGATCAAGTGCTTCGACTTGAAAAGAAGAAAGAGAAAAACAAAAAGCTCAAGGCAAAGGTATATTTTGTATGAGCTATTTTGTTTTGGTGATCAAGACACTTAGAGAGTGTGATCACATTTAGGTTTGATAGCCATACTATTAAGAGGGGTAAAACTCGTATCGGAATGCGGTTATCAAAGTGCCACTAGATGCTCTAACTCATTGTATATCCATTTAGGATCTAGTGGAGTGCTAACACCCTTGAAAATGTTTGTGAAAATATGCTAACACATGTGCACATGGTGATACACTTGGTGGTTGGCACATTTGAGCAAGGATGAAGAAGATAGAAGTGAAAAGGAGTTAGTGTTGCTGGCTATACAGTGACCGAACGCTAGACCTCTGGGGGACCGGCGCGTCCGGTCATGTATGGCAGTGAAGACGCCAGCATTGATGAATGACCGAACGCTGGGTCATGGACAAACCGGACGCTAAGGGTCTGGGTCCGGTCGTGTTGTCGGGCGGCACAGTAAGAAGTTATAGTGTGATCGGACGCTGGCAGGGTCCGATCAAGCATGACCAGATGTGTCTGGTCATGAAATATCGTTTCTGGAACCTTACTGGAAACGACTGAACGCTGGAGGCTGAGTGTCCGGTCAGTTGTAGCGGAGCGTCCGGTCAATAGATGACCGTTGAGATCAGACGACTCCTGTTGAAAGCAGTGTGACACGTGGCTGACATCGAGCGACTGGACGCTGGGTCCTGTGTTCGGTCAGTATGACCAGAGTGTCCGGTCACCCCCGCGCTGTACCTAGTGAAGGGGTACGATGGCTCTATTTCATGGGGGCTTCTATTTAAGCCCCATGGCCAGCTCAAGCTCACTCTCTTGGCTATTTGCATTGACATAGCAACCTTGTGAGCTTAGTCAAAGCCCTCCCACTCATCTCCATCATTGATTCATCATCTTTGTAAGATTGGGAGAGAATCCAAGTGCATTGCTTGAGTGTTTGCATCTAGAGGCACTTGGTGTTCGTGTTTCGCTGCGGGATTCGCTTGTTACTCTTGGTGGTTGCCGCCACCTAGACGGCTTGGGGCAGCATGGATCGTTGAGTGGAGGGTGGTGATTGTCTCCGGCTCTGATCGTGTTGATTGTGAGGGGTTCTTGACCTTTCCCCGACAGAGCGCCAAAAGGTACTCTAGTGGATTGCTCGTGGCTTGTGTGATCCTCATCTGTGTTGGTTGTGCGGCACCCTATTGAGGGTTTGGCGTGTGAAGCCAATTAGCGCGTGAACCTCCAAATGAGTGTATCGCCACAACGAGGACTAGCTTGCCGGCAAGCAAGTGAACCTCGATAAAAAATCATTGTGTTCATCATTGATTCCGAGGTGATTGGTCTTCATTGTTATCCACACTTGTGATTGATTGGATCATACATCCACACAGCGGTATAACCTTCTTGCCTACTCTTTACATTACCACAAACTAGTTGTCAAGCTCTTTAGTGTAACTAGTTGTGAGAGCTTGTTAGTTTGGTTAGTGTGGCTCTTTAGTTAGCCTTTGAGAGCACACTAACTTAGTGTGGTGACATAGCTATTGTGTGGATATACTCCATCTAAACTAGAATTATGGTAGGTGGCTTGCATTTTGGTCGGCTAACGCAAAACTCGCTTAGCCTCATAATTGTCTAACCGGTTTGTTAAGTGTTGTTGTAGAAATTTTATTAGGCTATTCACCCCCCCTCTAGCCATTAGGACCTTTCAAGTGGTATCGGAGCCGAGGTCACCGTGATTTGAGGCTTAACAACCTTCGGTGTAAAAATGGCTCAAATCAACAACATAAAGAAGCCACCCCAATTTGATGGCACAAATTATCCATATTGGAAGTCAAAGATGACCACACATATCAAGTCAATCAATAGAAAGGTGTGGAAGGTGGTAGAAATCAAAATTGAGATTGATGATCCGGAGAATCCCACCGTGGCCAAAGAAGTGCTTCTCCAAAACAATAATATTGCTCTAAGTGCCATTCATGATGCAATTGATGAGAGAATATTTGAGCAAATCAAGAATATTAATATGGCTCATGAGGCTTGGAAGAAGTTGGAAGAATCATTTAAGGGCACTCAAGCCGTGAAGGGTGCAAAGGCATATATTCTCAAAGAGAAATTTGCAAGCTTCAAGATGAAGAAGAATGAGAGTGTGCCGGAGATGTTTCATAGGCTTTAAGTGCTTGTCAATGATCTCAAAGCACTTGGAGAAGAGGTGAAGGACAAGGACTTCTCCCACAAGTTCTTGAGATGTTTGCCTTCAAGATTTAGTACATTGGTTACTATTCTAGTGAGGAGTGGTTTGGACACCATGACACCAAACCAAGTGTTGGGAGATATAATGACCGATGATACATATAGAGATGATGATGAGAAGCAAGAAAAGAGGGAGAAGAAAGATGAGAAGAAGAATGGCAAGAAGAAGAGCGTGGCATTCAAGGCCACATCATCCAAGGGCAAAGCCAAGCAAGAAACATCAAGTGAAGAAGATGATTCATGGGATGATGATGATGATGAGAAGATGGCTCTCTTTGTCAAGAGATTTGGCAAGTTCATGGTGAAGAATGGCTATCGTGCTAGAAGAAAGAAGTCTTTATCCAAGAACAAGGAGGAGTCAAGAAGATGTTTCAAGTGTGGAAGCAAAGATCATCTTGTTGCTCAATGTCTATACAATAGCGACAATGATGATGACAACAAGAAGAACAAGAAGAAGGACAAGAAGAAAAAGAAAGAGAAGAAGGACAAGATGGCCTTCAAGAAGAAAAAGGGTGGTTCATATGTGGTCACTTGGCATAGTGATGCTTCCTTAAGTGATAATGATGATGATAGTGATGATCACAAGACCACCAAGAAGAAGGTTCTAGCAAGCATTGCCATCAATGAAAAGCCTTCTCTCTTCAACTCTTCATCATGCTTCATGGCTAAGGCCACTAAGGTACAAACTTGTGATGATAAAAGTGATGAAGAACATGATGATGATAATGAAAATAAAAATGAAAATGATAGTGATAGTGATGATAATGAACCCACTAAGGATGAATTAATTGACATGCTAGAAGATGCTAGATAACACTTTGACATCAAGAGAAGGGAATGCAAAAGCTTGCGTAAGGAACTAAAAGCTTCTCTCTACAAAGAGGGATTGAGCTATACCTCTAAGAAAGGCAAGGCGGCCTTTGCACCTCACAAGACTAGTTTTATGAAAAACAATGGTCAATTTTGCATTAGTTGCAAGCAAGTGGGTCATAAAGAGCATGAATGCACCAACAAGAGCAAAAATGCTAATGTATCCTCCCTTAAGCTTGATTCATGCTATATGCTTATTAAGGGTGCAAATGGTGTAAAGGTTAAGTTCATTGGTAAACCATGGATGGGCTCAAAGAAGAAAGTCATTTAGGTACCAAAGAGCTTAGTGACTAACCTTCAAGGACCCAAGCAAGTTTGGGTACCTAAAAAGAATTAATCTTCTTTTGTAGATCAATTACAAAGCCGGAGGAAGGCATTAGGTTTTTGATAGTGGGTGCACTCAACACATGACCGGTGATGCAAGAATGTTCAACTCAATCAACACTAATGGCAATGATGGTTATGATAGTATCACATTTGGTGACAATGACAAAGGCAAGGTCAAAGGGCTTGATAAGATTGCAATATCTAATGATACGAGCATATCCAATGTGTTGCTAGTAGAAAGCTTCAACTTGAATTTGCTATCCGTGGCTCAATTGTGTGATCTTGGATTCAAATACATATTTAGGGTATAAGATGTAGAGATCATAAGTGTAGATGGCTCTAATTTGATCTTCAAAGGCTTTAGATATGAGAATCTATACTTGGTTGATTTCAATGCTAGTGAAGCTAAATTATCTACATGCTTGTTCACAAAGTCTAGCATGAGTTGGTTATGGTATAGAAGGCTTGGTCATGTTGGAATGAAACAATTGAATAGATTGGTTAAGCATGACTTGGTTAAAGGCTTGAAAGATGTTGTGTTTGAAAAGGCTAAGCTTTGTAGCTCTTGTCAAGCCGGCAAACAAGTTGGAAACACCCATTCTAAGAAAAGCATGATGAGCACTAGTAAAGCATTTGAGTTATTGGACATGGATTTGTTTGGGCCAACACAATATACTAGCATTGGTGGTAACAAATATGGCTTTGTGATAGTGGATGATTACACTAGATACACATGGGTATTCTTTCTAGTGGACAAAAGTGATGTGTTTGCAACATTCAAATCATTTGTCAAGGGCATTCACAATGAGTTTAAAACAACCATCAAGAGAGTTAGAAGTGACAATGGTAGTGACTTTAAGAACACTAGAATTGATGAGTTGTGTGATGAATTTGGAATTAGACATCAATTCTCGGCCAAGTACACTCCACAATCAAATAGCCTTGTTGAGAGAAAGAATAGAACACTCATTGATATGGCAAGGTCAATGCTTAGTGAGTACAATGTGAGTCAATCCTTTTGGGCCGAAGTTATCACCACAGTTTGCTATTGTAGCAACCGCCTCTATTGTCACCGATTGAAAGAGAAGACACCATATGAGCTCTTGAATGGTAGAAAGCCCAACATTGCATATTTTCGGATCTTTGGTTGCAAATGCTATATCTTGAAGAAAGGCGCTAGATTGGAAAAGTTTGACAAGAAATGTGATGAAGGATTCCTACTTGGATACTCCACTACAAGCAAAGCATATAAGGTTTGGAATTTAGATAGTGGTACTCTTGAGTAAGTTCATGATGTTGAATTTGATGAAACCAAGGGTTCACAAATAGAGAATAAGAACTTAGAAGATGTTAGAGGCATTCAACTTTCAAATGCCATGAAGAACATGGATATTGGTGAATTGAGGCCTAGGCAAGTGAATGATGATCAAGGTGATCAAGTGCAAGTGCTCTCTAACTCAAATGTACAAGATGATACAAATCAAGCTAGTACAAGTGACTCTCATGACAATGAACAAGATTAAGTGGCTAGTACATCATCTCAACCTAATGATCAAGCAAGTGCAAGCAATCAAGTTTCAATCCTCCAACCAACCAATGTTGCAAGGGATCATCCATTGGACACTATCATTGGTGATATTTCTAGAGGTGTGCAAACAAGATCAAGATTGGTATCATTTTGTGAGTATTTCTCATTTGTGTTATCCATTGAACCAAAGAAGATAGATGAAGCTTTGATGGATGTTGATTGGGTAAATGCTATGCATGAAGAATTGAACAACTTCACAAAAAATCAAGTATGAAAATTAGTAGAGAGACCAAAGGGACACGATGTGATTGGAACCAAATGGGTCTTTAGAAACAAGCAAGATCAAGATGGGATAGTAGTAAGGAACAAAGCAAGATTAGTAGCACAAGGATATACACAAGTTGAAGGTCTTGACTTTGGAGAAACATATGCCCCGATTGCTAGATTGGAAGCAATTAGAATCTTGCTAGCCTATGCTTATGCCCACAACATCAAACTCTATCAAATAGATGTTAAGAGTGCATTTCTCAATGGCTACATTAATGAAGAAGTATATGTTGAGCAACATCCCGGTTTTGAAGATGATAAGAAGCCCAACCATGTATACAAGTTGAAAAAGGCATTGTATGGCTTGAAGCAAGCACCTAGAGCATGGTATGAGAGATTGAGGGACTCCCTACTCTCTAAGGGGTTCACAATGGGCAAGGTTGACACTACTCTTTTCATCAAGAAAATTGGAAAAGATTTGTTTGTGTTGTAAGTCTATGTTGATGACATCATATTTGGATCAACCAATCAAGACTTTTGTGATGAGTTTGGAAAGATGATGGCTAATGAGTTTGAGATGTCCATGATTGGAGAGTTAAGTTACTTCCTTGGTCTTCAAATCAAGCAATTGAAGAATGGTACTTTTATGAGTCAAGGCAAGTATATCAAGGATATGATCAAGAAGTTTGGCATGAGTGATAGCAAAGTCATTAGCATACCAATGGAAACCAATGGCAACTTGGATAGTGATGCAAGTGGAAATATGGTGGATCAAAAGTTGTATCGGTCTATGATTGGAAGTCTACTCTATGTGACCGCATCAAGGCCGGATGTCATGTTTAGTGTATGCATGTGTGCAAGATTTCAAGCCTCACCAAGAGAAAGTCATTTGAAGGTTACAAAGAGAATATTGAGGTACTTGAAGCATACACTAAATGTTGGTTTGTGGTATCCCAAAGAAGCAAAGTTTGAGCTAGTTGGTTATCATTGTTCCTATAATTGATGAATCACTATCTTTGTCTATCATTGTTCCTTACAGTAAGTACATAATAATCTAGTGAGCCTACTGTAAAATTTTCATAGCTATAGCTAACACCAATTTACCACAAAAATTCCTATAAATATTAATCTACATAATACTAAGCTCTCTAGTTTGGATTTATGAACCTATCACTATCATAGCTATCTGTAACTAACTACACTAACAGATAGATGACATTTTTGTGAATCTAACAAACTTAGTTTCACTATATTTGGGCATCTATAGAATTTACTATAATTTATCAAAGTTTAGCTCAAAACTTAATTGAATAAACGTTTATACTTCACTGGAAATTTAAAAACGTATTCTATTGAGCGGCCCAACTCGCGACGCGACTCGGCCCACTACAGCGACCCGCACATGCGCACCAGCACGGCCCACGCGGCAGCCTGTTCCCACGACCACAGCCCAACACGGGGAGACCCACGCGCGCGCCAGCAAATATGCAAAAGAGACCCCGTACTTTAGCTAAATGAATCCGCAGTCCCTTCTACTATTCCACTCTCTCATTGACGCTCGCACTTAACCCCCTGGTTCTTTTCTAATTTACGTTGCGACATCCCTGGCCAGACTTAACAGAGACCGCGGCCTCACCGGCCAAACATCGGCGAGCACAGACCTCTCCGGCACCAACTAGCACCACCATGAGCCTCTATGTGCAACGCGCAACAGATCGAGGTAACAAACGCCAAAAATGGTGCGGCATGAAGGCGTGCCCACGCGCCACGGCTAGGTCTGGCCGTGGCAACCCGACGCAGGTGAAATCACCTAACGCCACGCCTCTACCACTGCCTAGTATCCATCTACAGACTAAGAGCAACAACATCGAAGCCCTAATTGAATCACTACCGCGCCCAATCGAGCTGCCCATAGGAACGGCATCTAAGCCAGCTCACCGGCGGCAGCCAACGTGTCCAGGATGACCTAGACCATAATCGGCTCAACCGCCTATCCTAGGAGCAACAGGGACTCACCAGAGACATGACGGATGGGCTGGGTGAAGTCGCAAGGAATGACAACGGGCTGGCCACGTGCGCAAGGTTGCTCTAGTTCACACCGGCCACGGTGAAGGCGTTCCCGGTGCCCAGCTGCTCCGTCAGCGGAGCCACTACACGGGCGAGGCAAACGAGTCAAGGAGAGGCAACAACCCTGCTCGATTGAGATAAAAGAGCAAGGAGCATCACCCCGGCCGAGCGCTCGCCTCGCCGGCCATGGCGGACTGCCGAGGGGAAAATTCTCCCCATTACCTCACCATAGGAAGGAAGCTCATCGAGATGACTCCAATTGGAAGCTAACTACCCTAGCTATTTGGGTGCACGGTGAATTGGAAAGAGATGGACTACACACGACCAATTTGAGGGTCGATGGCATTCGGCTTAATGGGGTCGACGGCGACGGCAAAAACTTAAATTGGCGCCCGACATCGTACTACCGCCCAGGACAAGTTAGGCACGAAGCTGTACCCCCACTCGTCCTCCCAACGTGGGCAATTGCAAGAGGGGACCGGCTCAGTGAGTTAGGCCTTGGTGTGGCGCGGCCAACCGGTGATCCTCCAGGTGACGGGATGGAAACATGGCGTGTCCTCGCGCGCAAACATGAAGGCGAGGGCCGACGGGGCCAACTCATGCCCGTGCAGCCGAAACATCAACGGGAGTAGTAGCTGTGCAGGCGGTGCACGTGAGCACGCTTGGGCGAGCAGCGACACCGGTTCGAACGAGCTGAAAACGCCGGTAGACGCGACGGCGGGCAGTGAGCGTAGGCGGACGTGATGGAGGAGGCAGAGTAGCCAGGCCCGCTGGACCCCAGCGCGTGTGTGTGTGTGCACGAGTCGTGAGCCAGGCGCGGCAACATCGGTGTGGTCCAGGCGGCAGTGATGGCCGAATGGCCAGCGCGCGGCGACGACAGGCGGGCAGCGTGACTGGACGCGTGCGAGCTGCGTGCTAGGGTGTGGCGGTAGGAGGCCGTGGCCAGCAGCGCAGGGGCCACACGCATGGGCATGCGTGCACAGACGCTGTAGTGGTAATGCGGCCAGCACGGCAGTGCGTGCTGGGCAGGGCAGTGTAGCAGTGCCAGGCCGAACCGAGGCGGTTACCACGCCCGGAGGTAGAAACCGTGTCGTGCACGCTTTTTAAAGTTGCTACCAAAACCAATTCGATGATGCAAAAGCGAAACCAGTTAGTCTATCCTCAAGAAGGTACATAGGGCTGTCAAACTAAGCCAAAACATCTTGGCACTGCTCAACCCGATCATTCTACAAAAATTGTCGAACATGGCTTCGTCGACCCATTTTCAGACTTACGCGAAATGACTAAGCTTCAAACGGTTTCGCGTCGAATTCCTTTTTCAAGCTTCTTGATACACTAGCTAATGAACCCCGTCCTCGACCGCACGTATTTTATCGTCGCCTATGAAGTTCATACTATGAACTTTATCAAAGTTTCGCATAAGCGTTCTATAGCATTTTTGTTCGATAAAAATTCACTTAGAACCCTAAACGATATAAAGCGACATGAAATGTAGCATTTGTTTCTTGTTTTAGATGAACGTTTCAAGTGTCGTATTTTGATTTATACCCTATATTACACACAGGTATGATGCTCATGTGGTGTTTTAGCAAAAACTATACAATGTAACACCGAGGGTGTTACTAATCTACCCCTAAAACAAAATCTCGACCTAAGATTTCATGCGCCTAGTGTGAGAAGGAGATAGGAAATATATTTCGACGCAGCAACTAACTATTAGAAATAGAGAGGAGGTGGGGGTAATGCTTCAATAGGTAACTCTCTTGTTCCCACGTGGCCTCATCCTCTGAATGGTTTTGCCATTGCACTTTGTAGAGCATTACCACACTGTTCCTGGTCACTCTTTCTTTTTCATCCATGATTTTGACAGGGTGCTCAACATAAGTCAAATCTGGCTGGAGGGGAAGTCCTTCAATTTCCATAGCTTCATCCAGAACCCGTAAACATCTCTTCAATTGCGATACATGGAACACATTATGTATCACAGATAAAATACCAGGAAGCTGGAGACGATAAGCAACTGGGCCACACTGCTCCAACACCTAATAAGGACCCACATATCGAGGTGCTAGCTTGTCGTGGATACCAAACCGATGCACCCCTCTCATAGGAGACACCTTGAGATACACATAATCTCCAGCTGCAAACTCTACGGGCCTTCTTCGCTTGTCTACATAAGCTTTCTATCGACTTTGAGCTGCCTTCAAGTGACTCCGAATAATGCTTACTTGCTCTTGAGCCTCTTTGATGAACTCAGGCCCAAAGTACCTGCGGTCTCCCACTTCAACCCAGTTGAGTGGTGTCCTACACTTTCTTCCATATAGAGCTTCAAATGGTGCCATGCAGATGCTTTCTTGGTAGCTATTATTGTAAGAAAATTCCGTTAGCTTCAAGCAGGCATCCCACTTCTCAGGGAAAGAAATGGCACAAGCTCTCAACATGTCCTCGAGGATCTGGTTCATCCTCTCAGTTTGGCCATCAGTTTGTGGATGATATGCAGAGCTTCTGAGGAGACGAGTACCAAGACATTGCTGCAGCTGGTCCCAAAAATGGGAGACAAAGACTGACCCTCTATCAGAGATGATAGTGAGAGGAACCCCGTGCAGAGTCACAATCCGATCAAAGTATATCTGAGCGTACTTCCTGGCTGCATATCTGGTGTCCACCAGGATAAAATGAGCAGACTTAGTTAGATAGTCCACAATGACCCAAATGGAATCATAGCCCTTGGATGTGCGGGGCACACCCACCACAAAGTCCATGGAGATATCTTCCCACTTCCAAATAGGAATGGGCAAGGGATGCAAATATCCCAGGGTACGCATATGATCTGCTTTAACCCTACCACAAGTGTCGCACTCCGTGACGTGCCGGGTGATGTCCTGCTTCATGTTGGACCACCAGTACAAGTGGCGTAGATCATGATATATCTTATTGCTGCTAGGATGAATAGATAGTTTTGAATGATGGGCTTCACTCAAAATCTTCCTTCTCAGCTCGTCCCTAAATGGAACCACCAGTCTATCCTTATATCTCACTACACCATGCTCATCAATACTAAAGTGAGGAGCATGCCCTTCGGCAATCAATTTTCTGATGTGGGGAATTTTTTCAGGGTCTTCCCTTTGCTCCAGAATAATCTGCTCCAGCCATTCTGAGGTCAATGCAATGTGAGCCAACACCTCTGTGTGGTTTAGAGACAAAGGTGTTTCCTCAACCTGGTGTGACTTTCAGCTCAAAGCATCAGCCACTACATTGGCCTTTCCTGGGTGATAATGGACTTCCAAGTTATAATCCTTTATCAATTCTAACCATCTCCTTTGCCTCATATTCAGCTCAGACTGAGTGAAAATATACTTGTGGCTCTTGTGATCTGTAAAAATATGCACTTTGTTGCCAAACAGATAGTGCCTCCAAATCTTTAGAGCGTGGACCACAGCAGCTAGCTCTAAGTCATGAGTGGGGTAATTCACCTCGTGCATTTTTAGTTGATGCGAAGCATAAGCTATCATATGCCCATCTTGCATAAACACACACCCCAACCCCGTCTTCGAGGCATCACAATATACATCAAAGGGTCGGTCAATATCTGGTTGGGCCAACATAGGAGCAGTGGTCAAAAAAGTCTTTAGAGCTTGGAAGACTTCTTCACAGGCTGGACTCCAGTCAAACTTAGCTTCTTTTTGGAGCAGCATGGTCATTGGCTGAGCTATCCTAGAAAAATCTGAGATGAAACACCGATAGTACCCAGCGAGACCAAGGAACTGACGAATCTGATGCATAGACTTGGGAGACTTCCAATCCAACACATCTTGCACCTTGCTGGGATCTACTGAAACACCGTCAGGTGTCAACACATGCCCCAAAAACTACACTCGATCTAACCAAAATTCGCACTTGCTAAAATTAGGATACAGCTTGTGCTCCCTTAGTCGAGCCAGTACTATCCGAAGGTGTTGGGCATGTTCTTCATCATTCTTGGAATATATCAGGATATCATCAATGAATACTACCACAAACTTGTCTAGCTCTGGCATAAAGACTGAATTCATCAAGTACATGAAGAATGCAGGAGCATTGGTGAGACCAAAAGACATCACTGGGTACTCATACAGCCCATACCTAGTAGGAAAAGTTGTCTTTGGTATATCATGTGGTCTGATCTTGATCTGATGATAGCCTGATCGAAGGTCAATCTTTGAGAACACCTTGGCACCAGCTAATTGGTCAAACAAAATATCTATGCAGGGCAAAGGATACTTGTTCTTAATGGTTACCACATTAAGGGGGCGGTAATCCACACACATCCGCAGGGTACCATCCTTCTTCTTCACAAAAATGGTTGGGCAGCCCCATGGTGAAGAACTACGATGGATGAAACCTTTTTCCATCAACTCTTCCAGCTGCTTCTTCATCTTAGCCAATTCCCTTGGAGCCATGCGGTATGGGCGTCGAGAGATAGGAGCAGTACTAGGCTCTAGCTCAATGGAGAATTCCACCTCTCTGTCCGGTGGCAACCCAAGAAGATCTTCAGGAAAAACATCCAAGAACTCACATACCACAGGGATGGGGGTAAGATCAGGAGAGGCTTCAGCATGGGCAGCAACAGGTAAGACTGGATCTGAGGGTATAAGAAGAGACATCCTATCCTCAGAAGAAGGAAGTTGTAACTCGACATTTCTCCGCTTCAAACCCAAGACTACCCCATACACCCGCAACCAGTTCATTCCAAGAATAGCATCAATGCCTTGCCCAAGCATTACCATGAATTGTAGGCGGTAAGTGTGGGTGGCTAATACCAAGTTTACTGTGTCCGTTCGGGTATTGATGAACATTTGTGAACCCACAGTACGGATTCTATAGGCATACGGTATAGCCATAAGTGGTAAGTTGTGCCGGTCTACAAATCCCATGCTCATAAATGAATGTGATGCACTAGAATCAAACAACACATAAGCTGAATGGGAATCTATGGTAAACATACCAGCCATCACCGGTTCCTGCTACAATATCTACTCAGCGTCCATCAAATTCACCTGTCCAGATCGGCTGGCTGGCACCTTCCTCTTGATCACAGTCCACTTGACTAGCCTGGAGTTTACCGATGGTTGAGCAGACTGAGCTGGCTGGTTCTGGGGACATTCTTGAGCATAGTGGTCATCTTTGCCACGTTTGAAACAAGCGTCAGGCTTGTTCACAAATCCTTGGCGAGGTGGGACCTGCTGTCCCTGAGGCTGCTGGGGCTGCACCTGCTGAGTGGGTGCACGGTACTGGGTGGAAGAAGTCTGAGAAGTATGCTGGGGCTACCAAAACAAATGCCCGCCTGATGATTGATAGGGCCCTCATCGGACAACTTGTACCTTCTGAGTATGAAGGTGGCAAGAAGACCCCGCAGCCACCCGCTTCCTCTTCCACTTTGCCTGGGAATCCCGCTACAAACCCTCCAAGGCGATGGCTGCGTTCATCATTGCCCCGAAGGTCTGATAGTTCACAGTGTATAGCTTCTCTTGAAGGATATAAGAGAGGCCACAAAAGAAGCGGTCCTTCTTCTTCTCGTCAGTGTCCACATGAATGCCAGCATACTAGGACAAGTGATTGAACTTATTAGCGTAGTATATCACTGTCATACTCCCATGTCGCAGTTCTCAGTCAGCTTCCGGTTGATGACACCTGCAGGAATATAGAACTCTCTGAATGCTGCGGTGAACTCCTGCCAGGTCACCGGATGAGCTGGTTGCTGCATGGCATGGAAGGTATCCCACCATGCACTCGCGGACCCCAATAGCTGCGGCGCTGCAAAGCGCACTTTCTGCTCGTCGGCCACATTGAGCAACAGAAACTTCTGCTCCAGAATGCAAAACCAGTTCTCCGCATCCAGGGGCTCATCTGTCGGTGTGAAAGTGGGCGAGTGGGTCTTGAGGAAATCTTGGTAAGAGGAGGGACCCTCAGGATGGCGGGCACCACCCCCATTCCCACCATTGCCCCCGTGGCCTCCACGGGCGAAGCCAGCGATAGCTTGTGCCATTAGCTCCATGGCACGGACTAACTCTCGACGAGCAGCCATCAGATCCGCCATCATCTCAGCGTGAGTCATTGGCGGTGGCAGTGGTAGCGACGGAAAAAGATGAGGAGCCAGAAGTGGAGCCTCCTGACTCCCCCCGCTGCCATGCTCATTGGCCCGGCCACTCTCGCCTTGGCCCTCGCCAAGACCGTGAGCCACCCCAGCACTAGTGTTCCCATGTCCAGACCTTAGATTCATCTGTAAGAGATAGGAACCATCCATTTAGAACAACCTTTCTGATCAGAAGCAATGGATTAGAGAAATGACGGCACATTTAATTAAAACATTTTTAATTAATCCTATCACTTTACTTATCCAATTATATATGTAGGGGGAATTTTAGTTTAAGCAGAATGCTATTAACATGATGCATGTATCGTCCTATACGTTCACTCAAGCCGGAATATAGCGGCATTCGCAAAAAATTTCGGCACATCGCACACTCACTTTCCGTATGCTAGATGATTTCTTGCGCAACGTAAGTCAGTGTACCTGTAGAAAATCAATTAGATAAAACCAGTGCCACTATTCTAGATAGACAATATTGCTAGGGCTGATACTTATTTACATAATTTAATCGCATCCTACTATTCACAAAAAATTTGTTGGTCAAATTTTTAAGTTTGAAAAAGAGTGATGAAACTCATAACCATTATTGGCTTTGGTACCAACTGTGGCAGAACCGCCCGAAATAACACGCTTACGGAGATGCTCGTCTTCCATCAGACACTAAGCACCCCAAAAGCAAGCTACAACGGGCGGTATCTGTCGAGCACACCCCAAGGGAGAACGGCAACGGGCTGGCCACGTGCGCGAGGTTGCTCCGGTTCACGCCGGCCATGGTGAAGGCGTTCCCGGCGCCCTGCTGCTCCGTCGGTAGAGCCACTACACGGGCGAGGCAAACGAGTCAAGGAGAGGCAACAGCCCTGCTCGATTGAGACAAAAGAGCAAGGAGCATCGCCCCGGTCGAGCACTCGCCTCGCCGGCCATGGCAGACCGCCGAGGGGAAAATTCTCCCCATTACCTCACCATAGGAAGGAAGCTCATCGAGATGACTCCAATCGAAAGCTAACTACCCTAGCTATTTGGGTGCACGGTGAATTGGAAAGAGATGGACTACACACAGCCACTTTGAGGGGCGACGGCGTTCGGCTTAATGGGGTTGACGGCGATCGCGAAAACTTAAATTGGTGCCCGACATTGTACTACCGCCCAGGACAAGTTAGGCACGAAGCTGTACCCCCACTCATCCTCCCAACGTGGGCAATTGCAAGAGGGGACCGGCTTAGTGAGTTAGGCCTTGGCGTGGCATGGCCGACCGGCGATCCTCCAGGCGACGGGATGGAAACATGGCGTGTCCTCGCGCGCAAACATGAAGGCGAGGGCCGGCGGGGCCAACCCATGCGCGTGTAGCCAAAACGTCAATGGGAGCAGTAGCTGTGTAGGTGGAGCACGTGAGCGCGCTTAGGCGAGCGGCGACACCGGTTCGGATGAGCCAAAAACGCCAGAACACGCGACGGTGGCAGTGGGCGCAGGCGGACGTGATGGAGGAGGCAGAGTAGCTAGGCCCACTGGACCCCAGTGCATGTGTGTGTGTGTGAGTCGTGAGCCAGGCGTGGCAACTGCGGTGTGGTTCGGGCGGCAGTGATGGCCGAATGGCCAGCGCACGGCGACGACGGGCGGGCAACGTGACTGGACGCGTGTGAGATGCATGCCAGACCTTGGCGGCAGGAGGCCGTGGCCAGCAGCGCAGGGGCCATGCGCGAGGGTGTGCGTGCATAGACGCGGCAGTGGCAACGCGGTCGGCGAGGCAGCGCGCGCTGGGCAGGCCAGTGCTGCGGTGCTAGGCCGAACTGAGGCGGTGACCGTGCCCGGAGGTAGAAACCGTGCCGTGCACGCTTTTTAAAGTTGCTACAAAAACCAATTCGATGATCCAAAAGCCAAACCAGTTATTCTATCCTCAAAAAGGTACATAGGGCTATCAAACTAAGCCAAAACATCTTGGCACTACTTAACCCGATCATTCTACAAAAATTGTCGAACATGGCTTCGTCGACCCATTTTTAGACTTACGCGAAATGACTAACCTTCAAACGGTTTCGCGTCGAATTCCTTTTCCAAGCTACTTGATACACTAGCTAACGAACCCCGTCCTCGACCGCACGTATTTTATCATCGCCTACGAAGTTCGTACTATGAACTTTATCAAAGTTTTGCGTAAGCGTTCTATAGCATTTTTGTTCGATAAAAATTCACTTAGAACCCTAAACGATATAAAGCAACATGAAATGTAGCATTTGTTTCTTGTTTCAGATGAACGTTTCAAGTGCCATATTTTGATTTATACCCTATATTACACACAGGTATGATGCTCAAGCGGTGTTTTAGCAAAAACTATACAATGTAACACCAAGGGTGTTACAGCAGCCCAACCAACTGGTCGGCGGTGAAGTGACAGAACGCCGAGCAAGAGTGAGTGCCAAGCTGTCCGACCAACTGGTTGGTGGTGAAGTCCATCTGACAGGTGGTCCGACCACCCGAACGATGATCATCTTGTCCAGTCCCTGAGCGTAGGCTCGTTGTCCGAGCCGTGCCCTTGCGAAACAAATATGTAGAATAGGTAGTATATGATGTAAAATATATGAACTCGATGATGAAGGCAGCAGAGCGGAGTAGATAAACATTATGTTTGTATGAAGTGTTCATATTTTAAATATGAGTAACTTCCTGCTAGTTGGTTCTGTATCACATCACCAGCCCCAACTAGCCCAAACTCTATAGCGCGGAGTGGCTAGCACCCGTGAACACGTAAGAGCATAGGCGTCACCGAGGAGCCACTGCCGACCACCCATAACACAAAGGGCTAGTGCTCGTGCACGTGTAAGAGTGAGATCGAGAACAGGGCCGCTTCTAGATAACACAAGTGTGAACGTGGCTGTCGACAAAAGATGTTCGGCAGTCCTCCGAGGGGCATCCCATGAAGGAAGATTGATCGGTGGAGGTGCATGTAATCAGGAACCAGATGGTGACACAAGGCGCAGAGACAGCGAGTTAGACAGGTTCAGGCCATCTGATCGACGTAATACCCTACGTCCTATGTCTTTGGTGTATTGTATTGATTGTGTATCAGATTTGATATATCGTCTAGTGGACCCCTGCCTCTCCTTATATACTCTGGAGGGGTAGGGTTATAAGAAAAATATCCTATTTGGTATTATCCTATTGTAGCCTTATAGTGCACGCCGACCAGTGCCGTGCGCCGCACGCCTTGATCTTATGGGCTGGGCCACCTCTGATGGTGCAGTCCATGTCTTGTCTTGTGGGTACCGGGGTCATATCCCCCATAGCTAGTCCCCGAGCGCCTTGTATCCTTCGAGCAACGCTGTCTTGAACAAGTCCGAGCAGTGGAAGTCGAAACTGACCAGTTTAACTGGTGACCTGGGCGGTGAAAATTAAAGTCGATCAGTTTAACTGGTGACCTGGGCGGTGAAAGTCAATACCGACCAGTTTAACTTGTTAGGAGACCTCGGACTTAGCCAAGTAAGGCTTGCTAGAAGGATGTAAGGGGCTCAATATAAAATTTGAAAATTCTTCCACTTAGGAGAAGTGTAGCCACTTAGACTCCGTCAATAAGGAGGGTAAATTAAGAAGTAAGCACTACATTCACCGCCAGGTGAAGTGTAGCCACTTAGTCCCCAAGCATGTTGGAAGATGAAGAATGAATCTTATAGCAGGGTCAAAGAAAAGAAGACTGAAAGCTTGCCGATGTCATCTGACATGCGTGTATCAACACCCCAGATGTGATGCCCAAGATGAGCACCCTGATCTGAACAGCATGGAGCAACTTGATAGCACACCAATGAGACGTAGCAAGATCCGACCACCAAGGGAGTCCCCAGCGTAGCTGGCGACTCTTGCACGAAGAATCCGAGCACCGAGGAGTCCTCGACGTAGCTGGCGACACTTGCATGAAGAATCCGAGCACCGAGGAGTCCCTGGCGTAGCTAGCGACGCGTGCACATTGAATCCGAGCATCGAGGAGTCCACAGCATAGCTGGCGATGCGTGCATATTGAATCCGAGCACCGAGGAGTCCCCGGTGTAGCTGGTGAGGCGTGCACGTTGAATCCGAGCACCGAGGAGTCCCCGGTGTAGCTAGCGATGAAGCCCATGCGATGAGCAGTCCAACCAACTGGTCGACGGTGAAGTGAGCATTGAGTAGAAGTGACCGGCAAATAGTTCGATCAACTGGTCGGTGATGAAGTCTATAAACCTAGCGGTCTGACCAGTTGATCGGCGGAGAAGTCCGAGCACCAGGTGGTCTGACCACCTGGACGATGATCCTACAATACAAATATGTAGAACGGGTAGTACATGATGTAAAATAAAATATATGAACTTCGGAGAAGAATCAGCAATGGTGACGAAATAGCGTATGCAGCTCGGCGATCAGTTGGTGTGAACACTTAGTGTTATTCTGAAGATATGTTTATATTTAATATAAATCGCCTTACCAGTTAGTGTGTAGCTGAGTATCTAGCCCTCACTAGCCTGTTAATCATAACGCGGAGCGTGGGGCCCGTGTGCGTGTAGGAAGAACAAAGCATCGCCAAGGAGCCACTGCCGACCACCTGTAACGCAGAGGACAGACGCTCGTGCACGTGTAGGGAGAAGCCAGAGATAGGGCCATCTCTGGGGACATCTGAGCGTCAACATGACTGTTTAGGGATTTGCCTTAGACTTAGCTGTATGTCATCTTTAAGATGGTATACATGGAGAAAATAGCTTGGAGAAACATCATGGCGATATATGAAGATTGAAGAGTATTTAGAAGAATATTAAAGCGTGACTTAGCTTTAGACGGAACATATAGTCGGTGGCGTATGGCGTTATCTGGTCGGTGTCAACGAAATAGCCTGGCCCTCGTGCTTTCTAGATTGTCATTATGGCGACGGCCGTAGTCGTCATGTTATTTGTTTTTCACGGCGATCATCATTGCGATGTGGTAGGTGGTCGAAGCGAGTAGTCCGGGTAGCTCGCTTAGCGGCTCTGGCGGGAGAGTGGAGTCGTAGTAGATTGATTATGTCATTGAGTTGCCGCTGTATGGTGGAATCGAGGTCTGCCATCTGGCTCATCATGGGATCAAGCGCACACCCCTACCTGGCATGTCAACTGTCGATAAAAGATGCTCGGCAGTCCTCCGAGGGGTATCCCATGAAGGTAGATTGATCGGCAAAGGTGCGTGTAATCGAGAACAAGAAGGCAATAGAGACACAAGAGTTAGATAGGTTCGGGCCATCAGCATGGCGTAATACCATACTTCTGTGGTCTATTGGATTGTATTGGCTATCGTATGATATCGTATGTGTTTGGAGGGGGTCCTTGCCCGCATTATATAGTCCAGGGGGCAGGGTTACAAGTCGGTTAGATCTAGGAGATAACCGGAAAGTAATAACATATTACAGGAGTCATGGGATCATACGTATCCTAATAGATCTCGTAGTATCTTCAGGATATCTTCCCGGGGTCTTGTGGGACGCGCCGAGCAGCGCCGTGCTCCGTAAGGCTTCGTCTTGTGGGCTAGGCCACCCCTAGGGGCGTAGCCCATGTGGTCTACCGTGGGTATCTGAGGTCGTACCCCCCACAGGAACTGACATAATACCTTTTGCCATTATAGATAGAATTGAATAGGTTAGTTTGTGGTCACACCGCCAAAGAAGTATGTCAAAATCATCCTCATAAGAAGTGACATTGTCACTGTCTAAATAGACTGAGAGTTCAGAAACAGTAGAGGTAGAAGAAGATGAAGTGGTGACAGGAGAAGGACCAAAACCACCTGCTCCTCCAAAGATTCTTCCCCAAGCTTGTTTTCTCTTACCTGTATGGTTTGATGGCGGTGTAACCCTTTGAGACCTAGCTGCACCAAATTTGCTCTCATATTTGTTAAACAATTTATATAATTCAATTTTTACATCAGCATAGTATGAATTGTGCTGAGTTCCAGTGCTTTCAGCAAGTAATTGGAGAACCCTATGAAAACCTCTCAACTTAGCTATAGGATCAAGAATGAATGCATATGAGTATAACAAAGGATGTCCTGCAAGTATTTAAGGAATTTAAGCTTCATATGATACACAATATTTCTAAGATTCTGATATCTTTCACATGCATTCAAATGAGATGCAATCTCCAAAACATGCTGCAGAACAAGTGGACTGGTGGGATAATAAACACCAGATAAAATAATAAGTGTAGTCATAAAAGAGTTACAGGAATTCCAATATCTTCTTAGCAACATACCTGTGATTTGGAGACAACAGTGCAGTTCCACAATTTGAATTAATGAACACAGAAAAAACTTCACTATATGGAACCAAGTGATTCAACATAAGATTAGTAGCATTCCATCTAACATCCATATTCAAGCTAAACTTTCTAGGTCTAACACCCTTAGCAGTACAGTAGTTCTTGAACATAGTAATTCTTTAAATAGAGGAATTCAATAAATTAATTGCAGTTCTAAAATCTTCAAGATAAGGTTTCAACCTCTTTAGTCCAGATTTAACAATCAGATTAATTATATGACAAGCATAGGGTTGATGCACATGACTATACTTACATTTATTTGGATCTAAAGGCTCAGGTGAAGGATCAGCACCCAAATAACCAACAAACATGGGTGTCAAAGTTTTCATAGCCTTAGCATTAGAAGAAGCATTATCTAAAGTGATAGCAAAAATCTTATCAATCAGACCAAACTTCTCAACCATAGCAGCAACTCTTTCAATAATGTTTTCACCAAAATATTTCACTTCAATCAACCTAAGACCAATAACATTTTTCTGCAACTCCCAATCAGCATTCACATAGTGAGCCACAACACTAATGTAGTCCTTCTTAGCATTACCAGACCAAATATCTAAAGTTAAAGCAACAGAAGAAGCAGCAGACAACACAGAATTCTTAAGTGTATCACGGCGTTCAGTAAATAGCTTACCAAGATCTTTAGTGATGGTCCTTCTAGAACACTTAACAAACCTAGGGTTATGAGCCTTAACAATATAGTCCTCCCAGGCCTCGGTCTTACCTATACCTAATGGAAGGTCAAACCTAGCAATCAATCGACACAACTCAGATCGAGCAACAACAAGATTATAGTCCTAGTTATGCAAAGAACCATCAAGATTAAAAGTAAACCTAGACTGAACCCTAGCAGCATGATCAGTCTTTTTCCTATAAGATTTTTGGTGCCTAATCAAATGACCAGTACCAGCAGCAGATTTAGCACTCAATGTGGCCTTACACAATCTACAGATAGCTTGTGTTAGAATCTTGTTACCATTCACCACCTCATAGATCTCTTCAAAATCAACCCAGACACCATATTTACGCTTATCGACAGAGGAGGTTGGAGTATCATCAGTGCTGTTGGTGTTGGAGGCCACTGGCATCCCTGTTGCCATCGTCGCCACCCCTGCACCACCGCCATCTAGATCGATCAGAGCAGAGAGATCAACAAAGCCCTACCACGACCAGGTCCTCATTGCCGGTGATAGGATAAATGACATCGTCATCCGCCATGGCGCCCTCGGCTGTGGACGGCAGATCTCCAGCACCGTTCTTCAATGTGCGCGTGGCCGCCTTGCCTGATCTATGCCACAGCTAGACGACGAGGCATCGACAACCGACCTACAGAAATAGGGGAAGGATGAACAGATCAGAGACAGAGGGCGAGGGTTAGGGTTACCTGCGCAACCGGAGCCTGGTGCCGGAGAAGACGAGGGCCATCCAGAGACAATGACACACCGATTAGCACAGAGGGCTAGCGGCAGCGGAGGGACAGACAGGGACACGAACTCACATGGACACCGAAAGGGCAGAGGAGAGATAGGGAGAAGGGAGGTGATAGGAAGAGGATCAGGGAACTAAGGGTGAGGTATAGGAGCGGTGGTGAGGTCACCGGAGTCAGGGACGATGGTCGATCGATGACGGGAACGGTCAGAGTCGGAGTGTGAGCGAGAGCCAAGAGGCGAAGGCGAGACTACGAGAGAGGCACCGTGGCAGGGGAGGGGGATTTGTGATTTAGGGTTTGGGGGTGGGAGCGGGGAGCCACGACGCCGGCTTATATATGGAGCGGGGGGGAGGGGTGCGACGGGAGCTAGGCTGGGCCAAATGAGGCCAGCGGGGGGAGGTGGTGAGCCGTTGAGGTCACCGGGCCGCCACCGGACCTACTGCTGAGGAGCGGGCCGTGCTGTGTTGGCCCACGTGCCTAGGGTGAGGCCTAGGCACGGCCTGCTCCTCTAGGCCTTGCCAGCCCGGCCCCGCTGTCCACCGAGCCGGGCCAAAAAATGAGCCTCGTGCCGAGCTTACGGGCTCAGGCTGCATGTCATATATATATATATATATATATATATATATATATATATATATATATATATATATATATATATATATATTTGCCTCTAGTAGCATTGGATTTGAATACCAGCGCGTAATAGCACCAGCTTTTGTTTTTGTTTGTTTTCCGTGGAGGTGGAGCCCAAGCCTACCTTGTTCATTGCTAGTTGGCCCGCTCCATAACAACCGTGGACATCATGAGTGATGCATATTATGACGTCGGCTGATCCCAATGTGTACATGTCATGTCTGCCCATCGAACAAGGGGTGTTTGATCTGGTGATTAAAATATAGGAGATGTCACATGAGGGTATTGCATGTGGTGTTTGAATACTAATAAAAAAATAATTTACAGAATCCATCAGTACTCCACGAGACGAATTTATTAAGCCTAATCAATCCATCATTAGCCTATGTTTACTGTAGCAACACATTGTCAAATCATGGACTAATTAGGCTTAAAAGATTCGCTCGTAAATTAGTCGCAAACTGTGCAATTAGTTTCGTAATTAGTCTATATTTAATATTCCATGTATGTGTCCAGACATCCGATAGGACATCGACTAAAGTTTAAGAGAGGAACCAAACACCCCTAAATTCTCTGTCTGAATCTATTAGCACTAAAATTAGCTAAATAATATCTAAAAGCTGCTATTTTTTAGTTATCTAATTTTTAGGGGGCTATTTCTGCTAATAGATGGTTTGACCGTGAGTTGAAAGTGTATATGAACTATTAGCACCTATTATTAATTCAAAACTACTAATAGAACTAATAGTTAGTAGCTCTTCAGTTAATAATTAGCATGTTTATTAGCAACTCTATTTAGATCCACTAGTTCTAATTTTAGCTACTTATTTTTAGTGCTAATGGATCAAATATGTCCTTAAAATAAATAAACTTTGGTCATATCTAAAAGAAAATGACTATTGCATGGCTGCAGTTATACGTGTATATATGCCGATTGGCCCAGCTGAGGCATGAGCCCATTGCCGTAAACTGGAGGCCCTTTCAATGTTTCCAGCCTGTATCGTCGCCTGCTGCATTGGCGTTCCATCCGCCTTGCGCTCAGTGCCTCAATAGCTTTTCGCTTCTTCCGCGGCACACTCACGGTCACGGCACGGTATGTATCTGATCAATACAGTTTGATAGACGTTTATATATATTTCTATATTTTTTTATAAAACATAATAGTCAATAATTTGGAGAAGTTTGATTTTTCTTATGAACCACAGTGTAGATTTAGGAAGGATAAAACTAAAACGACTTACAACTTAAAACAGATTGGATATGTAGGTACGTAATGGAACTGGAATTAGGAGCGACAGCTCTGGATCCAAAGAAAACTGAAGACAACATCCTCGCCGAAAAAAAACGCTTGAGTTCTAAGACAAGGGTAGTCTTTTCCGATGTATTCTCGACATAATTAATTTTTGCATTGCGCGATAAAAGCCTAATTGGAACGTAGGAATTTCATATGAAAAACAATGAAACGGAAAAAAAAATCCTCCACTCTAAACGTGGCCTAAACCTTGTCCTTTTATTACCACGGATGTCAGATAGATCCAAAACTTACAAAAAGGATCTATTTGTCAAAAAAAAGGGGATCTAAAGGATCTAATATACGACATTTTTTATAAAACTTATTAATTAATTTCTGGATGAGAAAATAAACTAAATTAGCTTTTTGGAACACCACCACTCTCTTTTATTTAACTAAGTCAAGAACCAAACATGCCGACACCTATGTCAGCATGGATAGCACCACGAGCCGTGCCACTGCAACTATCTCTCTATGTGCATCAGTTGGGCCAGGCGCTTCCGTACTGGGCCCCAAGCCCGGAACCACATTCATTTATTTCCTTTCGGTGAGATGAATTGAAAGGGCAGCCATGCTCGCCAGCCACCCAGCAAGCCCAGCTGGGCCGGCAGTTCTTGTTGCGGTGTCCCGCTCGCGCTACAGGTGCCGCGCCCGCAGGCCAGCTGGAAACCGGGAGATCCAGTACACGTCCGGACGCCACGCAGGCCAAGCCCACTGACCTTGTACTTGCACTTTCGTACGCCGGCTGCTGTACGCACTGTTCTGTTCATCACGCTTATTCAATTCGAGTACCAGGGAACATTCCCCGCACGGCAATGCATGCAATCTGCCCAGCTTCCTGCACCGGTGAGATCCAGGAAAGAACGGTACGGCCGGTGTGCATGCTGTAGTAGAATCTGGAGTACTACTACACAGTTGACGCTTTACTCTCCGAGGAAGAAAAAAAAAGTGACTTTTGTTACTCCCTCCGTTCAACATTTTTAAAAAGTCAAAGCATTTTAAGTTTTTTCAAAATTTTAGAGAGAATTACAAATAGTTATGATATCAAATAGGTATACTCTGAAAATATGAAGAATCCAATGATACTTATTTTGTATCATAAATGCTAGTATTTTATTATATAAATTTGATCAAATTTGAGATGCTTTGACCCTTCAAGAAAGTTGGAATGACTTATAGTTCGAGACTGTGTTAAAAAAATATATAGTTTGAGACGGAGGGAGTATTTATCTGTTGACAGATTTTTTACTAAATCCGTCAGAAATCTATTTGTTTGATTGTGCTTTAAAATTTCTGCTACAACTGTCTACTTAGTCACAATTATAAAAAATCTGATAGATTTGACCACATAAAACCTTTCGACAGATAACTAGCCACTCCCAAAAAAATCTGTCTTAGTTCTTGCCCATTACAACTTTTGGTTTAGGCACGTAGGTTAATTTTTTTTTTTTGCCGACTGTTTATCTACTTTGTCATCCGTTTCAAAATAAATCAACTTTTAAAGTTATCCTAGATCAAGGCATTTTACAATCAACCAAATTCATAGAAAAAAATCAATATTTATATCATGAAACTAGTATCACTAGATACAGCATGAAGTATATTTTTACAATCTACTTATTTAATGTCCTAAAGGTTGCTATTTTCACCGTGTAAAGTTAGAAATAGTTTGATTTAGAGTGATTCTAGAAGTTCATTTATTTTGGGACGAAAGGGAGCACTAGGAGTATGTGCTAGAAACCTAGAACTAATATACTTCCTCCATCACAAAAAGAATGAAAAGCTCGCATACCGAGCAGTGAAGCAATCATAAGTTTGACTTGGTTATAGAAAAAATAGTACCAATATTTATATCTTTAAATAGTTTTTTTAAATTAAATTACATAATTATCTTAATAATATTTATTACATGTCATAAAATATTAGTAGTTTTTATACATATTTGATCAAACTTAATATCCAAGACTTCCAATTTTTTTGCGGCGGAGGGAGTATGTATTCAATCGGGTCAGCAAAGCAAATATGAAATTATCTAAAAAAATTAAAATGACTCTAAAACTTCTAAGGTTAGTGTAGGTAGATAGGGAATCAAACCCATATGTATAGACGACTTCATAAAAGAAATTCTCATACATAATACTCCCAAAAAAATGAGTATGCATGCATGTACGGAGCATGCAGATATTAGAAAGATATGTTATTTATAATGTAGCAGATACAGTATGTGTCAACGGTGCATCACACCATATGTATGCGGACATTCGATCGGGTAGGCTACCGTCACGTTAGTGGTCGCCGGCATTCCAGGTATTTCCGACCCCGTCACGCACACAGCACAAGACAAAGGATACATACAATAACACACGCCTCTGTTGTTGCTTGCACCCACATCCAAAATGCGGTGACGATGCATGCATGGTCACCACCTCAACACCTGTCAAGCTCCCGATGCCCTGCCACAGCCGCCGGCCCGGCGCACGGCAGTCCGTAGTACGCACCTGTCACTAGCCGGCCAGGCGGCCAGCAGCACGTAACTGTCGCGGCCGGCCATCACCGCCTCTCCCGAGGGCGCCGCTGTGCGCGTGCATCCTCGCCAGCGTCCGGCGGAACCTGGCGAGGTCGAGGGTCACGTTCTGGCCGCCGAGGTAGATGCGCGCCACGAGGTCCCACCCCTTGTCCCGCATCGCCTTCTCCGGGTCGGCCACCACCGCGTCGTCCGCCGCGTATTTGCGCGCCAGCGAGCTCTCGGCGGCGCGCACCTCGTACTGCTCGTACGCCAGGCCCATCCGGGCGGCGGGGACCCCGAAGTCCTCCTGCGCGATCGGGGATACCCCCAGCGGCGCGATCTGGGTGAGCGACGCGCGGCCCGGCCGCAGGAACAGGAACTTGGTCAGGTCCGCGCCGTGCACGCCCACCAGCGCGTCGCAGGCGCGCAGCGACGCGTACCACGCCGAGAGCGGCCGACCGTCGGCCGTCTCCAGGATGTCCACGTCGAACCCCACCGACGACGCCAGCCGCGCCACCGCCGCCTGGTTCTCGATCACCCGCGTACCCTTGCGCGACACGATCCCCAGCCTTGGCCGGCGCTGCTGGTCCTGCTGCTGCTGTACTGTCGTCGTCGTCGTCTCCCGTGGCGGCGGCTTCTCGTACGCGTCGGCGAGCATCTGGTGGAAGTCGACGATGGTCTTGTTGTCGCGGAGCCTGGCGGGGTCAACGATGAGGATGCCGTGGTAGCGTGTCCCCACGATGGCGCCCGGGAAGCAGTGCGTGCGCGTGTCGTGGAGGAGGTCAACCACGTGGTGGTCGGAGAGGCCGGAGATGACCTCGCTGAACATGCCGGCCCACCAGGGGTTGTACGAGAGCACCCCGAGCACGACGCGGCGGCGGAGGTGCTGCACCGTCACCCACGACGGCAGGAACCCGTCGTTGAATGCGTGGAACAGGTTGCCGGTGTAGCCCCCCGCGGACATGACGAGCAACGGCGCGTCGTGCCGAACGTCGCACCGGTGCTCCTCCGGCCGCCGCGGCGCCACCACACGGAGCCGCACCTCGGGGACCTTGTCCATGATGAAGCTCTCCCACTTCCGCGGGTAGGGCCGCACCCTCTCCTCCTCCGACGTGCCGTTCCGCGCCTGATCATGCCGGTGCTGGTGCGGCGGGAACAGCAGGAGCGACAGCGTCGCGGCGTCCGTGCGCACGTCGCCGGACATGAAGCACACGTCGGTGTGCACGCTCGAGCGGTCGCAGCAGATGGTGTGGTCGCGCATGGACGAGCACGGGGAGTGCACCTCGTTGTCAAGGACCACCTCACGGACGCGGCCGCCGTCGCCTCCCGCATTGCCGCCGCCAGAAACGCGCTGCTGCAGCGGCACCGACGACGAAGAGGTCGTCGTCGGCGCGAAGAGCCCGACGTCGATGCTGTACCCGTACGGGCTGATCACGAGGACGCGCGGCGCGTAGAGGAGCACGCAGAGGACGATGGCGAGCGCGAAGAAGAACTGCACGAACCCCCACCTGCCCGCCTTCTTTCCGCCCGCCACCGCGACGTCATCGCTGTCCATGCCGCCGATCCCCTTCAGGACGGGCAGTTTGGTGGAGGCCGCCATGCCGCGCTCCGTCGGCCGGTGGTCGGTGTGGAACGGACGCGATCGAACTCGCTAGCTAGGTCGTTGTGGCCGGCATTTGTCTCACTCCTGCGTCCGGCCGGGGTTATAAGGACTTGCCGAGAGAGACGATCGAGTCGTCGCACAGGCAGGGACAGGGCGGCGCGGTCGCTGCCGAATGAAAGAGTCTGCGGATTTCTATGGCCGCTAGCGTCAGTTTCAGCTTCTGGTGGCAGACGTGCGCCGTTTTGGCACCTGCAGCCGTGCATCTTCCAGTACTAGTCCTGCTCCTGCGTGTAGAAAGCTAGCTTTATTTAATTTGACACGTCAAGGTTGGAGCGCTTGGATTAATTCAAGTCTTCCAGGTTCAGAAAAATGGTGTAGAATTCATTGCTGCTAGCTGGTATAGTATAAGCTATAGCACGCAGAGAAAATATTTGTAATATACAACACACGCATATATACTTGTTTATTATGGATGCATAGGTATGCTGCGTCATTATCTTCAACCGGCGTACGTAGGCCAATCAATTCTGTGTAAACTTGGTCAATAATTGATTTCTTGAATTGGTGTTTTCCCACGTGTCACTGATTAGTACTAGTAAATCATTTCGTGGGGTCGCAATATATTCCCTTCCGGTCATGGGCATTCAGGGTCTGTTTCAACTCAAATACAGCTAATAGTAAGCTGCTAAAAATTAGCTAAGATCATGTTTGGTTCCTCAGTTAATGAACCAGCTAAGGTTTTACTTACCACCAAACTACACAGTTAACTATTAGTTGGTTTTTCCATGGTAAACCATTATATGTTGCTTTAATTTGAAAGATGTTTTATTATAACATTTTTATAATAGTTACCTTTTACTATCCACGGAAGTTTAAAAAAAAAGAAGAAAATAAAAACAATCACATCCATGGTTTTATGTTTTCACATTTTTAAAATAGTTTTTTTTTACTGATGGCCAGAATTTCGAAAGTTGGATCGAACCTGTTTGAAGGAAAGTAGGTGTAGTCAGATGCTAATAATAAATGCTTTCTTCTAAACTAGGTATACATGGTGACAAATAAAGAAGCAGTTGTCGGCTTGTAGCAATTTACAGGTTGATTCAACAGTGCATGCCTTTTACTTATGCCTTATTTTGTTCCTCCCAAAAACTTTACACCTTATCACATCGAATGTTTGACACCTGCATAGAGTATTAAATATAGACTAAAAAATAATTAATTACACAGTTTACGAGTAATTTGCGAGACGAATCTTTTAAGTCTAATTAGTCCATAATTTGACAACAAAGTGCTACAGTACACACATGTGCTAATGATAGATTAATTAGGATTAATAAATTCGTCTCGCGGTTTACAGACGGACTCTGTAATTTATTTTTGTATTAGTATCCGAACACCCTATGTAACAACCCCGTATAACACCCGATGTGACATCAAAAACTTTATTTGAAGTAACTAAACAAGGCCTTAAATACATGGGCAACCAAGAAATGAAATAGAGAGGGTGACTCATACTAGTATAGTACTCTATCTGAGAGCGCCAAACAAGACAAGAAGCAATTGGTCGGATGTGCACAAGAATAGTTGCACGAAGTATATAGAGCTACAAGTGCACAGTGTGGTTGGTGCTTGGTCCCTCTCGATCTGTCAACAAGCTCATCTCTCCATTGCATGCATGTTACCTGCTCCTTCCGTTAATTCCTCTCTTATTCATTCTTCAATGCGTTGTGGTTGTGGCTCCACTTACAAGTGCAAATTAAACGTCTCTTGGATGGACAGCAGGATTCATGGTACATCCGCCGAATTGCATATGGAGACGGAGAGAGTCAAATGCATTCGAAAATAAACAATAAATTGGTTTGCATGTAACTGTACGTAGCTCAAAGTTGGATCTTGAGTGTGGCCTAGTTTGATATCGTGCATGGATATTGGGTGTGAATGTAAGCTAGAGCAGGTTGATTTGTACTCGAAGCATTTTTCTACCTTTGATACAATGACCAATAAAAGTCCCTCAACCTTGACTCCTCGCTAATAGGATACATATGCTCTGCTGTGTGGACCACAAGATTCGCACTGAGATTTGTGCCCAGCAGAAGAGAGACAATAGAATCCTGCTGGGCACGAATCTCAGTGCAAATCTTATGGTTAGATAAGTGCCCTGATCCTACTACCGTTGCGTCTCGGATAGACAGTTCGGCCGGGTTTACAGGCAGTAAAGTTTGGCATGCAAAACGGTCAGCGCGTACCAGTCTTTTCCATCCCAGCGCTACCTAACGATAACCGTCCCAATCGATGGACTTGGTGGATCCCTTGCGTTGAGAATTTGAGAGTTCCAAGTCCGAATGAACTCCGAAGCAGGAAATTATAAAGCACGCACGCACTCTGAGTTAGGCGAACGAACTGGAACATGTGAAATCGATCGCACGCCACGCGCGGCGGCCTCTTCTAGCTCAAAACCGCGATACCGCGCGGTGCACTGTGCAGTGCATCGAGAGAGAGAGAGTGGCGCCGCGTCGATAGATTGACCAATCAAAGCAAAGCAATGCAATGCAATGCAACGCAGGTGACGGCTCTGGCCGGAAACTGCATGTAACCAACAAACCCAACCACCGGTGACCGGTCGCGCCCGGGCGGCGGTATCTCCTCGTTGCGTCGCCGGCGAGACACGTGCGTACACGGGTGCGTTAGCCGCCTCGCATCTCAGCTCGTCACATGCACGGGCGCCACCGCCGCCGCCGGCTGCGCCTGATTGAGCTCTCTCTCTGTGATAACTCCTCGATCGATTATTCGATTCTTTGCGGTGGTTGGCCGGAGTTGCGCGCTCGCGCTTTGCATCCCTACTTGGATATATAGATTTGACCCTTTGGCATCCTATCGTATCGCATCGCATCGCATGCAGCTGGTGGTTGCAGGGCTGGGCTGGGCTGCTACGTTGCGTCCCTAGTACGTACGTGAACGAACTAACTTGACCACTATATATATATATATATATATATATATACACACACGTGCCACGCCCTGCTTGATACTCCGTCTGTTCTCTTATATTTTAACTTTTTTATTAAAGAGTCAAAACATCTCAAATAGCCATACTATAAAAATATAAATTTGGTTCAATTTTAGAGCTTTGCCTCTCTAAAAAGAATTAAGATGCTTTATAGTTGGGGCGTACGGAGGGAGTGCTACATACTCTTCTGTATAGAACTTTGATTTGACGGGTGGCTGTACACGAGTCGTCCTGTTCGTTTGGCTGATAATCCATTGCTGAAAGTATTGCTATCTGATTTGTTGAGAAAAAAATATTGTTCGCTCATTAAAAAAAAGTACGAGTCAAGCATACAGTCTCGTCGTGCTACATACTGCACCGGTGCATGGAGCATGCATGCATGTCGTCGTTGTGGTCCGGTCCTGTGTGCACACGCAAGCCTTTCGCGTCTGACAGCTAGCTAGCTGTTTCGCATGCATGCAAGTTCAACAAGCACAAAGCAAGCCTGTGGAGTATTTGCTAGCCTCTGAACACGACGCAAGCATGGCATAGCTAACTTAATTACTAGTAGCTACTCCGTACATGAGATGAGAACTCATGTGTTGGCAACGCGGCCTGCAGCTCTATCTCGATCTGGCCATTTGAGACGTCATCGGCCCACAAAAAATGGCATGGAGTCATGGAGATATAGTCACACTGCACAGACATTAGTTGGTGTGGAAGATGACAAAACAAACAAGAGATGAGATGAGAAGAAGGAGACAGCGACGACGATAATATGCATGTGGCCGGGTGGCGGGTGCAGACTCTGTGTCTCTCTCAATTGCAATCGAGATCAGGCTACAACTGAAAGAGACTGCTCTGTATATATACGTCCAAGCCATGGAAAAGTTGCTGTCGCCCGGCAGTGCAGTGTGCAGTGCTTTTGGGTCGTCGTAGACGCACATGACAGGGCTAGCTAGCTACTTCATTGCTCGTCTTTTATTCGATCGAGTTGGCTGGGCGACGATTATTATTTGTTGTAGCCAGTGAGTGGCAACAACGAAGAAGCAAGGAATCAAGTACAGCTAACTAAGCTAGCGGTGGTTAAGAGCCATGTACTTGTACGCAACCTGCCAACCTGGGTACAAATTCAGAAATGTTGATGCCTGCCAAACTATAATTCGAGAAGAACGTACACGCACTCCTACGTGTCAATGCAAGCCTGCAGGAATTGAAGACCGTGTAATTGTTCATCACGTATATGAGCCACACGCACTGCCAGAATCTGTGTACATACGTATACTACCTGTGTGTGGTTTGAATTAGCAGGGTGCTTGCCAAACTAATTGTTTCCACATCATATCTGCCAAACCTTTCTGCTGGCAAACCTGGGCATCGATCGGCCGGGTCACGTCGGGATGAAATCGAAATCCTTGACGTGGTTTTGCAACTTCACAATCGTCGTCGTCGTCTCAACGGTTGTTGGCCTCGCTCCTGGCCGGAGCTGCCTCGGGGGCCTGGAAGGCTAGCTGGGATTGAGATTGCTGCCACCAATTATGCAAACACCCCTACATTGGCGTCACAGATACCGGGGGCTTCAGTCCTTCAGAGTTAGCAGCTAAGCTAAGCATCCCCGCTTTTGTGACGAGGAGGTTTCAAATAGCAAGCAAGCAAAGCATGTTCTTGTATCGACTGATGTTTGATCTCCAAGCGAATTTTAATATGGTTCGCTGTATAAACATGATCTATCAGACACGGCTGCACATTCAGAGCGACTGCACGGTGACGAGTGGTAAAGCTAGCCATGGAGGATTACTGGTTGGTGGCTATATATCATCACCACTTGGAGCTCGCGATCACAACAGTAAGGAAAAAGGAGTGGACACAGTTACTGTATCGTCCAAGACTCCTAGCTACCTGACCGATTCGGCAAACGCAACAACGACACGTGCCGTTGCAGCTTAATCAGATCTTGCTCAAAAAAAAATCTTAATCAGATCACCGACAGGATGATGCAAGAAGCAACTTCTTTTTGACTTGGATTGTTTCCGAGTATACATATGTACCAAATGAAAATAAGAACATGGGCCTCAAATTAAATGCGACCCGTTCCATGCTTTGGCCTCGTTCCATGTGCATAACCGTCATGGACCTACTTCAACGGGCTCTTAAACCACTCATAGAATCTCTCTTAGTACAACCATATGTGCACCCTTCCAACTCGGATACAATACCCCTACATCGGGGCGATAGATACCGGCTTCAGAGTTGAGCGGCTAATCTCTGCTTTTGTGATGAGGAGGCTATTTTATTTTAAATAAAACATAAACTGTGAGACCTCTCCGATCCAAGCAAATTTTAATATGCAATGGCTCGCCATATAAACATCTATAATCAGATGGTTGCATATTCAGAGGGCCTGCACGGTGCCGCGAGTGGTAAAGCTAGCCATGGAGGATTTAATCGGTTGGTGGCTATATCATATATCATCACTTGGAGCTCGGTCACAATTCACAACCGTAAGGGGAAAGGAGAAAAAGGACTAGACACAGTTATCATCCAACAGACTCCTAGCAGCTAGCCAGCTACGTACAGAGTAGTCGTTAGTGATCGATTTGGAACATCTTGATTCTGGGTTATCTGATGGCAACAAACGCAACAAGACGTGCCATTTCAGTTCAATCAAAATCAAATCACTGACAGGATCAAGCAAGAAGAAAATTCTTTGATTTGGATTGTTTCCTAGTATATAGGAAAAAAGAGTATGGGCCTCAAACACGATACTTCAGTTTGATGCTTTCATATCTTATCCAGTATGATATACTTTAATTATTATCAATTTCTCCATGTACTTTTTCACCATAACTTCATAAACTAACGCCCACTTTGCATTGCACCATCATCACGTGTGTTAGTCATGTTTATTTTACACTATCTTCGACGTGTTTATATTAATATTACTAATTCAAACAGGCATCTATTCTTATGAGACACGCTAATAAAAAAATAATTCAACACATTTTTTACAAATATAAAAAATATTTGGCCTTCAATTTTATAATAGTAGCTATTGGATCTACCATGTTTTTAAAAAAATATCCACGTATGCTATTATGAAAACACATAAAGTAATACAATGTATTATTTGTATCTATAGTTACTCACCTCTACTCATTAAAGATAATACAAAGTAACCATAAATTGTTTTTTTTACAAATATCCATATATATCATAATAAAAAGATAATAAAAATGGAATCTTGGATATGTATTTAAGGAACCTACCTTTGTAGTTATAAAAATAAATTAAAATATCATCCAAACCTATTGCCTAAATATCAATATAAATTATTATAAAAACTAATTCAATAACCATAAACTAGCGAACACATGATGGATATGTGCCCACATGGATGAGTGATGGGTGATTGTCAAGAGATGATCGAGCTTTGGTTTAGTTTGTTGACACTAACCTTGGCGTGAGTAGTGGTGTGTGCAACATGTCTCTTGTCTTTGTGATGTGTAGGTGTTGAGCGATGAGACCGGTAGATGGCAATGGAGAAGGTCAAGTGAGTTCATGTTGATGGACTAGGAGCGGTGAAGGATGGACGTGGAGGTTTGGACCGAGGGACCGATGGGCGGAGGATGAACCATGGACAGCTAGCACTTAGCAACGTCGACAACCAAGTGTACATGCGAGGATGAAAGCATAGACGGGGTTGCCTGAAGTCAATACGGCGATTGACCAAGTCGTGGCGAGGCCGTGAGCATTTGGTGATGGGACGGTCGAGGATGAGCGGGACATGTGTCATGATCTTGGAGGAGGCGTAGTGGCTACGTGACTCCAAGTGGGTTTGGTGGTTCGGGCCTCAAAACCACGGGCGATGGGTTTGCCGAGTTTGGGCCTCAAAACCCGGCGAGGATATCGGGGGGGCATGTGGCATCATCGGAGAGGTTGCGTCGAGGCGAAGCTTCTTCATGGAGGGATGGTGGTCGTCGATGCAAGGAACTCAACTTGGACCATTTCGGCCCTATGGTTAAGTGGTTGAGGGAAAATATCTAGAGGTATTCTTGGGTTGTGTAATAGCCTTATAAATAAGGATAGAGGTTGTCCAAGACAACCATCTTTCCCACCTAGTCATTTGCTTAGGCTAGCCAAGGTTAGTTATATATAATATACTCCTATAATTTAAGCATGCCATGGTATCATAAAACTAGAGATTTAGTGTGCGATGCATCATAAAACTAAAGGATCGACTAATCGAAGATAGATAGTTTTAATACTGTGGTCTTCATGCATCTTGTTATATATAATATACTCCTATATATCACACACTAAATTTGTAGTTTTGTAATACGATTTCTTAGATATGTAGTTTTTAAAACCTTGGTATGTTAAATATGTAGTTTCTATACAGCTTCTTATTGTTGTGGTAATTTAGTCAAACAGTTAGTTCTATAAAATTTACTCATGAATCTTAAAAAGATGTTGCTCTTTTTGTTAATATACTTTTGTATCCTTAAATTGTGAGGCAAATATCTATGTACTACCGACAAAAGTGTGGCGAAAGCTACAGTTCATGCTCGAGGAGAATCCATCATAGGAGGAGAATAGAAATGGAATTTCCATATAGACAAATATCAACCCTCACTAGACCAATTTCATCTTTATAATGATATTTTTTAGTATTTAGTGCAAGAAGCTCGCAAAGAACTACATACTTTTATGTGTATGAGAGTGTTAAAGACATAATAACTCAAGTGACTATAATGTAAGTTTTCTTCCTAAACTTAGTTTGTGCTGCTAATAATGAAAAATTAACTTTTAGATTTGAATTTCAGTTCGTGCTTCTAGTTATGAAATTTTTTAATTTACTGTTAGGTAATTTGATGCAAATCTATTCAGCGTCACTAAGATAGCAAGCGACATGTCAGAATTCGAAGCACCCGTTCTTAACAAGAATGGGATGCTTGTTGGTATCATTTGTCTGCCAAAAGTATCCTCACAATAGCAGTTGCAATTGAGAGGAGCGAAGATATACCCTTCACGGTAATGATTTTACTTCCTTGTCTTAAGTAATTATTTGAGTAAAATGCACTGGTAACTTTTGTATCGTTTCTTCTTGCATGTATTGTACAGAGCGTTAAGCTGCTTTAGAGCATTTATATAACATTATCTGAAAGACATTGAAAAGGTGATAAATATTTGTTCGTTTGACTTTATTATTCTGATGATTAGCACTGATGGGAGAGTTTCGTCCTATAACACCTGTGAAATCTGATACACCTTGATGGCGGTATAGTAATACAACACTATACATGTGAGACTGCGAACATGGGAGCTTTAGCCTTTATATCTGTTCTTACTTATTTTTTTGTCCGTTAACCGCGATGTTGGGATAAATGCCCATTGAATTGAACAAAAAATATTCAAAGTTAGATTTGAACGGTCTACTCCTAACAATTGCACCGGCCGAGCCAAGCTTGTTATGTTGAGATGTTGCTGACTTGCTTCTGACGAACAACCTAGAACATTGCCCAGGGTTGGAAAGAAGAGAGCGAGGTCCAATATGAGTTATATGATACCTCAAGTCAAGACAAGTTTATAGACCCCCTCAACTGAAGTAACAGGAATCACACAACCTTCAACTTTCAAAACCGATCAAGACAATATGTATCCTTTGATGAACGTACTGATGTCACTTACATATAGCTAGGAGAGAATTCCTTATTTGACACTGTAAAAATGAGCCGTTTCTTTCTTGGTCCTGAAATTTTCTTCGTTCCTTATTTGACACTCACTTCAACTTTCATTTCTAATATGACACCGCAGTCAAATCCGTCAGCTAACGGTGTTAAGTGGCTGTTAAAAAGACCTTTTTGCCCCTGGGTCAAAAACATGTTGACAAAAAAAAGAGAGAGCAGCCAGCGGCCAGATACGCTGCATGCATGCGTCCACGCCTCTGCATGCGCTGCATGCATGCGCCAGCACCTAGGGGCAAAAAGGTCTTTTTAACAGCCACTTAACACCGTTAGCTGACGGATTTGACTGCGGTGTCATATTATGGATAAAAGTTTAAGTGAGTGTCAAATAAGGAACGAAGAAAATTTCAGAGCCAAAAAAGGAACGGCTCATTTTCTCAGTGTCAAATAAGGAATTCTCTCGTTAGTTAAATTAAGGTCGACTTGAAGAATATATATTGTGTGATACCATACCAGCGATCCCAAGTAGTCGCCTGTCTTCCCCTACAACCCAGTGGCCTGAAGTACATTACATGTGTCACCTATACACGGGAAACCAGTTCCACGCACATATCAACTATACTCATCACTACCGGAATCCTCAAATTTACCGAGTGTTTTTATGTTTGCCGAGTGTATTTCCTCGGGTACTCGGCAAACAAGCTATTTACCGAGTGCTGAGCTAAAAACACTCGTAAAAAAAATACTCGGCAAACAAGGGGTTTGCTGAGTGTTTTTTTTTGCATTCGGCAAAGAAATAAAAAAAAATTCTGGAAAAAAAGGGGAAGGGAAAAAATGAGGAAAAAACTTTGCCGAGTGTCCAGATCCAGGACACTCGACAAAGCCCCACGCACCCACGCCCTAAAATCACACACCCGCGGCTGCCCTCTCCTTATTGCCCCCGCTCACACGCGCGCCCTCTCCCTGCCCTCGCTCCCTCTCACTTCCTCCTGCCGGCAGTCGGCCCCGGCCCCTCCCCTCCTCTCCTCCCGCCGACGGCCAGCCCCTCCCCTCCTCTCCTCCCACCGACGGCCGGCCCCTCCCTCCCCTCCTCGCCTCCCGCCGGCGGCCGGCCCCAGCCCCTCCCCTCCTTGCCCCGCACCGCCCCGGATCTACCCTGGATCCGCCGCCTCCCTCCTCTCGCCGGCGCCACCCCGGATCCGCCGCCTCCCTCCTCTCCAGGGGCGGCTGCGTGAGGTGTACGAAGCGGAGGAACGCGGTGGCGAGGAAGGGGTCGGGCGGCGAGAGGGAGGAGAAGACGGCACGCACGCGGGTCGGAGCGGGAGCGCGACGAGGTGGCGGAGCAGGTGGGAGAGGAGGAGCGCGACGAGGCGGCGGATCTGGGCGCTGGTGTTGGCGGCGGCCGGTGGTGGCGGGTGATGGTGGCAATTTGTTTTTTTTATTTTTTGCGAAAAATGTTTGCTGAGTGTTTTCTGGGCACTCAGCAAAGTCTCTGCCAAGTGCCCGATGAAAAACACTCGGCAAAATTAGTTTGCCGTTAAAAGTTTTGCCGTGTGCCCTTTACCGAGTGTTACACTCGGTAAAGGATTTGCCGAGTGTTTTAGTGGCTTTGCCATGTGCCAGCTCCCGTTCCCGGTAGCGTGGCTTTGCATCAGTTTGTTTATTTTTAAGCACAGCTTGCCACTTGTCAAGATTATGGAATTACTAGTATGTTTCTGGTGTTCCCTCTGACCTACGACATTCTAGAACTAATCATGAAATTTTCTCTGCTGTGTTAGCATCACTTAATAGGCTTTATATATGCACGTAATAGATAATCCAAAGCATCTTTTTTCTGACCAACGACCGTCGACCGTAGATGATGATCATGTCAATCAATCTTAGACCAGGTTCGAGGATCACTCCTGTACTGAACAAAAGAGTTCAGGTGTCTTTCTCCAATCTGTTTTTTTTTTTTTTCGAAATTGGAGAGCGACCGTGTCGCTCAGTGTGGTTGGGAGCACGTGTTCACTCACTAGCTAGTCACCCAGTATTGATGTGGACCATGGCAATGCGCGACGTGCAGCTAAGCAGCAGATCAGCGTAGTGCCTTGGGCTCCCCTCACTCTTGGTCTCTCTCCTCTCCTCTCTACCCGCCAGCCTCCTCCTTCCTCTCCATCCACGGATCCACCGTGTTTAGATCTCAGCGCAGCCCACCCACTGAACAGGATTCATAGCAACATGCCAATTCTAGGAGTTCTTTTTATTTATATATTGGCATACATACTAGTTAGACGATAATGCGCTTTATTAAGGGGGTGTTTGATCCAGTGACTAAAGTTTAGAAGGTGTCATATGGAGGTGTCGCATTGGGTGTTCGGATACTAATAAAAAAACAAATTACAGAATCTGTCAGTAATCCGCGAGACGAATTTATTAAGCCTAATTAATCCGGCATTAGCACATGTTTACTGTAGCGACACATTGTCAAATCATAGACTTATTAGGCTTAAAAATCGTTTCGCAAAACAGTTTCAATCTGTGCATTTAGTTTCGTAATTAGTCTATATTTAATACTTCATGCATGTGTCCAAACATCTGATGGGACAACGACTAAAGTTTAGGAGGAGGAATCAAACACCCCCTAACAAACCTTAGATACCAGATGTATCATGTGTGGCAGGTTTGATGAAGATGGCAGACATTTGTTCTTCAAGTGCAAGAACAGCCTGTGGAGTGAGTTGCAGCTAGAACATGCCAGAGCACATATGGCATCCATGCTCTCAGCCAAAGGAGTGGTGGATGATATACTAAAACTAAAGGAAGAAACATAACGCCAAGCTGGTGATCACTATCATGTACCTCTGGTGACGGAGAGGTGTGTGTTAAGTTTCGTTTTTAGGCATGTTCATCAGATCGGGATATATTGCTAGTAGGAATAGGTGTTTAGGATCACAGAGAGACAGAGAGAAAGGGGGTGATAGGTTGCAAACCATCAAATGCCGTAGTTGTCGAAGCTCCGGCTGGGATTTCATTGACGGACGCCATCTGCGCGCCGGCAGCGACGTTCGGTGGAGAGGGAGTCGGCGCTGTGGCGTCCTCGGCGGCGACGTGTGCGTCGGGGTGGCGTTGCCGGCGTCGGTGGTGCTTCCCGTCGCTGGCAGCGCCCCTTCTCAAGATCGGGTCTAGGGTTAGGATGTCGGTGGGGTGACTGGCGGCGTGGTGAACCTCGTACTGTGAGCCTTGGCCCCCACCTTTCCTTTATAGCGCTGTGCGACGGGGGGCCACCAACCATGTAGGGTTGGGGGCCCCCGATCAGGGCGCGAGGACAAGGCCCAGTTAGGCCGTTGGGCCTAACTGGTGGGAGATCAATCCTAACATTCTCCCCCTTGATCTCTCATCTATTCTTCGTTCTTTAATTTCATACTCAAAACTTTCAATTCATATTTTTCTTGCTTCCATCCTATTTCATCACAGATTAGTGCATAGAACTGTCCCATCGTCACAGCAATTAGTGCCGTTAGACTAACAGCCACAATATACTTCTCCGTTTTGAAATGTAAACTTTCTTTGGGCCCTTCGTATGTTCGGGAATCATAGGCTTTCTCTTAAACCCATGCCGGCAACGTGTTCTCTGAACACATTGGGTGGTAAGCCCTTTGTGAGCGGATCCGCGAGCATTTTCTCTATACTTATATGCTCAAGATTTATTATATGATCCCGAACTTTATCTTTCACAACATAGTACTTTATGTCAATGTGTTTGGCGGCACCACTTGACCTATTGTTGTGAGCATACTGTACCGCTGGATTGTTATCACAATACAATCTCAGTGGTTCATTTATATCATCAATCACTTTCAATCCGGGTATGAATTTCTTCAGCCAATTCACCTGCCCCGTTGCCTCATAGCATGCTACAAACTCGGCATACATTGTCGAGGATGTAGTCACTGTTTGTTTGGAGCTTTTCCACGATATAGCCCCTCCTACGAGAGTAAATACATATCCTGACGTGGATTTTCTTTCATCTCCCGCATAATCAGAATCTGAATACCCCTCTATCTGCAGGGAATCAGATCTTCTATACGTAAGCATGAGGCCTTTCGTACCCTGCAAATAACGCAGGACTTTCTTCACTAATTTCCAATGTTCAATTCCTGGATTCTTTTGATATCTGCCAAGTAACCCGGTAACAAAAGCTAAGTCAGAGCGTGTACACACTTGAGCATATTGTAAACTTCCAATAGCTGAAGCATACGGTACCGCTTTCATTCGGTCAATTTCATATTGGTTCTTGGGACATTGATGTTCCCCAAATCTATTGCTCTTGACTATAGGAGCAGGTGAAAGACTGCACGCATGCATACTAAATTTATTCAGGACCTTTTCTATGTATGCCTTTTGCGATAATCCTAGAACCCATTTTCTCCTGTCTCGGTGAATCTCTATTTCCAAAACGAACGAGGCCTCACCGAGATCTTTCATATCAAAGTTTGAGGACAAGAATTTCTTCGTTTCCATTAGTAGATTGATATCACTACTAGCAAGCAAGATATCATCCACATACAAAATTAGGAATATGTACTTTCCATTCTTGAACTTTGCATAAACGTAATTGTCCTCAACATTTTCTTCAAACCCAAAACCTTTTATCGTTCTATCAAACTTCAAATACCACTGTCTTGAAGCTTGCTTCAATCCGTAGATTGATTTCTTCAGGCGGCATCCCATATTTTTCTTTCCTTTTACGACAAAACCTTTCGGTTGTGCCATATAAACATTTTCTTCCAAATCCCCATTTAGGAAAGCCGTCTTTACATCCATTTGATGTAACTCCAAATCATAGTGGGCTACAAGTGCCATTATAATTCTGAAGGAATCTTTACATGAGACTGGAGAAAACGTCTCATTGTAATCAATCCCTTCTCTTTGCGTGAAGTCTTTCGCCACAAGTCGCGCTTTAAATCTTTCTATATTCCCTTGGGAGTTATATTTCGTTTTGTAGACCCATTTACAGCCTACTGTTTTGGCTCCTTTAGGAATATTTTCTAAGTCCCAAACTTTATTGGTACTCATTGATTTCAATTCATCTTCCATGGTCTTAAACCACTTTGATGAGTGGTCGTTTCTCATGGCTTCTTCAAATGAGGTGGGATCATCCCCCATCTGACATTCTTCTGTTTCATAAACTTCATAGTCATCAGTAATAGCTGATCTTCTTATTCTTTGAGACCTTCTAGGTGCCTCCGGCACTTGTTCCACATTTGGCTGTTGTTGTTCTTCCTCATGTGCAACATTTGGTTCTATAGGTTCCTCAAGGATAGGTTCCTCAAGGATAGGCTTCTCATGTTTATTCATTGTCGCCACGGGAGAACTTGCAACAGGTGTTGGCACTACAGTGTCCTGCACTGTCGGTGCAACAACAGCAGGTAGCGTGAAGAATGGTTCTTCAACCATCGGAGTGGGTACATGTACCCGCTTCTCCTGTAGGCTGATTTCTCGTGCTACCATGCTCCCCCTGATCATGTTATCCTCCAAGAACACAACATGTCTTGTTTCTACAATCTTCGTATGTCTGTCAGGACAATAGAAGCGATATCCTTTCGATCTTTCTGGATAGCCAATAAAATGGCAGCTGACTGTCTTGGAGTCTAACTTTCCTATGTTTGGGTTAAACACTTTTGCCTCAGCTGGACAGCCCCACACACGCAAATGGTTGAGTGAGGGTTCCCTTCCTGACCATAATTCATACGGTATTTTAGGCACCGATTTACTTGGTACTCGATTAAGTATGTGAATGGCGGTTTTCAGTGCCTCCATCCATAAACTAATCGGTAATGTGGAGTAACTCATCATGCTTCTTACCGTATCCATTAAGGTACGGTTACGTCTTTCAGCCACTCCATTCTGCTGAGGCTCCCCCGGTGTGGAGTACTGAGCAACTATGCCATTTTCCTGTAGGAACCTTGCAAATGGTCCAGAAATTTGGCCATATGGGGTATGTCGCCCATAGTACTCTCCACCTCGATCTGATCGTACTATCTTGATTTTCTTATTATGCTGATTTTTAACTTCAGCTTTAAATATTTTAAATTTATCCAATGCTTCCGATCTTTCTTTAATTGGATAAATATTGCCATAACGGGAGTAGTCGTCTGTGAATGTTATAAACGAGTCATAACCATCCACACTTTTCACAGGAAAAGGACCACATATATCTGTGTGGATTATTTCTAAAATTCCTGTGCTTCGTTTGGCATCTTTCTTAATTTTCTTGACATACTTTCCTTTGATGCAATCAATACATTGTTCTAAATCTGAAAATTCTAAGTGCGGGAGAATTGATTCCTTAACCAATCGTTCCATTCTCCCCCTCGAAATATGGCCCACGCGACAATGCCATAATTTCGAAGAGACAATATCAATTCTCTTTCGCTTCTTAGTTACATCCGCAGATGGGGAATCATTCACATTCTCATCACATACATTGTTCGCATTCTCAGCAAGAGATAATAAATAAAGCTTGTCTTGTCGGAAGGCAAGATCAACACATTTATTATTAATCAGTATCTTACACTTGCCATCACCAAAATGGCAATCAATTCCATCATCATCAAGTTTCGAAACACTTATCAAATTTCTACGCAAAGAGGGAACATAAAGTACTTCTTTAAGTCTAAGTACAAAACCATTATTCAATTCTAAAGAAAAATCTCCAATGGCTTCAACATTGGCTTGCACTCCATTTGCAACTTTAATCGTTCTTTCTCCTCTTTGCAAGGTTCTCGTCCCACTTAACCCCTGTAAAGAATTTGCAACATGAGTAGTTGCTCCTGAATCAACCCACCAAGTGGATTTATCATAACATAAATACAGGAATTCATCTACAAATATAATAAATTCATCACCTTTCTTTAGCAGAGATTTCAGGAAGTCTAGACAATCCTTCTTGTAGTGTCCCTTCTTGAAGCAGTGCTTGCACTGATCCTTTTCAACTCCACCATACTGCTGATTCTCAGAATCCTGGGGTTTCTTTCCCTGTGAATTGGAGGAAGAGGCCTTATCCCACTTAGGTTTCCCTTGTGGTTTAGAATTCTTGCCATTAAAGTTCTTTCTTTTGTTATCCTTCACAAAATAAGCAGATTCACCTTGTGAGGACTTTATCCTCTCCTCTTCTTGAGCACACATTGAGATGAGTCTTTCTATGCCCCATCTTTCAGGCTGCATATTGTAGTTCACAATAAAGGTGTCATATTCTTTTGGCAAAGAAGCAAAAATCAAATGAATCAGGAAATCCTCCTCCTTCAAATTCATTTCTTTTAGCTTAGATGTCGTAGTGTTCATCTTCAAAATGTGCTCTCTTATGCTACCACCAGTGAATTTCTCATTCACAAGCTTCTTAATCAGTGAACTTGCTGTGGCCTTGGTAGACCCAGTAAACTGACTCTTGATTTTCTCAAGATATTCTTTGGCAGTAGCACATTCAGGGATTGAGCCCCTTATCTATTCTTCTATGGTAGCTTTGGCTACCAACAGGCACTTGCGGTTGGAGAGAGTCCATTGCCTATGTTCAAGGTCATATTTCATTCTTATTTCAGCATGATCACGCTTTCGAGCAGCGAAATCAGCGTCAGTTTCATTGTCACCTCTCACCGGATCCCCTGGCTCAGTAGGACACGGTGAGGTGATGGCAAAATCGACCTCTCCCAACGCAAGTTCCAATTCATACTTCTCCAGCCACACACGGTGATTGGTTCCATTGAGTGTCGGGATGTTGGCAATGTTCACAATGCATTTGCCTCCTGAAATCATACCAGAGTAAGTAAGAACATTTATACATAAAGTTTCATGCTTTAACTCAACGTTGGTCAAATTAAAACTTATAATTCATCCATGCAAACATTTTACATCACCGTTGGGCAGAAGTAAAATTAATGCATAATTTCTCATGGATCAAAATTATAATATTGTTATTAACAACGTTGGTCAGAAAATAACAATATCATAATCGCATCAAAATTATCAGAAATTTATTTCTCTTAAAATTAAATTATCCCGTTGGTTCAAATTTAATCAAAGAGAACAATAATTATCATGCACAGCGGAAACATTAATAATCTTTTCATATTATTATTTTCCAGAAGCACTAAAAAATTCACTGTTTTCTGAGCAAAATATCGTTGGATAAAATTTGCACAGAAAATTGTATCAAAATCATTCAAATTCATCAAAAAAAATATGCATTAAAATTGCTCCTGGAAAATAATAAGAAAATCGATTTCTTCCTTCTTTCATTTCAGCCCGGCGCGGCCCAAGACGCGCTGAAAACGGCTCGGCCCAGCTGTCCTCGCGCGCACAGGCCGCACCCAGGCCGCAACCTGGGCCTGGGCCGGCAAAGTGCCGCGCGCCCTCGCGCCCGCCTAGGCCGGCGAGTTGGCCCAGCGAAACTCGACCGTTCGATCTGATCCGACGGCCGAGCGGCCGTTTCGCGCGGATCAAAAGCGTCGCCGCGGCCGGCGCCCTGGAAACCCTAGCCATTCAACCCTTCCCTTTCTCTCTCTTCTTCGCCGCTCTTTCTCATCTCTCTTCAGCCGCAGCAGCGAGCCGCAACCGAGAGCGAAAGAGCGACGAGCGAGCGGTCCTTTGCGCCGTCGCCGGCCCCCTCGCCGGCGCGCATGCTCCCCAACGGGTGAGCACGCCGCCGTCGAGCGGCCTGGCCACGGCGCTCCCTTGGCCGAGCCCGGCGAGCCTGCGCCCCCGGCTCGGCTTCTTCTCCCGCGCCGGCGAAAAAGTTCATCCGATGCACCCTAACCCTACCCCTACTTTCCCCTTTCTTTCTTTGAGTTGTTCTTTTCGGGTTTATCCGAATGGGGAAAAAACTAGGGTTAGGGTTAGGGTTTGTTCTTGCCGATTCGGGTTAGGGTTTGTTCTTGCCGATTCGTTTTCTTTGCTTTTGATTTCTTTCTTTTCGTTCATCCGAATGGAAAACTTGGGGTTAGGGTTAGGGTTTCGACCCTTCTTTCTTTCTTCTTCCCCTTTTCTCTCTTTCGGATTTGTGTCTAGGGTTCTCGGAATCCGACCCTCCCCTTTTCCTTTCTTTCGATTTGATTTGGGAAATTAGGGTTAGGTCTTAGGGTTCGGCTTTCTATTTTCTTTTCCGATCCGCATCAGATCGGTCGGTTTCACTTACCCGATCTGATTTCTTGTCGAACCGTGGCTCCGATACCATTGTTAAGTTTCGTTTTTAGGCATGTTCATCAGATCGGGATGTATTGGTAGTAGGAATAGGTGTTCAGGATCACAGAGAGACAGAGAGAAAGAGGGTGATAGGTTGCAAACCATCAAATGCCGTAGTTGTCGAAGCTCCGGCTGAGATTTCATTGACGGATGCCATCTGCGCGCCGGCAGCGACGTTCGGTGGAGAGGGAGTCGGCGTTGTGGCGTCCTCGGCGGCGACGTGTGCGTCGGGGTGGCGTTGCCGGCGTCGGTGGTGCTTTCCGTCGCTGGCAGCGCCCCTTCTCAAGATCGGGTCTAGGGTTAGGATGTCGGTGGAGTGACTGGCGGCGCGGTGAACCTCATACTGCGAGCCCCGGCCCCCACCTTTCCTTTATAGCACTGTGCGACGGGGGCCCACCAACCATGTAGGGTTGGGCGCCCCCGATCAGGGCGCGAGGACAAGGTAACTGGTGGGATATCAATCCTAACAGTGTGGAGTTCGTGAAGGACAAGGGTCGAGAAGCAGTGCACAACTAATCAGGTCTTATGCGGAGGAATGGTCATCTCTGAAACAGAATGGTATGGAGCCTGCACCACCCTGACCAAAAGTAGTATGGTGTAGGCCACCTGAAGGCTTTGTGAAGCTCAATTGCGATGGAGCCTTTAAACATTGTGATCGTTCTAGGGGGTGAGGCTTTGTGCTGCGTGGTGGTGGAGTTGTCATTAGCTCAGGCGATCTTAGGCTGGGAAAGTCTTGGAGTCATTTCACGCAGAGATTATTGCCTGTCTGCAGGCTTGCAGAGAGCTGCTGAGCTCGGGATTCAAAAGGTCATGCTAGAGATAGATGCCATGCTGGTGGTTTAGGCAACAACATCGTGAGACTACGATTGTTGCTCGGCAAGTGGTCTAATCTGGGAGCTAAAAGACCTACTTTTGTGTAATAATGTTTCGAGAGTAGCGGCTTATAATCCTCGCTCATGTAATCTGGTTGTTCATAGTCTAGCAGCCCTAGGGGCAAGTCCGAGTCCGGATACTGCCTCAGACGACCAAGATAATATTCTAGCTTGTATTCAGGATCTGGTGGCCAAAGATTGGGCATCAATTATTGCCTAATGGAGATTACTTCCATGTTCAAAAAAACAAACCTTAGATTTTATTTGAGCATGAATTAGCAAAATATATAAATAAGTAAAAATACTAATTCTAGACATAGATCATGAGGGCGTTGGCGTGTGGCCTAACGGAGCAAACAAATTTGGCCGGCCCTTTTGGGCTTTGTTCATGCATTTGGCCTAGTATTCCAACTTGACCTTATGCAAGTCTTAAATTTAGCACAACAACCGCTCTCAAGTAGTTAGAGCAACTCAAGAGACTTGTCATCCCGTCATGTATAGTCTCATTTAGATAATTTGGTATAAAATAAGCCTCCAACAGATTATCTATCTCGCTTTGTAAAAATAGCCAAGAGCTATTCCTTGAGTCTCGCTCGTCATAGATAGCCAGCGTCCCTCGCTTGCCAAATGGGCAGATGGGCAGGACAGGATGCACCTCGTCATCGTCACGGAACGCCACCCCTAGGGATCCAGGCATCCAGCTTCGCACATGCCGACTTCATCTCTGTGCCGCCGGCGCCGCGCTACTGCATAGCGCGCCCGTGCGCATGTCGGGGCGGCAGATCTCTTTTCTTTGCACCCCACAATCGACTCCGTGGCCACGTCGAGCTTCGACGAGCAAGCAGTGCGTACTACATCAGCTGCCGCCAAGCAACACGATCCCAAGGAAGTGCACATGTTCGAGTGGAGCTGCAGTGCTTCCGCAACGTTTTAGCTCAGGCCTCAGGCTTTGGAAGATGGTCTGTGACGAGGTGCTCGACGGCCGGCCATCTCGTCCGTAGTGGCGTAGAGAAGCTGGAGGCAGATGGCGTCGCAAACATGGAGCTATCGCCGTTGCGAACACAAACGTCATCGATCTGCTCACGCTCGACCCGCACAAGCACACTACGGCGGCGGCCTATTCTGGCAGTGAGGCATGACGCTTCGACGAGAAGCAAGGCATGCATGAAGGTGTTCGACGGTGTGCTCCAAAGTGATGCCGTTGCACTTCAAAGTAGGCCTGATGACTAAAGTGATGCCGTTGCACTTCAAAGTAGGCCTGATGACTAGCGACAGGTTAGAAAACAAATAGCGAGCTGGTTTTAGAAAAGCTGCTGCAGAACTTTCATACTTGGACAAGCTAAGTTGCTTTGGAGTGCCGGTTTACCTATCCAAATTTACCAATGCTCTTAGAGTTGCTCTTACCGAGACATGGCACAGCTGAATGGTCATCTGCCAACCCATGATTGATGCGTGTCCATGTGTAACTACACTACAACAAACCTATCATTTTGACATTTTCACCATGACAAAGAGTGAGAACAACATTAAATCATCTAGTTTATGACATTAACCTTCCTGCCTTTCTACTTAATGACGTAGAAAAAATTATTGTCACAAAAAATGTCATGATGCATGTCGCCATGCTCTTATGACAATACTTGCTATGTCATAGCGGTTAATTTGCAATGTCATAAACCTACGACACCCATTATATGTCACAAAACATTTTTATTTTATTATTTAAAATATCCTTGCCACGTTAGCTGAGCCTGTGATAAAAATTTTATGTCACAAAAACTTTTGTTGCATTTTTTGAAATATGTTTGCTACGTTGGCGCTACGTGGCCAGCGTGTCCATATAATTTTTAGTTGATGACTTTTCCATTAGACACGAATGAATAAACGAATAAAATAAAAGTTATAGATCTCGATAAGGTCTAAAAATTTGTAGTTGACGACTCTTTTCATTTAAAATCAATTACTATCCCAAGATTGTGTTTGTAGTTCTCATAATTTGAAATTCAAAATTTTGAATTCTTCAAATGAACTTGGATGAAGAAATGACCAAAATCAAAGTTGTCAATTTTGATGAGGTCTATAAATTTCTAGTTGACGACTTTTCCATTTGAAATCGTTTACTATTCCAAAATTTAGTTCGAAGTTCTCATATTTTGAAATTTAAATTTCAGATTGTTCAAACAAAGTCAGATGGAGAAATGACCAAAAGAAAAGTTTTAGATCTCGATTAGTTCTATAGCTTTGTTGTTGATGACTTTTTATTTGAAATCACTTACTCTCCTAAAATTCTGTTCGGAGTTCTCAAATTTTGAATTTTGAATTTTGAATTTTCTAAACAAATCCGGATGAAGAAATGACCAAAATAAAAGTTGTAGATCTAGATGATTTATACAACTTTATAGCTGATGACTTTTTCATTTGAAATCATTTATTGTCCCAAGATTGTATTCGAAGTTCTTATATTTTGAAATTCAAATTCGAATTATTTAAACAAACTTGGATAGAATGAGCAAAACAAAAGTTGTAGATCTCGATTAGTTTTACAACTTTCTTTTTAATGACTTTTCAATTTAAAATTATATACGGTCCCATAAATTTGTTTGAAGTTCTCATATTTTGAAATTCAAATTTTGAATTGTCCAAACGAACTCGTATGGAGAAACAACCAAAGCCAAAGTTGTAAAATGTCAATGAGATCTACAATGTTTTTGTCGATGACTTTTTCATTTAAAGTCATTTATGTTCCTACATTAAAGTCTAAAGTTCTCGTATATTGAAATTCAATTTTTCAAATTGTTGGCCCAAATTCTGAGCCTATTCCAATCCTTGGCCCATTCTCATCCTTACCTATTGCATATTTTTTTCTATTCAAGTAAATAAGGTACATTGTGAAAGTTCAAACAGACTCAGAATGAATAAACGGCCAAAACAAAAGTCTAAAAATCTGTAGTCGATGAATTTTCCATTTAAAATCAATTACTGTCCCAAGATTGTATTTGATGTGTGAAGGAGAAGACACCTCTGATTGGAGAAATGGATGATTTTACGTTTGCGTCACTCGATTGTTGGACTCCGGGATTTGTTTATCCAAAACCGTCCGGTTCGTTTTATCGTAGAACGATATTGTATTATTTCCATACAAATCTTCATGAGGGTTATATTTTTTGTAATTTTTATAAATAAATGTATTAAAAAAATTAAAACTTTAGCCACGCCATACAACCGAGTACTCCACGTCAGTATCGTCGCTACATCATGATGGCTAAGGTAGAAATCGAGGATAACTAACTGTACAAAAGACCACCCATCATCTGTAATTAGCAATAATAACGTAGCGAAGCAATTGTCCACGAGATTCTTGGGTACAACTAGTGTGTGTTGCACACTGAACAAACTCTTCTATTATATATTTATATATAAAACAAAATAGCTTAATGTCTTCGATTCAGAAACAAGCTCAAGCAGGTTCATCAACACAAATATATACAGAACAGAGAGAAGGAAATGGAAATGCTCTACGCATATCGGTACTCCTTTCCATTGACGATTTTAACTTTGGGGCGGCTGCGTTTGCCTCGCCTTTGAACACGCGGCTCACCCACCATGCCAGCAAAGCTCAGCAGGGCACCAAAATGCCTTGGGCACAGGCCAACTGCGATCCAACAATTTGCACACGATGTAATGTCTGTGGCAGAAGTTCAAGCATGCGCGACATTGAAACTTCACAATATGAATATGATGATGTATTTCAAATTCAGAATACCTGTTTGAACGAACACTCTTGTCTCCAAAAATAGTCCAGTCAAGCAGGGCAGCAGATTGATAATAACTAGCATGGCCTACTTCAGGAACAGACCTGTCAAACGTATCAAAGGATGGATTTAACCAAAAATCATGGTTGAAGCAACCTGTTTTAACAAGATTCTAAAACGAATTGTTCACACTAGTCTTGCAGCCAAGTGCACGCTCTAAGCCTGAACATGTTAAAAAAAACACTTAATTCCAGAAGGAAATCCAAACATACCGCTTTGTCTTAAAATATGCCAAGACATCAAGAATCACATCCCATGATAGGTGCGGAGGTCTAGTTCTTTGCATGTCATAGAAGCTCATGCCAATAAATTGCCCGTCAAGATCAACGACAGGCCCTCCAATCCCAGCCTAACCAGGTGGACATGGACAGGTTGTCATTTGTAATGCCAAACAGATATGTAACTTAACTACAACCATGTAAATAAAAGCAACAAAAAAAGGAAAATAGTAATCAACAGCAGTACCTTGGTGATTTTACATGTGGAGTACTGTAGCAACTTGCAATCCAGTCTCCCCAACCTGTTCACATGTATTCCTCTTGCAGACATTAATATGCCTGATTTTATGCAATGCCCTACAGATACTAATTGACGAGGACGATTATGCCTCCGATGTTCAATATCTATTGGATGTGGAGAACAGAAATCCTTGACACTGACTAGAGCAACATTGTAATGTAAATTATAATGTTGTAATGTCCCTTCTCTGATATGTTTGGTTGGAAGCAACACTTTAATCTGTAAAATGGCGTAGTAAACTTAAGCAGTACCATGCTACAAGAATAAGGATCAATAAGAGTAGTTAGTAGCACCAACCCTTAAGTCTTCAAGAATCTTCTTGTCATCAACAAAATCTGACAGTAAGCTAGCTGACGTCACAATACTTGTATATCCATTCCATTCAATAAAAAAACCCGTGCATGCAAAAATCCTTTTTTCCCTGCATATCACATTGGCTATTAATTAGTGATAAACAAATATAAATATGAAACAGTTAAATAGCACATTATTGTAAAATCACCATAGCATGAAGCAAGTGCAACAACGTTTTGAGATATGTTACAAGAAACTGTTTCGCTGAGTTCACTCCAGACACCACTGCCATATTTGTCGCCAAAAGTATCTTCAAAAGTATTAACTAAAATCATGCCATCTGCTTGAAGATACATAGTACAATTAGCTGAGAGCTGACAAAGGTGCGGCATAGCTGTAAAAAGAACATATGAAAAGTCAGAAATTTCACAACTGTTGACTCACCAGACATATCTATTGGTGGCTTTGGATAACCTGAGAAGTCTAAATCCTCAAATGGATCATCAATAAGAACATCACTATTTCCTGGTGCAGTAAAGTCAAGTTATTGGAACTGACATATGCTAATACTGACTAGTGATTATCATGTAATAATCACCACAAAACTCAGTACATAATATCCAATTGTAAATTTTAGAATCTGATGATAGCCTGAGTGACAAATCAGAAGTGGTTCTGCATGAAAATACCCATAAACAAAGTGTAACAGTGTTACTGGATTAACACTAACATATGAAAGTATCAAAGTATAACTGTAAGAGGCGGTACTTATTATGAATTACAAATGTAAAACCATTTGATCCGTGACACAAGTCACCGAATTAATGAAACATGATATGGCACAACTGTAGCTGCTCAAATAAAGCTGTAAAAACCATGTGCAGAAATAAAAGGAAGAACCAGCAGACCAGAAATCAATGACTTGGTTGTCTTTCCTCCACCACTGCAAGTTCTTTTCTTCTCCGAGCTTCTTGCGAGATCAGTCCTCTTAATATTCAAGCTTGTGAGATCATCAGTTCTTTTATTCTTCTTCAAGCATCTTGTTAGATCAGCACCACTGTTCTCAGGTACCAGTGTCTCACCAGTACTGAAGCAATTTTGTTTTTTTTTTTAGAAAAGGCAAAAATGTGGGTCAAAACCAGTAAACCAACACTGCAAAATCATCACACCTATTAATTCAAGTGCCCTAATAAAGGTTTTATGTCAAGGATGATGGATGTTGACCTAACACAAGCTTTAGTATGAGGCCCAAAATCAACTTAAAAGCTAAACTAACAAAAAAAGTGAAACACCAACTTTGGATTTCCAGTAGGGCCAACCGACCAGGGGCTAAAAATGGTAGCCCAATAAGCTCATTTCATTGCTCTACTATGGCCCTGGCTTATGGTCTCGCCTGATCTATTTTAGTTTTGTTGCACAAAACTGTATTTAGGAACCTGACAAGTTGCTGCATTTATAATGTATGTCACCAAGTAAAGAGTGTTCCCTCTCAAAACTTGATGCCAAAAAAAAACTACGAAAGTAACATCAAGTAACTGTTTTAAAAAAAGGAACATCAAGTAACGATCTAAATTATTGCCGCCTCCCACCACCCAACCACCACCAAACACACGGACACACAAGTTGTTTGGAATACAAAACAGCTCACCTTTTATGTCATGACGACGAGGGGGGCTAAATTGGGATATGAAAGAGAGGGTGAACCAACAATGGTCAAACATACAAAATGAAGTTAGAGTTAAAAAAGGCATACCTGCACGCCTTCAAGTTCTGTAACCGTTCGAGAAATTCACTCAGAAATATTCGAAAATGCTCCAACCGTTCAAAGATTATACTTGTTGGCAGGAACACATTTCTTTCTTTAACAAAAAAAAGGTTCATGCCAACAAGGTTCCCTTCTGTATTGAAAAGTGGGCCACCTTCCCAACCCTGGCACACAAAAAAGGTTACAGGAGCAAAACAATGGAGTTGTATGGAACAAGAGTTATTTAGGGAAAGAAAAAGGAAGCACATTCCTATTGCCTTGCCCCTGAGATACACTTTACTGCATATAGGAACAGAAACAAATTAAAATAACCCTATCATAATTCGAGTGTGCCTCAGAGACTGCATATAGGAGAAACACATTAAAATTAAATTATATCATAATGCAAGTGTACCTCACAGATTTTACAAGTGGACAGCATAAGCTCTTCACTATCTTCAGATTCTCTTGAATCGTGGGTCAGTATCCCACCAGTAGCCACTAATTTGCCAGAGATGCCACGCCCTAAAGCTACTACCTTTGTACATGGAAGAAATTCCATGTCCACCACATGAGTGAGACGTACAGCTTGAACATCAAGGCAGGATGTGACATTAACAATAGAAAGGCCATAATCTAAATCATATTTCCCCAAAAATCCTGTGACAACATTGCCTTCATAGCGCACTTCAACCTATATTGATAAATAAAAAACAAGAAATTGATCGAGATTATATTAACTAAATAATCATTTTTTACTAAAGGATGAATTGCAGCGCAAACCTTCAAGTTAGGCCTGTTTTGTTTTATCATTTAAAGCTCTAACCAAACTTGCTGAAGTCAGAAACCTTGTAACACACCCCTGGCATTCTATAGCTATTCCCGAGCATGCAAATAACACAGAGCTTCCTACACAACATTGCGATTTGAATCATGTATACGGCAATGTAGATATATATTCAGAAAACTAAGAGCAGCATAAATAATCACCACAGAGTATAGCAACCGAGACAACACTTTCAGACAAATTTGATGCAACTTCTTCACTGAGCTCACTCCAGACATCTTGTATTGAGTCCTGATGAATATCGCCTAGTTAAAGAAACATGAAACAGCACAACTGTGAATGCTCACATAAATAAAGATGTAAAAAAACATGTGCAGAAATGAGGAAGAAACAGACCTGGATTCAATGACTCTGCTGTCTCTCTATCATCATTGCAAGTTCTTTTATTCTTCTTTGACCTTCTTATGCGATGACCACCACCCGCTCTAATCAACATCGTCCAATACTGTTTTCTAAAGAAAACTGTGGGTTAATACCAGTAAAGCAATGCCATAAAACCATCAGACCCTCTAATAAGGTCTATTAATGCAGGGTTTTTTACAAGGTTGATGGGCCTTGACCTAATATAAGCTGCAGCGGCGTACCCAGTGCAGAGAGCTCCCGCTCCGTGCGGGGTCTGGGGAAGGGTGTTAGTGGCAAGCCTTAACCTCTCTTGTGCAATGCGACGAGACCGCGACTCGAACCCGGGACCTTCCGGTCACAAGCGATAAGACTCTACCGCTTGCAGCAGCCCAAAATCAATTTTGATGAAGCCAAATTGATGAAGCCAAACCATCATACTTATCCCTTTCCTCCACTGGATCATGTGTAAACTGTAAAGCGTTCTCTAATATTCATTAATCTTGATCATTACAATGATAGAGTGAACTCAGCCCAAATAGTCCCTTTAGGGGATAATAACTTGTCCATCCAAAAGGACCCAAGGGGATGCAAACGTGTAGGGAAATTTCGAAACCAAAAACCAACGTGCTCAGAGCGGACTCGTATAGGACATGGGTGTACACATGTACACCCGACAAATTTTGGTATAATACATGTATATACTTTTAATTGTTCCATAGATCCAGGTATAAGCAGCTTGCATTAGGGTTTGAGTGCTCGTTTTCGAACAGCAGGAAGGAAGAGATACCTGGGGGTGGGAGCGCCGCTCGCCCTTCGCCGGCAAAGAGACCAGCGCATGCGCATGGCGCCGCCGCTCGCCGCTCGCCGCTAGGAAAGAAAGGCCACGGGTGCTGTTGGGGGCGCTCCTCTTTCTTTCTTTATGCCCAGTTGCGCAGCCCACCCCACCTAACAAGAAGAAGTAGAAGCCCATTAATTTTTTTTGTTGATCCCACGGCCCAGCTGATCCATAGCAGCCCATATTTTTTTTTATTTTTTTATGTACTTTTTATTAATTAATTCAATTTTATCCCCAAAAATGGAGGAGATATACTTCTATCACCAATTTATCTATATTATAAAAAATAAAGATTTAATAAATACTTCTCACCCAGTTAGTTCATGGCCACCTCTTAGCTTACCCTTTCGATGCTCTTTGAACACGGATCTAACACCTGAACTGAAAATCATCTGGTCATACATGATGGAGCTCACAAGAGAGAAGAGTGAGGATGGAGATGGAGCTGACTTGTCTCCCCACATGTCAGGCATACATGTATGGGTTTAGAGCCGCTTGAATTGGTTATGAGTCCCAAACATTGGGAATGTTCGGCTGGACTAAATCTGGCACTGTTCATGCTGGTTTTCTATGAGAGAGAAACCCTGCTTCGGCTGGAAAAAAAGAGTGGCCAGCCGAGCACGCTCATTGATTAAGGACCTAAATGAGTGTTTTAAGAGTTTGAGGACCGAAATGACACATATGAACAAGTTTGAGAATTGCCAAGCTAGGGTCACACAACGGGCATATAGTATAGTTGTGACACGATCTTTCGAAAGGTACATGTAAGTCCATTTGTGAAAAATATCAACGTTGACGATCCCAGATTTCCAATCAAAATGATTCGAACTCTTGCAAACACTATACCATAACTCCATTAGTTATACTAGTATATTGTCCGTGCTAACGCTACGGTGACATCTAGAAAAAAAAATCTTAAAACTAAAATAAATCATAAAACTAAAAAACTAAATCAACAGATAAACATAAATTCACAAACATTCATGTCTAAGTCATCCATGTGTGTACTTCAATAGATAGATGTATGAGCTGAAAAAAACAGTAACAATAGCAAAGCTACAAATACTCCTATATATGACTCTCTACCGAAGGCACATATGATTGTACACGCTCTTTCTCTAACTGTCTTGTCTCCCCTGTCGTCTCTTGAACAGCTAAGGATGCCTTCCTCCCTGGATGTCCCTCTTGAACAGCTATTCCCCATTTCAGATTGTTCTCTTTTGATCCTCTCACTTCATAAGCAAGGCAACATCCTCTCACTTGAGGAGCACACAGATAGCCTACATGAGGATGCAGTTCGAGTACATTAATAAAAATGCTGGAGGGAAGTTTCCAATTTCTTCAACACAAGCAAGAGCAAAGGAAGATGGACACGATAAATCCCTAGGCCAAACAGCACGAAGCGCTCAGAGGATGGGTGCCGGACGATACAGATACAATAGAAACAATGTTAGGCAACAATATGATCCATTTTCAAAATGCATTCTATATCCCCTCTTTCAATGGCACACACACCTCAAATATGCTATGATGAATGTAAATCGAATTATGCTTTGGTGGTTCAATAAAGCCGCACAAACCTTTTCTCTAAAAAAAATCACCTCTTCCAATAGAAAGATCAATAGGTGAAGCCTTCGAGGCTTACAGGTCTCCATTCTCCTCAAATTCCTAAACTTCCAAAAGCACAGAGTAAAGAATATGCTAGCGGTTGGGAGCCCTTTACATATTCTACCGCGGATTCATGAGTCTCAACAATTTTATTAATTATATTAGCTAAACTTGTTCCCCATGAGTCTAATCAAGAGTCTCCGTTGTACTTGGGCTAACAAACAAAAGAAAATAGAGTAGCAATTAGTTATGCAATAGGGATAAATACATATTGTAACCGAGGTTGTAACATTTTTTTTGCCAGCGATACTTTTAAACACACCTAATGAAATTTACGCATGATGCCCCCATGATCCAATGAATGATGAAAAATCTTAATTCTTTTTTTTTGAAAAAAAAATCTTAATTCATACATTTGTACTACTACACGTAATTTTTCAGAGATAGATTTGAAGTCTGAGCAATATAAATGAAAAGGTGCAGATGAGAGCTTTACCTTCCAATTAGCAGCCTGTTCGCTTGCTCGTAAACGATCGTAAATTTCCAGTCGGGAACAGTGTTTTTCTCTCACACCAAATCAGTCAACAGTAAATAATCCATGATACGATACGGCCTCCCGAACAGGCTGTAGATTTGACGATGATATGCCCCCGGCCGACCGTGAGCCCGCCAAGCACGCCGCAGTGGAGCACTGAGTTTACTTTCACTATAACACTACACATGCAAACCATGACCACGGCCTGGTCAGTTGGCGACGGCCACAACAATCTTAAGCATGCGCCACCCTGAACTCCAGCCAGATAAGTGGTACTTTGAAGTTCAGTTTCTCTGCAAATATCACATCCCAGCTGCAGTCCTTGCTCTCTTGCGATGGAACAATCAGGTATATGTAAAATAAAACTGAAATATATGGAAACTAAAACATGATCTGAGTCAGTTAGTCTGAGTTATCTTCTTCTCATTGCTTCTTTCATCAAGTAAAATTTGTCTAGCTTTACAGAATTACAGCGCAAATCTAAAGATTTTAAAAGACTACATACAGGTCGTATGGTTTCTTCGGTGTTGATATTGCAAGCACACTGGACAGCTTATGCACATCTGTAAAAATATAATTAACTGATTAACTTTACTTGTTAGTAAGCACACCTCCAAAGTAGCTGGGCTCGTAACTTTTCTCATTTGCAGGACAGTTATGGCATTGTTGCCGAAAACACAAAATATTCATGAGCCGTAGAAGCAAAAGGCATCAAAGCCCCTACATCATTTTAACTAATCCATCTTGGCACTTAAGTTTACACTACTCCCTAACCAATATGTAAAACAACAGGAAAGATAATAAACAAATGATAGAATGGAACAATATCGATCCTTGACAAAAAAAATATCATTACTTTCCAAGCACTAATTTTATAATATATCATCACAATTTAATTGTCAATAGTTAACCTCTGAAGAGTGAGGTCTTCGCATTTCCAAGATACAAAATGTATGGTGCTGAGTGCCTTACCAGCTTAGCCAGCAACAGGGAGATGGCATGCACTGGCTGAGCACTAGCGCGGAGGCCCCCAGCTTCATGAGAACGTCCCCAATCGTTGTTCTTATGGCTCCACGTACACTGAGTAAGAACCCGCAACCAGAAAGTCTTTAGACAAGAACTACTCAACTTAGCTGGGTTATATCTAAAACTCCTGTAAAATCAGATAGAAAAAGGAGCATGCTTTGAAAATAAGGTGGAATTCTGTCACAAATTAAATAGCACATGAGCAGATTGTAGCATGGCTCAAAGAGTGTGGAACAAATGTTAGATGAATAAGGGCAGGCCCTGTCATATATATGAACTGTAGTTTGAATTCTTAAAAGTCGTTGCCAAATTACAAATGTGCCACTAATCCATGAATGACAATATAACTAATGTTCATATATAAATACTGCGTGTTGAAAGATAAAACTTTAATTATAAGATTATTTTTTAGTTCAAAGGTAAGGTCTCTCTGAATTTTGACTCAGTATCAGAACTGTATTTTTAGACAGACAACTCTAACATAGCATAACTCTCAATCCAGTGCAGTATACTTTGATGGAAAGCTTGGATAAATTTCTACGACCTTAAACTTATCAAATTTTGCGGGATAACCATTTAATGTTCTCTAAACTAATGGTCTAACTGCAGTTTCAGAACATTGACAACACAACAATAATATTCACATATGTATAACTCCTGCATCTTTCATCAAAATACAATTGCCGGCAGTTAGGTTCCAATGATATCCACGGTTTTGTAATTATGAGTTTTTTTTGCAGGAAAAAAATGTTTCCGTTACCTAATAATCGAGAAACAGAAACATGGTGAAGATCCATCAAAAAATCATTGCGAGCAGTTAGGTCCCAATGATATCCACAGCTTTGTAATTATGAGTTTTTTTGGCAGGAAAAGTGTTTCCGTCACCTAATGATCGAGAAACAGAAACACAGTGAACATCCAACTCAAAGTTTAACGTCTAAACCTATGCTCTGATCCTTCTCCACCAGGAATCCAAACAAAAAAAATATCTCCAAAATCTAGGTAATGGTAAGGGAAAGTTCTCCAGATGATGGGGGCTATTCATGGTCTGGGTAGGTCCGCATAGCAGCTGCACCCTGCGTGGGGAAGGAGACGCTCTGCGAGAGAACCCCTGGCTTCTTGGCCCTTGCCGCGGTGGCGGCGGCAGTTCCATCAAGCATCCTGACCTTTTGTGCCCTCCCCATTCTTGGTCCCGCTAGTGTCCCTAGATGCACAGCGAGCGACGGTCAGTGCCGTATCACGACCCTAGCACACTCGCGGGAGAAGGGAGCCAGGAGGCGTAACTCACCTTGGGCGGCACCTTTGCCGCTGTCGCGAGTTGCCCCATCTCGGTCGGCGTCCTTCATCGCGTCGCCTAGATCCAGCCTAGGATCACGGCCGCTCCTCCCACAACTGTTGCCGGCACATCTCGCCCACTCACCACTGTTCCGAGCGAGGCCTGGTGGCCGGCGGCCGGCCTGGAGTGCCGGGCTAGCGGCCGGCGCCCTGCCCTGATTCGCAGGGGGAGGAGAGGAATCAGCGAGTCGCGCGTGTAGGAGAGAGGAGGTGTCGGGGGAGTCACCACGAGCACCCCGCAAGCCCATGTGACCTAAGCAGCTGCCGTGCTCTTCACCCAAACCCTAGGCGCGGGCACTCCTACACGTCGAGTGGAGCCGCTGCCGCCATCTACCGGCCCCGCCTCTTGTTTTCGACTTCTGTGCCGCGAGTTCTATTTTCTTTTTCCTAGAGAAATCGAGACAGAGAAGGTAGGGATTCGATCCGTGGCCATGGATGGCGTATTGGGGGCGGAGCGCGTGCAGGCCTGCGGGGGTGAGATGCGTTTGAAACCTGGATGAGAAGCCTGGCATCCCACCTCGAATCATGACCATCGGATTTAGTCTAGGTGTTTTATTAGCCATTGATTTTAATGGAGATGAATTCCTATGTATATTTTTCGAGGTGTACAATGGTTAGAGGCTCTCAGCGAGAAACATTTTCGTGGGGAGGTCTAGTATAATTTTGATTGGTCCATTATAGTAGAGATGATTTTAATGGAGACGAATTTCTGTGTATATTTTTCTAGGTATACAATGGTTAGAATCTCTCAGCGGAGAACGTTTTCGTAGGAGACCTGATATAATTTTGATTGGTCTAGAGATTGACCGCGCGTGGCATAATTGACCTCGCCATGTCTTATTTTGTGTAGGTTTAATTGGGCCAAGAGTGATCAGCGGTTCAGGCCCAAGCGTTTTGAGGCCTAGGCGTAACCAATGCAACTAGATAAGCTGACGGCTTCCTTATAATAATAATAAAAAAAAAACTGACAAGTTTGGAACTTAGGCAGCAGGGACTTGCGCTTCCTCTGCCGCTCGGCTGCTGGCTATGGCAACTTGGCGAGGAGGAGGGGACAGCTCCAGGCCTCCAAGGCTCCAAGTCATGGGTAGTGTCCGAGGTCCTCTGCATCGCCGCCGATCGATGCCTCTACCTGTCTACCACAACCACAAGAATTGACAATTGGCAGTGGGTTCGTTTCGAAAGAAAAGAAGAAGAAGAAGAATTGGCAGTGGGAGGAAAGCACGTCTCTGTCATCTCACAGCTGGCTGTTTTGAACGAACAGAAGATGTGGAGCTTAACTTTCAGTTGGAGTTCAGGGTCAAGGGCTCCACCTATTTTTTCTACAGTTCACTTGCATTGGATGTTGACTTACTAGTACATGTTTCTTCACTATATAGTAGGACTTAGACAGTAGAAGTTAGTTCCAGGGCTAGATATTTTGGTTTAATAGGTTCTTTCTGGTTTCTGCACAACAAAGCTTTAAAATTTTTTTTGCCGTGTTCATTCAAACGGTTTTCTCTCTGCAGTGTGTCCTTGACAGTCATCTTTAACATTTAATCTGGACCAAATCATGTGTGTCTGATCCTGTTGCATTTCCGGTCTTTGCATGTCACGTCCCTTTTAAGCCTCCTCGGTGGTATGTGAACCAACCCAAGTAACTTGTCCTTCTTTCGTTGACCACGGGTCAAACAGATGAGTGCAGATGCAGACAAACGAATGTACAGTACTAGCTTATGTGCAAACTGTATGAATTCATCAGAGCTGGGATGACCAACGAACTAAGGCTGCGTTTAGATGCTGAAAATTTTTGCAAAATGCTACTGTAGCATTTTCGTTGTTATTTGACAATTAGTGTCTAATCATAGTCTAATTAGGCTTAAAAGATTCGTCTCGTTGATTTCGTCTAAACTGTGTAATTAGTTTTATTTTTTATTTATATTTAATGCTTCGTGCATGCGTCCAAAGATTCGATGTGACGGGAAATCTCGAAAAAATTTGCAAAATTTTCTGGAACTAAACACTACCTAAGCTGATATCCGGTCAAGTCCACATTGTTACTACCATGACCAAGCACTACCACTACTAGTGTTAAACAAAATGGAGAAGTGTTTAACTAAATAGAGAAAGTGTCTACATAGTTATTATCCGGTCAACTAATAAGCAATATCTGGTCAAGTCCACATAGTTACTGAATCAGCTACGCAGCAGCAATTTAACAAAACGGAGAAGTGTCTAACTAAACCTGACAGTGTACTAACTGGGTCTGTCATTGGCCATCCTCGGTTCAGATTCAGACTTCAGAGAGCTGATGTTACTCGTTGGACTTCGATCGATCGGTCCCCCCTGACTAATTCAGAGTTACAGTATTTTCCAAGAGCTTACGAGGCTTGCGGGAGCCAGCCAACCACCACCGAATCCAACAAAGGAAGAACTAGCAGTCGCTGCCTGGACAGCTGTGCTTATTCTACTCAGCAGATACTGCATCTGAATGTCACTGTCAATGTGGCGCTGTATCAGATGTTTCAGTAAGCCTTAGCATCAGCCGGATTGGAGAAGAGAGCCAGGGCCAGGCGAGGAGCAGATGGATGTACATGTACGTTCGTTACTACAGCTCTTGGAGATCTCTCTATCACGATTCACGAATCTTTCCGTGATCTCTTCACTTGTAGCGACGGAACACGCAACCCCATAGGCTGTTCTCGTGACTGCACAATCAGCATCACATTCACGTTTGATCGCCGGCTTCCTGCATCAGCATGCCAATCGTTTTATGAATCGACGGGTGCGCGTGCGAGTCTACCGGCTACCTGCCCCCACCGGCTAGTGTAGTTTGATGTCCATATCACTGTCAGCGGAGTTTACGGTTGTATCCATTTGCTATGCTAAGAGGGGATCAAGGATCGCTTCGCTTCACGATTTTTAGTTTCGCTCTACGTATTTTTAGCTAAACGGTTTCAGCTTCGCACGTTTTGTTCGAGAAAAAAGATGAAGTTGTGAGAGCATCTAAAGAGATGCTCCATAAATTCTATGTTTTTTTAGAGCTGCTCCACGTTGGAGTTTGTGGAGCAGTTCCAAACACCCCCTAACTCATGGGTTGGAATTCTTTTTTTTAGCTACACATGCATGTAAAACCTGTATCAATGTAGTATGAATTTTACTCATGTTTCAGAGTTTAGTGGCTTGTGAGTCTAGTAGCACATTACCTTTGAGCTAAAAATGGTATGGACCAAAAGCTTAAAGATATATCCATAAATATAATGGAACAAGACAGTTACGAATATTCGTTCTAGCGTGTGATGCATGCATTCGTTCCAAAGTTCCCCTAAGAAAATGATGCATTCTGAACAGACGTAAGAGAAGACACATGTCGTAGTAGTCCTGTGCTTGCAAAGTGACCGGGGCAGGCTAAACTTTTTGGAGATAGTACGACAAATAGAATCGGTGGAATAGTTTATTGCATTGCTGAGTTGATGAAAGAATTATATGGGAATACATTGCTTAGAGGTCAAGAAACTTTCGTTTGAGATAAAGGCATAACAGAATTACACAATCTTAATCTATCATATCTGAAGATATCCTATATTCTCTAAACACATTCCTTATAGTCACATCAGAGAGCGGCGTAGACGAAAGCTAAAAGTGTCTAAAGATATTCTCACCGGAATCACAACCGACTCCAAATGGTAGGGTAGATCAAACCAATTAGCCTAGAGCGTACCTAACTTGGGGGTGTCGCACCGACTTGGTGCACAAGAATGGTCGAGTGGGACATGCTATCCGCCGTACAGTGGGACAACCATTAGCCCGCATTCGTTTGAGCTTTATAAAGTTCATACTTTTTCAGTCAATGAATAATATTTTTCTCTCACAACAAATCAGCCAACAATACTTTCAGCCATGACTTATCAGCCAAACGAACGGACCAATTGCACGGGAGGAGTACATCAACAGGCTTCGACGCTATACCTGGACAGGCTACTGTGTGGGCCACACTCTGCATAGTAATTATACTGTGCGCAGGACCGGGTATGGAGTTCGTCGTACTCTCTATTGTACCGGCACTATGCTACCAACCTGGGTAGCCATGTGCTACCTAACCAGTATGACGAGTCCCTGTTGTCTCTTCAAATCAGACCAAGGCCTAGAAGTCTGCCAAAGTATAGAAGATGACACAAGAATTATAGGTACAATAGCTAGTTGGGTATGATTGTGCACTGTAGAGCAAAATAGTATTGTTGACTATTATTAAACTGACTGCATGTAACCTCAACCCAGGCTATGTAAGGCAGGGTGGGGATCGAGCACTCGCGTGGAGCCATTGGAACACACTACGCATACAACTTCCACTCTCAGCACTGGTTTAGTTCGTAAAATTTGGATTTTGGGTACTGTTGCACGTTCGTTTTTATTTGGCAAATAGTGTTTAAACATAGACTAATTAGGCTTAAAACGTTCGTCTCGTAATTTCTCACCAAACTGTGCAATTAGTTTTTCTTTTCGTCTACATTTAATGCTTTATGCATGGGCCACAAACATTCGATGTGACAGATACTGTAGCAACTTTTTGGATATTGGAGGTGCACTAAACACGGCGTCACACTTGCATCACATCCCTCTAGTCGACATCTAACCGAGTCCTCGGTACACAAGCAGACTTTCTAACCGAATGCTTAAGGCATTTCACATGAACCCGTATAAATTATGGTGTTCTATGTGCTACTCCTCTAAATCACCATGTCTAATTTTGTATGATTACTCGTTGATGGTACGTAAAGCTGACGTACGCTGACCAAGTGTACAAGGCGGATGTGAAATACCCAAGTTTCTTACTTTTGCATGTAATTCACTATGTTTTTTTTAAATTACATCATACAATATAGACACCCACAACACCTCTCTCCCAACTCACATGCACAATAAAGAACATTAAATACCTAGCCCTAGATCTGTCTCATCCCGTGATTGTTGGACGACTTGATGTTTGGTGTGACTGAGCAGACGAGGAGAATGCAACATGGTTAAGCTTTCTCAGTTTTGATCATATTGATTTAACAAGCTCAGAATGATTCTCAAACTTAAATTCTTCCTTACTTGAAATGTTTAGAAAAAATGAGATGTATTAATTGTTGAGCTTTCTATTATGCTCGTCGGAACAGAGAAGCACCAAAAAACATGATGTGTGTACAAATTCTAGAATTTACGCTTGTACAGTACTTCCATTAGCAACCGCCAACTAAATCATAATTTTGTTGAAATTAATGTCATGTCTGTTTTCGCTTGCTTATGAATACCTTACGAGGCTTGAATAAATATCTTTAATTTATTAGCGCTATATGAACTATTTTGTACTTTTCTGACCCGAACTTTTTTTTATGGAGTAGGATTTGGATCGGAGAGAGTATATAGATGCTTATAAATCTTGGCTCGATCAGCCACGCAGGCACTGACTGTTTTGCTGAAAAGTCATGTCTGAAAATACTGTTCACTGATTTATTATAGAAAAAATATTATTTATTTGCTGAAATAGTATGGCTCGTGAGACGAGCGAACAGGGCCACTGCCTACGAGGCGCGATTTGTCACCAGTTGTCACCAACGGTCCGTGTCACTATCGGTACGGATGACGTTTTAGATAGCTCACTCACGTCAGTTGGTTTGGACTTTTATTCGGACGAGATGATGTGCGAGCACAAACGTTTTAGATATAGCTGGCGCCTGATGGCAACGTTGGGCCCGTTCCCGTTGATCTGTTAGTTATGTTGCTCCGTGGTTCTATCTCTCATACCCAACATTTTACATAATAGTAGACCACTAGTGATTTGCGCGCGCCCATGCGCGTGAGAAATGATCGAAAATCTATCTAGGAAATAGCACAATGCTGACAAATAATAAATATTATAGGCGCCTAACTAAAATTAAGTCATCTAACTGACAGCTGTAATTATCAACGATGATGAGATACTGTTTTCTTAGAAACAAACGATGAAGAACACAAAAGCGAGCATATATTATACGAAACATGGAGTTTACCGTGCTAGCTGTCTTACATAATCCTTGCAAGCTTTTCAACATTTCTAAATTGCTTCCGACTGGTAGGCACTCTCTTAATATGCTACAGATAAACAAACTTTCTCTCATCACTGCCTTCTCTAATTCGCATTATCCAAACCAGGAGAAGCGAAGAGTATTACAGCTCTAGTGCAATAATGCATAGATAAGTTTGCAAAAGATGGAAATATGACATGCCAATTCGCAAGAGAATAGGTATCGTTGGTACAGCATACAAGATTGTACCCCCCCACATTGCTGGGTCCAAGAGGAAAGCCTTCAAAGCACATTTCGGATATAAGAGCGCAGCCATATCAATGTATCTGCAACCAAATCAGTCCAAGATTCACAAAGACAGTCACTTGCGTGTTTCCAATGAAATGATCCCGAGAATGACAATCCATAGAGTAGGGCCATGCCATACAAACCGGTTTAAAACTGAATCATGTATCTGTTTTGTCTTTTAGGTGTAATTTCATAGAGGTCAGTGTGGATGCTTAATTCACTTGCTGGACATCTGAGAGCTCCTTCAGTGTCAGAAGTGAGCCCAATTTTTTGAACCCATGAAGGCATAATATTTTAGACCTGAAAATTTAAAGTGTTACAGTTGATAGGGAATAGACAGTACAAACTAAAATGAGTAACCACATAAGGACCCAACTATCATTCATATCTGATCATAGAAAAAAAGAAAAGAAACAGTCAATATAAGGTAATAACGGCTGCGGGGAATTTTTTCTTAGCATGACGAAACAAAAATGCACTTGTTGTCCTGAAAACATTTTGTACAAATCTCATGGCAAGGAATGCAAACGCTGCAATATGTCCCTAGCAAACAGTGCATAGGCTGTTCAGTGCTGTGAAAACATAAATTAATAGCGACTGATCTTTTTTCTTATATAGGAAGCTGAAAAAGGAAATATCAACATTTAATAAGATCAACATTCATGTTCCAGTTTCAGGACAAACTGTAGATCAAACGCCATAAGAACAAGATAATCCTGAGTCCTGACTTTGACTATCAAACCAGTACAAGAGGGTTTGAACTTAGTTGACACAAATAAAAAAGACTCATGTGGACTGCAAAGCAGTTTAGATTAATAGCGGTGTAAAAGGAAAGAGCAGCACATAGGCATGTGCTACAGGTAGTGGTACACCTGTTTTGCAGGAAGCATGACCTTGTTCTTGAGTTGGGGAGAATGTGTTGCCTTTTTAATATCCTGGCTCCAATTGCTACAAACCGACACAGACAGAAAAGAAACGTCTTTCCCCGTTTGGTAAAGTTGAACATAGGCAACTTACTCTTGCAAAAAAAAAACGCGAGAAAGCAGCACATCAAACATAGAGGAAGACTAGCAAAAGTACCTAAAAATAGGGAGTCTTTATTCGGCTGGAAAATTTAAAGCCAATAAATTCAGTAATCTCTGTAAACTAAAAAAAAACGCCATCGTAGTTAACAAACTATCTAGCTTCCTGGCAACCAGGCAGAGGAGAGGAAGGAGACTGGGTAATTACTACTCCCTCCGTCCCGTTAAGATTGTCGCTCGGGAAGCGGGATTATGAGGGGGGCACGGTTTTCCAACGACAAAGTCAATGGGACGGAGGGAGTATCTAGCTTCCTGGCTCCTAAGCTTGCCTCCCGTCTGTTCTCAAGAGTGATATATGCAAACTACAAAGCAAAAATAAGAGCCGTACCAGGCAGTGGAGGTGAGCAGTGCCTTTGCAGGCTACCTGTGCAGCAATGCAATGGCCAATGCCCTGTCAAATATAAAATCTTGGCTGCCAAGGTTGCTAATCGCCACATTTGCTCCATTCTTGGCAAGTCACGACGGCAAGAGCCCAATCAAATGAATGAAGCTGTGACTCGCGCCATGGCTTGACCGGTCATGACACCTTGCTGCACCATGGTGTTTCATGGCATTACATCAAACACCTAACTGACATGACCCACGAGTGGAAGAGGCATGCTTGCGATGCTATTGGCTTCGCCAGGATGGTGGTGGTAGAGGTGATGCTGAGGAAGGCGGCGAAAGACACAGGCAGCGAACGGGAAGAAACAGGCGGCGTGCTGGCGCAAATAGGGAGGGAAGACAAAAACATCATAGAGAATTAGAGATCAATGAACATGAGGAAGGAGATCGCTCGCCTGTAGCGGAGCCAAGAAGAGCAACAATGGCGCGATGGGAATTGACGGCCGTAGCCCCCCGCTGCTACCTCAAGTTCGCTCGACGTTGTCGCCCGCGACGGCGTTGGAGTCCACCCGCCCAGCGCCGTGGCACCGGGAGCAGCCGCTTCGCGCCGGTGGAGCCGCCCGGCGCCGAGGGCCCATCGAGCCGCGCCCTTGCCGAGGAGCAGCAGCAGCGGGGGCCACCTCGCCCGCGCCGCCGGTGGCGAGGGCACCTCGCCCCGCCATGTCACGGGGTTGGGCCACGGCGCGCCAGCGCCCGGCGGATCTGCCCGCCATGGTGGGGGGCGGTGCCACCCTCGCCCAGCTGCGCCCGCCATGGCTGCCTCGCGCGATGAGGAAGGAGATCGCTTCGCTTGAAGCGGAGCCAAGAAGAGCAACAATGGCGCGATGGGAATCGACGGCCGCAGCCCCGGCTGGTACCTCAAGTTCGCTCGGCGTTGTAGCCCATGACGGCGTTGAGTCCACCCGCCCGGCGCCGTGGCTCGGGGAGCACCGCTTCGCGCCCGGTGGAGCCGCCGTGCGCCGAGGGCCCATCGAGCCGCGCGCCCTTGCCGGGGAGCAGCCGTGGGGGCCACCTCGCGCGCCGCGCCGGTGGCGAGGGCACCTCGCCTGCCATGTCGGGGGGGAGAGCCCGCGGCGCGCGCCGCGCCGAAGCGGACTGCCCGCCATGGTCGGGGCGGTGCCACCGCCTCGCCCAGCTGCGCCCGCCATGGCGCCTCATGGCGATGAGCCGTCGGCGCTGGGAGAGGAGCGAGAGGGAGGAGAAGTGGATTTGGAATGTGGAGCTAGGGTTTCAGCCGGCATATATTTGGCATGAGAAGAGCAGCAGCACCGATGGATTGAGGATCTGACGCTCAGAAAAATTTTGAACGACGTGGCCACCCTGAGACCGCGTCGTGGCCACAACAAATTTACTCTTTAGATAACCACACTACTCCACTAGTACGATCGAGCTCCCCATCATGCATGTCCATGTGCTCGTTTCGCTAAAATTTAGTTTACGTGGATACTTATGCTGATTTGGTGTAAAAGAAAAATACTATTCGTTAAGTGAAAAGTAGGTTTGTAAATTTTACCAAGTCAGCCGTCGCCACATCCGCAAGATATGTGTTCGTGCGTGTGATCGTGTCCCCTCTACTCGTGTCGTCGGATCGCGCGCCTCGGGTGTCCGGTATTCCGGTCACCAGTGCGCGCGGCGCAATGATGGCCGCGTGGACTAGTGGACGGCGTCGGCCAGCAGCGCCATGCGCCAACTTCTTCCACTCCGATCCCCGCATGTCTTTGCTCTCTGTTGCCCGCCGCGCCGACTTTGGCGCTCTCCATCGACGGACCGGGACCGGACGTGCCTTGATGTAGCCGAGCGCGCGCTCGACACGCGACGCGCTTCGCGCTGCTGCCGAGAACGGAGTCGGACGGCCGCTGCCCGCTGGTGAGGTGGCCGAGAAAAAGTAAGAGGACCAGGAGGAAGAGCCGTGCCTGCACGACCCGCGCCACCTCCTATTCTCCGTCCCGTTTCTGGCAGTGTGGTCTGTGGTAGTGGTACTATGATTCATTCCAAAGTTTCCTCGGAATATGACGATGCATTCCGAAGAGAGACATAGTGTCGATGTTTCGAGTTGCCACCAACTAGCAAATTTATAATATTGCGCGTCTGGCTCGGATGGTGTGCTAAGAGGACACAAGATTTATACTGGTTCGGGTAGAATGTCCCTATGTTCAGTTCGTTGCTGCTGCTCGTGTTACTAGCACTGAAAGTTCGTAGTAGGGATTACAAACGGACGAGAGAGGGACGTATCCCAAGTCTCTGATGAGAGGAGCGAACGGGTGCCGAGAGCTCGGTCGCTGCTCGGTTGTATGTTTGGGGTTCGATGGGTTGATCGGATTCGAGTCTCTTATGGTGTGTTGCGATGAGTTTTGATGTCCCTTGTGGGATGCCCTACTTTCCCTTTTATAGGCCAAGAGAAAGCAAGGGTTACAGTGGAGAAAGAGAAGAGAACGAGAGGAAGAAGTCCTTCAGGATTGCTGGGTCCTTCTTCTCCTTTATGCGGGTCCCGCCGACCCTGTAGATGTCAACAGGGACAGCTTCTCGTCACGGCCCTATCCGTCACTGGTGCCATGTGCAGGCGTCGTCTGCCGGTCATGGCGCTCCACTCTGTCCTGACAGATGTCATGGTGAACTGACGCGCCCATCAGTGTTCGTATGGGGGTTAGGCAGAATAGCACCGGTACGCCCGACGCTGTTCCTGACGTGAATCCCCAGGTATGACCCATCATGCGTGGCGGGCTACATCGAGGCATGCCAGTCTCTTCCCTGGCGTCGGAGCTTTGACCTAGGCCCATACGCTTGGAATTGGAGTGGTTGGCAGCGGTATGGGTCTTCGTCGGGCGAGACGGAGCCCCTGGCCTCGGGGTCGGGCGAGGAGGAGTTCCTCCCGAGAGGCCGGACGAGGCGGAGCCCGCCCCCAGAGGTCGGGCGAAGCAGAGGCTGCCCTCAGGGGTCAGGCAAGGCAGAGTCTGCCCTCAGGGGTCGGGCGAGGTGGAGCCAGCCCTCAGAGGTCGGGCAAGGCGGAGCCCGTGTTCTCAGCGTCGGGCGAGGCGGAGCCAACCCTCAGGGGTCGGGCGAGGCGAAGTCCGCCCTTAGGGGTCAGGCGAGGCGGTGCCAGCCCCTAGAGGTCGGGCGAGGCAGAGCTCGTGACCTCGGTGTTGGGCGAGGCGGAGCCAACCCTCAGGGGTCAGGCGAGGCTGAGCCCGCGGCCTAGGTGTCGGGCGAGATGGAGCCAACCCTTAGGGGTTGGGTGAGGCGGAGCCCGTGGGCTCGGTGTCGGGCGAGGTAGAGCCAACCTTCAGGGGTTGGGCGAGGCGGAGTTTGCACACCTAGGGGTCGGTTGGAGCAGTAGTCGCGCTCTTAACTGCTCGGACGAATCAATGTTGATGGTTATTAGCTCCTCCTCTTTAGGTACCCTAGTATTGGTCCCCGATAGTAGCCCCCGAGCCTGCGGATAAGTAGAATACCCCTTCGGAGGTTTTTCTGAACGGGAGGACCCTGATGGCCCTAGCCTTCTTTTGTTGCCCACGGCATGTCCCGGGGACGGTGATTCCCCCTCGCCGAGGTAAGACCCTTCATAGGTATGGCCATGAGATTTGGTGGGTTGGAAAATGTCTTTCCTAATTTTTGCCCCCCGCAGGGGTCCGTCGTTGTGTGATCGTGCGTCCGGTCTCCTTATGAGTCCAACTTTCCTCGAGCCCCCACGCGTAGCGGGGGTCCAATTAAAGGTCAGCTCACCTTTGTGATTGTCACCCCATCCATGGTTTCCGCAACCGGAGGGGTGAGCCATGCCGTGATTCTCATTTATGGACAAGCCGTAGCTAGTTTGAGTGGGGTCCTGGCATCCCATTCGTGGGGATCCGGCTAGGGTCAGCTTGGTGACCGACTTTAGATTCTCAGCGGTCAATCCATATAGTTCTCAGGTCCATTCGACCGATCCCGAGGGCTCTCTGCCTTTCTTCAGGGAAAACCATGGATCATACCCGGCCGAGACTCAATCATGGGCTGGGATGCCCATGGCGCTCGTGCGGCTAGGTACTGGCCACTTGTGGGCCCATCCCTTTCCATCCCTTACCCTATGGGTGCCCGGAGCGGTTGTCGAAACCGTCGATGGGCCAACCTTCGAACTCCTGGGGCTAGGCGGGCCATAGAGGTGTTTTTTTATCCATATTCCTCTTACTTATGATTAGTCATGGCCTGTCCGGAGAGGTGAAATGTCCGACGAGTTTTTCGAGGGAACGGGCAGAGATTGCGTGCACACGTCCCGTGGCGGGAAGTGGTGACAGATCATGGCAGGCGCGGAGATCTAGGTGGGCGGTTGGTTTCCTCGCACTCATCGCCCCTATAAAACCAAAGGGTTCGCCCCAGGGTTCCATACCTTGCATCCTTGCCTCCGCAGTCACGATCGCCACCGCCAATCGCTTAGGTTTCCTATCTTTGCATCCCCATTACCGTTGAGCTCGCATCCACCCGCCCCCACCTCTAGTGGAGCCGTGGTGCCGCTCCGACATCACCTTCCAATGTATGAAAGGCCTCGTCCGTCATGGTCTTCTCCGCGCGTGGACCTCGCCCGAAGAGTGGCTGCTGCCTGGCGAAGAGGATCTGTCGTCGCCACTAGACGACTATGTGGTGTCGTTCGCCCACTTCCATGAGCGTGCGTTTGTGACCCCGCCCACAAATTTCTTTGGGGGCTACTGCATTATTACAAGATTGAGCTGCAGCATCTCAACCCTAATGGGATCCAGCACATGGCGATGTTCGTCGCCCTGTGCGAGGGGTTCCTAGTGATCAGCCCCCACTTCAATCTGTGGAGGTACTTCTTCGCTGTCACCCTCTAGAAGAAGAGGGAGAAGAGCGACAGGCAGGAGCTGCATATGCCGATGGGGTGCACCGGCATCTAGCTCCAAAACAATCGGGTCGATGAGTATCCGCCCATGCGGCTCTCGACGTCCAACAAGGGGTGGCGCTCGCAATGGTTTTACCTCAAGAACGACACCACCGCCCCTCTGCTGGAGTTCACCAGGCGCCTGATCGAAGAGGCCTCGGAGTCATGGAGGAAGTGGGCATCCCTAAGAAGGACAAGAAGAAGATCCAGGACCATATCGCCGCCATCCACATTCTGAAGGAGAGCGGCCTGAAGGGGTCGAGCGTCATCGGGGCCTACCACGCAAGGAGGGTGGCACCGTTGATGATGCGCGCTCCCGCTGTACGTGATGGCGCCCGAGGCATCGTTCGATAGAACGGTGTTTGCCGAGGGAGCACAACGCATTAAGGAGGCGATGGAGCCTTCATGGGACGACATGGGCGCCCCCCTCGATTTTGTCTACCCGGTGCTGGGACATCCTCCGATGCAGCTGGAATCAGGCTACGTCGTCTTCGAAAGTTTCCCCTCCACATACCTCATCTTTAATTGATTTTCCGACCTCTTAATACTAACTTTGAGAGGGACAGGACCAGCCGAGGGACCTCATCTTCATGGATCATTCGCTGCCGTGGCTGAGGGATTCGTCCATGAGGGCGGTGAATCGCGCCGAGGGCGAGCGGCTGAGGAAGGCGAAGGAGGACAAGAGGAAGAAGAAGCAGTGGAAGCTATAGGCGTAGGAGCGAGGGGAGGGCACCGACAATGATGATGATGATGATGGAGACGATGAGGAGGTAGTCGATGACATCAAGTGGGACGACCTAGAGAACGAGGATGTGCTGACAAGTATCGGTTCGCCCTTGCAGGAGTCAGCATCCTACCTGTTCCATGGAGGGGAGGGCACGTCTAGGGAGCCAGCAGAGACAGGCCGTACCGTTGTCCTACCCCAGGAGCCAATGGGGGTGGGTAGCTCTACTACCACGCCCGAGGTGCCAGCGAAGGCGGGTGGCTCCACCGTCGCACCCCAAGGTCTAAGGGGAGCGAGCCCCTCTGCCCAGGAGTAGGGGGCGAGCTCTAAATGGCCTCGCCCCGACGAGGCGGAGCAGAGGTCGTGGGGTTCGCCCCCCAAATGTATCTGCCGCCCGACGGCGCTGAGGTGAGTCATCAGCTCCCCTATTTTTTTCTTGTTTTGGTCAGATTTCATCGTGACTTATGTTTTTCATCTCTTGCAGCGTCGGGAGGCAATGTAATCCTTTGGTGCTGGTGCCAAGGAAGAGTGTCGCCCTTCAAGCGAGGCGACAACCGTCGGCTGGCGTCGCACTCATTTCTGGCGGGAGCGGCGCTAGTGTGACTGCGTCGCTGGCCGGTCAGGCGCTGCCCATGGGGGCGCCCGTGCTCTCGGTGGGACGGGCGGACGCGAGGGCTCAAGGGATGCCTTCGGAGGTCGTGGAACATCCGACGATGGTGGCGATACCGCTGTCGATGATGGGGCGGATGGGGCTACCGACTGCGCTCATGTTGCCGATCGTGGTGGGCACAACACAGCCGGTCAGGACCCCACCGACGTAGGTGGAGGTGGCAGCGACTATGATAGGCGGGTCATAGACGGGCGCTATTGTGGCAGCGCCTGAGGAACCAGTGTGACCCACGCCATTGGTGGCCCAGGTGATGGTGTCTGGTGTGGGCCGGACAGAGGGGGACACGACCGAGGGGTCCCCAAAGGTCATGGTGCTAGGAGAGGAGTCAGCGTCCGTACTGTTGACCCCTTCCATCGCTGGAGGGAGTGTCTCGGCGGAGACGTTATAGCGAGAAGGGTCGGCGGTGATCGGAGCTAGCGGGGAGCCATCCCTAGCCCTGACGTCGATGGGTAGCGACTCACCTACGTGAGGTGAGCCCCTACTCTGGTGGGCGAGCCCGGAGGATCTGATGTCGACGCTCTTCACTCTCGATGACACCACAGAGAGCATGGAGCGGGAGAGCCTTGACATGGGGATCGTGTCCATGCTCAAAGCCCTAGACCACGCCCGAGGTGCCATGCACAACGTTGTTGTTCCCTCTAGCCAGGTATTCGCTTGACCCTACTTCTCGCCATTTTCTTTCTCTGTATATTTTTTGTATTCTGACCATCGTCTCCTTTTAGTCCCTTATCGCTCGTAGCCGGGGGAAGTCTCAGTTTCTTCATGATCAGAAGGAAACCTAGGACCACCTCGTCGAGGAGGTGCGCCTGCATGGGGAGGTGACCGCTTAGCTTGTTGCCGCCCAGTAGAGGGTGGCCGAGCTGACTCCCCTCGCTGAGGAGGCGGACAGTCTTCGGTCGTGGGTGGCCGAGGCCTGTCAGCATGCTGACAAGGCCAAGAGGGAGTTCGAGTCCCTATCAGCGAGATCATGGAGGGACGACGAGGAGGCCGCTAAGGTTAGGAAGCAGCAGGGACGAATGCTCTAGAAGGACATCGAGACCCGCTAGTAGATCCTCTACCTTCTAGCCGAGGTTGAGAAGCAAATGGAGGTAAAGCTAGGGGCCAAGGAGAAGCTCATGGCCCTAGAGAAGAGGGTGAGTCTGGATGCCATGGCGGTCGTCCGGCTACGCAAGGAGCGGGATGAGCTGCTCCAAACCACGGAGAGGCTCCGCTCGGAGCGTGGCGTGACTCGCGAGGAGCGCGACTAGGCCATCCGAGAGCGTGACCAGGCCTGCCAAGAGCGTGATGACGCGCAACAGAAGGTCAGCTCCCTCTAGTTCGATCTTGGAAACGCAACGGCCCAGAAGATGGAGGCCGAGAGCATTTCTGTCGGGCTAGCCGTGAACCTCGCCGAGGCGAGGAGGAATCTTCAGGCGAAGAGCGACGAGCTCGGTATCCTGAGTGCCACCCTCGGAGTGGTCTGCGACGACCTCGAGGTGGTGCGGTCAGATGGGACCAGCTCGCTCGTAGCCTGTGCCATCGAGATCATAGCTCGGGTGCACCAGCTCGAGAGGAATGCCATTTGCGTTGGGGTTAATCAATCCTTCGCGATTGCTCATTCTCATTATGAGGATAGCATCGACCTAGAGACTATGAGCCACGGCTTCGCGCCTGGCTATGGAGCCTACGAGCTGGAGGAGATGGAGATGGCGGTGGCTCCCCTTTCGTAGGACCTAGTGGACAGAATAGAGAGCATAGTTCTCCCCCGGAGGGGTTAGTTAGCCAGATAGGTCGGGCAATCATTCATGTAACAAGCAGACAAGCTCTGACCCCTCTGTACTATCCGAACAAACTTATCATTTTATTCGTTTGATCGAATTTGTTTTTTCTCCCTTTTTATGTGTGAAAAGGTGTTCATGTGTTCTGGCCCTTCTGTTTGTTAAGACCATAGGGCCCGAGGTGTAGGAGGGAAACTCCGATCATGCTGGTAAGCAAGAGTTCCATAGCCGCTGGGGCGTAGGTTTCTCGTAATCCGACCAGCCATGCTCAGTTATTCGTTTTCACGAACCTTACCACTAGGTTTTTTTAACACGAGGAAGGGGTCGGGTGCGGCAAACATTTCAGAAAGGGTGTATATATGCCCTTATCAGCCCCCAAGTGAGACCCGATCCCTTGCCGTTGCTGGGGTCGGGTGTCACTGAAGATCGAGGGGAGGATAGCGAAACTAGTAGGAGAAAGCGTCTCTTATTTTCGCATGTACCCCCTCCCTAGGATCTAAGCCATCGTTCTACAACCGCACGTTCAGTCTCCTTACGAGTCCAACTTTCCTCGAGCCCCCATGCGTAGCAGGGGACCGGTCAAGGGTTGGCTCGTCTTTATGATCATCGCTCCGTCCGTAGTTTCTCCAACCAGAGGGGTTGAGCTAACGTCACTTGCATCGATGGCTCGAGTGACGCGCTCGGTGAGCTCGCTAATGGGCATGTTCGAGTGGGATCCGGGTCCATTATTTGTGATGGGGCCAGCAAAGCCCTCATGTGGCATTGCACTGCTCCTTAACCCGCCTCCCAGTAGATGCCCGAGCCATTCCAGAGGGCAACTCAGGTGGCCTGATGGCCTCCCCTCAATGGGGATTCTGTGGGCTCAGCTCTAGGTTAGGATTAAAAGAGAAGGTTGAGATAACCCTATTCGCTTCTGAGTGGGTCGAGCGAAGGCCGCTAGGGCTCATCTGCGTTTTCTCCCCTGGCTCTGTTCGATACGAGGCGGCCTTGGTTCCTTCGTGGGCCAGCCTACGAACCCCGGTCGGTTGGACTCCTGATTTAGGGTCGGGCGGCTCGAGCCCCCGAGCCCCATGGGGCTTGGTAGGGGTCGGCCGTGTTTCATGCGTCACCCCATCCTTGGTTTCCACAACTGGAGGGGCTAAGGTAACGACACTTGCCTAGATGGCTCGAGTGTCGTGCTCGGTGAGCTCGCTAACGGGCATGTTCGAGTGAAATTTAGGTCCGTCATCCGCTGTCGGGGTCGGCATAGCCCTCATGTGGCATTCCACTGCTCCTTAACCCATCTCCCGGTAGATGCCCGTGTCACTCTGGAGAGCGACTTAGGTGGCCCGCTGGCCTCCCCTCGATGGGGATTCTATGGGCTTGGCTCGAGGTTAGAATCGAACGAGAAAGGTTGAGATGTCCCTATCCGCTTCTGAGCAGGGTCAGGCAAGACCGCTGGGGCACATCTTGATTTTTCTCCCCTGGCTCTATTTGACGTGAGGCGGCCTCGATCCCTTCATGGACCGGCCTTCGAACCTCGGTCGGTTGCTGCTGATATCGAATGAGACGACTACCGCTTCGTGACGTGATGTAAAGCGTTGTGATGCAGCAATTGCATATGCAATGCTTGGATGTATGGGATAAATGTATGGATGAATGAATGAATGTATGTATGAATGCATGCATGAGAATGGATGAATGAATGATCATGCAATGGAAAGGATAGTGGGGTCGGTAAAGTTACCTCGATGGCTCGAGTGACGGGTTCGGGGAGCTCTTACCAAATACGTTCGTGCGGGGTCTGGGTCCATCGTTCGTGATGGAGTTGGCGTGACCTGCATGGGACATCCCGCTGCTCTCTACCCATCTCTCGACAGCGGCCGAAGCCGTCCGATCGACTTTGGGTGACCTACCGGCCTCTCCTCGATGGAGATTCCGTAGGTGGGCCCCTTCAAACCCTTCCCAAGAAGGCGGAGGCTAAAGCTCGGGGTGCGGGGACAAAAACTCTAATCACACTGGTGAGCAAAGATGTCGTAGCCACCGAGGCTTAGGTTTCTCTCAGTCCGACTAGGTTTACTCAGAGTTTATTTTCGCATACCTCGCTTCTAGTTTTTTAACGTGAGAAGGGGTCGGGCATAAAGAATGTCTAGCGAATAGATACTCTTGCCATCCCCAGAGCGAGGGCCGACCTCTTGTCGTTGCTGGGGTCGGAGGCTCGATAGCGAAATTGATAAGAGAAGACGTGCGTAAATTAAGGGTGACCTACTGGCGTAGGACCTACTTTGACGGCACGAGTGACGGGTTCATGGAGTTCTCACCAAATATGTTCGAACGGAATCCGGGTCTGTCGTTCGTGATGGGGTCGGCATAACCTGCGTGGGACATCCTACTGCTCCCTACTCGTCTCTCGGTAGTGGCCAAGCCATCCGGTCACTTGTATTGCCCTGTTGGGACAGGACTTACCTGCGGAGATAGAGGATGAGAACATCCAGGGATCCAGCGCATGAATTTAGTTAGGCAGATAAGTCAGGTGGTGAACTTGTAATAAACAGACAAGCTCTTAAATTTTGTTATAGCAAAACAACTTTTTAGCCCTTCTCTCCTTTTTGTAAAAAAAGGTTAGTGCATTTCGACCCTTTTCCGTCGTTAAGGTCGTAAAGCTCGGGGTGCGGGTGAGCAAATTCTGATCACGCTGGTGAGTAAAGGCGCCGTAACCACCGAGGCATAGGTCTCTCGTAGTTCGACCAGTTATACTCAGAGCTTGTTCCTACAACCCTAGCTCCTAGGTCTTAACGTGATAGGGGGTCGGGCACAGAGAATGTTTGCTAGGCAGATAGACTCTTGAACGCGTACCGACTCGTTCTGTGGCTAAGGCAAAAAAAACCTCAGGGTGCGAAAAAACCTCTGATTACGTAGGTGAGCAAAGATGCCGTAGCCGCCGAGGCGTAGGTTTCTCGTAGTCCGACCAGTTTTACTCAGCGTTTGTTTCCGCAAACTTCGCTTTTGGGTCTTAATCGTGAGAAAGGGTCGGACATAGAGACTGTCTACCGGATAGATATGCTCTTATTAGCCCCTGAGTGAGGCCCGACCCCCCACCGTTGCTGGGGTCAGGTGTCACTAAAGGTCGGGGAGTTGATAACGAAACTGATAAGAGAAAGTGTGCGTATATTAAGGATAAAAGTGATGTAGCTGCTTGATGTTCCAGGCATTGATGAAAACTTCACCGTCAATGGCCTTGAGCTTGTAGGTGCCTGGTCGAAGCACCCACGCGATGACGTACGGTCCCTCCGACGACGCAGAGAACTTGTGGCGATTCTTGTTGCTCTGGACAAAGCAGAGCACCAGGTCCCCAACGTTGAAGGCCCAACCCCGCACCCGATGGCTATGGTACCAGCGTAACACTTGCTGGTACTTGGCCGAGCGGAGGAGGGCGACGTTGCGTGCTTCATCTAGTTGGGCTCCTTCCTGCGCTCCCCACCCCCCGTCGGAGCCTCCGGACAAGAACCGCTTCAAGAGGTCGCAGTCCTTGTATAGGTGCTCGATGGGGAAAGAATGGTTCGGTCATGGCCCTTCGAGCAGCTTCTCAAAGTGGTTCGGGGTACCCTCGGCGGGCTTTCGACCCCCTTTGCGGTCGGCGATGGCCACGAGCGAGCCCTCGCGCCGCTGCCTATTCTTCTTCTTGTCGGGACGGTTGGAGGCGCCCTCGTCGGCGTCTTCGTCCCGCTTCGCCTTGCCTTTGAGGCGATCGAAGATTGCTTTGACCGCCTCCTCGCCCGAGGCGTGGATAGTGGTGATGTCGAGGAGCTCCTTAATGGTTCGCGGACCCTTACATCCCAGCTTGTGAACCAGGGACTCGTAGGTGGTCCCAGACAGGAAGGCTCCTATGACGTTAGCATCGACGATGTTGGGCAACTCATTGCACTGCCAGGAGAAGCACCGGATGTATCCATGAAGGTTTTCTCTGGCCTTTTGTCGGCAGTTTTTGAGATCTCATGGGTTCCCAGGACGCTTGTACGTGCCCTGGAAGTTTCCCACGAAGATCTCCTTCAGGTCCACCTAACTTTGGATTCTGTTGGGCGGAAGGTGTTCCAACCATGTTCGTGCCGAATCGGCTAGGAACAATGGAAGGTTGCGGATAATGAAATCGTCATTATCCGCTCCACCGGCTTGGTAGGCAAGCCTATAATCCTCGAGCCACAGTCCGGGGTTCATTTCCTCAGAGTATTTCGGGATGTTGGTTGGTGGTCGGTAACTTGGCGGGAAGGCGGCATTGAGGATGTGTTGGTCGAAGGCCTGAGGCCCCGGCAGGCTGGGTTCGGGCTTCGGTCATCGCCGTTGTCGTAGCGTCCGCCACGACGAGGGTGATAGCCACGGCTAGCTCCCTCTCTCGGATCGTCGCGGGTACGTCTACGGGCGTCGAGGGTGTCGTGTGCATCACGGTTGCGGCCGAGACGCTCATGCACCGGGACCGCAGTGCGCCTCCTGCCGCCTTGTGGCGCCTGGTGGACTGACGTGTCCTTGTCGGGTCGCTCTAAGGGCGTGCGCTGACTGGCATCGAGCTCGCGTCGCCGAGGCAGCGAGCCCTCAACCTGTTGTGCCACCGCATGCTCGAGCAGCGTATGAATATCGCGGTGTGCCCGACGATCCTCGGGCATCGTGGGCCCCGGAAGCCCACGGAGCAAGGCCATCGCAGCAGCGATGTTCTGGCTCGTCCGGGCGAAGTGTGGGAGGGCTTCATCGTCCGCGATGATCCTCCGGTTCACATCGCGGGCCATGGCGCGCACGCGCCCACCGTCTCCGTGGCGCTCGATCTCCCGATTGAGTTCCGCGTGTTCCTGCTCGAGTTGGAGTCGTGCTTCCTCGAGCTCTAGGTGGCGGGCCTTCAACTGCTCCACCCGCAGGCGGGGTGGAGCCCCTGTCTCCCCTCGACCTCATCGACGAGGGCGTTCGTTGGGATAGCCTCTTCCTCGTGGATACTTTCGACGTGTCCCTCGGGGGTACCTGTTATGAAACACTCGCGAGAGGGGTGATGACTCCCCCTGTTGGAGTCAGAGCCGGAGGGCGACTCCGATCCTCCTGAGAGGAGGTCGTGGAAAGACTCCGTGACATATTCGGTCATTTCTACGAACTCGTTGTTTGCGGGGGATAGAGGCGTGTGTTGCGCACAGGGTGTCCATCGGTCTCTGCGGCGTTGCGGAGACCGAACGGGAGCGCTGTCGGGGCGCTCCGGATGAGGTATTCCGGAGAGAGCGGCTCCCCTCCGGCAAGCTGCGCCATGACGTTGGCGAACGAGAAGGTGAGGTGGCGCAGGTCCTCCTGGGACGGTCGGGGTCCTAGGAAGACGCCGAGCTGGCGCTCTAACCTTCCGTAGTTGAAGTCGAGGAGCTGGTTGCTTCTGGAGGCGCGGGCCTTCGGTGCGTGCAGCTGCAGCTCGTCAAGCGCCTCGACGATTGCGTCGAGACCGGCGGGAGCCATCGCCAACTCTACGTTTGTCGTGACGATGAAGTCCAAATCCCCAAAGCACACATGCACGTCCAGAACCCAGCTGAGGTTGAGACTAACCAGCCAGCCCAGCTGAGGCTGTGACTAGCCAGCCAACCACCACCGAATCCAACGAGGAAGAACTAGCAGCCGCTGCCTGGACCTCTTTGCTCGCTGTCCTTATTCTACTCAGCAGATACTGCATCTGAATGTCACTGTCAATGTGGCGCTGTATCAGATGTTTCAGTAAGCCTCAGCATCAGCCGGATTGGAGAAGAGAGCCAGGGCCAGGCGAGGAGCAGATGGATGTACATGTACGTTCGTTACTACAGCTCTTGGAGATCTCTCTATCACGATTCACGAATCTTTCCGTGATCTCTTCACTTGTAGCGACGGAACACGCAACCCCATAGGCTGTTCTCGTGACTGCACAATCAACATCACATTCACGTTTGATCGCCGGCTTCCTGCATCAGCATGCCAATCGTTTTATGAATCGACGGGTGCGGGTGCGAGTCTACCGGCTACCTGCCCCCACCGGCTAGTGTAGTTTGATGTCCATATCACTATCAGCGGAGTTTACGGTTGTATCCATTTGCTATGCTAAGGGTTTTTAAGGACGGTTTCGCTCCACGTTTTTTAACTTCGCTCTACGTATTTTTAGTTAAACGGTTTCAGCTTCGTACGCTTTGTTCGAGAAAAAAGGGTGGAGTTGTGAGAGCACCTAAAGGGATGCTCCACAAACTCCATATTTTTTTTAGAGCTGCTCCACAGTAGAGTTTGTGGGATAGTTCCAAACACCCCCTGACTCTTGGGTCGGAATTCTTTTTTTTAGCTACACATGCATGTAAAACCTATATCAATGTAGTATGAATTTTACTCATGTTTCAGAGTTTAGTGGCTTGTGAGTCTAGTAGCACATTATCTTTGGACTAAAAATGGTATGGACCAAAAGCTTAAAGATGTATCCATAAATATAATGGAACAAGACAGTTACGAATATTCGTTCTAGTGCGTGATGCATGCATTCATTCCAAAGTTCCCCAAGAAAATGATGCATTCTGAACAGACGTAAGAGAAGACACATGTCGTAGTAGTCCTGTGCTTGCAAAGTGACCGGGGCAGGCTAAACTTTTTGGAGATAGTATGACAAATAGAATTGGTGGAATAGTTGATTGCATTGCAGAGTTGGTATAGAATATGACACAAGAATTATAGATACAATAGCTAGTTGGGTATGATTGTGCACTGTAGAGCAAAATAGTATTGTTGACCATCATCAAACTGACTGCATGTAACCTCACCCTAGGCTTTGTAAGGCAGGGTGGGGAGCACTCGCGTGGAGCCATTGCAACACACTATGCATACAACTTCCACTCTCACACTTGCATCACATCCCCCTAGTCGACGTCTAACCGAGTGCTCAGTGCACAAGCAATGCAGACTTTCTAACCGAGTGCTCAGGGCATTTCACATGAACCAGTATAAATTATGGTGTCCCATGTGCTACTCCTCTAAGTCACTTTGTTTGATTTTGTATGATTACTCGTTGATGGTACGTAAAGCTGACGTACACTGACCAAGGGTACAAAGCGGAGGTGAAATACCCAAGTTTCTTACTTTTGCAGGTAAGACACTCTGTTTTTTTTTAATTACACCATACACGCCCACAACATCCCTCCCCCCAACTCACACGCAAAAAAAAAAGAACACTAAATACCTAGCCCTAGATCTGTCTCATCCCGTGATTGTTGGACGACTTGATGTTTGATGTGACTGAGCAGACGAGGAGAATGCAAGATGGTTAAGCTTTCTCAGTTTTGATCATATTGATTTAACAAGCTCAGAATGATTCTCAAACTTAAATTCTTCCTTACTTGAAATGTTTAGAAAAAATGAGATGTATTAATTGTTGAGCTTTCTATTATGCCTGTCGGAACAGAGAAGCACAAAAACATGATCTGTGTACAAATTCTCGAATTTACGCTTGTACAGTACTTCCATTAGCAACCGCCAACTAAATCATAATTTTGTTGAAACTAATGTCATGTGTGTTTTCGCTTGCTTATGAATACCTTACCAGGCTTGAATAAATATCTTTAATTTATTAGAGCTATATGAATTATTTTGTACTTTTCTGACCCGAACTATTTTTACGGAGTAGGATTTGGATCGAAGAGAGTATATAGATGCTTATAAATCTTGGCTCAATCAGCCGCGCAGACACCGACTCTGTTCGTTTTGTTGAAAAACCATGGCTGAAAATACTATTTACTGATTTATTATGAAAAAATACTGTTCTTTTTAAAATAGTATAGTTCATGAGACGAGCGAACAGGGCCACTACCTGCGAGGCACGATTTGTCATCAGTTGTCACCAACGGTCCGTGTCACTATCGGTACGGATGACGTTTTAGATAGCTCACTCACGTCACTTGGTTGGCTTGGACTTTTATTCGGAGGAGATGATGTGCGAGCACAAACGTTTTAGATACAGCTCGCGCCTGATGGCAACGCTGGGCCCGTTCCCGTTGATCTGTTAGTTACGTTGCTCCGTGGTTCTATCTCTCATACCCAACATTTTACATAGTAGTAGACCATAACCACACTACTCCACTAGTACGATCTCGCTCCCCGTCATGCATGTCCATGTGCTCGCTCCCCGTCATGCATGTCCATGTGCTCGTTTCGCTAAAATTTAGCTTACGTTGATGCTTATACTGATTTGGTGTGAGAGAAAAATACTATTCCTTCGATAAAAAGTAGGTTTGCAAATTTTAACGAGTCAGCCGTCGCCGCGTCCGCGAGATCTGTGTTCGTGTCCCCTCTACTCGTGTCGTCGGATCGCGCGCCTCGGGTGTCCGGTACTCCGGTCACCAGTGCGCGCGGCGCAATGATGGCCGCGTGGACCGGTGGACGGCGTCGGCCAGCAGCGCCATGCGCCAGCTTCTCCCACTCCGATCCCCCCGCATGCTGCTCCTGCTGCCCGCTGCCGCTGACTTTGACGCTCTCCATCGGCGGACCGGGACCGGACGTAGTGCGGTAGCTGACGTGCGCTCTGACGCGTTTCCGCGCTCGCTGCCGAGAAAGGAGTCGGACGGCCGCCGCTGCCCGATGGTGAGGTGGCCGAGAAAAAGTCAGAGCCGTGCCTGCACGACCCGCGCCACCTCCTGTTCTCCGTCCCGTTTCTGGCGGTGTGGTCTGTGGTAGTGGTACTGTGATTCGTTCCAAAGTTTCCTCGGAATATGACGATGCATTCCGAAGAGAGACATACTAGGTATTGGCTGATGACGAGCTAACGACCATGGCTGGCATGGCAAGAATAAGAAGCAGATACAGCTAGCAGCCGCAACGCAAGCAGAGGAGAGCAGCAGGTCCCTGTGCTTCCAAAAATGCAGAGTGGACACACGCTTTTGCCTATTGGAGTGATGCTCAAAGTGAATATGGCTGAAAAGCCAAAGCCGTGTGTCGTGTTTGTGTCGAGAACAGAGGAAGAATCCCAACTGAAAGTCTCATTGCAATCGGCAAAGAGATTTTGTTCTCACCACCGTCACCATTCATCCACCAACCACAACCGAGCTAGAGGTAGCCGATGACCAAGACCGTACCTTTCAACGTGCCTTTTCCCTTTTGCCTTTTGCTTTGACTGTTTCATTTCATTGGCCGAAAAAGGGCACAGGGGTTTTTCAGTGGTGCCTGGTGAAACCAAGCGTCTTTTCTTTTTATTTACATGTGGTGGGGAGTAGTACACGTCACTGGGGGTAGGAATATTGCGTTTAGCCGCAATGTAGGTAGCAAAAGACTAGAATTGTCAATCCAACAAGTCTTGCATGCAAGTAATCATCTCATCTCATCAAGAGATAAAAGTCCTGGCTGTTTGTCTCTGGCATCCGTGAACTTGTTCAAGTTAACTCAGCTTATAAGCTTAACAAATCTTAGCCAAAAAAGAAAGCTTCACAACTGAAGTCTAAGAGATTGCTTTGTCATGTTTGAAATGTGGCAATTCTATGGACTTGGGGTGGCGTACCTATCATTCCAGACAAGATATAATTGCACGTATGGTATTAATCCCATGGATTGAAGTACGAGGTAAAGAAGACGTCGTTTGGTATAAGATTTCCCCCAACAACTTGTCTTCTAGTTGATGTTCTCCTCGTCTAAAATTGCTATGGATAGATGTTTTTACAAGAAAACCAAACTATGTACCACGTTTATTCAACACTATTTAAAAAACAAGCAGAAATAAGATCCACCTTATGTTCTAGGGCACCTTCAAGGCTTCAATATCACATCGGAACCAAGGGAAAAGAGATTGATTTACTGTCGTACAAGTTTGGTGGTCACAGTATAAGCATCGATTTTTTGGACCTTACACTGAATTAAAAAAAAATCAAAATCACTTTAGTTTACACTCACTGGCTATCGAACTGCTTGATGCTCCCACAATGAACTAGTGTGCATAGCCCTTCTGATATTTTGTTACATAGCATTCAAACCATATTTGGAATCCAATTTTGGATTATGACACCATGGTCCAATATGCATGGTTCGACTCTAGGTGGCTACGGTTTGATATTTTTTCACCACACACTAGAGCTACTAAGTACCACGGTATCTCGAGCTTCTTCCAATGCATACGTTTTGAGGGAAATTTCGTGTCAATGTGTTCCCACTTGTCCCTTTTTTTATAGGTCAGGCAGTTTGTTCATACTTCATGCATGGTAGGTTCATATAAATAGAAATTGGAAAAAAAAACGTTTGATTTGAGATTAGGCATATATGTTTTTTAAGAAAACTAAACTTTATACTACATTTTATCCAACACTATTTAAAATTAAATAGGAATAAGATACATCATATATTCCTATGCATCCGAGCCAAAGGAAAAGAGAATGATTTACTGTTGCATAGTTCGGCGGTATCACGTTAGTTTACACTTGTTGGCTACCATACCACTTGATCCTTCCACCATCGGCTAGTGTGCATAGCCCCTGTAATATTTTGTTCCATAGCATTCGAACCATATTGGGAATCTGATTTTAGATTCTAACACCATGGTTCTCATGCTCTATCAATCAATTCGGTTTTCAATTCGTCGCACGCTATAGAACTGCTCTAAGCATCAAGATATGTCAAGCTTCTTCCAATACATACGTTTTTTTTGGGGGGGGGGGGATTTCGTGTTGAACTTGTTCCCACTTTCTTCAGAGGTCAAGCAGTTTTATTCATACTTCATACATGGTATATTCTTATAAAAAAGGAATTCAAAAGAAATTGCTTGAAATTAGGCTAAAGATCTACTTCGCACGAGTACACACAGGTGCACATGCACCGTGTAAAGTTTCTTTCAACGGATACTCCCATTGTCTCCCCAAAAGTTGGGGGTATAATTCGATTAATTTAATAATTCCCAAATCAGGAAAAAGAAATGAGAAGCGTGGTGGACCCGGCAGCAACCCTTCCCAGCACGCGTCAGCCGGAAGCCGAACGCCCTACTGCAGCTGGGCCCCACCGGCAAGCGCCCGTCGGCGTCAAACCAGAAGCCGATAAATAGCCGCGCCGGGCGGGGAGAGGTGGCGCTCCTCACCGAGTCACCGGCTTCGGCGTCGTCGCCTCGCACCACACCCACCGGCCACCGGTCCACCACCCACCTCTTCTTCTCTTTCTCTCTCCACCTCGCGAATCGGAGGCCAAGTACACTGCCCACCCAAGCCTCGGGACCGGGAGCCAAGAGCAGAACAAGTAGTACGGGGTGTGTTTTCTGCGACGGCGAGGACGCGAAGCGGACCGGATCGCGGCGCCATGTCGCTCGACGAGCTCGCCGACAAGGTACGCCGGCTCCTCCCGGTCCGTCCGCGCTAGCTGCGCTGGGGCGATTCCTGGTGGCGGTTCGGGCGGCTGGGCGTCCGATTTCCGCCCAATTTGCTTCGACGGAGTGTTTGGTCTAGCTGGTTCTGATGAATGCGTGGTTTCCGTGTGGCAGGAGCCGTCGTCCTCCGAGGAAGTTCAGCTCGCGCCGTCCGATTCCAAGTTCCGGGGCCTGAGCCCTGCGCCGATTCCGATCCCAGCTCCTCCGAGCATCAGATCATTGCTCGACTCGGTACGTGCAGACATGTATAGATGGCCCAAAGGAATGTGTGCCCGCTTTGAGTTCGTCTCGCTCGTAGCTCTGTTCTTCGTCGTGCGATTGCGTAGTAAGGGCGGGCCAATTAACTAGCTGGAGTGTCCTTGAGTTTTACGTCTGTTTTTGTCGTACAAGTGTTTTAAGTAACTAGCTTATCTTGCAAGGTTGGGGAGTTCCTGGACCAGAAATGCCAATGGGCTTGACCACCTCCTTTCCCCATTTTGTGGGGAAAAGATTGATTCCGTTGTTTTTAGTGTATTTGTTTAAAAACGTATTTAGTACAGGCATTTGCATAGTATGTGAAACTTGAATTTGTGATTCGATTTCAGCTAGAAAGTCACACTGATTGCAAATCCGAGTCATGCACATGAAAATACGAGGCTAACATATTCCAAGTTTAACATTGCATCATTTTGCAGTTTGAGCCTATTTAAGCTCTGAGTTAAATAAATAGATCAGCATTTTATTGGGTATTGGTTATGGAGTTCAAAAGTTTGGTGAGTCTAAATCTGAATTTATCTGAAAACCTCTCAACGCCTTATATGTGAATTGAAACTAAGCTAAATATGTCATTGCAATCTTATACGACTGGATACATTTATTTCTGGAGGCAGTTGAGTTTATTTTTTTAAACAGTCGTCAGATGTCCCATTGTTTTACATTCACACTGACACACCTGCTTGTATTTTAGGTTTCTGATGAGAGAGTAAATGTAGATATCGTGGCCTCACATCAAAGTGAAAATGGATCCATCTCTACAGCTAGTTCTGCTGTTTCACTAGAATCAGAGAAGGCAGCATATGAATTTCTTGCTCAAACTCCTGTCAGGTCAACTGATGCACACCTTGTTGAGTTTTCAGAAGCTATGAGAAGTAAGGATAGACATAATTTCTACTTTGACTGAAGCCTAAAATGTACTACAAAAGTACAAACATATGTAGAACCTTCCATTTACTATTAAAATAATAATTGGTATAAATTTCTGTGAATTTGAAGCTGTTGCAAAAGCCTTACGACGAGTGGCTGAAGGGAAGGCTGCTGCTCAAGCAGAGGCAGCAGAGTGGAAACGTAAGTATGAACTAGAGACAGCGCACAAGCAGCAGAGTAAAATCAAAGGTGAGATTTGTGCATTTGCTATTGATGATTTTACTTCTAGTGAAACAATCTCATAACTTGAGCGATCCATTAACTATTGCTTCAAGTTTTTTGTTTGAAAACTTGGGCAGGAGCTCTGCCTTTCAATTAAGATAGGAATGAAAGAGCTATTGCTTCAAATTGCTATCTATGTTTTCCATTTGATGGTTTAGTTGGTGAAGCAACCACAAAATTCCAAGCAGGTTGCTACACATGCGTAGGCCCATCCGGCAAGGGGTATGGTTGGTTTAGCAAATTTTAGACTCTGGCCCCTGCAATGTTCAATTGTGACTTGAGGGTGTGGGGGTTATCATAGCATCATCGGATGGATCCCAAAATTAGACACACGTATTACATTGTGGAATACTATAATATTGTGCTTTGCATATATACTATTTGTTTCTCTTGAGCAACTCGAGTTCTATCTTGTGCAGGCTACAACAGTTGTATCAGTAATGACTTGGACAAACTGGCCAGCCAACTGACTCTGGAGACACCTGCACCTGATCAATTAGGATGTTGCGGTAAGCATGGTATATGTGCACACGAGGTTCTGCAGGACGAAGTTCCTGGAGCTATCCCAAGATCTAATCACAAGGTGGTGGGGAGAAAGGCATCATTTAAACTTTCATGGGGATGTAATGGGGATAAAAATGGTCAGCATAAGCATGATTTTGTGTCCTTTGAAAAAGGTGATATAACAACCGCAGAAAGGAGCAATAAGCAGGTTGGTCCATTTGTCCTGTTCAATTCATTTTGGAATGGCAGATAGTTCTAGAAATTTTTACCAAACAATTGTCACACTTTTGCTCCTCTCTCTTCCAATGATGACAAATACTTCGCTTTCAGATCTTACTGAAATGGGAATCACCACCACAAACAGTGCTTTTCATTACCAAACCGAATTCCAACTCTGTGCGTGTTCTTTGTGCTGAAATGGTCAGGTGTGTTCTCTTCCCTACTTTGCATCACCACTACTTATCCATTAATATACTTAGTAATTTTTCCATAATTCTGAGTTACAAATTCTGTCACACTGTACCATATGAAAACCAAATTGTCTTAAATGACATAATTCAATATTTTTAGAAATCAACACCCTTGATATGTTTTTGTTCCTGATGAATCACAACTTACATGGGTTATATGCTACTGCACAGGTAGCCTGTATATTGTGCTCACGCCATTGAAAGGTTTTGAATTATTTTTCCGCAGATGGCTTAGGGAGCATAAAAATACAAACATCTTTGTTGAACCACGTGTTAAAAAGGAACTTCTAACAGGGGATTCCTACTACAACTTCGTCCAAACATGGGATGATGGTAAGAGGTTTAACTTATGTGATGCGCTTCTTCCATGTGCTCCAGATTAGCAGTTCAGGACATAGATTACTCAAGAAGATATTTTTCCTTTTTGTGATGGGAATTGAATAAATTAATTAATAAGGTATAGTAATTTGGAGAGTGTTTATGGATAGCTTATACATGCTTTTGAAAGACTCTAGCGCTGCTCAGGTTATATGAAGTTTCTGCCTCGTCTTGCTATTTGTATGTTGATGTTCTGTTATCCAATTTACCCATGTAATTTGCAATGCATATTACTATTGTGGAGAGTTTATGGATGCTGATGTTCTCAAATCCAACCTTACTGGTCAGACCACAATGCTGTCTTTTTAGTAACACATTCTTTGGCCTAAACTGTGCACGGTAAAAAAAAAGACAGATTGGAAGGGAGAGATTGCCCCCTCCAACATATTTATGAAATATGGAGGAAATGAACCTGGGTTGGTCACTGAGCACAGTATTAAGCTGTGTTTGTATCACTATGAATGATGCAGAACTTGTTTGAGTCGTGCATGTGCAGCAGCAGCAGCTGTCTTACAGTTGTAAACCTTAGTAGTACTACATTTAATGTTTTCAAAAAAACTTAATACATTTAGCATAAAAACATACTTTTCCACTGTAGTTTTTTATTCATCAACATTCTTCATCTTCTACATTTGTATTGTCATGTTTTAGATCTATCTAGATTGTTCCTACAATCATTCTATTGACATATCACTTCCCGTGTTCTGGCCAACTCTTATAGATGAGGAGATAAAGATGCTGCATACGAAGGTTGATCTAATTGTAACTCTTGGCGGTGATGGAACTGTTCTGTGGGTACGCATCCATTTTCTTTTATATTTCAATTGTGATGCACCCTTGCAAAATGTTATCTGGACTTTGAAGCTTCTTTTTTTAATCTATTTTGATATAGTGATACCTTCAGTTTCTGAGGTTCCTGTTTGTTCCCTTGTCATGTCAGTGTGGAGCTTCATCCTACATACTTTTTAAGATTCAAAAACAAATTATTACTCCTGTGATGATTTTTTGAATATGCGGAGCCTTAGGAGGATCACATGGACCTTGGAGTCAGTTGACTGGCTTTGCCTCAACCAGCTAAACTTTGATCTGATCCGAACATTTGGACGATAAACTATTTCACAGAAACTCCCATTTTTGGACAATGCATATAGTTTACGTGGTAACATAACATCCGAAATCGAAGGTCTGTAGATCCCTCCAGGAATGGTCATGACAATGTGCTGTCCAAGCCAAATTTATGGTAGTCTTGCTTTTCTATGGAAGATGGCAGTTATTATTCAGGTGAATTTTCAATAATAAAGTGAAGAGTACTAATACAATTCACTGTGGGAACCACCTTAGTAGCTTACCTGTTCCATATTTTAGATGTTTTATTTAATGTTAGTATTTTGCATGTTGCCTGCCTGCCAACTGCTGGACAGCTTGAGTGTCTATGCTTATTCTGATAATATTCTCGTATGTTTATTTGGACTTGTACTTTCACTTAGTTTTATTTTACTCAACTGCTCTCCAACTGAAACTAGAATTTTTCTGGATCCCTCTTAACAGGCTGCATCGTTGTTCAAAGGACCAGTTCCTCCAGTTGTTGCATTTGCCCTGGGATCACTGGGCTTTTTATGACGCCTTTCCGTATCCTTTACCACCAGTGCTAACACGCTCTATGCAATAATAACCTAGAACAGCTGGATTTTACTGGATCTCGGAAAACCTATTTCTGTTGGACAATAAATTGCATGTGAAGCTTTCTTCTATCAATTGACAGTCCTGTTTTTATCTATTGTGTTGTCCTTAACATTTTTTTTTCAGCAAGCGAGCAATACCGTGAGTTGTTGGACAATGTGCTGAACGGGCCATTTAGCATCACGCTGAGAAACCGAATACAGTGTCATGTAATACGTGACGCGGCAAAGGATGAAATCGTGACTGAGGAGCCATTCTTAGTGTTAAACGAAGTTACAATTGACCGAGGAATATCATCTTACCTTACCAACCTGGAAGTGTACTGTGACAGTTCTTTTGTTACTTGTGTACAAGGAGATGGACTAATCATATCAACCACATCTGGAAGTACAGCATATTCATTAGCAGCTGGAGGGTCCATGGTTCATCCTCAGGTATGGCCCCAATTGATTTATATGGCGTTAATTGGCCAATTTCAGTCTTCGTGTTTGGATTGTTACACAAATCTTCTTCCAGTGGGGGCTCAGCATTACTTGTCCATCCTGCCATTTCGCCGTGGTTTCTAATGTCTAGCTGGACTTTGCAGGTCCCAGGGATCCTTTTCACCCCAATCTGTCCGCATTCCTTGTCATTCAGACCTTTGATTCTGCCTGAATACGTGACTCTCCGCGTTCAAGTGCCGTACAACAGCAGGGGGAATGCCTGGGCATCGTTCGATGGCAAAGATCGACAGCAGCTATCGCCCGGTGACGCCCTGATCTGCAGCATTTCCCCTTGGCCTGTGCCCACAGCCTGCCTTGTGGACTCGACCACCGATTTCCTCCGCAGCATCCATGAGGGCCTCCACTGGAACTTGAGGAAATCCCAGTCATTTGATGGCCCGCGTGATTGATTCAACAGTTTTTCAGTTATATATCAGTCCAGTGCCAGAATTCAAGCTGGGAATCCTCAAAGTGCAGCTAACATCAAGAGGAATAACTGTACCTACTCGAGGGTGCTCACCTTTACCGTTCCATTACTTACTTATAAATGTATGCAAAGTTGCGTGCGTTTAGATATGAGGTATAGTGTAGTCCAAATATATAGCCATGGCCATGCATTTCTGTGCTTCAGTGCTCGATTATAGCACACGTGGCAGAAGATATGGATGGCAACGACTGAACATACACCACCAAAGTATGCATGTATACATGTGGTGCTCCCCAGATCTGAATGAAATAATCCGCGAGCCATACACGATGAGATGGCAGCTTCTGTTACAGCTTGCAGTCATGCGATCTGGGCACTTGTGACGATTGATGGGGAAGCCTCCGTCCCTTTTTCAGCTTCCATGCTGATAACTGAACTGATGAATGGAGTCATGGAGTGGGCATGCTCTGCTGCTGCTCCTGCTCCTGTGACGGCCAGATGGGTGCCTGCTGCCCACTTGGAGTTGAGGGGCGAGGGCGATCGGTCACACGTTTTGAATCCGTGATCAGGATTAACAAAAGTTGAGTAGCTTTCGACGTGATTCTGCGGCTGCTTTTGCCCGAATTAAAGGCCGAGTATAGAAATTAGTAACGGCCGGCGGATGATTCTTTAACCAATCCCTTTCCACAGCTGCAGAGTGTATGTAGTCCAGTAGCGAGCTTGTGCGCGCGCGCGTCGTCGCCTCAATCGCCGTGCGGTGTCGTGTTCCGGCGAGATGGATTCCTCCGGCGACCCCACCGCCCAGCGTCACAGAGCTCGGGGGCGGGGTGGCATGGCCATGGCCAACCCGAGGACCGGGCCGGGACCGGAGAACGTGAAGTCCTTTGTTGCTTTCCTTCTGTCCAAACCTACCCCCCGCTCGCGAGTCACGGGCAACCCAATCCAACGACGCGCCCTTCCTCCTCTCCCCGCCTCCGATGGATGCCTCCACCATGCACACCCCCAAAACACAGCTCGGCGCCGGTACCACTACACTACCCCCTCCTCCTCCTCGCCACTAGATCTCATCTACTGCCAGCCACCGTCATCGTCACCGCCACCATATCTATCCCGTCCCAGAAACATTCTGCACCCGCAGCTGCAGCCTGCAGAAATGGCCACTACTACTGCCACCTCCCCGCCTGCTCTCCTCTTCCTCCTCCTGCTGCTCATTGGCGGCGCGCCACCAGCGACGAAGGCCGACATGCCGATGACGGTGAACGAGGAGGTGCTAGGGCTGGTGGTGTTCAAGTCGGCGCTGTCCGACCCGACCGGCGCGCTGGCCACGTGGACGGAGTCGGACGCGACGCCCTGCGGGTGGGCGCGCGTGGAGTGCGACCCGGCCACCTCGCGCGTGCTCCGCCTCGCGCTCGACGGGCTCGCGCTGTCCGGCAGCATGCCGCGGGGCCTCGACCGCCTGCCGGCGCTCCAGGACCTCTCCCTCGCCCGCAACAACCTCTCCGGCGCGCTCCCGCAGGGGCTCTCCCTCCTCGCCTCCCTCCGCTCGCTCGACTCTCCTACAACGCCTTCTCCGGCGCGCTCCCCGACGACGTCGCGCGCCTCGCCTCCCTCCGCTACCTCGACCTCACCGGCAACGCCTTCTCCGGCCCGCTCCCGCCGGCCTTCCCGCCCACGCTCCGGTTCCTGGTCCTATCCGGCAACCAGTTCTCCGGCCCCGTGCTGGAGGGGCTGGCGGCCAAGAGCCCGCTCCTGCTCCACCTCAACGTGTCCGGCAACCATCTCTCCGGCTCGCCCGACTTCGCCGGCGCGCTCTGGCCGCTTGAGCGCTTGCGCACGCTCGACCTGTCACACAACCAGTTCTCGGGCCCCGTCACCGATGGCATTGCCAGGCTCCACAACCTCAAGACCCTCAGCCTTAGCGGCAACCGGTTCGGCGCCATCCCGGCGGACATCGGCCTGTGCCCGCACCTCAGCACCATTGATCTTCGGCACCGTCCCGACGTCCCCGCTTGGCTCGGCAAGCTGGCCGCGGTGCAGCACCTGGACTTATCCGACAACGCGCTCACCGGAAGCTTGCCGGACTCGCTCGGCGACCTCAAGGCGCTCAAGTACCTGAGACTGTCCAGGAACCAGCTCTCCGGGATCGTCCCGGCCTCCATGTCCGGGTGCACCAAGCTCGCCGAGCTGCACCTGAGGGGAAACAGCCTCAGCGGCAGCATCCCGGACGCTCTGTTCGACGTCGGGCTCGAGACGCTCGACGTGTCGTCCAACGCGCTCTCGGGCGTCCTGCCGTCCGGCTCGACAAGGCTGGCGGAGACGCTGCAGTGGCTTGACCTCTCCGGCAACAAGCTCACCGGTGGCATCCCCACGGAGATGTCGCTCTTCTTCAAGCTCCGATACCTCAACCTGTCCCGCAACGACCTCCGCGCGCCGCTGCCGCCGGAGCTCGGCCTGCTCCGCAACCTGACGGTGCTCGACCTGCGTAGCACGGGGCTGTACGGCGGCGCCATGCCCGCCGACCTCTGCGAGTCCGGTAGCCTCGCCGTGCTCCAGCTCGACGGCAACTCCTCTCCGGCCCCATCCCCGACAGCATCGGAAACTGTTCTTCCCTGTACCTCCTGTAAGTGTTGCTACTTGTGTAGATGTGTTGCGTTGCATGTGTCACGATCACGAGTTCACGACACGTCACGTCGCGTCCGTTTGACCATGGTGGTTTATGCATGAACTGCAGGAGCTTGGGGCGCAACGGCTTGACGGGGCCGATCCCGGCGGGCATCTCGGAGCTGAAGAAGCTGGAGATCCTACGGCTGGAGTACAACAACCTGAGCGGCGAGATCCCGGCGCAGCTGGGCAGGCTGGAGAACCTGCTGGCCGTGAACATCTCGCACAACCGCCTGGTGGGGCGGCTGCCGGCGTCGGGCGTGTTCCAGAGCCTGGACGCGAGCGCGCTGGAGGGCAACCTGGGCATCTGCAGCCCGCTGGTGGCGGAGCCGTGCAGGATGAACGTGCCCAAGCCGCTGGTGCTGGACCCCAACGAGTACCCGCACGGCGGGGCCGGCGGCGGCGACAACAACCTGGAGACGAACGGCGGCGGCGTGGGGGCGCCGAGGAAGCGGCGGTTCCTGAGCGTGTCCGCCATGGTGGCCATCTGCGCGGCGGTCGCGATCGTCCTCGGCGTCATCGTGATCACGCTGCTGAACGTGTCGGCCCGGCGGCGGGCCGAGGCGGCGGGTGGTGGTGGCCTTGGCCACGACCAGAAGAAGGAGGTGGACGAGAGCATCGTCACCGCCAGCACGACGACCAAGTCGTCGTCGTCGCCGCCGCCCGGGGAAAGGGCAAGCAGGCAAGCTCGCCGCCGGCAAGATGGTGACGTTCGGTCCGGGAGCAGCCTCCGGTCGGAGGACCTGGTGGCCGGCGCCGACGCGCTGCTGAGCAAGGCGACGGAGATCGGGCGTGGCGCGTTCGGCACGGTGTACCGCGCTCCCGTGGGCGACGGCCGCGTGGTGGCGGTGAAGAGGCTGGTGGCGGCGAACACGGTGCGGTCGCGGGAGGAGTTCGAGCGGGAGGTGCGCGTGCTGGGGAAGGCGCGGCACCCGAACCTGCTGCCGCTCAAGGGCTACTACTGGACGCCGCAGCTGCAGCTGCTGATCACGGACTACGCGGCGCACGGCAGCCTGGAGGCGCGGCTTCACGGCCGTGAGGAGTTGCCGCCGATGACGTGGGAGGAGCGGTTCCGGGTGGTTTTCGGGACGGCCCGGGCGCTGGCGCACCTGCACCAGGCGTTCCGGCCGCCGCTGGTCCACTACAACGTGAAGCCGAGCAACATCTTCCTGCTGGACGATGAGTGCAACCCGGCGGTGGGCGACTTCGGGCTGGCGCGGCTGCTGCCGGGGAAGCTGGCGGACGGCGTCGGTAGCCGGTTCCATGTGGGCGGCGGGATGGGGTACGTGGCGCCGGAGCTGGCGTGCCAGAGCCTGCGTGTGAACGAGAAGTGCGACATCTACGGGCTGGGCGTGCTGATCCTGGAGCTGGTGACGGGGCGGCGCGCCGTGGAGTACGGCGACGACGACGTGGTGGTGCTAATGGACCAGGTGCGCGTCCTGCTGGAGCACGGCAACGCGCTGGAGTGCGTGGACCCGGGCATGGGCGGGCACGTCCCCGAGGAGGAGGTGCTGCCGGTGCTGAAGCTGGGCATGGTGTGCACGTCGCAGATCCCGTCCAACCGGCCCTCCATGGCGGAGGTGGTCCAGATCCTGCAGGTCATCAAGGCGCCCGTGGGCGGCGGGGGCAGAATGGAAGCCTCCTCCTTCTGATCCATCCTGACTGTCAGTCACGAGTCACGGCCAACCAACAACGTCCAGCCGTGTCCGTTGGGCGTTGGCATGCAAGCAACGGCATGTCATCCCTGGATGCCATGCAAGCAACGGCATCTCTCATCCCTGGCCTGGCCTGCTGCAGCCTGCAAGGCTGCAGGTACTATGTGCATTCATGCTAGTGTAGCATAGCAACCACAGTAGGGCAGGTTACTTCTAGCTCCATCTCCTTTTCCATGCATGTTCATTCAGGCCCTGTTTGGTTTCTATAAGTCAGGTGATTTATTAAGTCAGGTGACTGAAAACCGGTGACTTATAAGTCACGTCTATTTGGTTGTAGATGACTTAAAATGTGTGGGCCCCACGTGAAAAAGGGTGGCTTATAAGTTTTAAGCATGAGTGAACCAACTTATTTCTTATAAGCAGGGGTGACTTATAAGTTGGTGGTGTTTGGTAAAATAAGTCACTTATTTCACTTTTTAAGGCCTGTTTGGTTCCAAATAAGTCATCTACTTATAAGTTAAAAAGTGAAAAATGTGACTTATTTTGTCAAACACCACCAACTTATAAGTCACCCCTGCTTATAAGTTTTGAGTTGGTTCACCCCTGCTTAAAACTGATAAGTCACCCTTTTCGCGTGGGACCCACACCTTTAATGAGCTTATAAGTCATCTACAATCAAACAAGCATGACTTATAAGTCACTGGTTTTCAGTCACCTAACTTAATAAGTCACCTGACTTATGGAAACCAAACAGGCCCTTAACTTATAAGTAGGTGACTTATTTAGAACCAGACATGCCCTCATTCAGCTCTACTGCTGCTACACAGTGTACGTGCCAATTTGGCAATTTTCTCCAGCTCTGCTTCTCCTCACCTCGATTTTGGATGGATGGAATGGATGTCAACTCATCTCAGAACGCCTGCCTTCTTTCTACAATTCCACTGCTGTTGTAGTTGCCGTTCTTACAGGTTGACACGTACGTCTCGCCGGCCGGTGGGTGAGTTGTAGTTGCAGGCAAGCAGTGGCAGCCAGCGTTGCTACTGCAGTTCTTCCTTGTTGTCTTGCTCAGCCGTCGTCTTGTTGCCATGATGCTCATGGAGTAGCATGTGAGCGCACAGCGAAAGTGTGCGTACCTGAGTCCGGGCCCCGGGTCCACCAGCCTACACGGCAAAGCATCAGGATCTTGGAAATGCATTATTATGCAGGTTTGGCGCCATTATTATTATATATTGCTTGGACGGCGGCTGGACCATATTCTGATCAGATTGACATCTGTTCCGTTCCACATATATGCATGTATTCAGGCTCTGTAACTTACTCCGTATCAATGCTGCAGTAGTGCAGTGGAGGAAGATAGATGTGGACAATGCAACACCACGCTCGTCTGATAAGGAATAGATGCTGCTGGATACGTGCAGCAGCTCTTTTATCTTGTGTCACTGAAGTGAATGTACAGTTCTGCGAGCAAAAGAGTTATAAGAACTTCCAAACTGGAGGGACATGTTTTGCCACAGCTTGCGGATTGCATCTCCTTGTCTTGGTCTTCGCTGTTCCCATCTTCAGTTTGTATTGTATCCAGACAGTTAAGTTACCTACCTACCTTAACTGATCCTTGTATTTCTACGGAGCCGGATGTGTTTGTTGAGACACGTTTCACATCCTCGATAAAATTAAAATCTGATTTCTTCTCATTCTAGTTTTAAGAATTCAACAAACTAGCTAAACGGTTTCACGAAATGATTTTTGATTCATCAGAGAAGCGTCTCTAAAGAGAATCTAAATCCTAAACATTTCTATAAGAACTGAAACGCTACCAAATACACACGAATTTCACTCATCTCATGCAGGTTAACTCCTCAAGGGAGGCAAGGCAGCAAGGTTAGGCGAGCATGCAGCCTTAGTGGGCGCCATGCATATTCAGAATCGGACCACTGTCTATACTATTTGGTCCGATCCCACTTTAATCTACCCTTTTTCGACATGCACTGTTTCGTTGCACTGTGAACCCGTGGTATCATATGATTGCCCCCGTACCTAGTGCGTGCAATTAGCTGCGGATATATAGTTGCCATGCTCAGCAGTCAGCAGCACGCCCTTGTGTCGCGAAAAAGGGTCACCTGTTCGTTTGGGCTTTGGCTGATAAGTCATGCCTAAAAGTACTGTTGGTTAATTTGTTGTGAGAGAAAAATATTGTTCGTTGACTGAAAAAATACGGTTTATAAGCCAAACAAGCCCAAACGAACAGGGCGGGTGTCTTCCAAAAAATCAATAATTTTTAACTTTGATCAAATATATTTAATAAAATATTAATATTTATGGTACATAATAAACTTATTTAGAGATATAAATGTTGCATGTATTTTTTACAAATCTAGTCAAAGTTGAGAAAGTTTGACCAGCACGATTTCCACGGTGACTCTCAGCCTGTTCAGTGTGCTGGTTCGCTTCGTTGCTGGTTCGTGAAGAAGTACTGTTGGCTGGTTTGTGTGAGAAAAAAATACTATTCTGACTGAAAATTTACGATCGTTTACGACAAGTCACAGCCAAACAAACTGGCTGTCTATTTTTTTATGACGGAGGGAGTACAGGTTCCATGGCACGTGCAACACTATAAGAACTGATCTGCATGATTGCACCTACACTGCTTCGAGTACGGTATTTGGCACCTATTATTTCATTTTTCTCTCCATCCTAAATTATAAAACGATTTCACTTTTCTAGATATATATAATGGCCTGAATGATCTAAAACTAACGTTTAGATGGACTAAAATTCAGTTGAGCTAAAGTTTATGTAGATAACTTTTAGTCAAGTGGTGTTTGGACTTTGGATACATGAACTAAAAGTGAACTAAAAAAAACTACATATAGACTCATCAACACCTTTAGTCCACTTTAGTCCACATTTGTCAACTAATGGACTAATGGCAAGTTGGAGTAGAAACTAAGTTTAGCCCACTTTTAGTTCACATGTTTGGATACGTATAGACTAAACTTTAGGTGACTAAACTTTAGTTGAGGTATCCAAACAGACTCTAATTTTTGTTATGCACTTAGATATACACTACGTCTAGTTACATAATAAACATAATGTATCTAGAAAAATTAAAGCATCTTATAATTTAAAACAGAGGAAATACTGGCCCCGTTCGCTTGTCTGAAAAAAAGAAGACAAAACACTATAGCGACTGGTTATGTGAAAGAGAAATACTGTAGCGGCTGGTTGATGAATAGTGTCGCTATGAGGAGAAACCAGCTGGCCGGTCTGAAAACCAGCCAGCCAAACGGCACCACTATATTTTTAAGAGTATATTTTTTTATCCTTGAACTTTAAAATATTTTGCAAGTATTACAAATGTACGCATAGAATTTACAAGTTTTAAAAAGTAAATAATGTAATAGTTATTGACTTTTCTTGATAAAGATGTACTCATGTCCTTTCAAATTATAAGACGTTTTGATTTTTCTAGTTACATTGTTTTTTACGATGTATCAAAACATAATGCATATCTAAGTGTATAACTAAAGTTATGTATTTAGAAAAGTCAAAACATCTTATAATTTGAAACGTAGGGAGTAATATTTATTGATGTTTATGATTTTTATTTAATTAAGGTCTAGTAAAATTTTGTCCTAACAGCAAGTTTTTTTACTATTGTTTCGAACAAAGGGACTATAATGGAGATGCTGATCATTTCTGGCTTTTAATCTCATGTCATGCATGGTCGCTAGTGTTCGCGAAAGTTAAACAAATCCAGGGACAAGTCATTTCGGGACTTTATCCCAAATTCCCAACCATTTAGAGCCTTAATTTTGAGAACAAGTGCTGAAAATCTGTCCCTACGTTTTCTGGATCACATAATGTCATCCCCTTCAGAGTTTGAAACTGGAAGCAAGATGCCGAAGCTTGGGGGTGACGGTGAACTGTTAAAAACAAGTACTAACACAGCTGAGTGCCCGAGTCTTAGAGAACACGTGTACAAGGAAAAAATGTTGTTTCGCATTGCAACAAGGCAGAGACCAACAGCAGAAACGGCAGAGGGTCTGATCAGGTAGGCACTCAGGTCGGCATTAGTTCTGTGTCTTCTCGGTACCAGCAGTGTCACAGTGTCACTGATACTACGTGATAACTGCACAGTGCCGTGCCATGAGCTGATGACTACCTAGCTGAGGGTTTGGGTTTTCAAAGCTACCATACCATTACCACACGTAGCAGTACTTGATGTAATTTCATACTCCTCTGTTCGTCTCGGAACACGGGGTCACAGAATGACGGAATTTGCGACTGGAGATGCAGACAACAGGGCAACGCCATACAGGACAGAGTGCCGGTAGTAGTGGCGAACGGGAAAGCTTTGTCTGTTTTCTTCTTGTTGCACACGTCCATATGCTGCCGTGCCGACGTTCTAGTTTTTTTTTTCTTCTTCACCCTAGCTTCCTCCCCTTTGCTCCGCGCCACTGTAAGTGGTACTCGTCCTAGTACTGCGACGAGCAGTTTTGAATATCTATTTGATTTGAATTTTGAACTTGAGAATACCTATGGTCCACATTGTTGTTGGCTTGTTGCTACTTGTGCTCCTTGCATGCACCATGGATTATGGATTGGAGTAGCAATGCCAGTATGAAAGGGACAAATATCTTTTGTTTCATTGCCATTTCTCACTGGCTGTAACACCTTTGGTGTTACGAGCTTGTTTAGCACCGTGATTTAGGCATAAGAAAAATTTCCGAAACGAGTTTCTCGGAATTTTTCTTATATAAAACGTACTTTAGGCGATAAGCGAATCCTGTGTGATTTAGTTTCGCGGACTCAAGTAAACGCTCAAGTTAAATCACGTCGGGCGTAGAAATATTTAGGAATGCCGAACGACAATTCTGGCCAATCGATAGCAAACGGTTCGTTCTATTAGATTAAGCATGAAAAACAACTTTTATAAATAAAATAAAATCCATTAATAAATAGAACAATATATATATATAGCTTTTGAATCAAATTTAAATTCGAGCTTGCTGAAATTTTTCCGTGCCTAGACGTTGCAAATTGACTAAAGTAGTAAACCGTTATTATATATATATATATATATATATATATATATATATATATATATATATATATATATATATATATATATATATATATATATATATATATATATATATATATATATATACACACACACATATATATATATATATATATATATATATACACACACATATATATATATATATATATATATATATACACACACGTTACGACAATATCTCTAAATCAAAGAACCTATAACAGTGGCGCTAGTGCAGCGGTAAATGTCCCTGTATGTGCTCTCTGCAAGGCTGTACAAGTTGACTGACCTCTGGCTTTCTCTTTCTTTTCTACGTTCGTCTGCCTCTACTGGTTCCATCGTTTCACTCTACGGCGTCATAAATGTCTCTGCTCTCTGAGCTTCTTTGGTCTTGCTGGCTCAGCAGGTGTTTGCTCCTACGCCTTGTCTCAGTCTCATCCTCGCCTTTGCCTTGTATGTATGTGTCCTGCTCAGCATCATTCCGGCAGTGACCATCAATGTCCCCCTCCGCGCCTCAGTGCCGCCTGTCGTCCGACTTCGCTTCCCTTTTTCTTCTACCAGGCCAGCAGCCGGAGCCTCACCTACCGAGCATCGTGTTGCTTTCCCCTCCCTCTCCTTTCCTGCTGTGCCGAGGAGGAGGCGCCCCAAGCCCTAGAGCGCCGTCGCCGGTGCCGGCCCTCCCCGCCATGAGCCCCACCGGCCAGCCTGCAGCTTCTCCGTGCGGTCCCTCCCAAGCAACCTCCTCTCGTGACGTTGTTGTCGGCGTACCCGTCGCCGCGCGCCGTTCCACGTCTCACCGCAGCAGCTGTAGCTCATAGCGTCGTGGCTCCCCTCCGTGCCGCAGCGGCGGCGCCCCCGCCACCACCTTGGCGCCCTCGTGCGGCGCAAGATCGCTCACCATTGGCGCGCCTCCACCATAAGGCCGTCCGGCCGCAGCATCACGCTGCCTCTACGACCCGCTCCTCCTCCGTGCCTCGGCGATCGCCCTCGCCGTTGTTCACGTCGGGTCACCTTGCTGCCTCACGCAGGTCCCCGCCTGGGCTGCGTCGCCGTCTCTGGCTCCTCGCGAGCGAGCGAGCCCCTCGGTCGTGTTGGAGCGCCGCCCTCCCACGCCTCCATTCCCGGCCTCGTCTTCCTCGCAGCGCACCTGAGTCGCCGTGGCTCCTTCCGTCTCCCCACGCGCCGGTGCCCCCTACTCTTTCTTCCCGCGCTGCGCACCCGCCCCGGCTACGCCGCTGTCGCTCGGCCACCACGCGCGAGCGTGCGCGCCCCTCGGCCCCGCGCTACCACCGTGCCCGCAGCCGCTCATGCCCGGAGCTCCGCCGGGTCCGTGTACCTTCCCGCGCCGCGTCTAGTTGTGGCCACGCCTTTGTCGTGCCCGGCTGGCCCATGACCTGTTGCTACCGCCGCACGCCATGGCCGCGTGTGGCTGGGTCCACCGTTGCCCGTGCCGTCTTCCCCCCCCCCACCACCGGCGAGTGTGCCGTTGGCCAGGATTTTGGCCGGCCGCGTCTGTCCCGTGCCTCCTCTGCTCCGTGCTGTGCTCCATGGAAAAAGAAGGAAGGTGAGAAGGGTATGCATCGAAGTACAGATTTTGTTCAGGGTCCTAGACGTAAGATGCGTGACTCACAGGAATAGTGTCGTTGTACTGCGGGTCGATTTGAGGATAACTCAAGGGTTGTTTCGCAAATGTGTCGTCGCCGAATCGCGTGGGCCGGTTTGCTAGGCTGCGGCCTGCCTGGCGTTGGGCCGTCCGCGCCTTTGCTGCTGGCCGCCTGGGCCTCTGGCCGACATGCTCCCTGCGCTGGGCCGGCCTAGGCCGCCCGCGCCGCGTTACCCGGGCCGCGCGTCCGCTGGGCCGTGTCTGGTTGCAGGCCGCGCGCAAGGCTGCTGGGCCAGTTAGTGCCGCCGGCCCTCTTCCATTTTTGATTGTATTTTTAATTGAATGCTGAATCAGATTTGTAAAATCAACATAAAATTGTGTAGATGTCTAAAAATAGTGAAACCAATTTTGTTGAGTTCCTCAAATCTTGCTCTACCTGTTAGTATATTTTGTTCACATAGTTTGATAATATTCTTAGAAACTATATAATTAATTTAAGGTACTTAATATTATAAAATATAAACTTGTAGGAATTTCTAGAATAAATTGGTAACGGTGTTGAATCTGAAATTTGTATAGTAAGCTTCTAGCAATATTAGGTAATCACTGTAATTTTTGTAGCTCCGGAATAATTAGTGTGCTAAATAAATAATGACGTCCTATTTCGAATAAAGATTAAATCGATAGAATGGAATAAAGAAATAACTTGGGTTTGCATAACTAAAATAATTGTTGAAAAGTAACGCTTTGATTCGACAACATGGATACGTAGACCCGCATTAGAGTACATCGGGTTAGCTTGTGAGGCATTATTGGATTTCTAAGCGTTTCGGCTATCGTTGGTTATTTACATATGTGCATTTGCATCAATGCATATCATATAGGTACGGTGATGAATCAATGGATCAATTGAAGGATGATTGGGAATTCGAAGATGGTGTAATGGTATTCTCTCCAGGAGTTGGTGCGATGGGCTTTCTATTCGGATGATGGTGGATGATCTGAAGATGCAAATACTAACTTTTGGTTATATTTTACCCAGGCAAGCCTCGGTGCATAACCCCTACTTTTCTGCAGTTTAAATTATAATTGTGCATTAAGTTTTAAGGAGTTGAATGAAACCCACTTGCATATATATCTTTATCCTATGAGTTTTACTAGTATGATAGGATCGTGTAGAACGCTATGCTACAGGACTCCGGTAGAAGTCGAGTGATGGCTGTCACTCACGAGAGATAGGAAATATATTACTGTATTATGATCACTTGGAAAACATAAATGGTGGAAAGGAAAATGGTGACCGGGTATGGATATGGTTTAGGTACTGGTGGGTGTAAGAGGTTGTGTCGCCGTGGATGCGGGACACAGCTTGGTTACACTTTTTTCCCTGTCTGGTCGGTTAAGGACCGATCGTTGCATAAGCCATCGAGGCAAGTCACAGACTTATTATCCCGAGCACATACTTGGGTATGGGCGCTTGGAAGACTTGTTGCTCTCTTGTCGTGGATCCGGCTCTTTCCGGACCGACTGTCAAGGTTTTTATTTTGGTGGAGGAGGTCCTTGCACCGCACTGAGTCCGAGACTTAGTGGCGGGGGCTTGGAGTCCCAGTTTGGATGGGGACCTGAACACCTGGGACAGGAGAGTGATGTGTTGGTCCTGCTTGTGCCTTGGGTACAAGCGGGGCGTGTGTTTTCGGGGTACCCAGCTGGGGGCATTGATTCGCGAATCGCCGGGCAATCCGGTACGCCTTGTTTCGTGTCTAGCACCGTAGTAAGAACTGAAAGATGAAAGATGGAAAGAAAAGGAAATCTGATTGCTTACCACCTGCTTGAAAGTAGTACAGGTGCTTACATAGAATGGTTGGTTAATGAACCAATGCACTGCTAATAAAAATCAAATATAAGGACGCACATTTAGTAATGCTTCATGCAGATGCAATAAACCCATAAGCCAGATAGCCTTGCATATCCTTGGAGTCTTTTTCTTTCCTCCTGTCGGGTAAGTCTTGCTGAGTATAATTGAGTACTCAGGGTTTTATTCCCCCTGTTGCAGGTGACAGGTGGAGGCTAGAGCTGACCCTTGTGTGTGGATTTCTCGTGGTGGGCTCAGAGAGGATTTCCTTTACGCTGCGATCGTAGTTTTTATTTATAACTCTTACTAAATGTTTTTATAAAAGAAAGTTTCATAATCTGTTGTCGTAGTTTATATATCAATACTTCATCATGTCATGATTAGATATTTATTTCCGATGTAATTCTGATCACATGTTTATATTCCGCTGTTACATTAAATTGTTCATAACTCTGATAATATGATTATATTCCGCTGTTATAATGATAAATATTATACTCTGATGTTGTATTAAAAGTGATGTAAGAAATGGTTAAGAATGATGTAAGCTTTATTCTCTCATTTGTGATACTGATGGTAAAAATGTGGATTTTCGGGTTCTCCCCTGGGGTGTGTCCGACGGAACCGAGTAATTTGGTGTCCTCCCTTGGGTGCTTAGTGTCTAATGAAAGACAAGCACTCCTGAGAGGCATTAGATTTGGCGGTTCTACCACGTGTGGTATCGAGGCGCAAATGAGAAAATAAAGCTTCCAAACCCTTTTCTAAACTAAAATTTGACCACCCACTTTTGCAAAAAGTTAGGACGTTTGTATGCGAAGTATATAAGTAGCCCTATTACTATGGTTATGTATCCAAGATAGATGGCACTCTGCTGACTTAGGTAGACTTAATCAAGTTTTCTACAGGCACACTGACTCGAGCATAGTTCGATAGTATTGGCTAGCTATAGGGAGAGAACGATGTGCCAAAAATCTGAGAACGGTTGCCCTATATGCTGGCAACAGTGAAAGAAAGCATAGGACATGCATTCATGCATATCCTGTTTGTGCATCATGGCGCTCATATTGCTTGTAGATACGCTACCTATAGGTGTCACGCGTGTCGGATTGATGTCGGATTGTGCACGACTGTCTCGTTCCTGTTCTGGAGTTAGGTCTACACTATGGCTTCGTGCTCCACGTTCGCCTGTGGTTCACGCCTGTCATGACCCATGTCTCCCCGTACCCCTTTTCTGCGCTCTTGTTGGACCCTTGCTCTGCAGTCGTACTAGTCGGTAATGGCCTCGAACGTCGCTCGCCTCGAACGCGCGGAAATTGGTCGATTCGTCGTAATGATCTCGCGCGGGAACCCTGGTGAACCGCGCCAGAACCACTGAGCCGCTCTGCCTTTATAAGTAGAGCCTGACTTAGCCCTTGGTATCACCACTCGACGCACTTTAGCTCGCTTAGCTTTTCCTTTGAGCCAGCTTTTCGCTCAACCTTCCTCACCACCACCGCCAGAAATGGCAGTAGCCTGGGTTAGTAGTTACTGCCTAAATGTTGAGGGTTTTCCCAAAATCCTGCATGCCACCCTGCCTAAATGCTAGCAGATCAGCCATGAACATAGAACACTGTATCGACTAATTGTGGATGTCCCAGCAGAACACTTGAATCTCTTTAAAACAAATCCACCGTTGGATTTGAATTCCTTGTCCCTTGTTATGAAGGGAACCTTTGTTGTTTGAATTTTCCCTTGCAATACTCCCCTTACTCTGTGGTCTATGACCCCACCGCCTTCATGGCGTGTAAGTTGATAGTAGTTGCCTGGTTAATAGATTATGGTGCCACGACGAAACCGAGGGCTCCCTGTGGAACATTTACCACATGTGACTTTGCTCGGCACGCACTGGTATCGAGGTTGTTGACCAAGTACCTTTGCCAAGTTACACCGCCACACCACTTTTGCTACAAATAATTTCCTTGGAAATGTTCAGGTGTTCAAACGGGAAATCCACAACAGGTTGATGACATAGTGTCCTCTCAAGGTAAGCAAGAGGAGGTGGTTTTGGAGGAAGAACGTATGACATGGTCTCAGTTTACATGAAAGACGGATGTGGTCAAGGAAGGGAAGCAAAAGAAGAGTAGTAAGGAAAGTTAGCAATGGATAGTCGGGAGTAATTGAAAAGTCTAAGTGGATGTCATGACATGAACCTGTGTTTAGTTGACCGCGCTACGCATGCTGGGTCATTTCGCTGCATGCCCTACGAACGTTGTCTGTATCGGGCTCTTAGCTCCCCGTTTTCGCGTGGCCGTGGCATCGTGCCGTGCTCGCCGTCTTTGTGCACTGTGCGTTTCTCCTTTTCCCAGCATTCGGTCGGCTCTCGACTCTCACGCCTCGTCCCTCATACCGGACCCCCATTCCCTCTCATTTCTTTCTTCTTTTGATGACACGACCGCCCGCACGCCTACCTCGTCGAGCGGACCCCCTCTACTCTCCTTTATTTCCCCCTCCACCGCTCGCGCAGGAAGCGCATCATGTCCACCCTTATCACCACAGCATGAACCGTCTGTGTACCCTATCCATGCTATCTCCACTTCTAGTGTGTTGCGCTCCACCACTGTTAGCCTATATAAGATGCCTTTGGTCCTTGCTCTTCTTCTTCATCCCCATCCACTTCAATCCGAGCATAGCTACGAGATCTAGTCGCCATTGTGAAGCTACGTTCGTCAGTCTGAGGTGATGGTGTAATTTGTGGAGAAGAAGGATCTGGTTCGTCGAAGAAGTTCAAGTTCCCTTTTGGGTAGTCAATCTTAGGGTTCACAATGTTTTACTTCTTAGTCGACTGTTTCTGGATCTGTTGGTGCTACGCCATGTTTTGGATGATTATCTTCTTGTTGTTTCTCCATTGTCCTCGTCTATCTCAACACGGAGTAGGTCTTGGTTGTACCAGTTGCTCTTAACCATGTATCCCTAGATCCCCGTGTGGTTTAGTATTCAAGTCATGTAATCTTTCGTGTAACCCCGATCTCTACGAAATGTAATCGTGTTTTCCCATCTTTGGTTCTTGCTTGAATCTCGGGGACGAGATTCTTTTTAAGGAGGGTTGGTTGTAACACCCACGGTGTTACGAGCTTGTTTCTTAATCATGATTTAGGCATAAGAAAAATTTCAAACGAGTTTCTCGAATTTTTCTTATATAAAACGACTTGAGGCGATAAGCGAATCCTATGTGACTTAGTTTCACGGACTCAAGTAAGCGCTCAAGTTAAATCATGTTGGGCGTAGAAATATTTAGGAACGTCAAAGCGACAATTACGGCGATCGATAGCAAACGGTTCGTTCTATTAGATTAAGCATGAAAAGCAACTTTTATAAATAAAATAAAATCCATTAATAAATAGAACGATATATATATATGTATAGCTTTGGAATCAAATTTAAATTCAAGCTTGCTGAAATTTTCCTCTCTCGGCTCTCTGATGAGTCGCTGAGCCCCTCGGCATGTTGGAGCGTCGCCCTCCCGCGCCTCCAGTGCCGGCCTCGTCTTCCTCGCAGCGCGCCTGAGCCGCCGCGGCTCCTTCCGTCTCCCCGCGCGCCGGTGCCCCCTACTCTTCCTCCTCCTTGTGTACCCGCCCGGCTCGCCGCTGTCACCCCGCCGCCACCACACGCGAAGCGTGTGCCCCCCCTCCCCCGTCTTTGCCCGCGCTAAGTCCCGTCGTGGACGCACCATCGTGCCCACATCCGCTTATGCCCGGAGCTCGCCCGGTCCATGCACCTTCCCGCGTCGCGCCCGGTCATGGCCACACCTTTGTCGTGTCTCGGGTGGCCCCGACTCTTGCTGCCGCCGCCAGACGCCATGGCAGCGTGCAGGCGGCTTGGTCCGCCGCCGTTGCCGATCGTCTCCCCCCATCGGGCGGGTGTGCCGTTGGCGGGATTTTGGCCACCGCATCCGTCCCGTGCCTCCTCCGCTTCTGTCTTTGTGCTCCTAGGAAAAAGAAGGAAGGTGACAAGGGTATGCATCAAGTCTGATTTTGTTCGTGGTCCTAGACGTAAGATGCGTGACTCACGGGAATAGTGTCGTTGTACCGCGTGGGCGGTTTTTGTTGGGCTGGCTCGGCTGCTGGCGTTGGGCCGCCCACGCCTTTTTTCTTTGGCCGCTGGGCCATTCACTTCTGCGTGGGCCACGGGCCGACGCCACTGGGCCTCTCTAGCCGACATGCTCCTCTGTTGGGCGGCTTAGGCCGCCAGCGCCAGCGTTACTGAGACACGCGCGTCCCTTTGGGCCCACGTCTCGGTTGCGCAGCAGCAGCAAGAAGAAATTTCTTTGGGCGATTAGTTTAACCCTCTTCCATTTTTTATGGTATTTTCTAATTGAATGTTGAATTAGATTTGTAAAATCAACATAAAATTGTGTATGTGTCCAAAAATGGTGAAACCAGTTTTGTTGAGTTCCTAAAATCCTGCTCTACCTATTAGTATATTTTGTTCACATAGTTTGATAATATTCTTAGAAGCTATATAATTAATTTAAGGTACTTAATATTATAAAATATAAATTTGTAGGAATTTTCAGGATAAATTAGTAATGGTGTTGAATCTGAAATTTGTACAGTAAGCTCCTAGCAATATTAGGTACCCACTGTAATTTTTGTAGCTCCGGAATAATTAGTGTGCTAAATAAATAATGATGTCCTATTTAGAATAAAGATTAAATCGATATAATGGAATAAAGAAACAACTTGGGTTTGTATAACTAAAATAATTGTTGGAAAGTAACGCCTGATTCGACAACATGGATACGTGGACCCTCATTAGAGCTATCGCGTTAGCTTGTGAGGCGTTATCGGATTTCTAAGTGTTTCGGCTATCGTTGGTTATTTACATCTGTGCATTTGCATCAATGCATATCATATAGGTACGGGGATGGATCAGCGGATCAATTGAAGGATGATTGGGAATCCGAAGATGGTGTAATGGTATTCTCTCCAGGAGTTGGTGCGATGGGCTTTCTATTCGGATGATGGTGGATGATCTGAAGATGCAAATACTAACTTTTGGTTATATTTTATCCAGGCAAGCCCCGGTGCATAACCACTACTTTTCTGCAGTTTAAATTATAATTGTGCATTAAGTTTTAAGAAGTTGAATGAAACCCACTTGCATATATATCTTTATCCTATGAGTTTTACTAGTATGACATGATCGCATAGAATGCTATGCTACAAGACTCCGGTAGAAGTCGAGTGATGGCTGTCACTCGCGAGAGATAGGAAATATATTACTGTATTATGATCACTTGGAAAACATAAATGGTGGAAAGGAAAATGATGACCGGGTAGGGATATGGTTTGTGTATTGGTGGGTGTAAGAGGTTGTGTCGCCGCGGATGCGGGGCATAGCTTGGTTACACTGTTTTTCTTGTCTGGTCGGTTAAGGACCGGTCGTTGCATAAGTCATTGAGGCAAGTCACAGACTTATTACCCCGAGCACATACTTGGGTGTGGGCACTTGGAAGACTTGTTGCTCTCTTGTCGCGGATCCGACTCTTTCTAGACCGACTGTCAGGGTTTTTATTTTGGTGGAGGAGGTCCTTGCACCACACTGAGTCCGTGACTCAGGGGCGGGGGCTTGGAGTCCCAGTTTGGATGGGGACCTGGACACCCGAGACAGGAGAGTGATGTGTTGGTCCTGCTTGTGCCTTGGGTATAAGCGGGGCGTGTCTTTTCGGGGTACCCAGCTGGGGGCATTGATTCGCGAATCGCCGGGTAATCCGGTACGCCTTGTTTCGTGTCTAGCACCGTAGTAAGAACTGAAAGATGAAAGATGGAAAGAAAAGGAAATCTGATTGCTTACCACCTGCTTAAAAGTAGTACATGTGCTTACATAGAATGGTTGGTTAATGAACCAATGCACTGCTAATAAAAATCAAATATAAGGACGCACATTTAGTAATGCTTACTGCAGATGCAACAAACCCACAAGCTAGATAGCCTTACATATCCTTAGAGTCTTTTTCTTTTCTCCTGTCGGGTAAGTCTTGCTGAATACAATTGAGTACTCAGGGTTTTATTCCCCCTATTGTAGGTGACAGGTGGAGGCTAGAGTTGACCCTTGTGTGTGGATTCCTCATGGTGGGTTCAGAGAGGATTTCCTTTACGCTGCGATCGTAGTTTTTATTTATAACTCTTACTAAATGTTTTTTATAAAAGAAAGTTTCATAATCTGTTGTCGTAGTTTATATATCAATACTTCATCATGTCATGATTAGATATTTATTTCCGCTATAATTCTGATCACATGTTTATATTCCGCTGTTACATTAAATTGTTCATAACTCTGATAATATGATTATATTCCGCTGTTATAATGATAAATATTATACTCTGATGTTGTATTAAAAGTGATGTAAGAAATGGTTAAGAATGATGTAAGCTTTATTCTCTCATTTGTGATCCTGATGGCAAAAATGTGGATTTTCGGGTTCTCCCCTGGGGTGTGCCCGATGAAACCGAAAGTAATTTGGTGTCCTCCTTGGGTGCTTAATGTCTAATAGAAGACAAGCACTCTGAGAGACATTAGATTAGGCGGTTCTGACACACTAAGGGGCCATTTGGATCCTTTCATTTTGAGGAATTAAAATCTACTTAAACAATTATGTTATTTGGCTTGAAATTTGGCATTCCACCACTTTCCAAAGTTCACATATAAGCCTATTTCAAATTCATAGAGTGGGACATGAAAATTGATTCTATAGATCATCATTCTATGTTTCTACTTTGCAACTTATAACACGCTCTTCAACTCGCTCCCCTACGGTAGAAATGCAACACATAAGTATCTCTCTCGTATAGCCAAAAATAATATACAAATATGATACATATACAATTATATTAGCTTAATTAATATGTGTCTAAATTATGATTATTAAAATGAATTCAATTCCAAGATTCAAACGGTGCCTTGTTTGTTTTTGGAGGGTGGTACAAATATCACATTGGGTAGTACACCTACACGCTCTAAGCACATGTTTAGAATTTGGGTTGCAAGTTTAAATGATGAACAAAGATCTACATATATTTAGTTGGACCTTCTACTCCATGGTAGACACTTTGGCTCGGCAGAAACGATATGGTTATTGACAGAACACATATCAGATGTAAGGAGTTTAGCTTGTTAACGTAAAAAAATTATAATAGATAACAAGAGCGTCTACTAGCAAAATAAATGCTAAAAGGAGATCATAAAAGATTCAAATATTTAAAATCTAAGAACCATAAGATAAAGCATATGGTTTTAGGACAATCTGAAAGTGGTCTCAATTTTTTTGAAGCTAAAACAAAATTTCTAAGATTGAACAGATTTTAGGATTTTCAATTGCATATTGTTGGGGAAAAAATATTGCCTTTGAACTATTTTTTTAAATTACACAGTACAACGTAGACGTCCACAATACGCATGCACATTAACCCTACTCATACGAGCACCTCCGAAGGATCGAGTCGGTAGATCTTGAGATTCACGAAGTTACCCCAAGCGCCTCGCTGTTGACGGGGACGTCGCCTACCACTGAAAGCATAGAGCCGATAAATCTTGGAATAAATTTAGAAAAATGCGAGCACCCGTACCAAATCGAGGATGGACAGGTTTCACCACAAGTAACCCAACCAACTGGTAGCGTAGTTCGATTTGTTCCTGTTGCTGACAGACGTGACACTACGTCGTTGGATAAAGTCGACGTATAATTAAGCCGCTCAGAATAAAAAAGCAAAATGGTTCTATAAGTTAGGGGAGAGGACCAAAATCAGATTTTATCCATGAGGGATCAAAAGAAAATTTTGCAAAAATTAATTTGCAAGATTGTAACTTGATTAATTAAGAAAAAAAAAGATGGTGGACATCTGAACTGGACATTTGGACCTCTCAGGTCCCCTTGCACGGTATACTGCCAATCTCACGCCTTGCCCAAGTATGTGCACGGCCCAGCAGGCAATAAACAACAGCGCGGTCCACCAGGCAGTTCCCTGACCAACGTTTGACGTCGGCAGAGCAGGTGCGGAGCGGCAGGCGACGGAGTCCACAATGGCCGGCCGCCGCCCACCAACGAACACTGCCCGCGCGTGCAGGGAGACAACCAGAATCAGAATCCGCGGGCCGACGGTGGATGCCCGTGCCCCCGACGGCCCGACTGCTCGAGAGGCCGAGACGAGAGAATCACTTTGCGGACGACAGCGTGCTACTGCTACGGAGTATTTGCCAAGGCTAGCATGGAGGGTGCAATGGCTATTTCTGCAGTGATCAATCAGTATTGCAATGCTTCAGGTCAACGTGCGATTTTTACAAAAAAGAAAGAAAGAAAAACTCGATTCACTTTAGTAAAGGATATCCAAATGAGCTGAGGGCAGACATGAAACAAATTCTGAATGTACCCAATGAAGCTCTAAATGGTAGGTATCTTGGTATGCCTGATGATGTTGGGAGTTCCAAAAATGGCTCTTTCAAGTATCTTTAAAGACAGAGTGTAGAATAGAATTCAAGGATGGATGGAGCAATGTTTATCTGCAGGAGGAAAGGAGGTTTTAATCCAGTCTGTGGCGCAAGCAATCCCTATGGCCTGTATCAAATTACGGCGAGGCATCTGTGAACACATTAATTCTTTGATCCCAAAATTCTGGTGGGGAAGGAAAAATGGCAAGGGAAAGTAACAGAGGAGCAGTTTCAGTCATTTGTAGAAATCAACAAGGACTTTACTAGGGCTCTTCTGTCATCAGTGGAAGTTCAGGCCCAGCCACGGTAGAAGCTATAGCGTGCTGCGAAGCTTTGTCACTGGCAGCAGATTTAAACTTACAAAGAATATACATTGCATCAGATGTTTGAGCTGTGGTGAAAGGGATCAATGAAAGGTAGCTTGTGCCATTAACATGAAGGAAATCTCAAAACGAAGAAAGTTTCAGATGGGCTACTTTTGTGCATGAGAGGCTCAAAATTTTGCTAGCCTTATCTCTGCTATCGTCATCAGTGGAAGTTCAGGCCCAGCCGCGGTAGAAGCTATGGCGTGCTGCGAAGCTATGCCACTGGCAGTACATTTGAACTTACAAAGAATTTACATTGCATCAGATGCTTCGGTTGTGGTGAAAGTGAAAGGGATCAATGAAAGGTAGCTTGTGCCATTAACATCACAATTCTGAAGGAAATCTCAATCTCAAATAGAAGAAAGTTTCGATGGGCTACTTTTTTTGTGCATGAGAGGCTCACAATTTAGCTAGATAGATTGTTTCTTATCTCTGGATGTAGGACGACATGTATGGCTCCTTGAGCCCGTTGAGATCTTTATCACCAGTCATCGGTAAAGTTGATCTTCCACTATAAAGAAAAAGTTATGGACTGTGGAGCAGGCGACGGAGGCCGCCAAACCCGCGCCAATACTACCCAATCCAATCCGCGGGCCGGCGGCACGGGCCACGGCTTCTACCGGCCACCCGCCCGCAGCATCTTAAAAATTCGGCCCGGCGCGCCCGGGGTCTCCTCCTCTCAAATCGTCGTCCCGTTGGCGGGTTGGCTGGCTAGCCGAAGCCGCCACGCCACACCAGCCTTCGCTGCCTCCCTCGTAACGTAAACCTCGTTGGCTGGCTGGATTGACGGCGGAACCAACGTTTCCCTCGCCGCCTCGGTGCCTCCGCCCCAAAGTTCACCCGCCCACTCCTCGTACATAACCCCCACCGTGCCGTACGGCGCTCTCTCTCCCTCTCTCGCTCGCGCCCCGGCCCGCGGCGAGCTACCCCGCTCGCTCGCCTAGTCGTCACCATGGCCCTCCCGCCGTCCTCTTCGGCGTCTTCGCTCTCCGCCGCGTCAGCACAGCCGACGCCGCTCCACCTCCACCTCACAAGCCGGGCACCCGGCCGCCTCCCGCTGCTCCACTTCTCGCGCGCCGCGCTCCCGCCGCCGCTGCGCGCCCGCATTCCGCGCACCAACCTCCCGGCGGCCCCGGGCAAGCCCCTCCACCGCGCGCTCCCAGCACCACCCTCCGCCTCCGCCTCCTCCTCCTCCTCCATCGCCGGCGGCGGCTTTGGCAGCGATGAAGCCGACGACGGCCACAACCACCACGGCGGAGACGGCGGAGAGGGTGGTGGCGACGACGGCGGCCACAACGACAACGGCGACGAGGGTGGCGCCGACGAATCGCCCGGCGACGCTCGCGGGGAGGCGCTGTTCGTGCTGGCGCAGCTGGGGCGGAAGCTCGACACCCTGCCGTCTGATCTCGCCGCCGCCATCGAGAGCGGCCGGATCGGGGGCGACATCGTGAGCCGCTTCAGCGAACTCGAGGCCAACGGTTTCATCAAATGGCTCCTCCAGTTCGAGGGGTTCAGGGAGAGACTCCTCGCCGACGAACTCTTCCTCACCAAGCTCGGCATAGAGTGCGGCATCGGTCTCGTCGCCAAGGTCACGGTCACCTCTCACACCCTCCTTTTTCTATATATTTTTTTTTTCGAGAACGTGCGCTGCACTAGTTTCATTAAGTAGTTTCTTTTTTTTTTATAAAAATGAAAACAAATACTACTCCTGACAGTTCTGTATTATACTGTAGTGATCAATTGCGTCGAGCTGTATAGTGCTAATTTGACTCCTTTTGCACTATACTCCTTTTGTTCAGACTGCGGCTGAGTTGCAGAAGAGGGGGGACAATTTCTTCAAAGAGATTGAAGTTGTCATATCTGATGTGGTACGCCTGCCTAGCTGTGCTTATCTCATATCATCCAACTTGCTTCAAGCTTCAGTATGCCTTCGTTTTGGTACTAGTTTTCAACCGATAGCGCATTAGATTGTTAAGTCAGGACAAATCTGCACTTTCATCTTTGCAGCAACTGTATAAGGTTTGGAACTGAAATGTGAAAACTGGCAAAATCTTACAAGTTGATACATACTACTCATCCAATTTTTCACTTTACATCCTAGAGTCCCTGCCTGCCTGTATCTTTTTAAACTTTGGACATTAATATGTTTAAAAAATCTATACTAGTAACACAAAATTACAAGTACTGTAAAAGAAAATTAACCAAGGGAGGTACATTTTTTTTATACAAAAAAAATTCTGAATAGTAGCTAGTTTATGTGGTTGGTTAAACTAGCTTTACCAGTGGGTTCTTTATCAGTATCTACATTTCAGTAGTGTTCTTTGTCAAAGGATGTTGGCTATCGCTGGGGACTATAACAGTAGTGGCAAAATTTGGAAATAGGGTCAATTTCATATAATGAGGATGAGACTCACTATTTTGTTAAATAATCAAGTCTGGAAACAAAACAATCACAAATATCCCAAATATGTCAGAGCCCTGGCTTTTCCATGGAACCATCCTGTTCATTTCTCATTCTTTCATTGTTACTGATGAAACATGCCAATCTTTGCAATCTCAGGCTAACGGAAGACCTTAAGATCTACTCTCTATCAAACAGAACATATTTTCTGTGGTTTCACTTCACTAATTATAAATACCTCACTATCTGATATCACATGATTGTACCTTTCTACACTGAACATTTAAACTCTTCTGATATGGAATCTAATTCAGTTGTTGCTTCTGATACTACCTAGGTCATGGCGATTGTTGCGGATGTCATGCTTGTCTATCTTCCTGCTCCAACTATTGGTTTAAAGCCTCCACTTGCAAGAAATGCCTCAGCTATTGCCAAATTTTTCTCTAGCTGCCCGGATAATGCTTTCCAAGTAAAGCAACCGTTTCCCTTTTCCTAGAGTTGAATGGACCTCCTATTTCTTTCCCTTGTATTCGAAAACATGTTATGCGACTTTTTTGCAGATTGCTCTGGCTGGAAGATCATTCACACTTGTGCAGAGGCTTGGAGCTTTTGTGGTACTGTAGATTCATTGCATTCGATTGTTAACTATTTTATGATAATCATAGTTATCTGGATTTATTTGCAAGACATGTTGATCAACTAATAGCGGCTGTTTCTTTCCAGAGGAATGCTGCAAAGCTTTTGGCAGTGGGAACTACTGCTTCTTTTGTAAGTTTGTTTATCTCATAGCTATTCTGTGATGATCTTCATTAGCAGTCTCTTTTGATCTTTTGCTAGAAAATTGTCATTCTCTTTTCTGAGCGATATACAGTTGAACATGATCCTGTTACGAAGAAACACTTCTTCAAAACGGGAATTATCCGCTAGCAATATGTTATTGTTATGCATGCAAAATTTATTTATGTATTAGTTAGTTTCATCTCCCCTGAATTAGTTCTCTAAGCTTGCAATGCCTATGAATTTGTCATCTTCCCAGATTGGCACTAGTGTCACCAATACAGTGCTCAAAGCAAAGGCGGCTGTTAATAAGGACCTTGAGGATGAAGTTGTGGAAATTCCAGTTGTCCAAACTAGTGTTGCCTATGGTGTATACATGTCAATTTCTAGTAACCTCAGGTAAACAGAGTTCCTACATATTTTAGCATACAAGACATACTTAAGCTTTTGAATTTATGACTGATCATCTTGTTTTGCTATGAATAGCCAGAGAGAGTAAGCGTGTCAGTTGAATTGGCAAACTTGATTTTTTTCCCCCCTTGAAACAGATCGCAGCTGTGAAACATGTAGCAAATAGATACAGACGATGTTGATGTTAACAATTTGGTTTGCCATTCACAGTTTCATTCGTATGACAAAATTTATATACTTCATCAGGTATCAGCTTCTGGCTGGTGTGATCGAACAGAGGATCCTGGAGCCGCTGCTGCATAACCAGAAGCTACTACTGAGTGCAATGAGCTTCATCGTTCGTACGGGCAACACATTCCTTGGCTCTTTGCTGTGAGTAACATTCACCTCACCGGAAATTGAAATCTTGCATCCTGCTGTTGCTGTATTTGCTTACTGGTGAACTTTGTGAACAGCTGGATTGACTATGCCAGATGGATAGGCGTCCAAAAGGCTCACGATCACGAAGAGGCCTAAAAGTTCTAGCAGCTTGTCTGCATGTTCTTCTGTCACTGGGCATGTTCACAATACCATCGATGGCTTGCCTGCCTCTAGAATGCCGCTCTACTCTTCATTGGATAGGAGGCCCCCTATATATAGGACAAATCCCAATTTTGTTCGGAAAACCACAAGTAGGGATATATCCGTCGAATTCTCGTATGCAACGACAACGTCGCTTTACCCCTCAACTTTTCTTTTCTAGCTTGCAACTTGCAACAAGGGCTGTCATTGTTCAAAATTCAAATATATGTTACATTGGGAATTTCATGCGACTTCCTAAACTCTAGGAAGTATCGCTTGTCCTGTTTCATATGTACGTATGCATTGTAGCCTTGTTGTATTTCCTCAATGCCTTGGTTGTTTTGTCGGTTAGAGTTCTTGACAACTGTTAAAGAGATTCTGTCGGAGTATATTCAGGATCGCCTTATTACCAGACAAACGGAGATGCTGCCCGGACAACATGTAAACTGTTAGATTCGTTCACTGGCACCGCAACATGAAATTAGAAAATTGTGATCCGACTTTGCCATCTTATTATTTTCTTCACGGAACAGCTACTCTAGTGCAACATGCAAATAACAGCTATCGCTAGAATTCAATATTCCATTCCTATTAACATTGAATTATTGTCTTGTTTATGAACCCTATGCATCTGATAGCATCATTGCTGTTTGTAGGTCTATGCAGCACGGAGTATCGGAAGGATACGGATACACGGATATGTCAATTTTTCAGAAAACATGATATGTGTAAACGTTTTACTATTTTTAATTTTTTTATAAATAAATAATAATGCAAATTAAAACTCTAAAAGTCTAAAACTTGAGTAATCACTAATCGTTAGTTCAGTACTATACATGCAATCATACATGATATAAACATCACCAGATCACTAATTATTTGTTGAATCGTCCTCTCCCCTGCATCGCGGGAGCTGGCTGCGGCCATGGCGAACTGGTGGCTGCTCCCGGTGCAGCAGTTTCGAGGAGGGGAGAAGTCGAATGATGGCATATCAGTGACGTATCGGATACTCGGAGGATACATATCGGAGCCATATCAGTGACGTATCAATACGGCCCGTCATTGACGTATCCGTGCTACGTAGTTGTAGCTAGGGTGGTCCATTATTAAAAATGTAACATGTGGATACATTGTATAAGTTGCGTAATGCAATGCGATTAGACTATAGATACCTAAGAGCAACTCTAGCATTAGCCCTCAAAATAAGACCCATATTTTTCATTTGAGGCCCCTCCTACTTTTGAGGGCTCCGTTTTTCGGGTTGCACTCCAACCAGAGCCCTATTCTCAATTCCCTTATTTCCTCACGCATTTTATGCATATATATTTGAGAACGTAACATTATATAATAATTTATTTAAATTATAACAATAAAGCACAACACTTAAAATTATAACGAATATTCAAATTAAAATTCAAATACAAATTTGGTCTGAATTTAATGATAGTAGATCATGACATAGAAGTTGACGTGGGCATACTCTTCATTTCAACCTTTTCATTGAATCCCCTATCCTATTATCCAGCAACGCCCAAGCTGTCGATGATCACCTAGTACTCGATCTTCCACTGACTTTTATATATGTACCGAATGCTCATACGGGAAAGGGAACTGCTGGGTGTGGAACCAGGGGGGTTGCTCCGAATGCTGAGCTTCTTCAACTCTTGATTCCTCAAGACTCAAGAGAGACCTCAGAGAGAAGATGCACAAATTTCCAGCATTTGTTGGTCCGAGGCTCCACCTCAGATGGGAGTAGTTCAAGATAGTATGAGGTATAGCAATAAGTTTGATCATCTAAACCAAATGGTGAATTCTGCATATCTACTATAAGCTCGCAAATAGCATGACGGCGATTTTCTTGATTGAATGATTCAGCGTATATATGGATGCACAGTATGATACTCGGGTATAGAAAATCTAGAATAGCTACAGTTTTCAATGAGAAACAGCCCTATTTTCTTCCCCCAAATGTACAAAACAAATTCAGCTAACCCCCTAATAGGCTTTACAGTTGAGAAAATCAATAATAGTGCAAAGACTTTCAATGCAACTCAACTGTTTACCTTCTCTATATCAGAAGTTTCAAGCTTCAACATGTTCATCGCACTAACTGCAACAGGTTCCTCATGTTTCTCGGGGTACTGTTGTATTGCAGACTGTGCTGGCCCAGCGTATGTCTGGCCCATCAACAGGACTCTGCCAACTTGCCAAGCCTCGCGCGAAGGCCGAGCAGCAGACAAGCATGGACCAATGGATTTCTGAGCTTCTTGACTCATATATAGGCCTTTGGTTGGGCCGAGCGCAGGGTGGTCCACGGCCCACAGGGTGGAGGCTGGAAGCCCAACTGGGCCCTACACCTTACAAAAAGCCCAGAGCCTGTTATTTTGCACGGACCGTGCAGCCAATAGAGCCCAGTAAGCAGCACCCTAATTAATAGCCCTTGCGGTTGCAGCCCTCGATCCAGACGCCCACTTCTCTTCCTTCGCAGTTTCCAGCCATCGCCGCGATGCAGCCGTCGCCACCATCGCCGTTCGCCGGCAGGATGTTGCTCACACCCGAGCAGCAGGCCTCGGGCGCCGCAGCGTGCACGTCCATCTGCTCCACCTGCGGCGTCGTGGCGCCGAACACGGCCAACACGTGCGCGCATGACCATCGCGGAGAGCGTGCCGCGCCACAACGACGTGGTGCACTGCCCAGCGTGCTCCTCGTACCTGAGGCCGCCGCGGTCGTGGATCCACGCCGCGCCGGACTCGGCAGAGCTCATGCAGATCCTCATCCGCCGCGTCGACCGCCACACCGCCCGCCACGGGGTCCCCACCGAGCCGCCGCACTCCAACTCCAAACGCCTCGCGCTCCGCGTCCGCCTCCGCCGCGAGACCACCCACGGCATGATGGTGGAGGAGGACCACGTCGCGGAGTTCGCCGTCCACGACCGCCTCTGCGATGCCTGCGGCATGGCCCGGGCCCGGGCCGCCGGCCCCGACCAGCAGTGGTCCGCCGTCGTGCAGGTGCGGCAGCGCGCGTCGCACCGCCGCACGCTCATCCACCTCGACCAGCAGATCGTCAGGCACGGCGCCGCGGACTCGGCTGTCCGCGTGGACGGCAGCTCAGGCGGGCTCGACTTCTACTTCGCGTCGCGCTCCCACGCCGCGCGCCTCGTCGAGTTCGTCTCGTCCGTCGCGCCCGCCCGCGTCATCGGCGTCGCGAGGCAGCTCGTCTCGCATAACAATTTCAGGGACGCCTTCTCCGTGGAGCTCTGCGCGATCTGCCGCGACGACCTCATCTTCCTGCCCAGGGAGGCGTCCCGCGCGCTCGACGGCCTGGGTCCGCTCGTGCTCTGCGTCAAGGTCAGCAAGTCGGTCTCGCTGCTCGACACCAACAGCATGCGCCTCGTCGCCATGAGCATCGCGGAGTACGACCGGTACAGGTTCGAGCCCCTGCTGAGCAGCCGCCGGCTCGTGGAGTACGTCGTGCTCGACGTGGAGCTGGAGCTGCGCCATCACGACGTCTTCGTCCCGGTGCTCGGCGGGCTCGGCTCGACGTACCCTATTGCATGGGTGCAGATCGCCCGCGCGTCGGACTTGGGCAAGAACGACACCGTCTTCACCGTGAAGACGCATATCGGCTGGCGGCTGAACCCTGGGGACCATGTGCTAGGGTACGACCTCTGCAACGTCAACTCTTGTAACAACCAGGACCTGGAGAGCTATGGGCAGCGCCACGAGTTACCTGACGCAGTGCTCGTCAAGAAGAGGTACAAGTGGAGCGCGGGTAAGATGATGCAGGAGCAGGACGGCAGCAGCAGCGGCAGCGAGCGAGGCTGCGCTGGGATTGAAGAACTTGCCATGGGTATTGGATGCATCGAGCTGAATCCGTCCGACGACAAGATGAGCTGCTCGAGGACCTCTCCATTTGATCGGCTGCGAGTTGCATTGCATAGAAATAATATGGAAATGATGGAAGTATGCGTGCTCTGATTGTACGTGTTATCTGATCTGCATGTGTCGTTTGAATGCTTCATCCAAATTGACGGGGATTCGCTTATTCACTTAGCATCTCTTTCTCAGATAATTAAATTGGAGATCTTCATTGACTCTCTGATTGTACACATTATCTTGCATGTTTCGACTCATCTTTTTTTAGATTGAAAGCATGCAAATTTAGTGACCAGTTCCCACTTCCCAGTCAACTGATCCACCTTGACCTGACCTCTGATCCCTCACACAAGGAGACAGGATTATTATTATTTTTCGAACAAAAACCACGGTCCTCCATCCCATGTCACCACACACGAGGCAGTATATACTCTCTCTTAGGACTTAGGCGTGTAATCGGACTGGATAGGACTTACTAGTGTAATCAGACCGGATACATACGGAAAAATAAGTCAAAATACTGTTCCGACTGATTGTTGCGAGAGAAAAATACTGTTATGTCTGAAAACACTGTTCACGCGAGTGCACTGGCCAGCCAGCTGAACGCGGCCGTTGCTGGTATCTTATAATGTTCTCGAGGGCGTCCGGACGCTCAGGCCTATTTCCCTCATTCACGATTTCTAAAGAGAGAGAAAAAGCAACATTTCCCATCCCCGCCCATTGCTCGTCGTCTTCTCGGCGCTGGCGCTTACTACGGGCAGACCCGCCCACCATGACCTTCACCCGATCTTGGTGCGCGCCGCAGCCCCATCCTCATCTCATGCCAGTGCCTGCTTCGTGCCACCATCCACTTTGCTCGTCGTGGAACGAAGGGGAGGCAGGGGAGGCCCGCGCCTAGGTGTACGCTGGGCCATTGCTCTCGATGCCCTCCTGACCTGAGTTTGCTGGCTATACCACAGTTTCCCACCAGGTAAGTCGTGGTTGTCGGCGACGCCGTGTCTCAGATGTTTTAGACGTTTCAGACTTATGTTTTAAGTGTTTCATCTGGATGTTGCATAAGTTGCAATGGCAATATACACATGTTGCAAGCCTATGAGTGTTTCAGGTGTTTCAGACATATGTTTCAAGTGTTTTATCTGGATGTTGGATATGTTGCTATGGCTATACACACATATTTCAAACGTATGTTTTAAGTGTTTCAGATGTTTCACACTTATTATGTTGCAAGTGTTTTATCTGGATGTTGCAAAAGTTGATCTGGATATTTCATATGTTGCTATAGCTATACACGCATGTTAAGTGTTTCATCTGTTTTAGACGTTTGTTACAAATATTTCATCTAGATGTTTCAAAAGTAGATCTGGTGTTGCACATGCTGCAATGGCGTCGGTGGCTGCTGGACATCGGCCTGCCGCAGCCGCTTGCTGCTACTGCTCGAGCGCTACCGAGGGTCACCGTGCGGGCGCTAAGGCCAGCAGACGCCTTCGCAACGCGCATTCGTAGGTGGGGCAAGTGATGGAGACCACATGAGTTTCCTCTGCGAGCGTAGGATGGGTGCGGGTCTTGCGTACGGACGTGGGCACTGGCACTGGATGGGATGTGGACGCGGATGCAGGGCATGGGATGGGATCCTGGCGCGGGCGCGGGAGCTACTAAAAAGAGAAAGCAAAAGGAAAAAGGTAGACAGAATGAATGGAAAAACAGAGGGACAACAGGAAAAAAACGTGTGTTAGATAAAAAAGAACTAACGAACTGAAAAGAGAACAACGGACGCGGACGTAAGAGAAAATAAACGGACTTGCTAGCGTCCGCACGTCTGATCCGGACCCTAGCGTCCGGACGGTGTTTGCACAGGGAGCGAGCAAGCGCCTAGTGCGTCTCTAGCAGTGGGCTCGTGCCGCTCGGGACGTCGCTCGTGCCGCCCCGAATATCACCCAAGCCGCCAGCCGCTTCTCAAGCAAATTTCATGTGCAATACCCGATCTACTTTTGAAACATCCAGATGTAACAGTTGTAACATATATACAAAAGAAGACAGATGAACCACTTGAAACAACGTCTGAAACACTTGCGAAAACGTCTAGAAAAATATTTGAAAACCATTACAAACATATGCAACATTTATATGAAACACCTGCAAACATATGTATGGGACACCTGAAAACACTTGAAACATATGCTTACAACATGCATGTATATGCAACATCCAGATCTACTTTTGCAACATCCAGATAAAACACTTGCAACATACGTCTTGAACAGATGAAACATTTGGAACATAGACTTGAAACATATGTGTATAACCATTACAACATGTGTAACATCCTAATCTACTTTTACAAAATCGATATACAACACTTGCAACGTACCTCTGAAACACTTGAAACATACTCATGCAATATACGATTTTCACCTTTCTTTTTTTTACGACATGACACAGAGCGGGGGGTAATTGCCGATTCTGCATCCCTGCCACCGTCATCCTAGGATATACTTGACCATGCAGGCAAGCATATTGGGCTTTGTGTGCCTCATGGGCTTCGGTTGATACACCCTGTTGTGGCTGCCGTGACACAGGTGCTACTCATGTTGGCTTTGTGATGCTGATGTAGCTGCTTTTACTTTATACTATTATATAAGTCCTTTACTTTATAGAAGTCCCACCTGGACATCGACATCCCAACAAGAAGCATTAAGCTTAATCCTTGAGGACGTAATTACAATGTACACTAAAGCAATTTTTTAGTGTATTATTGTAACAGATACTACACTAAAAAAATTGTAGTATTGTAACAAATACACTAAAAAAATCGTATATTGTAACCAATAATATTTTTTGTGTATTGAAGCCCATAATTTTTATTTAGCTGTCATGTATGTCTAGACAGTTGGATTTGATTATACAAGGGTTGGATTTGGGGATAGTACCTTTTGATTTGTGCTCAATTTTGGTCCAATTTTATTTTTGGTCTATTATTGTTGGACCTTAAGGTATGTTTTGGGATTTGTTTTCGTGTACTAGAATCATGCCCATACGTTGCAATGAAAAAAACAAAATGCTTCAAATAAGTTTATATGTGTATGTATTATATTTACCAAAACACCGATTTTTTTAGCGTGATTGTAGTTTCGACCATATGCAAGTGCCTGCCACCTGGTCGTCACGACGAAGATGAACTCGTAGTTGATCAGGCCGTCGTCGTGAACGTTAAGCCTCATGAAACGATGGCATGCGCAACAGCTGGCTAGCGGTTGAGCATAGTGTTGATGGCGTGTGTTACAACGGAAACAAAAAATAATTCCATAACAATTCAAATTTAAATCGAATGTCGCACTATTAAAACATAGTACTTTGGACGTAACGTCCATAATATAATGTTTGTAGCTAATCGTCACAATTATACGAGTCTTCATGAAACGGACAAAAAGCTACATAGTGGATGCCTTTTTGGCCATGTTTATCTTATAATCCATCTTTTTCAACTTGTTTTTTCAGCGAGAATAATGTTTTTCTCTCACAACAAATTAGTCGGAACAGTGTTTCGGTTTATTTTTTCAGCGAAGCGAACGGAGCCTTTATGTATGAATCGAAGGCTTAGTGTGTAAACTAAATTCGGACTTCATTTAGTTTTCTCCCGCAACTAAACTCTTCTTAATCATCAATCTAACTATACATAAATATTTTTTTATGATAATCAAGTTTAGCGGTTCCTTGGTTCCTTCAAAAGACATAATCATGAGATCATTGAATTTTTAGCATGTACGATATATCAAAAGCAATTTTGGATGTAACGTGTAGCTGTTTGTCCTTGTGACGTGCTGAAAAAATTCAGATGAAAAATGCTGAGTTGCTTTTTTTTACAACAAAGTGCTAAGTTGCTTTGCATGTGGGCTGGACCAAGAGTGGGATCGGAGCGCCGCGTGCAGACGTCCCGGGAGAGATTGCTTTGCATGTGGACCCAGGGTCTCAAGAAAAAAAAAGCGGTTCTCATGCGCTGCCGGGCCTACTTCCAAGAAAAATGGTTTCTAATTTTTTTCAGTGTGTATAATTTTTAAGAGGATATAATAAGACGCATGAAACCCACACTCCACACTCACACCACACACTAACACACCCATGCGTGTCCATAAAACACAAAGAAGGAGATAGGAAGGTTGTAGGCTCTAATGCAAAAATTCACAGTACCACCGAACGTGCACGCATGCGTGCACCCTACTCTTTTTTAGAAAAATCAAAAAAAAAAAAACGACACCAGAGTTTAAACCCTGGATAGCGTTCCATGGACTGCACTACCATCGAACCAGAGCCCATTTCGCAAAATCAGTTTCTAGTTGCCGGGTGGACACTTGTACCTCGGAGGTCTCCTTTCAGTGGATGCTCAGTGCTCACGTTGGTGTGGACAGGGCACTGCTCGGTGGACGTCCAGAAGTCGGAGAACGGGTTGAATAGGTTGCTGCTGCGCACTGGTGACATTGCTTGCTTCTTACGACCGGGCCTAAACTGATTGCTGCCCGTGTCGAACCTGAAGAGAGATTGCTCCATTGCCGTTGCGTTTTGTATAGGTCGTTGTAGTGAGGGCTACGTGGATCATGGACACTTAAACAAAGAATCTTTCTAGGAGACATTTCCAAGGCACAAGAGGACATGGCAACCAATGAATTGATGTGTCATCTACGCGATGCGGACCGAAGAATCACCGGCAGGACGCAATTGGCAATTGCATATCTCTTATTCTCTATATCTCTATATAAGGAGTATATCTTCTATCTAATCTATTTACATCTAAAAAGTACTCAAACTCCTCCGCCACGAGTTTCGAACCACTCGTTTTAGTCAACGCGTCATCCTTCTTCCATCAAATCAGATCAAGAGCAACCATTCATAAATCGTTTTGTTGTCGTTAATAGTTGGTCCCACACCCCTGCTTTGCATGCCCTATTTTTTTATTCACGGGAATCTAATGCAAAACCATTTATTAGCTTTTTAATATTTTCTAGAAATAATCAAATCAGAGTCACACACGTATTAAAAAAAGTGAAACCAACATTTTATTATGTTTCTATAAACTAGATCTACATGATAGGTAATAAATATCATGAAACAGTATTTATATTTATGTATAATCAGATTTACAGATTTCTTAATATGTACCTCTAAATCGCAAGTCATGTGCATCGTCAGTAGACGTGGACAAAAATTTATAGCTCCAATGCAACACAAGTACATATGTCTATGTATCTATAATTGTATATTTAGAATTAGAGATGTATATATATATACATATATATATATATATATATTATAGAAATATTATTATTATGCATACATATTGCTGAAGTTGTCCGTCTTCTAGCGAGTCAAGCTGATCCAGCCACTTGCTCGTCACCTCGTCTCTCTTCCACTCATCTCGTCTCCTCTCCTCATCGCTTGCTCCACTCCTCTCCTCTCCTCTTGCAATACTACAACAGATACAAACCCAATCCTCTCGTCTCCTCTACTGTAGATAGCTATGACCTACGACCCTTCGTTCCCCTCCATTCGACCCCACGTCGCTAGGACACCAGCCATGGCCACCGTGACCAGGTGTAAAGCTTTGGGACGATGTCTCTTTCACCACTTCACCATACGCCACATGTCCTCCATCTTTCAAAGCAGAGGATACTAACAAATGAATCTAATGTTTCCCTTATTGCATCGTACATTATTAGAAAATAAATTAAACATTCCATAAATGAATCTAATGTTTTCTAATTCGTCACTATGACACCATTAAATATACCATAGTTCATTAAGGACCTAGAGATTTAGGAATTGGTGTAGCCTTGTACCATGAAACCCCAGGCACCACATATGCAAAGATTTTGATGTGTGAAAGTACAACTAGGGCACATACCTTGTATGAGGTCTCACCTTTGCCTTCCTTTCACTTGAGTAGGGGAAATCGATGTTTGAGAGAGGGAGGTGGCGAGCAGGGAGGAAATAGAGGTGCAGCCCAAGGAGGAAGAAGAGCAGGAAGAGAGAAGGGGGGCTAGTGCGTGCCTCTGTATACCACACTGCCGCACCAGGCGGGGTGGCGTGGCAGGGGGCGCCACGTCAATAGGTCAGCAAGCGGTTGACCACCTCGGTGATAAGCCTATCGTGCTAGTTGGCCTGACACGACAATACGTATTTGCCGCGCCAGGGAATCTGGCGCGAAACATGTTAGATTTAAAAATTAAAATAGCTAGGATTAGGTTTAAATTTCTTTTTAAAAATTGAAAAAAAATCCATACCGATAAGCCTGGGTCTAGTGGTTGCAAATTGAAGCGGTCCAGACGCCCTGTGTTCCTGTCAATTCCGTTGGGGGATTTGTTTTCGTATGCATATCGTCGTCGCTGCCTGTCTTTTAGCGAGCCGATCCCGAGCCGACGTGGCACCGCCTTATTGGCCTGGAGCACTGGTCCTGTGAGGGAGAGAGACAGTCAGTGAGCGGGCAGCAGCCACTTGCTCCCCACCTCGTCTCTCCTCCACTCATCTCTCCTCATCGGCTCATCGCCTCTCATCTCCCAATACTGACTGTTACCGTTACAAATCCAATCCTCTCCTGAGTCCTGAGAGTCTCCTCCACTTTAGCTAGCAACGGCCGTTTGGTCCCCTCCATTCGACCCCACGCACCTCGCCAGCCATGGCTGCCGTGACCGCGGCGGCCGTCTCTCTGTCCTCCTCGTCCTCCCCAGCTGCTGCTGCCAAGGCCAAGGCGGCGTCCCCGTCGTCGCCATGCAGCCACCTCCAGTTCCTATCCTTGTACCCGCAGCGGCGGCGGCACGGCGCCCGCGCGGTGCGAGTGCAGGTGTCCAGCACCGAGACCGCGGAGGCGGAGGCGGTGAAGAAGGAGAAGGTGTCCAAGAAGCAGGACGAGGGCGTGGTCACCAACAAGTACAGGCCCAAGGAGCCGTACAACGGGAGGTGCCTGTCCAACACTAGGATTACCGGCGACGATGCGCCCGGGGAGACGTGGCACATGGTCTTCAGCACCGAAGGTGCGTATGTGTAGTGTACTAGCCTCTACTCTCTAGTCTCTACTCTCTAGTGTAGTGTACGTAGCCTCTGCTGCTGCTGCTGCTCTCGCTCTCTCTCTCTCTCTCTCTGTCTCTCTCTAATTAGTAAGCTACTAGTTAAGATAAGGTATGAGCATGCAGCTGGCGTCACCGTGCTAAGCATACAAGCAAGATAGAGATTAAAATTTTGAAATTGGTGTATGTATGTATGTATGTACGAGTACTACATGCATATAGTATACTTAGATGTGCTATTAGATATATACATATATAAACATAGCCATATATATATATTGGGGTGTGCATGCAGGCGAGGTCCCCTACAGAGAGGGGCAGTCCATCGGCATCATCGCTGACGGCGAGGACAAGAACGGCAAGCCGCACAAGCTCAGGCTCTACTCCATCGCCAGCAGCGCCCTCGGAGATTTCGGCGACTCCAAGACGGTGAACTAGCCATCGAGTTGCTTGTTGCATGCAGCTGCATATGCATCATATCGCCAACAATTAACTATATATATTACCATTAATTACAAGAACATCATATGGCAACTTTTTCCAGTGGTGTGTTTCTTTGGTCGCTTTCAGTGGCCTCCCTGGTTCTGCAGTTCTGTAATTTTCGAACTTTTTGTTTTTTCTTTGTGTAATATATACACCAGATTTGCCGCTCTTTCTTAAAATATATACACGACGTCTTCTATCCAAATTAATTAAAACAATAATTAAAAAAACTTTTGTTATTGTATATGTGTAGGTGTCGCTGTGCGTGAAGAGGCTAGTCTACACCAACGATCAAGGGGAGATCGTCAAAGGAGTCTGCTCAAACTTCCTCTGTCAGTTTTCTTTCCTCTCTCTCTTGTTTTAGTTCGAATTTGATTCGATTGTTCCATGCAGACTAAGCATATGTAGAGCCTATCAAATTAAGGATTAGAGTCGTTTTTCAAGGGATCGGATATGTGTGTTGAAAGGATCTGACTTGTACGCTGACTGATATATATCCTGTGCATGCAGGTGACCTGAAGCCAGGCGCTGAGGTGAAGATCACAGGGCCAGTGGGCAAGGAGATGCTCATGCCCAAAGACCCCAATGCAACAATCATCATGGTGATTATTCAGCTCATCCATCCCTCAACGAAAGTGCTAGCTATCTGTTTAATTTGCAGTGCAACCAGTTCATCATATATGCATGTTCCTCACACTGGTAAACTGAATGAACACAACTCAACATGTCCTCTCCTGAATCCTGATGTATATATGCAGCTCGCAACGGGTACCGGTATTTGCTCCGTTCCGCTCCTTCTTGTGGAAGATGTTCTTCGAGGAGCACGAGGACTACAAGGTGCGTCAGCTTGTGTTCTCCCAGCCACAGTCCCAATTAAACAACAGAGACAGACAGTACAATATACGTAGATACTACAAATTAATGTAAGTACTAACTGAAATTATAATAATTAATAATGCTATGTATGATGTAGTACACCGGCCTTGCGTGGCTGTTCCTGGGAGTCCCGACGAGCGACACCCTGCTGTACAAGGAGGAGCTGGAGAAGATGAAGGAGATGGCGCCGGAAAACTTCCGGCTGGACTTCGCGGTGAGCCGGGAGCAGACGAACGCGGCGGGGGAGAAGATGTACATCCAGACGCGGATGGCGGAGTACAAGGAGGAGCTGTGGGAGCTGCTCAAGAAGGACAACACCTACGTCTACATGTGCGGGCTCAAGGGCATGGAGAAGGGCATCGACGACATCATGGTCGACCTAGCAGCCAAGGACGGTACGTACATGTTTGTTGCCTTGCATTTGCATTGTCATCTCTTCTCGTTCTCCTTCTTTTTTTGGCCACTGATAAACTAGTTAACTAACCTTTCTTGCTGCATTGGTTTGGTTAACCATGCATGCGTGAATCATCATCATCCATCAGGGATCGACTGGATGGAGTACAAGAAGCAGCTCAAGAAGGGCGAGCAATGGAACGTCGAAGTCTACTGATCCATGCATTGATCCATGACGACGACCAATACGTTTTTTTTTGTTTTGGTTTTGTTGTGCAAGCTCCACTCGATCTGCTCAACGATGCTCTGCCGCTGGGCTATATAGCCACTGCTGATGGAGATGCACGCATGATGCATCTTTCATTGATCAGCGTCAGCTCAAACAAGCTGATGACGAGTTAGCATTGCATTGCTGAGATCAATGAAATTGTTGGCTCGTCGTCCGAGTCAGACTCGGTCTATCGATGTACATACCTTACGATGAAAGACATATATAATCCATGCATGGTTTTCTGGAGCCCTTTTTGCCCCCCCTAAAAATTAACGGTTTTGAATTTTTTTTATTGAAATTATTTCCCCTTTAAAAAATGCTTCCCATCTATGATATGGTTGATTAGGAGCAACGTAATTTTTTTTTTTGCTCAGCCAAAGGAGTTGTAGCTTTGGGGTGTTAACAAGCCGAGAGATCGAGAGGGGGGATGGGGAAACTAAAGTACACCGTTGCGGCACTGTAACTCTCTCCAGTAGCTAGGCAGCGGTACTTCCATATGTGGGCTGCATGCATCCTAGCAGGCTGCAGCAAAACGACTGGTGGATGGCGCACCACATCGTTCATGTGCTTCTAAAGCATCCATCACAGTCACACCAGATGCAAGAAGACATTAGACATCCGAGTGCAGCCTAGATGTAACGTGATGATGGATGGCGATTGGCGGACCACACAGTTCATGTGCTTCTAAAGCATCCATCACACCTGATGCAAGAAGACATCCGAGTGCAGCCAAGATGTAACGATCCCGGTTTTTTTATTTATGCAATATATAAAAATACTATATTTTTTGCAACTACAAATTATTGCCTAGAAATCAGTGGTGGAGCCAGGAATTATATAAGAGGGGGACGGTCAAAAAGTTTCAATATATACGATCTGAGCGTAGCTCATCTATTTAGATTTTTCGAGGTGCATTTGTTGCCCATAGAACCTTGATTGCTAGTTAAATACACATTAAGTAAACCGTAAAATAGGATGAAATGTAAGTACACACTTAGTAAAACCTAACATTTCAATAAATGTGTCCTTATACGGTAGGCAAAAAAGTTTCTATATTCGAAATAGTCCATTCTAATTGCATTTTGTGTGGTTTTATTGTCCGAAGACAGAGAAAAAATATATATGGCGGCAATAATTTTTTATCATATCTTTCTAATATAAATATAGATCATTAAATTACATAATTTAATTAAAAGATTTTTGTCGCTAGAAATCACGAATTTAGGCCGCTGCTACAAGTCACACAATTTTTCACTCAAAAAAGGGGTACTTCGCGGCTGTGGGTGAGCTCAACCGGCCGCAACCTCACGTCTTACATATATCTTCCCTAACCACTCCACCCACAAGGCACTTGTGTTCATATTAGATATTCGTACACCTCATTTTATCTTCATTCGATTTTGAAATAAGTATTTGGGACCGTAAATGAATTCAAATGAAAAAGTTATCAACTACAAAGTTGTGTAACTTTTTGAAATATACAACTTTTATTTTGGTCGTTTATCCATACGAGGTCATTTAAAAATTATGAATTTCAAATTTGAGAAATTCAAACATAATTTTTCTTGAATAGATGATATCAAATAAAAAAGTTATCAAATGCACAGTTGCATAACTTTTTGAGATTTATAACTTTTGTTTTGGTCGTTTCTCCAACTGAGATTGTTTGAAAAATAAAATTTTACTATGCATCTCCAATTTTAGAGGCGACTCTGTTTCCAACCGCCTCTAAAAATCGATTTCTAGAGACCTCTCCAGTCGCCTCTAAAAAAAGGGCATTTATAGAGGTGGCCGGGAATAGAGCCGCCTCTAAAAACTAAATTTTAGAGGCGGCTGGAAATAGAACCGTCTCTGCAAGTGTATTTTAAGGCTGCTCAGTTAGGACACTACTGTAGAGGCGACTGGAAATAGAACCGTCTCTACAAATATATTTTTAGAGACAACTCGGTTTGGAGCTTTGGATGTTGCTGCAGAGGTCACTAGAAATAGAACTGCCTCTACAAATATATTTTGAGAGATGGTTGGATTAGGACGCCATTGTGGAAACAGAACCGTCTCTATAGAAAAAAGCTCCTGTTGGTGAAAATCAATTATATAGTAGTGTTAGAGAAATGTTTTTTTTTTCAAAACGTCCTCTCTTTTTTCTATTTCAAAATCATAGTTTAAAAAGTTTAATTAAAATATTACTTAGCATATAACATAATCAAAATTTTCAATAATTAAATAGTATGAGGTTGAATTTAAGCCGCCACCGGAGGAATTCAATCTAAACTAATTATAGTTTACCTAAACCATTAACCTGATTTCTCTCTCCTCTTCTGGATTGTTTTACTTGTGGCTGGATTTGATGTATGTCATGGCTCGAACTTAATGTATATGCATCGTTGAGGTCGTAGGCTTGATGTAATCACATTAATAATACTATTAGTTATTACGCTACATATCAATTTAATATTCTAAAGATGTATTATCATCGTCGACGCGGTACCCATGGTGACGAAAACCTCGTCATCTATCGTTCGATGGTAGGCTGGGCCGACGGTGAAGTATTATCACTATTCACTTTTACAAACGACGGCAACAACCGGGTTTCTTATTTTATGGGCAGTATTTAGGCTAGAAAGCCCATTATCATCATCTCCATAATAAAAAAGTTAGAAGCCCGATTTGTTGAGCGATGGTTTGGGCTGAATTTGAATCTGAAATTTAGAGGCTTTGGCTTGAGTTATTGTTCGAGCACGAGCAGCAATGACGTTGGAGGAAGCTGGAATGACCAGCTAGGCAGCTACCACGGTCCACCACGAGCGGAGCACGCACGAATCAACCCTCACACGGGACTGGAGCCTAGGCGGCGCCGGCGTGGTAATTTCCGATGAGCGTAACTACAGCGAGCAGTAAATGGCAATGCATGCAGGTGCAGTGGATCGTCACTTTCGACCCTTTCTTCTTCTCATGTTGGAGGTTTCACACATCACCTACCTGCTGGCTCTACTATTTAACCCCTTACATGGACAACTTGCGCCCTTACACTTTAATGCACCTCCTCTGCAACTACATACACTATGGACATTCGATCCGTGCTCAGAGGTAATAAGTATTATTAGTTACTGTTTAATATATTTGTATTTGTATGTTTTTTCTCCTTTACTTTATAAGAAATCATGAGTCTTAATTTTGATTTTTCAAACTTTATTTTTATTGACTGCTTAATATTATTGTACCTTTTAACTATCCTTTTTGCACTTCTTAAATAGTGTTTAAACCTGCACCATGTCACATAAGACATTTCATCCATAAATTTAGCTCTAGGCGTAAATTTAGCAATTTAGGAGGCTATAAGAGCAACTCCAAGAGACTCTCTATATCATTTCTAATTATTAATATATAAACTGTAGTGAAAAATATCCTGCAATAGTTTCTTTAATTGGTTATCAAATATAGCCATCTCTATTTCTGGATTTTTCGCTAGCCAAAAATAGAAAATGAGAATGACCTTTAGAGTATAAACAAGATATGAAAAACCGTTAGAGAATAGAAAGATATAGAAAATGAATTTTATGCAAATGACTCTTGAAATGATAATTTAGAGAGTGAGTTGATGCTCTAATTTTGAGAGAAAATAAAGGGATAAAAAATGGTGTCGATGATGCAGCCTTATTTGACCACCGGTTCATTTTACGATTCGTTAGTAGAAAACAATTTTCACTGTCGGATAGAACAACAAATTGTTATCAGGCGCTGACATTTTCTTTCACAGCTGGTCCAATACAAATTGGTGCACTGGTCGTTTCGGCCCACGGTGAAATGGACCCTTGTTATCTCAGCCGGTTCAAATGCCCAACTAGTGATGAATACACTTATCACCGCCGGTTCATTTGGTCACCGTGCCACCCTAGCCATAGAACCGACAGTGAAATATATTCGACTCCGGTTGTGTAAAAACCAACAATGATAAGGGCACGGGTAAGACATAGGCCCTACTCATCAGTCCCACTTGCAAGCTTTGTGGGAAGAGCTAGAGAAGTAGGGGGGGGTTGAGAATGAGAGGCTTGTGTATGTTAGGGTTCAGAAGAGAGATTGAGAAGAGAGGGATGAGATGCTCTCATCCACCCAGGGCTAAATAATAGAAGTTCAGTTGGAGAACTTTTTCATCTGTTTGAACCCTCAATGGAACGAGCTCAAATAACTTCCTCTAGCGACAGACGGTACTTACATAGGTGGCTACATGCAACATCCTTGACTCATTTGTTTTTGGGGGTTGATTGAAAGCAAGCATAATTAGTGGATCACGTTTGAGTTGTGACCGTGTATATATATAAGTTGGCTAGGAATCTAGGATCGTGTTAGAGTTTTAGAAGAACAGTACCGGATGTTTGAATAGTTCTCGGCCGATTTTTTATATCGCGTACATACTCCAGAGTGTATATGCTCTCTCATTTTACGGCCGTATTTGGGCTAGAAAGCCCATTATCATCGTGTCCATTTGCTAATAAGAAGTTAGAAGCACGATCTGTGGAGCAATATTTGGGCTGAATTCGAGTCTGAAATTTGGAGGATTGGCTACCTGGCTTCACTTGAGTTGTTTTCTGTTTAGCAGTGATGACGTTGGAGGGAGTTGGATCGACCAGCTCCCGCGGTCCACGTCCACCTCGGGCGTAGTAGGAATCAAACCTCGCACGGGAGCCTAGGCGGCGCCGGCGGCATGGTGATTTCCGATGAGCGTAACTGCAGCGAGCAGTAATTAATGGCAATGCATGCAGGTGCAGTGGATCGCCAGATGATCCTTTCTTCTTCCGCTCGATCGACCTCAAGGCTTGCCGCTGGCTCTGCTATTTAACCCCACCAGGCCACCACACCGTGCTCTCTTCACCAGCCTCAGAGTCAGCAAACAGACATCAAAACCCTAAACCTCGAGGGTCGATCGATCGAGGCCATGGCTCAGGGCTGGTCGTCGCTTCCGGCGGACCTCGTGAACCGCGTCGCCGACTGCCTCCTGGCCACCAACGACCTCGACTGCTACACCGGCCTTCGCGCCGTCTGCCACCACTGGCGCTTCGTCACCGCCGACCCCGGGAGCAACCAGCATGACCCCCGCTTTCGCCCCACCCGGTGGGTCATGCTGGATGAACACGAGGTCTCCTCCGCCGTTAACACTTACGGTCCGTTCGTCTTCGTCAACACCGCCACCGGCCGATTCCTCCGCAGGAGATTGCAGCTCCTCCCTGACCGCGACAGCGACAGGGACATTGACTACCTCTTCGTCACAAGCACCACCGGCGGCCTCATCGTTCTGGCGGCCAGGACACCTCCGCACGCCGTGAGCGTCCTCAACCTCTTTACCGGCTCCTTGATCCGTTTTGCGGCGCCACTGCCGGGCGAGTCGGGTCTGTGGCTCCGGTTCACTGCCGACGTTGTCGGCTCATCCCCTACACTAGTCCTGGTTGCCGTCGGGTGTAGCTTGGTGTACTGGGCGGAACCCCAGAGCGAGTGTTTCTGTGACTCTGATATGAGGCACCGTGAATGTCCTGCAAGCAGGCTACCCCAGATCGCCGCGGCCGTGAACCGTGAATCTGTGTCGTCTGATGCCGAGGACATGGTCGATCTGCTTCCGTCTGAGGACGACGACGGGGGCTGTCGTTGTTACGCGGTTGTGGCCGCCGGCGGGGATATGTTGGCGGTCTTGAAGCGGCGCCGTGGCATGGATGTGTTCAAGATCGACTCTGCCGGGAACGTCATGGAGAGGGTGAAGAGCATCGGGAGGCAAGCTCTATTCCTCGGCGTCAGGTGCCTTGTCGTTGACACCGATGGCTTCCCAACAGTTGAGGCCAACTGCGCTTACTTCGAACTCACAGTCCGTGGCACGAACCAGTGTTACATCTACAAGTTTAACATTGGAATTTATGATGATGAAGAAGAACCAGAGCTGGTCTCGGCAGCTATGGACAACCTGCGCCCTTTGACATTAACGCAGCTCCTGTGCAACCACCAGAGCTGGTCTCCCGTGCGTGTGTGCCCTACCGGAGCTCGTCATCAGAGAGGGAGGTGGGCACCTGCGACGACGGCAGCACTGCCCATGGCGAGGTGGGGAGGGGGCAACAGGCGGACTGCGTTGCCAGTCGGAGGTGACTCTAGCGTCCACTCGTGGCTACAGCGAGCCTAGCTCGCGTTCGTTCCCTGGATGCACAGCATCATCTTTGCTGCTTTAATAACCATACGGGGCGGGCTAGCGGGCTAGGTCAGGTAAACAAACAGCCGGCAGCTGGCGGGGCTGGCCGGCCGTCTGGGCCGAGGAAACAAACGCGCCAGCAGACGAGCAGTGGAGCAGTCTCCGTGCGCTCTTTACCACCAGCAGCCCAAGCTGACCCTTTCTTCCTCGCCTCCGCCCGGCACCCCGGCGTCCGCGCCACTGCGGTCCCTACCCCTGCACCCCGGCGCGCCCGTAGCCGAGCAATCCAAGCTGACCTTTTCTTCCCAGCCTCCGACCCCGCCCGGCTATCTCATTCGTCTTTCACGGGTTGTTCCGGGGAGCCTGCAGTATTTGCCGGCGGATCGCAAGCCGTCTGCGATTCGGCCACGCAATTGAGACAGCCGACACAGAAGCAGAGTACCCCTGAATCGCAGATCCAGGGGATTCAAGAAAATCATCGAGTTCGCAACGGCGATACTCCTGCTGGTCTTGCGATTCCTGGATCTCTATTTTCTGCTTCATCGTCGCACCAGGTCGGGCAACATCAAAATCTCCTTAAGAGGTAACCAATCCATCAGCAACAACTATTTTTATCATTGAATTGCCTCGGCGTCGTAGGTGGTGCAGCACTGCTTGAGGATTTTTTGCTCCTTTAACAAGTTTAGGGTGAGAAGACATGGAGCTGTATTTTGGTAGCGAAGTGCTTGCATTCAGAGACATGGGTCATTATGTTTTTTTTTTTCTGTGTGTGATTTAATTAGGTTGAACTGAAGTCGTACTAGTTTTCCATTAGGTTGGAACCATGAACATTGGTAGGCTGAATGAAGAACCATCAGTTTGTCCTAAACATAGCAAGACCTGGCATATTTGATACCTTGGCCCTCGTGACAGTGTGCAGTGATGATGGGACATCTGTATAGACTTTTCAAGTTATAAATTCAGTATATATCTCGTTTCAGTGCAGGAAGAGAGGCAAACACGGTCCAGATTCAAGAATTTCACGTATGGAACAAAGTGCTATTACTGAGGCAATCCGAACTTCTACCAGTCGCAAGGGGCAGCCTGTTTTCGTGCCTGCCGTTGGCACGGAGTTCAACTCAGCCAAAGAAGCAAAAGATTTCTATAACTTATATTCATGGGAAATTGGATTTGGCATTAGAAGAGGTAGAAACAAAACCAATGTCAACAATTATATAACCAGGCAGGATTTTGTATGCTCATGTGAGGTAATATAGAAAACTACATGCTTACGTTTCTTATTTTTAGTATTGACAATGCCATTGAAATTGTCCTCATCATTTTTCTAATTGCTAAACCAGGGCATGAACAAAAGGGAAGCAACATGCAGGGGGACTGAGTGCAAAGCCATGGTTAGGCTCCATCGCACCAGTGATCATGGATGGGTTATTTCTCGGTTTGAGGTGCAACACAACCATCCTTACTCTGCCACAAATGGGCCTAACAAACAGTGGCCATCACATAGTGACATTGATCCGATGACCAAGGATGTTGTTCGAAAGCTTCGTGAAAATAATAGACCTATAGAGAGGGTTTGCACTGGACAGGACGACGACACGCGGACTTTCCCCGAAGGTAAGCATGCAGCCTCTCCCTCATTTTCATGTCAGTTCGCTCCACGGCCAGCCACCTCCTTAAACGTAAGATTGCAATACACACGAGTCCGAATAGATATGGCCCTTGGTATAGTTAACAACTTTGTGCTGATGCATTTGGTTCCTTTCTTCTGGCATATACAAAGGTTGTCATGCATCATTTTTGTGGAAACAATATTTTCATGAGTACATTTCTTGCGCATGCAGCAGCTGGTGGCCTGAGCCCGAGCCAGATGAGTGACGGGTTGGAGGAGGTTCTCGGGACCTCGGGCCTCGACACCGTGGCCCCGAAGGAGGCGCGTCCGCTGTGCGAGCTAGAGCGCTCCCTGCGTATCCAGAGGATGGCCACGTCCGTTCCCGTGGAGATGGAGCAGCCCCCGGCCGCGACGTCTGGCGGCACGCGCGTGTTGAGGCGCCGGAAATGGCTGCTCCCCACGGAGACGGAGATGGACGATGGCGGGCGGTCTTCGGCTCCTTCCGCCTGCGGGACTCTCGCACCCGCACCCCAGATCTTCGACAGAGATCTCGGCAGTGGGCGTCTTTCTTCTTGTTCTCCGTAAGTGGGCTGTCCGCAGTCGGCACCGCACCCCTTCATTCATGAGTTCTCGTCGCCCGTTGTGCTCTCTCCACGTCTCACACAGCATTCCTGCATGCAACAGCCTCCCAGCTTCAGTGCAACGGACTATGGTTTCCGATTCCCTGCTCGCCGCTTCGGAGCACCATCTGCGACTTTCCACAGCTACACGACAGGAGCTGACTGATCTGTCTCCAGGGAGAACGAAGAAATGAAGGCCGAGCTCGGAAAGCTCCGGAGCGAGCTGAACCTCTTTCGATCCGAAGCCGAGCGGGTCAAGAGGGAAAAGCATCAGTGCCGCGACACCTACGGTCGTGCCCGTGCTGCTCTCCGCCAGCTAGCTGGAACTAGATCCAGGTGAGCTGCCGCATCTGCCGGGGGACCGGGGACGATGACTCGGACCCTTCTTTTGCCTGCTTAGTCCAGTCTGAACGTGTTTCATGTACTAATTTCCAACATATCATATTTTAGAAACAGTATATAAGAGTTTCATCCCCATAAAACTCTCTTTCCTTCCATGAAACTCTTATCATCTCTCTTTATTAATATGGTGCCACATCAGTATATTTAATATCTATAAAACTCTGATAAAATCACATTGAGACTGACCTTATTATACGGAGCTAGTCCCCCGCGTTGTGACGGACCAATGCCTGAAGGCCGCTCGCTTTGTGGCTCAAGGCATCGCGGAACTCATGCTCAGCCACTACTTGCGGCTGCACCCGCAAGTCGGTCTCCAGGGGCGTGCTTGCAAGGGTGGCCCATGGGCCTGGCTGCGCTCCAGGGTGCACTGCTCGTGTTTGGTGGCATTGGCCCACTCGTGAGCCGAGCACCCACGGTGTAAATCCCATTCTCTCTCCTGGCTCCACGAAACGGAAAAAAGGGCCATTTCTTTTGGGCCTGGCTGGCTTGAGCCTCACGCTGAGGATAGCGTAACCTCCTCTCCTCCGCCACAGCTTTCACCGTATCACGCACCACCAGTGGTCGGCGTTGTGTTCGTCGCCCCCTTTCGTTCCCTGGCTCTTCTTCATCCATGGCGGCACAGGAGGCAGCCGCCTTCCACTCCCCTGGCTTCGTATCCCCTCAGCCCACACCTCCGTAGCGCCGCGTCCGCCTCCATCTTGGCCACGTAGCTGAGCGGCACGCCGGCGAACTTGGCGCCCGCCATGCACGTGGCCCACTGATGGAGCCGCTCAGACCTATCCCACGCCAGCACGTCCTTCACCTCCTCCCAGAGAACGAAAAATATGTACTGTAATATCGAAAAAAATATGTAGTGCAACATTGAAAACACATGCACTGCGACATCGAAAAAAATCTACTGCAACAACGAAAAAAATGTGTACTTCAACATTGAAAAACATGTATTGCATCATCGAAAAAGCATATACTGCAACATCGAAAAAATGTGTACTGCAACATCAAAAAATTATGCTGCAACATTCGAAAAAATATACTGCAACATCTCAAGCAGTAGTACTGCAACATCGCAAAAACAGCTGTTACAACGACCAAAAAATCCTATTGCAACATTCGAAATCATCTGTTGCAACATAAAAAAAACCCATTGCAACAGGGACGAGGAGCAGGGCTCAGATCCAGATCCCTCCGCGACCTACCTCTTCGGAGCCGCCGCCGTCGTCCTCGTCTCCGGTGGGGGTGCGGGAGCTGGGTCGCAGGGAGCGTGAGGGTGCATGGAGGTCGTCGCGGAAGGGCGAGGGACGGAGGGAGAGGGAGGGAGCACGGGCGGGCGGGGCGCGCGGCAAGCTCGCGTGCGCGAGCACGGTGTCCCCGTCCTGAGGACGGTGCGTAGAGCGGGCAGAAAAGCGGGGGGAGAGCGAGTGCGAGGAAGCGGGCATTGTACGAGTGCGGGAGAGAGCGAGTACGGGGGAGCGTGCGAATCAGGGGGAAGTGCGAGTGCGAGGGAACGGGCGTGGAACGGTGCGCCCGGCCATTCGGACGCCCTGTCTATATCATTACCGCTTCAACTACACCATGGACGCTCCAAGTCATCTGCTAGCTCGGGACTTGTGCTACACCCTCTGAAGCTTGACGACCGAAGATACTTCATCAGAGGAGGTTGGTTGCCACTACAGGACGTATATGGACTACTGTTTCCATTACGGAATCGATGAGGATTACTAGTCTTTGGATTACTAGTCTTTTAAGCCTTGTTTGAATGCGTAAGTATTTATTTTAATCCACCTGTATTAAAGTGTAATTGAACTAAATTATATTCAATTCCATCCGACACATGTGAATTGAGGTGGATACACATACATCTAAATAAGATTTTACGATATCAACCAGATGATTATGATTGTCGTCTCTACGAGTATTAATAATTTAATATCTTGTTTTCAATGCACGCATGATGTTACAGCTTTTGTGCTACTTCAGCTGGTGCGATTTGTGTTAGTCCATGTAATGATATGTTCAGCTTAATGCGTCAATGTTTTTTTTATTTCTCTGTTCTTTTATTATGTTCGGCGTCAAACAAGCATGACTCTGAGACTATTTTGACGATGATGAAGAACCGGAGTTGGTAACAACGCAGATTGGTTCCCTACTTAGTCAACGACGGCTTCCTCAGGAAAAAGTTCACCGGCAGCAGCGACGGCTCCCGCCTCCTCCGCAAGAGCTTGCGGCTAGAGCACTTCCAATGTACAAATCACAGTTGTTTTTATGGATATTAATTTACTGCCACTTAAGCGTTTCACTGATATGATAAGTTAGTTATAGAAGAGGAAGAGAGCAAAAATTATAGAAACCATGTCTAAATTAAAAAAAATCATATCTACACAAGAACCAAGACATGAAAGGATGTCATTGGTAAAGAATGAAGAAAGAATATACGTGATTGAATAAAAAATTATTCAGTAGAAATTATCTATTGCGACCATATTTTCTATATATATTGTCTATAAAAATTAATAGTTATAGAAACTTTATGTATGCTCTTAACGATTCATCACCACCACCATCGGCGCCCTCCTTAGTCCTAGCGGCTAGGGACTCACCACACGCCGTGTGCGTCCACAACCCCTTCACCGGTTCCTTGATCTTCTTCGCGGCGCCAATGCCGATCGACTGGCGACTCGCTGCCACCATGGTTGGTTCGTCTCCCACCCTCGTGCAGGCTTCCGTCGTGTCTGACGGTGTATAGGGAAGACCCCCACTGCGATACCTTCTCTTTTGAATGGCGTACCAACTCTGCAGCATGTAGGCCGCTCATGATAGCACTAGACGAATCTAGCAGATGTTCTCCCTTCTTCTTTAAGCATTTTTAGCCCTTTTTTTTGATCAAGTGAGTTGGAGAAACCCCAACTTATTTATTTATTTACTCAGATTTTTTTAATTCGCTCTCACGAGAAGTCGAACTTAGACCTCTCTAACCACTAGGCTATAGGCTAGAGGCCCTTTCGCCGTCAGCCCTATTCTGATGCCAACAACAACTACAATTAGCTTCGGTCAGATGACTGCCGCTGTCACGTAGCTGAGGCCGCTGCCACCGGAGATATGTTTGCGGTCTTGGAGCGGCGTCGCCATGGCATAGATGTTTTCAAGATTGACGTGTCTAGGAATGTGTTGGAGCATATCAAAGAGCATCGGTAACCTAGCGCTATTCCTCGGCGACAGGTGCCTTGTTGTGGACGCCGGTCGCCGGCAGGTTCCCAACCATTGAGGCCAACTACGTTTATTACTTCCAAGTCTGTGATCTAGCAGAGGAGAGTTATATCTACAAGTTCAACATTGAAACTTTTGATGACGATGAAAAACCGGAGCTGGTATCAGCAGCAATGGGCAGCAACGATATGCGCCCTATTCGCTTGGCTTATAAGCCGTATTTTTTCAGTCAACGAACAGTATTTTTCACTCACAACAAATCAGCCAATAGTACTTTCAGCCATGGCTTATCAGCCAAGCAAACAGGGCAATGGTTTGGCACAGTAACTCACCGCGTCCTTTCACAATTATTCACCTACTCAGCAACTACACCATGGACACTCGTCTTCGTCTGAATGCGTGTAACTATGTTGATTGGTAGCGTTGAGTATAAACCAGAAGATAGATGGTTCAAATAATCATCTTTGTTTGAGGAGATAGTTGAATCCTTGAGTATGCAGCACTATTGGTATATTTTCTTCAATGCAACGTATACTATGCATTCGCTATTTATGTGTGGACACTGCAAAAACTTATTGTGCGCGTATACTGTGTACCGCTTTTGTGCTACTTTAACTAGTGTTACCTATTAAAATTTAGTTGAGGAATTATTGGGATCCTGAGCTAATAAGCCAGCTGAGGGCGTCCGCAATGGCCATTGTCCACATCGATGCCTGACTACATTTAGGGCGTATTTAGGACTGCTCAACGAACTTTGCTCCACAAATTCCACCGTGGAGCAGCTCTAAAAAAAAAACTTGGAGTATGTGAATCATCTCTTTAAATGCTGTCACAACTTCATATTTTTTTTTCTCGAACTGAGCTGAACCTGTTTGACTAGAAAACGTAGAGCGGAGCTAAAAAAAACGTAGAGTGAAGCAGTCACAGACACCCTCCTCTTAGTATAACCATTGTTTCCATTGCTCCTCTCCGTATTGGCTGTCTAAGCGGAGCAAGGACCTCCTCACCACTCGCACGATCGCTTTCAAGGCTCCATTGAATCGCTAGCGAGTAGTTTTTTTAATCAGTTTATTCCCTCAACATCACCCTGAGCTAGCTAGTGGATTATTCTTGAGGAGGTCCTAATGCCTTACCAACCACCAAGCTAGTAATTAGTTGTTAGCTGATTTCTTCCAGCTAACACATCTAATAGTTACCTGGGTGAATCCAAAATAGGAACCACTTTTCAGTTTATTCCCTCCACGTCACCCTGAGCTAGCTAGTGGATTATTGTTGAGGAGGTCCTAATATTTTACCAACCACCAAGCTAGTAATTAGTTGTTAGCTGATTTCTTTCGGCTAACACATCTAATAGTTATCTGGGTGAATCCAAAACAGGGACCACTTTTGCAACTGAGGTGGGCATCTAGTTTCTTCACAGGCTGGATAACAGTATAGAAAGCTCTTAAGGGCAATGCCTGGGTCAAGTATGTTTAGTTGGCTGACAAATCTTGTTCATTTCACTGCACGCTCCATTCAAAAAATTGAAGTTCTCTTCAATTTAGAAGGCTAGAGCTGAACTGAAATGCGGCGTCCTAACACACAAGTACATAAAACCTTGTACAACAAAAAAAAATTCAAAAAAAGATGTCCACGAGATCAGATTGTAAGCTTGTGCTCGGCTCACTGCAACGCCTCAGCACCTATGCTTTGCATACATGGGCATCTCAAATTCGACTGTCTTGGTCAACCGGATTCTATTTACAACTGGCGGGGGAAAAACAAGGAGAAAACACTATATATGTAAAAAAAAAAAAACTAACAAGAGTCCACAGAATAAGAGTTTACAACCTCTATAGGCAGCCTTCTGGATCAAAGAACCAATCCAACAGTATAGAAAGCTTGCTTGAACCAAAATTATTTTCTCTAAATCAAGAAGGAAACAATACACCATGTATGTCTTCTCCAATATTAAATCAGATTTTAGTATTTAAATGCATATTAATTCTGAAAACTATTCAGAACTTTTTATTTGAAAATTTATTTCTATAATTTTTTATCAAGTCTAATTGAACTCCCTGAACCATTGCAGTAACTCAATCCTGGGCGGTTTGCTTGCTGAACTAGGTTTTTGCCTCTAGAGAATACGCTTAGGTGATACTATGCCAAAACTGATAATCATTACCGGGTAGGAGCCTCCTATCACTATTGGAATGTCTGATAGAGGACAATCGATAGTGATAACTTGTCGTATGTTTTTTTTTTCTAGTATTTGTTTTATCCCTAGATGCGCGTTTCAAACCAAGCCAACCGCATGCGTATATTCATGTTTCCCTTAAAAAATAAGGATTAATTAAACTGACACCTACTACACTAAATTTAAAAAGATTACTAGGGGTATGGCTATATGTGAAACTACGGGCGCGTTTGGACAGTGTCCAGAAACTGCCGCACCGAACGTTTGGCCGTGCCGCAACTGCGGCGCTGAAATCGGCCGCCTGAACTGCGGCGTGTGTTGGCATCCCAAATGAACTAGAGAGCGCCTGGGCAGTTGCGGCGTGCCGCAAGTTCGGCACAGGTTCGGCATGAACCAAACACGAGCGGAAGTCAGGCGTGGCGAGCTGTGGCAAGGTGACGGCATGAACCAAACACGCCCTACATTCATCACTAAACATGATTATTCTTGGACTTGGTTGTGTAGGAATGCATCAGTACACCATGAACAGTGTGTCATTGATACGTTTGTAAAAAAGAATTCTAAGTTTACATCAAGAATCAAAATTTTGACATGCTAACTATACCGTAAAATACTACTTCATCTATTCCAAATATTTAAGACGTTTTGACTTTTCTAGTTAGTTTTGTATATAGAGATAGTGTATATATAAGTGTATAACAAAAATTATACCTAGAAAAGCCAAAACATCTTATAATTTGGAATAGAGGGAGTATATTTTTTATTTGACAACGAAGGAACACATACGATGACAAGAACTAGGCACATTTAATTTCAATATTTCATCAAAATATATACTGTATTGAGTAATAATATAATAAAAAACTAATGCGTTTTTTTGTCACTCTATGCCAACACCTCCATACGAAATCCCATTGCTGTAACTCGCTGGTGGTGATCTGCTTGCTGAACCAGGTTTTGGCCTCTATATATATCCTGGGTTTTGTGAAATGCTGGCATGTGTTGTAGATTTTAAATTTCCTAGTATTCTTTTTAATCCCTGGATGCACGCGTCAAATTAAAGTGGCCCCATGTTTTAAAATAAGGTTTTTAAAATGCCACCTAGTACACCAAATTTAAAAAGATTACTAGTGGTGACTGTACGTGAAACTGCATTGATCACTGCTCCCTTCATTCTAAATTATTAGACATTTTAGCTTTTCTAAATATATTATGTTTTACTATGTATCAAGATATAGTGTATGTCTAGGTGCATAAGAAAAGTTACACTTGTACAAAAGTCAAAACATCTTATAACCAGAGAATCGGAGGAAGTAATAAATTTCTGCTAAAAATAACCAGCCCAGGAGAGAAATTAATGAACATATATATAGACAAAAATAACAGGTAAGAACAGGCAACAATGAAATGTCTGCGCTCCCTCACTTATTTAAAGTTGTTGACTATCTGGTGTGCACCCAACAACTGCTTATACAACTATAAAGAGCCATCAACTTCGCTGTGAAGTCCTCACCCAAGCAGAAGCCGCAGGAGCCACGAGCATAGCAAGCAACCAAACCCAGAGAGACAGCCATGCCTTGCACACTCTCCACCCAAAAGAGGGCTCGCCTTGTTCAGGCGCCGGCTCCGATGTCCATGATCTGGGCGTCGCTTCCATTCGACCAAGTCCGCAGCGTGGGCGACTGCTTGCTGGCCGACAACAACATTGACGACTATATGGCGTTCCGTGCAGTCTGCCGTGACTGGCGCTCCGCCACCAACGACGACCCTGAGAAGGCGAAGGCGGGCCACGGCATCGATCCCGCCGCCCGCTTGATTCCCACCAAGTGGGCGTTGCTCGACCGGCGTGACGACCTCATCACGCTCGTCAACGTCAACACCGGCCGATTCCTCTGCAAGAGGATCCCGTTGTTGCGCCGGTTCTTCTTTGTGGGCGCGACGAGCGGCGGACTCATCCTCTTGGGGGAGTCAGCGAAGCCCCACCGAGCTTCCGTTCTGAACCCGTTCACGGGTTCCATCGCCCATTTCAAGGCGAGGATACCCTGGGCAGGGGTAAAGGCGGTTTCCATGACAACGAAGCCACCATTGACGGTCTTCATCTCCACCGAAATTGGCGAGATCATTTGGGCGGATCAAAGTATGAAGAGGTTCAAGCGCATCTTTATGGCTTACCCTTATGAGCCTACCTGCATCACGTCCTTCAGCGACAACTTGTACGCCACCGATCGGTACGGATCAATCTACTTGTCCACTGTCCGTGCTGATGCCGTCACCGCCGCCATCGCCGGGGAACCGAGGCGCCGCTCTGCAGTGGACATCACCATGGACGCCATCTCTCCTATCCTTGATTTTGCTGCTGACACGGGTGATCGAGCAATGATGAGCGGCAGGTATTATCTCGTGGAGTCCGCGGGAGATCTGCTGCTCGTGACCAAACCGTTGGGCTTTACTATCGACCAACCAGTAGTTCGTAGGGTGAACATGGAGACCCAGACGATCGAGCCAATCAGTAGCATTGGTAGCCGTTCCCTTTTCGTTAGCCATGTCAGGTGCCTCTCGATCAACGCTGACAAGTTCCCATCCATCCAAGGCGGTTGTGTCTACTTTCTTCCATCCAAAACTAAAGCCTACTATGGTGCTGTAGACAAGACCATTGTTCACGTCGCTGACAACGTCGTCGTCGAGTTCGGTGGGGATTGGGGTTCCTTAGATGGTTTGTTCCGTCCGTTCACCCTCGCTCAGGTCATCACAGATTACTGCATGTCCGTCCACTATAATAAACTGTACGAAATGATGATGCTCTGTGAGTGGGGCTGGAGTATCTCGTATGATGATTCTGAATATGATGAATCATCATCCTCTGAACTCGATGACGAAGAATCATCGCGCTCCAAACACGATGATGAAGCATCCTCCTCTAAGCCAGCTGACGATTGAATGAGGTTCTATGCTTGAGATGCCTGTATACTCTACTCTACAAGTCTGCTAGAATACTATTATTTCTACATTTCATGTTGTTAAATTCTTCAGTTTGGTAGCCTGCTCCCTTTAGTAATCTTTAGCCCGCCATGGCAGTGTGGCTCTCCATTTTCTGCAACTGCAGAGTGGTAATGTGTAATCTTCTTTGGGATGTAGGCATGGCCAATTATATCAGTCGGATATGTTGGTCAAATACTTAAATTTTCAATTTTAGCTTTCGAATGTTATGATGAATTGAAATGTTTGTGCATTAATATCTTCACATGATGATGGATTCATGTTTCAATCAGTAGAGTTCTAGGTGTAGAAATATATATTTGATGAATGCTTAATTCAGGGAAAGTGAGTTTTTTCCAAATACGCACAAGATATGTTTATTTTGTTAATTAGCTGGACGAGAGTAGTATAGACGAAAAAATGGCAATTGATAGAAGACATATAAAAGAGCAAAAAAAATTATACTCTCACATTTTGCATTAGCAAAAAAAATTATACTCTCACATTTTGCGTCGTGTTATTACCTATTCGGCTCATCTTTCATCTTGGCGCAGAGGACGCTGAAAAGTCACTGTCTCCTTAAGTTATATTGGCTAGTGGGGATTACTACTTTCAACCAACGAGGGTTCGATTCTCAACTTGCTATGTATTATTTCTATATATAATTTGATGTCATTTTTTATTGGAGTCCCGAGGATTTATTTCCCTTAAGAATAAAATAACTAGGGTGCTTGTCACCTATCCAACCAAGGTTCGATTCTCAACCTCTATGGGTGGCTCTTCATCTAAAGAAGTTCTTCCGGTGGGGCATAAAAATTGCATGACATAGTCAGAGATCTTCCCTTGCGAGCAGATACAGTTGGCAGCGCAATTAATTTGTGATTGGCAATTTCGTTATCTTTGTGCTTAAACATTCTTACTTGAGGGATATCTTTTTGTTTATAGACTTTGTATGTTTGACTATTCCTTAGCACCAGCTCACCACATACAATAATACTTTATGCAACACATGATATCTAATTAATTTGAAGCAAGGTTTTCCCTGTGTATAACTACATAGGGGAGTATCCAAGTATATTCCTCGGAAGCTTAAGCTTTTGGATCAAATTGAGGATGGTGTATTAGTGCATTCAGCTCGGTGAATATAATATAAGTGCATTATTATTCAGCTCAAAACCTGTTTGTGTGGCCTTGGATGAGAGAATGCATGTGAGTTCCAGGTGATGCTTATTTATTATACATACAGTTGGTGTGAAGCACACCATTTTGGCACACCATTTCAGTAGGCTGGGCTTGTATTATAATGCTTCCGTCTGGGCTTTGGCAGGTTCTTAATTTGAACTCGAACTGCATGCATGGGCGAAAATTTAAAAAAAGGGAGCCTAAAATGTAAAATCTCGTCGGCCCGCTTGCATCCAGGGAGAAACAAGGATTTCGGCTAAAAATACTGGCCCAAAAGGTCGGTGGGCCTAAAATCATATTTCCTTTTTTTTTTCAGCTCCTTGAAACCGCATGCTTGTGTTTATCCTTTTATAAACCGGCGCCTGTTTGAATAAAAAGAGTTCTGAGTTGAAACCGCGTGCTCGTGTGTTTATTCTCTAATTTTGGCAATGGTGCAAGTATGGAAACTCCCCTTAAACAATCTAGCATTCTCTAATTTTGGCAAGTCTCCTCAATTCGATCATGCATGCACTAGATTTGGAAAGTCCATCAATTTTTCTCTTTGTAATCAATGGCTAAGATTTTATTTTTATCCTGTCTAGAGGTAAAAAAAGGCGTAACATATCAGGACCCTTTCCTTTTTCACACTTAAACAAGCAAATACTTAAACCAGTGCCTGTTTTTCTTTGAGAATTAATTATACTGTACAACCCCTATGAACACACATACACAAATCATATCCTTATGAGCACCTCCGAAGAACTAAGCCGGCAAATCTTGAAATTTGCAAAGTCACTACATGCGCCTCGCTGTCGACGGGTACATTGCCTACCACTGAAAACATAGCGCCGTTAAATCCTAGAACAAATCCTAGAATATGCGAGCACCCGTGAATAAAAGGTACTCTTAGTTCATACTACGCACACACACCTTTGGTGTGTAAAGTGAAAACCGCATCACATTACATTTACGGATCTACTAGCAATTAACCTTTGCCAAAACCACCAATGCCAAGGCGCCATTTTTGAATAGGGGTTGAAGTGTTGAACGGAGCCAGAGCAACTCCCGCCAATTATTCAACAAACGTTGACAAGTGAGAATGAGAACAAGCGGGTAGCGGCTGCCTCCTCGACGGCCACATGGCCACACCCAACAAGCAGCAGATCCATCAACAGCGCATGCAATTGAAAGCATAAGCTCCTAGTCCGCCGAACTTTTTTTTTGCCCCAAGGGCACATGCCTAGCTATATTGTCTTTGTCCTGCTGCGCATGACTCTCAGTGCGAATCTTGTGATCCACAACAGCAGGGTATGCGCCCTTAGGGACAAAATTTACTTTACCTATGCTTTGCACGCTCTCCAAACGCTCTAGTCCTGTAGCTCAACCGACGCCCGGCCACACAGTGCCTTGCACACCACTTGTCCACGCAGCACAAGAGGACTCTTCATCTTGCTCAACCGTCGATGACTTCCCTACAACAAGCGACACACGAAAGCATGACTGGTTGTCGCTCACCACGGACCTCGTCACGCTGCGTCGGTGACCGAGAGGTGTAGCAGGGGGGCTAGCAGGGCCAAGGCCCCCTATGGTCTAAAATTTGCTTATACACTCTATAGTAATAGCAGGTATATTTCAACGAAAATGAGTTCTTAAGGTACTATCTATGCATTTCCTTCATCTTGGCCCCCTTAGATTTTTCTCTGGCTCCGCCTGCCGGTGACCACGCCCTAGCTGCCGATGACATCGACTACTACATGGTCTTCCGCAATGCCGCCACAACTAGCGCCGCGCCCTCAAAGACAACAACGCGATTGATTGCATTGACGATCCCACCGCTTCCGGCCGAGCAAGTTGGCGGTGCTCGATCGGCATGACGCGATGGCGCCCTCGTGCTTTCGTCAACTTGGAGACCGGCCGCTTCCTCCGCAAGAGGATGAGGATCCCGCTGCCCGCGACCGCTACTACTTCTTTGTCGGCGCGCGCCGATGGTGGCCTCGTCCTCCTAGGGGAGTCGGCGTACCCCTATCTGCGTCGTCGTGCTCAACGCGCGTCACGCAAGGTATTTGGCGCACTTCAAGGCGTCCGTTCCGTGGGAGGCGAGGAAGGTCACCGTGGTGGCGGCGTCGCCTCCGCCGACAACGATGACATTGTTCTTTTTTAGAGAATAGGATATACCCGCTTTTGTATTAACAAAAGCTAGAGCATTCTTGACATCTGCGTATAGGCGCGCTTCGCCCAATCCATAGCCTCATGGCTTTAAACCGACAACAAGTCTTGACTCGAAATATCTAAAAGCTCATTAGGCGGACCGAAACTACACATGTTGAGACTAAAAGTTGAACACCCGATGGCTCCGACTACGATGATAAACTTGTCTCTCGCCGAGTCCCTCCACTGCAGTTGAGGCGGTGAGTTTGCTATGATCTCCGATTCTTTGAGCTATCTCCTCCACCTCTGGTCCAATCTCCGGCTTGAACATTGGTAACCATCTTCTCACCATCTTGACGATCTTGAACAAAACTCTTCCCAAACCTATCCATGTAATCCTCTAAAATACATTTCATTCCTTAATTTCCATAATGACCAAAGTATGACGAGGAAATAATATTGGTAAGCATGTGTCGCTTATTTGCAATCCAAAATCGGCAATGATTCATAACAAGTACCAGTTATGACCCAACACTCCAGAAATAGTGATCCAAATATTTCTAGCTACACAACGATGACTTTGTTCGTCTCCATGCTAGCCGATGGCGCGTGTCGTAATGGGCGGACTGGGACAGCAAGTACTTGGAAAGTGTGCCGCCTTTGGCGCCTTACCCGACGACGGTCTCCTGTGCATGGTTCCCTTCACCGGCGACATGTACCTCACCAACCGGCCAGGAGCCGTGCTCTCTACTGCTGCTGTGGCCATCATCAATGACGATGGTGCCTCCCAAGGAAGACGTTGCCGCAGCTCCGCTCAGAGCATCTCCATGGCCACTGCCATTCTGGAGGCGTTGTTGGGTGGCTATTGCCATTATTACCTTGTGGAGTATGGGGGGGGAGCCGCTGCTATTGCCATTATTACCTTGTGATCAGCTTTTCGTCCACAGGGTGGACACCATGAGGAACGTGCTTGAGCCGGTGAGCACCATCGGCAATCGCGCCCTGTTCCTCAGCCGTGTCAGGTGCGTCTCCATCGACGCCGACAAGTTTCCGACCATCCAAGGTGGTTGCTGTTAGATAATCTACTATACACTAGGTGTGAACGCAGCAGATCAGTAGGCGCCGAAAGGCACCCTGCTGTGTTCACTGTAGCTCTGCAGAAGGCAGACGCCGAAAGGCTCACCTGCTGTACTGTAGCCGCAGCAGGGGCAGGCACAGAAGTTAGCCCTGCTGTCATATCTAGTCACTGTAGCAGCATGGTGGCCTGATATGTCTGTACTAGGACTAGATGGGTAGAGTTGTATATATAGTTCCCCACTGCAACTCAGTAAAGTGAGCGAGTTCAGTTTGCTATCTCATCCGCAGAGCTCTGGCCAACGCTGGTGCTCGTGTTGTGTGCGTGTGTACTCTGTTCTCCCTCCCATCTTCTATCTCGGTTCCATAGCGGGTGGTCAGCACACACACGGTGTGTGGTCGGCAGACCCAGAGCGTGGGAAGCAACGATACTGTCATGGTCGGTAGAGCTAGTGTGTGCTTGGCACAACACTAGCTAGTGGTCGGCTAGCTCCTTACCGGAGATCTAGAGGGCTAACAAGTGGTATCAGAGCCATACAACCATCGATGGACTAACCGCCGGTGATGACGCATGGTTTGGAGTTAGGCGCTAGCAGCAGTGCCGCTGTGGTGACCCAGCCATGATAGGAGGTCATTGTACGCGCGGTGCGGGAGGTCAGCGACACCAGTTGGCCGACGCTGACTCGTACCAACTATGGTGAGTGGTCGGTGACCATGAAAGTCAAGCTCAGAGCCTGACGGCTCTGGAATACTGTTGACCAGGGCACCGACAACAAAGAAAACGACATGTCAGCGTTGGTGGCTATCCTCGCTACTGTACCACCGGAGTACAGGGAGCCGTTGGGGCGAAGAGCTCTGCTAAGGAGGCATGGGAGACCATTGCGGCGATGCGCGTTGGTTCCTACCGCTCAAAGAAGGCAACGGCCCAGCTGCTGAAGCAGGAGTACGCCCTCCTCAAGTTCAAGGATGGTGAAACAGTGGAGGATTTCTCCCTTCGCCTGCAGATGCTCATTAGCAAGCTGAAGAGTCACGGCGTCACCATCGACGAAAAAGAGGCGGTCTCCAAGTATCTCCACTCCGTACCGGTGAAGTACATCTAGATCACTCTCTCCATAGAGACGATGCTGGACCTGTCCAATCTCACCATTGAGGATGTGACTGGTCAGTTGCGGGTGGTGGACGAGCGTTTGGAGCAGGCGGCAGCAACGAAGGACAGCGGGAAACTCCTGCTGACAGAGGAGGAGTGGGCTGCCCGGAGGAACTCCGGGAAAGCTGCCTCCAGCCGTGGTAACGATGGCAATCATCACAGTAGGGCTTCTTCGGGGAAGAAGAAGCAGGTCGACCCCAACACCTGTCGGTGCTGCGGGAAGATAGGCCACTGGGCACGGGAGTGCCCAAACCGTAAGCAGGAGAAGAAGGACGAAGCTCATCTAGCGTAGGCTAGTGATGAGGATGAGGCCACTATCCTGATGGCAACATTTTGTGCACTTCACAACATTGTGATCGAGGAGAAGGAAGAGGTGATGGCGGTCGAAGGGCCTAGGAAGGCTCTGAAGGCTATCCACCTCGACGAACCGCACGCATAAGTACACCTCGGATGAGTGGGCGGTGGACTGGAGCAGTAGTGGTACCTAGACTCTGGCGCCAGCAACCACATGATGGGCTCTAGGGAAGCCTTCTCCGAGCTCGACGACGACGTGACCGGCACAGTAAAGTTTGGTGATGGCTCAAGGGTGGCAATCTGAGGGCACGGCACCATCATCTTCCGGTGCCAGAACGGAGAGCACCATGCGCTGACGGATATATATTACATCCCGTAGCTACGTTCCAACATCATCAGCATTGGGCAGCTGGATGAGCACGGTAGTGAGATCCTGATCAAGGACAGTGTCCTCAGGATCAGGGACTGGGAAAGTCGCCTTCTTGTGAAGGTGAAAAGGTCCTAGAACCGGCTGTACCTTCTTGACTTGAAGGTGGAACAGCCGGTGTGCTTGGCGGCACGACACACGGAGGAGCCGTGGCTGTGGCATGCTCGGTTCGGCCATCTCAGCTTCGACGCGCTCGGTCGACTGGGGAAGATGGTCGGAGGGCTGCCACACATCAAGCAAGCAGGTGAGCTGTGTGACAGCTGCCTGGCTGGGAAGCAGAGGAGGCTTCCCTTCCCAAAGGCGGCCGGGTTTCGCGTGGTGGAAGCCCTCGAGCTCGTCCACACCGACCTCTGTGGGCCAATCACGCCAGCCACTCTGGGTGGTCGACAATACTTCCTCTTGCTCGTGGATGATTGCAGTCGCTACATATGGCTGCAACTCCTGAGGAGCAAGGACGAAGCAGCGGGCGTGATCAAGAAGTTCAAGACTCGTGCGGAGGCCGAGAGTGGCAAGAAGCTCCATGTGCTGAGGACTGATCGCGGTGGCGAATTCACTTCGGTGGAGTTCGCCGAGTACTGTGCGGAGCAGGGTGTGGTACGTCACCACACTACACCGTACTTGCCACAGCAGAATGGCGTAGTGGAGTGGAGGAACCAGACGGTGGTTGGCATGGCCAGATCCATGATGAAGGCCAAGGGAATGCTGGCAAGGTTCTGGAGAGAGGTGGTGACCACGATAGTGTTCATCCTCAACCGCGCGCCTGCCAAGACCCTGATGGGCAAGACACCATTCGAAGCTTGGTATGGGCGAAAGCCGAGCGTGTCCTTCCTCTGGACATTCGGCTGCATCGGCCATGTCAGGAAGACGAAGCCGAACCTCACTAAGCTGGAGGGCAGGAGCACACCGATGGTGTTCCTAGGCTACGCGTAGGGTACCAAGGCATACTGGCTCTATGACCCACGTGGAGGCAAGGTCCTTGTCTTGAGCGACGTCGTGTTCGACGAGAAGGCGGCTTGGGACTGGAACAATCCGAGCACAGGGGAAGCGGGAGGCTTCACCAGCACCTTCGTCATCAAGCACTTGGTCATCCATGGTGGTGGAGACATTGGGGAAGAGGTGTCGAGCACTCCAGGAGGAGTGCCGAGCACTCCGGCGATGGAGCCAAGCACTCCGGGAGGGATGCCGAGCACTCAGGGAGGAGTGCCAAGCACTCTAGGAGTGGAGCCGGGAGGTCCTGCAGTGGTGGCGACCACTCCAGGACGGGTGCCGAGCACTCCCGTAGCGAAGCCAAGACGTCTTGCAGTGGTGCCGACCACTCTAAGACTGAGGCTGTGCACTCCTACAGTGGTATCGAGCACTGCAGGAGTTATGATGAGCAGTCCAGGAGTAGTGCCGAGCACTACATCCAGGGTGCCGGGCACTCTAGGTGCTGGGCCGAGCACTCTAGGTGCTCTGCCGAGCACTGAGGCAGAATAGGGAACTCCATCAACGCTGATCGAGTTTGCCTCACCTCCAAGTGACATCACTGAGTTCGTGGATGCCTTCCACGAAGGTGAGGATGTGCGGTTCCGTAGGCTAGACAACCTTGTCGGTGGCACAGGATCCTCAGGCTTGGATGGTTTGCTGCTCAACGAGGTAGAGCTGCTTCTAGTCAGTGCCAAGGAGCCACCCATGTTCGCGCTGGCCGAGCGCGATTCAAATTGGCGATGGGCGATGCTGGAGGAGATGAAGGCGATTGAGGAAAACAAGACTTGGGAGCTCGTCGATCCACCTCCAGGATGTCATCCGATCGGTTTGAAGTGGGTGTACAAAGTCAAGCGGGATGAGATTGGCGCGATTATCAAGCACAAGGCGCGCCTCGTCTTCTGAGGCTTTGTATAGCGAGAGGGCATCGACTTCGAGGAAGTCTTTGCACCGGTAGCACGCATGGAGTCGGTCCAACTGTTTCTGGCTTTAGCAGCAGCAAAGGACTGGCGCGTCCACCATCTGGACGTTAAATCGGCCTTCCTCAATGGTGAGCTGGCAGAAATGGTCTTCGTCAGGCAACCTCCAGGTTTCGCCATCAAGGGAGAGGAGCACAGGGTGCTTCGGCTGCGCAAGGCACTCTACGGACTATGGTAGGCCCCTAGAGCATGGAACGCCAAGCTCGATGCCACGCTGGGCGAGCTTGGGTTCACACGGTGCGCAACCGAGCACGTGCTCTACACGTGGCGATGGGGGAAGAAGGAGGAGCTCGTCGTCGGTGTGTATGTGGACGACCTAATCATCACTGGCACGTGCTCAGAGGACATCAACAGCTTCAAGCATGAGATGTCAGCTCGTTTTCGAATGAGCGGTCTTGGTGAGCTCTCCTACTACCTCGGCATCGAGGTGAGACAGGGGAGGGAGGCCCTCATGCTCGGTCAGAGCGTGTATGCCTCCAAGCTATTGTAGTGGAGTGGCATGGCTGAGTGCAAGCCATGCGTGACTCCAATGGAGGAGCGGCTGAAGCAGACGAAGGCTAGTACCGCGGTGAAGGTAGATGCAACACTCTACCGGAGCATCATTGACGGTCTGTGCTACCTAGTCCACACGAGGCCGGACATTGAGTTTGCCGTGGGCTACGTCAGCCGCTTCATGGAGGATCCTCGAGAGGATCATTGGGCTACGGTGAAGTGGCTACTACGCTACGTCAAGGGGACGGTGGATCATGGGATCATCTTCCCTAAGACCGGCGGAAGTAGGCTGCAGCTCACTATGTTCAGCGATGCAGATATGGCGGGGGACATCGATGGTCGGCGGAGCACTTCTGGTGTGCTCGTCTTCCTCAGGTCGGCTCCGATCTCATGGCTGTCGCTGAAGCAGAAGGTGGTGGCGTTGTCTATGTGCGAGGCAGAGTACGTAGCGGTGGCCACAGCGGCGCGCTAGGTTGTATGGCTGTGCCGGCTGCTGGGCGAGTTGACCGGCGTGGAAGCTCACCCACCAGCACTGATGGTGGACAACCAGTCCACCATTGCCCTCGCAAAGAATCTGGTTCTGCACGACCGAAGCAAGCAGATCGATGTGAAGTTGCACTTCCTCAGGGACTGCGTCGATGGAGGGCAGATCATCATCGAGTTCGTCAAAACTGGTCGGCATCTCGTGGACGTCCTCACCAAGCCGCTCGGCCGTCTTTGACTCACGGAGCTGAAGAAGATGGTCGGCATGGAGGGGGGTTCTAGGGTAGCAGTAGATTAGGAAGAGAATTGTTAGATAATCTGTTGTACCCTAGGTGTGAACGTAGCAGGTTGGCAGGCGCCGAAAGCCACCCTGCTGTGTTCACTGTAGCTCTACAGAGGGCAGGCGTTGAAAGGCTCACTTACCGCACTGTAGCCGCAGCAGGGGCAGGCGCAGAAGTCAGTCCTGCTGTCATATCTAGTCACTGTAGCAGCATGGTGGCCTGACATATCTGTACTAGGACTAGATGTGTAGAGTTGTATATATAGTTATCTATTGCAACTCAGTAAAGAGAGCGAGTTCAGTTTGCTATCTCATCCATAGAGCTCCGGCCAACGCTGGTGCTCGTGCTGTGTGCGTGTGTACTCTGTTCTCTTTCCCGTCTTCTATCTCGGTTCCATAGCGGGTGGTCAGCACACACACGGTGTGTGGTCGACAGACCCAGAGCATGGGAAGCAACGATACTGTTGTGGTCGGCAGAGCTAGTGTGTGCTCAGCACAACACTAGCTAGTGGTCGGCTAGCTCCTTACCGAAGATCTAGAGGGCTAACAGCTGCATCTACTTTGTGGATCAGTTCATCACCGGAAGCTGCTACTTCGATGTTCAATTCTCGTTCATGACCGTTGTTCGCTTCCTTAATGCTGATGGCCGGGGTGCAGCAGCCTTTGGTGGATGTAAGCCCCTTACCTGCAAGTTCGCCCTCACCCATGTTTTTGCTAACTACTGCAAGTTCGTCCAACGTTCTGAACTGCGCCACCAAATTATGATCGATGGCGAGGAAGATTTCTCAGACGACGATGAGGAGGATTCTGATGACGACGACGATTATTTCTCAGATGACGACGATGGATCTGATGGAGGGTCCTCTTAATCTGATCAGTGAAAAGGGATATATATATATACGCAATGCTTGTAGTTGCCTCTACTAGTATCTATCTACAAAAGCAAACATCTCTGTGTCTGCTACCCAAGCTACTATACAATTGTACAACATTTTCTAGCAAGTGCTAGTTCTGTTTAGTCTCTGTAACTAGGGCTAGCATTCTTTCATATGTTGCATCATCCGTGGGTCTCTGTTCATCTACTTAGGATTGTTTGGTTTGAGGAATAGGGTGGTCCATCATTGTCGGGTTCATAAACCCGGGATCCCTCAGGGACCGACTTCCATGCCAAGGCTCGGCCCAAGCAGACAGCACACAACTCATGGGCTGGCCCAAGGGTCTAAAACAACAGACCGGAAGGGCGGTCCAGTCACCGACCGGAAGGTCTGGCTGAAGAGGAACGGCGCCCGCTCGTCGACTACTTCGTCCCACCTCTTCGACCGGAGCGCTCGCTTCGGACTCCAGCCGCCTCCGGACGGCCTCTCCGATCGAAAGGCCCAGCCCAAGCGCTACTTCTGACTCTGACCCCGTGTCTCCAACTGGGGTGCGCAGAAACCCTGCTCACCGCTCTTCTTTGACTGGCACGACCAGAGCCGACTGGGGCCATCCGACCGGGGACGCCTGCTCGAAAGGAGCCAGGGACAAATGGAGAAAGCAAGCCCGGGCGCATAAGTCAAACCATGATACCAGGGACCATACCCTGTACACCTACAAGAATAGTACTCTGCAACCGCCCTGACACAAACAGTATTTTAGGCACCAATATTTTCCTCTATAGTATTGTAGGCGCCATTAAACTCCCGTACGGTAAGGCCCCCCACGTGTCTCTGGGCATCGATAGTGTTGTGGGCGCCGGGATTTACCGTATGGGGTGAACGTGGTGACACTCCTCACATGCCTCTAGGCATCGAACAGTGTTTATAGGTACCGACGTCTACCATTCCTGAAGAAGGCAAACACAACCTCCCGCATGCATGACATAGACAGTGTTGTGAGCGCCTACCATTATCTTGTACCCGTCAGCATGGGCAACAAAAGCTTAGTAGCATACGTACCCTCACCCTCTCACTTGTAAAGCCATCCCCTTTATCTATAAAAGGGGATGCGCTCCCTCCAACAAAGGGGGGCCCTTCGAAGAGCCTTTCTCAGATTCATTAGGTCAACCAAGTTCACTAGTCCACAACCACAGAACCGTCAGGTTCGGACCTCAAACACATGCTTGAACACTTAGCTTATAGCATAGCTCCTATCGCTGTCGGCCCTTCTGACCGGAGCCGACCGGACCTCTTGTACACCCCATCTTTCTCCTTCTCGTTTGTAACCCCACTGGAGACTTCGAGCACCTGGGCTCAGAAATAAAGTAATTGACCGACCCAAACTAGACGTAGGGCACGTTGCCTGAACCAGTATAAACTCTGTGTCATTGAGTGCTAGGCCACCTCCGATCATAACGTACGGCAAAACTACAAATATTTACTAGTTGGTCACATTCTGCACTGACAATCATCTTCTCACTCCTCACTTTTTTATTTGATTTATGGAATAAAATGAGTTGATTCATCACCATCTCATTTCTCACAAGCTAATAATTAGTATATGCATGAAGAATGAGTTGGTTTCACCAAAATTTATGAGATAAACTCATGGCATGGGGTGACTCCACAAACCAACCATACCCTTATATTAGCTATACATTCCAATCTTGTAACTTTCAAATGTTATGAATTCAAATTAGCACATCGTTGCCTCATCTATATTTCTCAAACTAGTGTTGGTCTCTAAGCGTCCCCAAGTCGATACACCTTTTGTGACGATGATAATTATGGTAACTGGGCCTAATTAGATGCGGAAAGAATAATGTAGTACTTCGCCCATATTGTGTAGTAGCAAAAGAATTGCATTAAAATATCAGTAACGCTATGGTAAGGGCGTCCGGACGCTGGACGCTACGTGGCTTCACGTCGTCCACGTTCACAAATATCTGATACTCTGCCTCCAAAAAAATCTCGCACTCCAAAAAAAATTTAACTTATGGATAAAATGAAACATATTTTTTTATTTGTAATTAGTTGTTAGTTGAGCATGATAGTACAATAGTACAAACTCATCCGCCTTTAGAGATCGATTTCTAAAGGTGAGTCGAAATCCAACTACCTCTAGAAATTATTTTTTCTTGAATTTGTAAAGCCAGCAAAGAAGCAATTTTTTAAACCTGAGAGGGGTTCGCTGATCGATTTCATAATTCTTTAAATTAAGACAAAATTATATGATTTTTCTAATACTAAACACATTTTAGTATTTTTATATGCATCACTATTGTTTATCTTTTCTATGCAACGCATATTATTTGGCTATTCGTGTGTGGACAACGCTTATTATGCGTGTATGTATATTGTGTACTGCTTTTGTTCTACTTTAACCAGTGTGCATTCGTGTTAAATTACTTCGTGCAATTTTGGTAAAGTGTACTGCTTTCCTTCTTCTGCATGCGCACTGTTAGGCCAACTCCATCCAAGACCTTATCTGAGCTCTCGTCTCATTTTAAGGGTCCAAAACGTGAAAATGTTTCTTCAACCCATCTCCTATCTAGCCCCCCAGGTCTCCCACATCCGGGGACCTCCGATCTGAACCCTCATCTGCTGGAGAGGAGCAATGGCCGTGCGCCGTCCCAGAGTTCTCGAGCCGATATGTCCCCAACCTTCTCTTCTCGTTGTGGTGTCGACCATGGCCACCGCAGCTCCCGTGCCTACACAGATCCCCTTCTGTTGTCGTTGCGCCCTTCTGCGAAAGCCTGCCGGACAACCGCAGCTTGCCCCTTGATGTGGGAGGTGTCAATCATGCCATTTCATTTTCTTGATTTATTTAATTAGCTGAAGAAGGTTCTGAAGATTGTGCGATTATGAGATGGCCAAAATTGCCAATATGTAGAACTTTTTTTATTTTCATGAGATTTTTTTAGACCTATTGAGTATTATCTGCTGGTTTTAGGCAGATTAAGGCCATATTATTATTTTATTGAAACATATTAAGGTCTTATTATTTAGTTGCTCAAGTTGATTTTTTTGTGTTCTTAGAACTATTCAAGTCAATGTATTGACGATGAATGTACTGATGTAGGTACGAGCATGGAGAGCTTGATATTGAGTGTGTGCTTTGTGTAATGCAATAATGATTTCCTCAAGATCATCGTCACCTTCATCAGATGACCAAGAGGAATCTAGTCGGGATAGATGACTCATTTTCGGTGGACAAGAAGAACACAATGTAGGAATTGATTCACGAAGGAGAATGACCATACATGTATAGAGAAGGGAAAATATTACCGTTGGAGATAGAGCACTTGCAATATAGCTGTTTGAAGGATAGGACCGTTGGATTTATAGCCGTTGGAACAGTTGATTGTTTGATTCATAGCCGTTGGAAGAGTGACGGTTCAAATATATAGTCGTTTGGAAAATAGTGGTTGCAAATTTTGAAAAATAGTGGTTGCAAATTATTTAAAAAATAATTCCTATTTAGCCGTACGAAATTGTTGTCAATAAATATCCTTTCCTATAATACCAATTTGAAATAACACGGTTTAGATATAAAATACTGGACTTGGTAGTTAGAAGTTACATATAAAATATAGGTGAGAGAAATATAGGAAAGCTGAAAGAAAGTTCGGTTGGAGTGCAGAGAGAAATGAAGGCTGAAATCTGGATGAGGGCTCTCATTTGTGGGAGTAGGGAGGGCAGATGTTGAGGGGTTAGTTGGAGTTGCCCTTATTACTACTTTAACTAGTGTTAGCTGTTAAAATTTAGTTGAGGAATTGTTTAGATCCTCAGCTAATAAGCCAACTAATATCTTACCAACCACCAAGCTAATAATTAGCTGGACGAAGCCAAAAGAGGGACCATTTGTGCAAGTGTGGTGGGCACCTGGTTTTTCCACAGGCGGGATAACGGTACAGAAAGCTCTCGAGGACATTGCCTGGATCAAGCTTGTTTATTTTGCTACCAAATCTTATTCAATTCACTGCAGGCTCCATCCAAAAAATTGAAGTTCTCTTCGATTTGAAAAGCTAAAGCTGAACTGAAATGTTGGTTCTTTTCATCGGCGTCCTTACACACACGCACAAATCCTTATATGACAAAAAAATGCAAAAAAAAAAAGTCCACAAGATCAGATTGTAAGATTGTGCTCGGCTCACTGTAACACCTCAGCACCTATGCTTTGCATACATGGGGATCTCAAATTCGACTGTCTTGGTCAACCGGATTCTATTTGCAACTGGCAGAGGAAAACAAGGAGAAAGCACTATATATGTAAAAAAAGACTAACAGAGGAGTCCATAGAATAAGAGTTTACAACCTCTACGAGCAGCCTTCTGGATCGAAGAACCAATCCAACAGTATAAAAGCTTGCTTGAACCAAAATTGTTTTCTCTAAATCAAGAAGGAAACAATCCACCATGTATGTTTTCTCCAATATTAAATCAGATTCTAGTATTTAAATGCACAACATTTTAGAAAATTTATTTCTATAATTTTTTATCAAGTCTAATTGAACCCCATGAAGTCTTGAACCATTGCAGTAACACCCCTGGCGGTTTGCTTGCTAAACTAGGTTTTTGCCACTAGAGATTATGGGTACGTGACATTATGCCAAAATTGAAAATCACTACCCCGATCACTGCCGGGCAGAGGACAATCGACAGTGATAGCATGTTGAATGTTTTTTATTTTTCTAGTATTTGTTTAATCCCTAGATGCACGTTTTTCAAACTAAGCCGGCTGCATACGTATATTCATGTTTCCCTTAAAAAAATAAGGAATTAAACTTTCACCTACTACACTAAATTTAAAAGATTACTAGGGGTATGGCTGTATGTGAAACTACATTCATCACTAATAAATTTCGGCTAAAATCACCAGCGCTACCTAGACATGCATGGTGCTGGGTTTTTTAGAGAGAAATGAATGCATATAGACAAAAGTTGACAGGTCACGATAGGCAGCAATATAATGCATGCCCTCCCTCACTCATTTACAGCTTACAGCTGTAGAACACTAGGTTTAATTACGCATAAGATATACAATAAAACTGCTAAACTATCTAGTGTGCACCTAATAACTACTTACAACTATAAAGCTCGCTGTAACTCAGCTCGCTGGTGGTGATCTGCTTGCTGTAACTCGCTGGTGGTGATCTGCTTGGTTTTGGCCTCTAGATTATATTCTGGGTATGTGAAAAGATGGCATGTGTTGTAGGTTTTAAATTTCCTAGTATTCTTTTTAATCCCGGGATGAACGTGCGAAATTAAACCGGCTGCATGTTTTAAAATAAGGATTTAAACTGCCACCTACTACACCAAATTTAAAAAAATTGCTAGTGGTGATTGTACGTAAGACTGCATTCATCGCTACTCCTTTGTTTTAAATTATTAGACATTTTGTTTTTTCTAAATATATTATGTTTTATTATGTATCTAGACATAGTGTATATCTAGGTTCAAGTTATGTGTGTAGAAAAGCCCAAAAACATCTCTGGAGGGAATAATAAAATTCTGCTAAAAAACACTAGTCTTGGAGAGAAATAATGCATGTATATAGACAAAAATGACAGGTAAGAACAGGCAGCAATGAAATGTCTGCGCTCCCTCACTTATTTAAAGCTGTTGAACACTAGGTTTAATTACACATAAACTATACGACAAAACTGCTAAACTATCTATTGTGCACCCAACAACTGCTTATAGCTATAAAGAGCCACCACCTTTGCTGTGAAGTCCTCCACCCAAGCAGAAGCCGCAGGAGCCACAAGCATATAGCAAGCAACCAAACCCAGAGAGACAGCCATGCCTTGCACACTCTCCACCCAAAAGAGGGCACGCCTTGCTCAGGCGCCGGCTTCGATGTCGGTGATCTGGGCGTCGCTTCCATTTGACCAAGTCCGTAGCGTGGGGGACTGCTTGCTGGCCGACAACGACATCGACGACTACATGGCGTTTCGTGCAGTCTACCATGACTGGCGCTTCGCCACCAAAGACGGCCCTGCCAAGGCGAAGGCAGTCGACGACACCGATCCCGCCGCCCACTTCATTCCCACCAAGTGGGCGTTGCTCAGCCGGTCTGATGACCTTGTCACGCTCGTCAACGTCAACACCGGTCGGTTCCTCTACAAGACGATCCCAGTGTTGCGCCAGTTCTCCTTCATCGGCGCGACGAGCGGTGGACTCATCCTCCTCGAGGATTCAGCGGAGCCCCACCAGGCTCGCGTTTTGAACCCGTTCACGGGTTCCATCGCCCATTTCAAGGTGAGGATACCCTGCATAAAGGTGAGGACGGTTGCTGTGACAACGAAGCCACCATTGACGGTCTTCATCTCCACCGAGTCTGAAAATGATGAGATCATGATCATGTGGGCGGATCAAAGCATGGAGAGCTTCAAGCGCTTTTGAATGGCTTACCCTAACAAGCCTACTTGCATCACGTCCTTCGGCGGCAACTTGTACGCCACCAATCGGTACGGATCGATCTATTTGTCCACTATCTCAGCCAATGTTGTCACTGCCGCCGCCGGGGAACCAAGGCGTCTATCTGCGGTGGACATCTCAATGGATGTCATCTCTCCTATCCTTGACACTGCTGCTGACATAGGTGATCCAGCACTGATGAGTGGCAGGTATTATCTCGTGGAGTCCGCAGGAGATCTATTGTTATCGACCGACCAGTAGTTCATAGGGTGAACACGGAGACTCGGGTGATTGAGCCGGTCAGTAGCATCGGCAGCCGTACCCTTTTCGTTAGCCATGTCAGGTGCCTCTCAATCAACGCTGACAAGTTCCCATCCATCCAAGGCGGTTGTGTCTACTTTCTGGAACCAACCATTTTTGGATCCTACTACTACGGCGCTGTAGACACGACCATTGTTCACGTTGCTGACAATGTCGTCGTCGAGTTCGCTGGGGGTTATGGTTCCTTAGAAGGTTTCTTCCATCCGTTCACCCTCGCCCAGGTCATCACCGATTACTGCAAGTCCATCCACTATTCTAAACTGTACGAAATGATGATGCTTAGCAAGTGGGGCATCTGGGATAACTCGTATGACGACTCTGAATCTGATGAATCATCATCCTCTGAACTCGATGACAAAGAATCCTCCTCCTCAGAACACGATGATGATAAAGCATCCTCCTCTGAACCAGCTGACGATTGAATGAGCCTGTATGCTTGTGCATATTCCACTCTCTCCAATGGAAGGCACCTACAAGTCTGCTAGAATACTTCTATTTCATGTTGTTAAATTCTTGGTAGCCTACTCTCTTTAATAATATTTAGCCCGCCAGGGCAGTGTTGTTCATTTGTTGCAGCTGCAGAGTTGTAGTTTGTAATAATCTTCTTTGGGATATAGGCATGGCCAATTATATCGGTCATATATGTTGGTCAAATAATTCAACTTTCAATTTTAGCTTTCGAATGTTCTGATGAATTCGAGTGCTTGTGCATTAATATCTTCACCGGATGATGTGTTCATGTTTCAATCAGTAGAGTTCTATGTGTAGAAATATATATTTGATGAATGCTTAATTCAGGGAAAGCGTTTTTTTTATCGAATGCGCGTGAGATCTATTTATTTTATTAATTAGCAGGAGGAGACTAGTGTAGATGAAAAATTGGCAAGTGATAGAAAACTTATAAAAGAGCAAAAAAAAAAAACAATTATACTCCCTCGTTTTGTGTCGTAATATTACCTATTCGGCTCTTCTTTCATTTTGGCGCAGACGGCGCTGAAAAGCCACATGTCTCCTTAAGTTATATTGGCTAGTGGAGATGACTATCTTCCAACCAACGAGGGTTCGATTCTCATCCTCGCTACATACTAATTCTATATATATGTTAATTTGATGTTATTTAGGATTTCCCTTGGGAATAAAATAGGGTGCTTGTCACCTAACCATCCAAGGTTCAATTCTCAACCCACAAGATCCATTTATTTTATTAATTAGCAGGAGAGTATAGACAAAAAATGGCAAGTGATAGAAAACTTATAAAAGAGTAAAAAAAATAGTCCCATGTTTTGCGTCATGTTATTACCTACTTTGCTCTTCTTTCATCTTGGCGCATAGGCCGCTCAAAACCACTTGTCTCCTTAAGTTTTATTGGCTAGTGGGGGATGGCTATCTTCCAACCAAGAGGGTTGGATTCTCACCTTGCTACGTATTAATTCTATATATATGTTAATTTGATGTCATTTCAATCGGAGTGTCATTTTTATTGGAGTACTGAGGACTTCCATGAGGTTCCATGAGGCATCAACGAGGGTTCGATTCTCACTTTGCTATGTGTTAATTCTATATATGTTAATTATTTGATGTCATTTTTATCGGAGTACAGAGGATTTCTATTAGGCATATCAACGAGGGTTCGATTCTCACCTTACTACATATTAATTCTATATATGTTAATTTGATGTCATTGAAGATTTCCCTTATGCATAAAATAGGGTACTTCTCACCTAGCCAACCAAGGTTCGATTCTCAACCCCTATGGGTGGCTCTTCATCTAAAGAAGTACTTTCGGTGGGGCATCAATATTCCCTGACAAAGTCACTACAGATATTCACCCTGCAAGCAAATACGGGCAATTTCGTTATCTTTGTGCTTAAACATTATTACTCGAGGGATTTTTTTGTTCATATACTTTATATGTTTTACTGTTCCTTAGCACCAGCTCACCACATACAATAATATGAAACTCCATATAGTACTTTACGTGACACATGATATCTAATTTGAAGCTAGGTTTTCCCTTGTTTATATATAGGGGAAGTATCGAAGTATATTCCCCGTAAATTTAAGTTTTTGGTTCAAATTGATCATGGTGTATCCGTGCATTCAGCTTGGTGCATTAGTGCACATTATTCAGCTCAATACATGTTTGTGTGACCTTGGAGAGAGTGCATGTGAATTCCACAGATGATGCTTGCTTATTATACATTTGGTGTGAAGCACACCATTTTGGCAAGTGATTTGATGTTGAAGAACCTTCGTCGAGCTGTACACATGCATGGAGTGCGTATTAATTGCCAGATTTGATGAAATCTCACGTTTACACACATGGGGTAATTTTGTATTAGCGGGAATTTTCAGTAGGTATGGACTGTATTATAATGCTGCCGTTAGTTTTTTTTTTGTTCATATATAACACACTGCCATTGGGTTTTGGCAGGTACTTATTAATTTCAACTCGAACTGCATGGACGAAAATAAAAATAAAAAAAATAAAAATGAACTCGAACTGCATGATTTTTTTCACTCATTAAATGTATGTAAAAAATCTCGTCGGCCCGCCTGCATCCAGGGAGTGCAGCAGACTTGGGCTCAAAATACTGGCCCATACGGTGAGTGGGCCTGAAGTCAGATTTCCTTCCTTATGTGTTTTTTTTTCACTTATAAATTAAACAAGCAATGCTTAAACTGAACTGGCGCCTGTCGAACAAAGAGTAGTTCATACTAATACTATGCATGCCTTTGGTGTGAAAAGTGAACTGCACTATTTCCACGGATCTACTCATACGAATTAAAATTGCCAAAATCACCAACGCCAACCGGCGCCATTTTTTAAGACGCGGTTGATCCGAGCGAGAGCAAACTCCCGCCATTTCAACAAGCGTTGACGAGTGAGAACAAGCGGCTGCCCGCGGACTCCTCATCCTGTCTGAGAATATATATACCCACACGGCCACACCCAACAAGCAGCAGATCGATCACCATTGCTTGCAAGCATAAGCTCCTAGTCCGCCATGGTTTCCACGCTCATCAAGCACAAGAGGGCTCGTCCTGCTCAACCGACGCCTGGCCACATCATGCCTTGCACACCGCCGTCCACGCAGCACAAGAGGGCTCGTCGTCCTGCTCAGCCGCCGACGACTACCCCTACGGCGGTGGCGGCGCCCGAGCCCGACTGGTCGTCGCTCACCCCGGACCTCGTCCGTCGTGTCGGAGAGCGCGTCGTGGCTGCCGACGACATCGACTACTACATGGCCTTCCGCGCCGTCTGCCACAACTGGCGCCGCGCCCTCAAGGACAACAACGCGGCAAACTGCACCGACGATCCCACCTGCTTCCAGCCGAGCAAGTGGGCGGTGCTGGACCGGCACGACGATGACGTCCTCGTGCTCGTCAACCTGGAGACCGGCTGCTTCCTCCGCAAGAGGATCCCGCTGCTCAGCGACTACTTCTTCGTTGGCGCCGCCAGTGGTGACCTCCTCCTCCTCCTCGCGGAGCCAACGTACCCCTACCGCGCCTGCCTCCTCAACCCTTTCACGGGCGCGCTGGCCCGCTTCAAGGCATCCTGCCTGAGAATATATATATACCCACATTTAAGTCAGTTTGTGCCTATATAGATAGATATGATCGATGACTGGACATATGAAAGATAGATTATAGACAAATCAATTCTCTGGATCAGAGCGGCCGAGAACCCAACTTGTAGGTTAATTATACAGTTGATCGATTCAACTGTGTGCATGTATGTTTGATTTCAGTTGCTGCTACTGCTGCTGCTTCTTCAGGATGGACAGATATTCTTCAGGCTAGACTAAAATAACCAAATAAAAGGAAGATTCAGAGGCTGACTGAATTAAGTGGGAAAGCTCGCGGAGGGAATTAGGAGACTAGCTAGCTACCTAGGCCCAGATGGAAACATTTCGCTAGCCTGCACGTTCACCGTGCCTTAACTTTCTTCTCATCTACTCCGTTCAGTACTAGCTAGCGCGTGCGTGCATCTCAACTGCTGAAAACCTTAAACTGTCAGGACAGAGACTGAAATGGATGGATATGCGGAGGGGGCGGCCGACCACACCCACACTAGCTTTATTTGTTTATTTTTTTTCGGGTTCATCTTATTTAGACCACCAGAAGGAAGCTGGGAGGAAGTCGTCGTTGCAACTTGTCAAATGCCAAATAAACTCGACCTCGTTGTAAAGGCAGTAGTTAGGTTCCAATAGATAGGGCCGGCCGGCTGCTGAGCGATGCATGCTCATCACGTGGGTAGATAGATGGAATAATGAAGAGATGAAGACCAAACAAAACATACTATGATCTGGAAGAAGTCTTTAGAAACATATACTTTTCACCACTAGTTTTACTCTTAAAATGAAATCAAGCTTTATTAAAACATAGGATGTGGAGAACGAGGAGATGGAGCCGTTAGAGCCCCACCCATTCCCTTCGGGCGCTCGCCCACCCCCTCCAAAAAATTAACCAAATCCACCAAAATCTCCCCTTAATCCCACCAAAATCCATCTTCCACCTACGGATCCGCCCCCACCTCTTCCTGATCTACCATCTGGTGGGTCTTTTACTCTTTTTGCTCCGGTCATGGCTGCAGTTGGGGTGGCGATTCCTCTCCGGTGTGCAGCTGGCGGCCGCCGCCGGCCGAGCCGCCTTCGCCGGGTGCGGGCAGTGCCGCGGCTGCCGAAGATGCGGGTGTGGACACTGGCACGTCCGCCCAGTCGCCCGGGATGGTGGAGCTCGGATCCCGTACAGGAGAACCCAGCGACGGCGGATCCGCGCCAACCAGCGACTCGGTTTATGGCTGTGGTGGAGATGGCGCTTCCCTTCCGGAGGGCAGCCGGCGGCCACTGCCGGCAGAGCCTTCGACGCCCGGTTCCGCCCCGAGCTCGGGGGGTGCTTCGTCCCTGGGTATAGCTCTACATGTCCTGTTCGATGCCTCATCCACGGACTCTTCTGGGGACGAGGCGTCCGATGGCTGCGACTCCCCTTTCTTCGACCCTCTGTGGAAGGGGAAGGGAGAGATGCAGGCGGCCATAGATGCGCGGCCTCCTCCGCGTCGTGGTGGCTTCATGGCTGATGCCCACCGCCCGTCCGCCATGGCAGCTACCGGCCCTGCTCTAGTGTCTGCTGCTGCTGCAACGGTTGTTCGGTCGCAGCGCGTGCGGTCCATCATTGTCGGACCTTCGCTATCCCAGGTGGCTAAGTCTGGAGCAGCCAAGCGTCGGTGTCGTCGTAGTCGAGTCCGGCGGCGTCCCCAACACCGCCAGGATGACAACTCGTCCTCCCGTAGACGCATCCCTGTGCGCCAGTGTTTGGGGCCTCGTATCGCCCCGCCAGGCGAAGGCGGCGCCGCGTCCTCAAGGCAGAGGGCTCCCGTGCACAGGCGGCTTGGCCCCTTCCGAAGGGCCTCCTCGCCGAATCGTTATGGGTGGCAAGAGGTGCTGCCTCGTCAGGGCGTCGCAGCCTCGCAGCACCACCGTCAGGTTCAGCAGGTCGTTGGTTGGCTCTTCCCCGACGAGCTCCGAGGCCGGTGTCTCAATTGCCTGTCCTGGACACACCGCGTGGCAACATGCCGCCTCCCATGCTGGTGCCTATGCCGCAATGGTTTGGGCCACCTGGCCCGTGCCTGTAAGCGTCCGCGAACGGTTCCTGCTCCAGGGGTCGGCGACGGGAGCCGCCGGCGTCGACGCTTGGGCACGTAGGCTGGTCGTCGACTACAGGCACCTGCCCACGTCGGTCCGGCGAAGTTGGGTGGGGCTATGCATGTGCCGTCAGCCGGTATGCCTGTCGGCCGAGGCCGTCGGCGCCGACACACGAGGCGCCCAAGACGGTCACAGGAAGGCACCAACGCCCCCTCCAACGACGCTGCGACCAACCTCGTGCCAGCCAGCGGGACGTGCCTTCCTTGGGTTGAACCGTTGACACCATAGGAAGGCACCAATGCCCCCTCCACCGACGCTGCGGCCGACCTCATCGTGCCAGCCAGCGGGACGTGCCTTCCTTGGGTTAACCCGTTGATGCTGTTTGTTTGGCCTCACGACGTGCTCCTTGTTTGCGACGCCACGGATGACCCAATGCTCGAGGAGTTGGTAGCCTCGATCGCCCCAGCCGGATCGACCCGTAGTTGGTCGTCTTGGGGGAGCCTTCGGGTGTGGGGGTCCCAGCAGGAGGGTCGCTCCTTCCGGCGCAGCTTTGTGCTGGCCCATCTCGCTTGGCCCCTTCTTCGGACGAGGAACACTCGGACCACGCGAGGACGCCGTCCAGAGCTCCATCCCCGCCTGTGGCCTTGTCGCCCATGGGCGCAGCGGCGGCTGTGGCGCCAGCCCCGGTGTCACCAAGTGGCATCTCGCAGTATCTACAGTCGCAGCTTTGCCCTGCCATCACGGAGCCGATCTTGGTCGAACCTCCATGTCTCCGTGTTCCTAGGAGGCGTCGTGCGGTTGAATGCACATTCTCACCGCCACGTCGTAGCGGGAGGCTTGTGGCCAAGAGCAGATGCAGAGCCTCCAACCCGACCGTGCAAGCCCAGAACGTGATGATGGCAAAATGGGGACTCCGCCAGCAGGATCAGGCGCCGCAGGCAGATGCGGAGGGTGATTTCGGTAAGTACATGGCCCTATTCGGCGAGCCTCTCTCGGAGTCCAAGCGCGAGGCAATCAGGATGCTCTTCCCGGCAGGCTGCGCGATTGAGGGCATCCAGCTGGTGGAGGGGGTTGACCTCAAGGTTTAGCCTACCTTGGGGTACCCGCTCTAGGTCGTCCAATCGTTGCCTATGGCCTAGTTTACTAGCTCGCTGTACCTTAGCCCGTTGTTGCTTTTAGTTCCTCTTGTGGTAGTAGCTAGGCTTCGTCGCAGTTTTCTTTAGTTTTTTTCGCTTCTGTTTTTCTTCCTTCTCCTCGCCTAGGAAACCTTTGGTTACCTAGTGTTGAGCCGTTTGTTGTTTGGTTCGGTGTTATCTACTTTCTCTTAATAAAATACGTGCTAGACGGCACGAGAAAAAAAATATGTGGATCTATCGATGATGCAGCTTTTACGTATGTACTAATCATGTCTATATAGTTTGAGTAATTATTAGTCGTCAAAATCGACAAAGTTTGACCTTTTGAAACCTTAATTAACATACCTCATATATTTTGAAACGGAGGGAGTAGTACCTTACTGTAATTCTAGACAGCTGCTTTAATTTTAATTTTTATTCTTCTTTTTTTCATTTGGAATCTGAATCAGTTAGTTGATGTAATGAGCTTGGGGTCAAAAAAAAAAACTGACAACCAAGAGAAAATAAAAACTTACCATACCAACACCCGAGACATGCATGCATGGAACAGCACTTTGGCCTTTGGAATCCTGGAAAGAGGAGAGAAATTTCGTTTGGACCGCTCGTGGAATTTACTAGCTGCTGCCTACAACAAGCCCATAACTGTATCACTCTGCTTTCTCAACAATGAAGACGATACTGAGAACCTGTACATGCATGCTTAAGTGATCGATCGATCGATCGCGAGCAACTTTTATTTCTTCTTCTTGCACCGGTCCAGATGTACCGGCCTGGAAAATGGAAGGAACCTTTGGTTTGGGATCAGTTAGGTGGATGGCATTACAAAAGAGGCTGCTAGACTGGACTGCTAGTAGCTTGCTAGTTCGCCAAGCTTACTCCTTTTTCATATATGATACAAAAAAAATAAGTATCATCAGATTTATCAAGAAATATTATACTTATTTGGACTTGTGAATTCTGGCAGTATTTTGTAGATTAGACTTAAGTTTGAGATACTTTAACTTTGTTCTGATGTAGAATTGCCTTTATAACGAAGTAGTATACTACTATGGCGACGTTCGCTGGGCTGAAAGTTTCATACCAGCCGGCTGGAATCCCTCACAAAGCATTGTTCATCAACCAGCCGCTACAGTGTTTCTCTCTCACAAAACCAGTCAGTTTCAGCCAAGTTTTAGACCAGCGAACGGGCCCTATATCTTGGGTACAATGAACCATGCATTGGTGGTTGGTAGGTAAACCCCACCCAACAGAATAGGCTTTTACTTGCCTCCAAATCTCAAATTTATATAAAATGATACTAATATTTATATATCACACTAAATAAATATCATTAAATTTGTTAAGAAAAATATTGTTATATAGTATTATACCTATTTGGATTAATAAACGGAGATAATATTATTATTAGAAAGTACCATAAGATATTATCACTAGAAAATGCCATGTTGAAAAAGTAGGGGGGCATGTGAATGAAGTTACATGTACCACACGGCAATATTGAATATTGTTATAATATTAATTATACCTATTTAAGATATATATAGTTTAACTTTAACCTTGGAAGTAGTATTTATTATATTAATTATCTAGCGGCTTTGGTGCAATGAACCCAGCAAAGAATATATAGGCTTTTGCCTCCAATCCGATGCGAGCATGCAGCCTGGTTCTGGTCCCGGGAGATACAGTGCCTAGCTAGACAGGTGGTTCTGGCCCCAAGCATTTGGCGACGCTGCATCTGGTACAGGCAACTTTAAGGCCCCCTTGGCACCGGTTCATCCAAAACGGCTTCATCAGTGAAGTTAAAGTCGGTGAAGCCAGAAAAACTAGTTTTTCTTGGCTTATAGTTCATTTTAATTCCGACTTAAAAAAATAATTTCACACTATAATGTCTCGATTTACGTAAAATATATAAAGTCGAAGCTGAAATAAGCCATGCCAAAAGGCCCTGGGAGCCACGACATCGCTGCATTGGTTCGTACAGAGAAGAAAAACAAAATAAAAAACGTGGTCACAACAACAGCACAGCTCCACGTACGTGTACTGCAGTGTACATGCTAGCTAGCTGTTTCCTCGATCCATCGTCGTCGTGGAGTTTGACCAGCACCAGCAGCCACAAAGCCCTCTCCCGTCGTCGTCGTCGTCTCTGTACATCTCCCACCTAAACCCAGTGAAATTTTTGCATTTTGATCCCTTTTGAAAATATTTTTTACAAAAAGACCTATACCAAAATGTTTGCTGAAAATAGACCATTTTTAGACGCCTTAGAACATGACACCAAGGTATGAGGGTCGGCGTCGACTGACACGACGTCGAGGTCTTGCCACGTCACGGACGACCCCGGTCGACGGCGACACGGTGGCGCATGGGGTTCGACACGTCGGCGTTGTGTCAGCCAACGCCATAGGCCCAACCTCGACGCTGTGGGACTATACGCCGAGCTATTGGCACCATCCGGCGCGCGGCCCAGGCGGCCAACAACGCTTCGTGGCCCAATAGCTTGGCGCGGGGTCACTTAACACCGAGCCACCAGACCACGACAACCTCTTAGATAGCTATTGAACATCTCTGCCATGTTACTAGTCATGAAGCCCCATCTCCAACCTCCGGTGTCATATGCAAGTGACCACTTATCCTTCGACGCCATCAACTCGCTCAAGAATTGCCTGCCATCAACATTTGTGGCTAACTTCAGGGCATCTAGCTTGTCTTTGAATAATTGAACCTCTTGCTGCCTGCAAATCTCCTCAAATAATTTAAAGTTGTCCTTTGTGTGATCACGCCTTATAAGATTCTGAGCAAGGTGTCTGGTGCACCACCGGTGATGTATTTGGCCGTAACCAGGAATCTCTTGTTCTACGGCATTCAAAATGCCAGCATGCCTATCGGATATCACACAAACATCACGTCCTAGACCAATTACCACTTGTCTTACTAGCCTGAGAAACCAACACCAACTATCTGTGTCCTCCTTCCGAACAATCGCAAAGGCCAATGGCACAAGCTGGTCTTCTGCATCTGTCCCAATACAAACAAGCATTGTGCCTTCAAATTTCCCTGTAAGAAAGGTCCCGTCAATTGAGACGATGGGCCTGCAATGCTTGAATGCTTCGATGCTCTGTCCGAACGCCCAAAAGGCCCTTCCAAATACCTGGCTACCATTCCTTGTTTCACCCTCCTTAGGTAAATACTCGAAGTGCATCCCAGGATTTACAGCCCTCATTGCGTTCAACATTACAGGGAGGCGCTCATAAGCTTCTTCCCAATTTTCAAATATTATTTCCAGTGCACGCTGCTTTGCCCTCCATGCTTTTCCATGCTTGACATAGTAATTGTACCTTTGGAAGATGATCTCAACCAACGCGGACACCGTAATGGTTGGCATATGCTTTACCACGGGGCATAAGTGCCTTACAATGAACCTAGAATTGAGCTGCAGATGGTTCTCTTCTGCCTCAGCAGTGGCACAAACATGTGGTTGCTTCACTGAGGTAATCTTCCATTTGCCTGCCTTCGTCTTCCCTAGCACATACTCTCCAACCACACTATTGTTCTTCACAAGCAACAGTGTACCTCTTCTCCTTGAATGAATTGATGACCCTAAAAGGTCGGTTGTGTACAATGGAGTACTCTTGCAACCATGATTTCAACTCATCCATGGTAGCAAACAATATGTCCTTCCGTATGATGAGGCAACCGCTAACATCAGGCACTGTTGTATCACTTGGCCCACCATCAGCTACTGCCATGTGACCATGGCTAAGGTCCTCTAAATCACCAACTAGGGGATCTCTCCAAGGCAAGACCCTAGACAATATCTCTATTTCCCTAAAATTGAGACGACCAACAGAGCGATCGTCATCAGAGTCTTCAGCTATCTCCTCTACGAAGGATTCATCATCTCCAGCTATCTCCATGTCAAAACGGTTCGTAGCCCTAGCATCACCAAATTCTTCTTCACCACTAAGATCATCTTCGTCGCTAAGCTCATCCTCAATAGAAAAGTCTCCACTAGCGTCGTCCAAACTTTCTTCTGCATCACCAATTACATAATCATCATCCTCTTCATAACTATCATGATTGCCCTCACCATCAGCAACCGGATTCTCCTCATCTCCACCGCCCTCAAACCAACCTCCATCACGCTCGAGCGATCCAAACACGGGGGAAGATGGGCATGCTTCGAAGTTATCATTTCCTAAGCCGGACTCCTTACTTACTACTAAATCTAAAGATCGCACTTCTGAGGCCAATACAACTGCCTTGTAATCATTCCATTCAGACTCGCTTGTAATTTTGAGCAACCGTTTGATCCGAGGACCCTTCGACGACCCAACATCTATGACACCTTCAAACTGAACATGCACGTCTCCTTCATTCCAGCCTAACTTAACATTCACTCGCTCCACTAACTGGGTCAAAGATGGTGTTTCCGAAAAAATCAACAACTCCTCACACATGTCCAGAAATTCTAAACTATCATCTCTTGTCCTAACAATACGGCCTTCATGATGCAACCTCACTAATTTATCCATCTACAGCCATCACACAACAAGTAGTGTCACATATCAATATATCATGCGAGTTTCAATCCAATAAGTAGAAACTAAAATATATCATTTCATCTTTTTCAACCCCAACAACATAATCATTTCTAGTCATAAAAAATTAAAATCTAATCACCAACAAATAATTAAAATACATACTAACCCTAATGACCAACAAATAACTAACCCTAATGACACCTACAATAAACAAAGAACCCTAATGACCAAAATAACTAGAAACCAAACTAACCTAACATGTTCAGCACATAAAACAGTTAAACAACAATGCACTCAATCAATCTAAGCCATACATTTTGCAAATGCAAATACACATATACCAAAACACCATACACCCATGATTCCACATGATTAGAGACAATGCAAGCACATCTATGCGGATAGATTGGAGGAGGGGAGGGACCATTACCTCGAGGAAGCTTCGGGAGACGAGATTGGGGCACCTAGGGTCGCTTTTGGGAGTTAGGGTTTCGTGGGGGGCGTGGGGGGAGCTGAAGAGCAGAGCTGGCGCAGGGTTTCAGAATGGAGGGAAGAAGAAGAAGGGGGCCGCGGCGCGGCTTCAAGAGTCCAGACCTCGGCGTTGAGTCGAGCCGCGCCGAGTCTGGTGGCTCGGTGTTAAGTGACCCCGCGCCGAGCTATTGAGCCACGAAGCGTTGTTGGGCCGCGCGCCGGATGATGCCAATAGCTCGGCGTGTAGTCCCACAGCGCCGAGGTTGAGCCTGTGGCGTTGGCTGACACAGCGCCAACATGTCGGACCCCATGCGCCATCGTGTCGCCGTCGACCGGGGTCGTCCGTGACGTGGCAAAACCTCGGCGTCGTGTCAGTCGACGCCGACCCTCATACCTTGACGTCATGTTTTAAGACGTCTAAAAATGATCTATTTTCAGCAAACGTTTTGGCATAGGTCTTTTTATAAAAAATGTTTTCAAAAGGGATAAAAATACAAAAATTTCACCCTAACCCGCGGCCAACTTGCAGGACGCATGGCGGCAACCATGGCTATAAATGGAGGCAGCCGAGCGCGCAAGGCCTCCACACGCCGCCCTCCCTCGATCTGCCCACCTACCTACTAGCAGCTAGCCAAGGCGCACAGCAGCAATGGCGGCTACTTCTTCTCGGCGCCCTGCTGCTCTGCTGGTACTGGTAGCAGCAGCAGCAGCCGTGGTGGCCCTGGCGGCCGCCGGCGACGTCGAGCTGCTGGAGGGCAGGTACCCGCCGCTGGCGCCGGGCCTGTCGTTCGACTTCTACAAGAAGAGCTGCCCGAAGGCGGAGTCCATCGTGAAGGAATTCCTGTCGTCGGCGGTGCGGCAGAACGTGGGGCTCGCCGCCGCGCTGATCCGGCTCCACTTCCACGACTGCTTCGTGCAGGGCTGCGACGCCTCCGTCCTGCTCGACTCCACACCCACCCAGCCCAGCGAGCAGCTGTCGCCGCCCAACCTCACGCTCCGCCCGGCGGCGTTCAAGGCCGTCAACGACATCCGCGCCCGCCTCGAGCAGGCGTGCGGCCGCGTCGTCTCCTGCTCCGACATCGTCGCGCTCGCCGCCCGTGAATCCGTTGCCCTGGTACGTGTAGTACGCGTCGTCTACGCGATTGCTTTCTTTGTTGCTTTATATATTCATTTGCGCACAGTAAATAAAGTCGTCCAATCATATGCATATATGTTACTCTCTTGACTGTTGTGGCATGCATCCCACACACACGTACTTTATTCTATACTTTTCCTTCTTGTTATAAACACACACACGCACACCCCATGTTATGCCGTGTGGTACATGTAACTTCACATGGATGGCCCTACTTTTTCAACATCAACATGGCAAGAATATGTGTAGTGGAACAAAAAAAACTACTTTTTAGGTACAAAAGTGTTTGCATATATATCTTCAATTACTATCTAGAGTCGAAGCACTTAATAAAGGACTAAAGGAGCCATGCTTTGCGGCTCCAGTTTTTCAGTTCAAAACAGCTCCGGCTCCGATCCACAGAGGTTGTTGCAGGAGTTGGAGCCATTCCAAAACTGGCCATAGTTTGTCACGAGTTTTTCTCGTAGTTTAGACATGACATGGTCATATGCATCCAACCACTATTTTTCCATCAGAATATGTCCATGTAATTTATTAAGACAAGACAATGACCAAAAAAAAATCTTTCGAGTGACTTTAATACTTTTCAACAAAGGAAAATAAAAGTAATGGTAGCTACTTTTATGAAAGTTTTAAAATTTAATATGAAGTAATCAGGCCTTTGCATTGTAACTGGGGTGATAATATTAGTTGAACTTAATTTTACAGAACTAGATAAGTATTTGGCATACCGTGTCATAAAAACCTACAGCTTGTAGTAAGCTTTTCACAAAGCCACAACAACTTTTGTACTGCTCATAAATGTTTTTTCCACTAATTTGTGCTTTTTTGCGAGGAGTTTCTAATAATAACGAGATACATATTAATTATAGTGAGCACCTAGTAGACCTGTATATTTATGAGCCGGCCAATGGCACGGGTCAACGCAAAAGGTTGAGGCCTTGTTTAGTTACTCCGTGTAAAATTGTTAGATGTCACATCGAGTGTTATACGGAGATGTTGCACGGAATGTTTAGATATTAATACAAAAACAAATTACAGAATTCGTCTGTAAAAAGCGAGACGAATTTATTAAGTCTAATTAATCCGTCATTAGCATATGTGTATTGTAGCACTTTATTGTAAAATCATAAACTAATTAGGCTTAAAAGATTCGTCTCGCAAATTACTCACAAACTGTGTAATTAGTTATTGTTTTAGTCTATATTTAATACTCAATGTAGGCGTCCAAACATTCGATGTGACAGAATGTAAGTTTTTTTTTTTTTTTGAGAAACTAAACCAGGCTGAATGGTCTGGTTTCCGTTGTATTCGTCCCTTTGAAAATGCAGCGGCAAAGTACAGTACTAGGGCAGTTGCAGTGGCAGATGAAACGTACGTGTCACTGTCTCCCCACGTGGCTGGATTATGGGGCTGCTGCAGCTAATAACTGTGCGCGGTCCTTGGTCGTCGATGTCGGCTAGCAGCAACCATCGTAGTCATCATCTTCCTGATATCACTTTATTATTAACTAATTATGAGTGTAATTGTCAGAGTTGTTAACTAACAGCAGCCACTTTTGATCATCATCAGCTCATCATGCTTTATTATATAATTATATATGCATGCAGGGTGGCGGTCCGGCGTACAAGGTGCCGCTGGGCAGGCGAGACGGGCTAGCGGCGGCGTCGAACGCGGCCGTCCTGGCGGCGCTCCCATCGCCGACGTCCAAGGTGCCAACGCTCCTGTCCTTCCTGGCGAAGATCAACCTGGACGCGACGGACCTGGTGGCGCTGTCCGGCGGCCACACCGTGGGCATCGCGCACTGCAGCTCCTTCGGCAACCGTCTGTTCCCGACGCAGGACCCGACGCTGAACAAGTTCTTCGCGGGGCAGCTGTACGGGACGTGCCCGACCAACACGACGGTGAACACGACGGTGAACGACGTCCGGACGCCCAACACCTTCGACAACAAGTACTACGTGGACCTGCTCAACCGGGAGGGCCTCTTCACGTCGGACCAGGACCTGCTCACCAACGCCACCACCAGGCCTCTGGTGACCAAGTTCGCCGTCGACCAGAACGCCTTCTTCGAGCAGTTCGTCTACTCGTACGTCAAGATGGGGCAGATCAACGTGCTCACGGGGTCCCAGGGACAGGTCCGCGCCAACTGCTCCGTGCGCAACGCCGGCGCTGCTGGAGATGAGCTGCCGTGGTCCGTCGTCGAGACCGTCGTCGACGCCGCCGGTAGCCTCGTGCTCTAGATCGCATCGATCGTGAACAACAAACGGGGGAGAGCTAGCAGTTCGAAGCTTGTTTTTTTTGTTAAGTCTCCATCGAGTCCATGCGCATGTTGTAACAAATAAGCAGGAAGCAGCTAGTGATTTGGAAATAAAAGCTTGTGTTCATGGAATATGGGATCGGATGATTGTCATGATGTCATTAACTCATATTACATATTTAATATAGAGATGATATAGTAAAACGACGACGACGTCGATCTATGGCATTGGAACTAAACTGTGCGTGCCCGGCCGGCGAATGAATCTCATCTCATCAGCCGAGCCGCCAGAGCGATGAATTTGAACCGAGAGGCAGCATGCGATGGCGAAGAAGCCGCACCCGACGGCGAGGGCGACGCCGCCGCACGCCAAGTAGGCCACGAACTCCGCCCAGTGGCCAACGGAGAGGGCTTCGGCGAAGCCCAGGCCGAGGAGCAGCGCGCCTAGGGACAACCACATCACGGCCACAAGGCACTCAGACGCGATGTCGCCGGAACTCAGGTAGGCGGCCGCCGGATCGGGGGTCGCCAGCTGGCCGCCGCCGCCCGCTTCTTCTTCTTCTTCTTCTTGCTGGAGCAGCACCTGGTGGTTATTCATATTGTACATCGTCGATATATATACGATGCCAAACTACCGAGCTTTTGAGTTTGTTGTGCTGTTATTTAAAAAGCAGATTAAACTCCATCAGTCCTCACGAAAATACAATAATATATACTGCACGCCTGCCCTGATCGACGATCGATGATCTTCCGCTCCGTCCGTCCGTCCTGGGAACTAATTGTGGGACGTATCACGTATGCAACGGCCCGCAAGCAAGCCCAATTCCTAGACGTCCGCGTACGCAGCCACATGCATTGCCTTGCCACCTCCTGCAACAGAAAGGGCCGAAAATGTTGCATCCGTCGTCCTGTGCTTCTCGCCGCGGCCCCACATCCGACGTCGGCATCCTTGTTCCTCTCCCCCAGAGTCCAGTCTCCTCGCCATCTCGTCGGTGTAGCCCGGGTGCCGGTCGACGCCCCTGCAGATCCGCAACGACGACAACCTGAAGATCCAGTCCACCTCTGGCCGTGGGCGAGGTTAGGGAGGTCGCCGTGGTGGCGACGACGACGACGGTGTTTGTCTCCATGCTAGCCGACGATGGCGCCGTCATGTGGGCAGACCAGGACAGCAAGTACTTCGGAAAGTGTGCTGCACCGGCGCCTTACCCCGACGACGGTCTCCTGTGCATGGTTCCCTTCGCCGGCGACGTGTACCTCACCAACCGGCAAGGAGCCGTGCTCTCTACTGCTGCTGCGGCCGTCGTCGACGACGATATGGTGCCTCCCAAGGACGACATTGCTTGCTGCCGCTCGGTTCAGAGCATCTCCATGGCCACTGCCACTCCGGAGGCGTTGTTGGGTGACAGTTGCCATTATTACATTGTGGAGTCTGGGGGAGAGCTGCTGCTTGTGACCAGACCTGCTTGGTGCGGCGTGTCCGGCGATCTGCTTTCCGTCCACAGGGTGGACACCGTGAGGAACGTGCTTGAGCCGGTGAGCACCATCGGCAACCGCGCCCTCTTCCTCAACCGTGTCAGGTGCGTCTTCATCGACGCCGACAAGTTCGCGGCCGTGCAAGGTGGCTGCATCTACTTCGTGGATCAGTTAAGCTGCTACTTCGACGTGCAGTTCTCGTTCATGACCGTTTTTCGCTTCCCTCACGAAGCTGACGGAGTGCAACAGCCCATGGTGGATGTCAGCCCCATACCATTACCAGCAGATTGTTTCCAGCCGTTCACCCTGGCCCATGTTTTTGCAAATTACTGCAAGTTCGTCCAATGTTCTGAACTGCGCCGCCAAATTATGATGGATGGCGAGGAAGATTTTCTCAGACGACGACGAGGAGGATTCTGATGACGACGAAGATTATTTCTCAGATAATGACGACGGATCTGATGGAGGTTGGAGGGTCCACTGAATCTGATCTGATCAGAGAAAAGGGATACATATGCATTATGCAAAATGCATAGTTGTCTCTGTTACCTACGAGAGGGAACCTCAGAGGCTTTTACATTCTCTAGCAAGCTACTATCTCTCAGAAGCTAGCGTCCTTTCATAGGAGTATGTTGTTGCATCCATGGGTCTCTGTTCATCTACTTATTTTAGCTATATACATGTTGCGACTTGTAACTTTGAAATGTCAATGAATTCAAATTATGTTGCCACATCGTTGGCTCGTCAATTTCTCAAACTAGTGCTAGTTTGTAAGCGTCACACTTCTTCACCTCGATGTTCCAGGTGTCAGTCATATTGGGTTAATTAAGTCGATACACCTGTTGTGACCATGATAATTATGGTCGGTGGCCTACTTAGACGCAGAAAGAATAATGTAGGAGTCGGCCATATTGTTGTAGTAGCAAAAGATTTGCATTAAAATACATGTACCATATTTTTTTAAGACACTGCTGCGTCTAGTTTTCGTTTAGGTACGGTGAAGCTTAATTTTGCCAAAAACAAACTAGAATGACTTTTTTTTGAGACAATTCCCTCAGTACCACAAAAAAAATTATGACTTCCGCGTATGTCACGAAAGTGTTGAATGCCCTTGTAAGTCAATGCAACAAAAAAAAAAATCCCTGTACGCCTCTTACGTCATGTTACTGTTAATTATTGTTAAAGTGAAGTTAAGCTTCTATGGAAAAGACATTTTTGCCCCTTCGATTGAATGAACCAAGCTGGATTACGCATTTCAACAAACATGTCGTGAGAGCCATCCACATGTCGCAAAGAGTAGCTCCAGTGTTGCTGAAAAGTGATCCGGAGAAAAAGCTAACCGAACTATCTATTGGAGAACACGGTTTCCAGCAGGTAAGAAATGGTGGGATCTTCGTCATCGTGCAACCCACCATGCAAACTACAAACAAAGTTTCCTCAGCAGCAACATACCTTAACAATATATATCGTGTAGTTTAACTTTGTTGTAGCATTGTCTTCTTCAGGGGACATCACAAGGATAACACGTGGAGAACTACAGACTCATTGGACCATCCTAGCATGCGACTTTTGACACTCCCAAGTTAACCGACATATGTGACATGATGGCCAGCAACATCTGGATGGACGCGACTGCTTCCTCATTCGTGATCGCCGTCGTCATCGATACCTAGAGTACATGATCAAGGAGAAAGATAGTTTAGACAGGCTTGGAATGGAGACTTCATCTGTTTCTTAAAATCATGCTCTATATGTTGGTACCTAACTCAAAAAAATATAAACATGGTTTTTTGAAAATTATGAATCTGGTTTTATATTTTTCTAAGGTAAACCAAAATTTCTATGAAATTTCAAAATTTTAATTAGATTTATTTTTAAACACACATATTTATTCCTAAAAATTATTTTTATATTTTTTGAAAAATTATTTTTATAATTATTTTCAAAAAAAATGTGTTATTCTATAAAGTCAAATTTTCTATTTTAAATGCATATTTATTCTAGGAAATATTTGGATAATTTTTGTATAAACTCTAAGCGAACCCTTAAAATATTAGGATAGTTTTTGTAAAATTATTTCTGTTTATTTCCAAAATAGTATTTCTCTAATTTTTAAACACATGTTTCTTTAATCTTTCTCTTGGGTGATGTGGCTCCGTGCAGGACGGATAACATGACGCATGTCAATGAAACCACTTTAAAAATTGTTTAGATAGGTAAATCTTATGATTTTTAAAGTTAGAGAAGTTTAAAATATGATTTTCTAATTAAAGTCAAATAAAACTTGTACTTTAGTTGAGGTGCCTATATTTTTTTTTCCTAGATTGACGCTTCTGGGAATGTGTTGGAGCGGATCAAGAGCATCGGTAGCCTAGCGCTATTTCTTGGAGAGAGGTGCCTTGTTGTGGACGCCAGCAGGTTCCCAACCATTGAGGCCAACTACGTTTACTTCCAAGTCTCTGATCTAGCAGAGGAGGGTTGTATCTACAAGTTCAACAATGAAACTTTTGACGATGGTGAAAACCCGAAGCTGGTATCTGCAGCAATGGGCAGCAGCGATATGATTTGGCGCACTAACTCAGCGTGTCCTGTCACAATTATTGAGCTCCTGTGCAACTACACCATGGACATTCGGCTTCCTCTGAAGTGGGAAAGGCGCATCTACCAGAAAAGCTGTGGCGAGTTTGATTATTACGATGAGTGTAACTACATTGACTATGTCGATTATGAAAGGGATGAGTTTGATTAGATGGTTCTATTATCATCTCTGTTTGAGGAGATCGTTGAAGCCTTGAATATGCATCACTATTGTTTATCTTTTCTTCAATGCAACGCATATTATTATTTGGCTAATTGTGTGTGGACAACGCTTATGATGCGTGTATGTATATTGTGTACTGCTTTTGTTCTGCATTCGTGTTAAATTACTTCCCTGCTTCCCTGCTTTTGTAAGCTTACTGTAAGGCCAACTCCAACCAAGGCCATATCTAAGCCCTCATCTAATTTTAAGAGTCCAAAATGTGAAAAACATTCTCCAACCAGGGGCGGAGCTATATTGCTCACTGTAGCACATACGCAAAATTAAAAATACAGTAAAAAGAGTCAAATTTTCACTATATTTACACCATAAGACAAGACGCACCCCCCTTTGAATTTGCTCTAGCTCCACCCCTTTCTCCAACCCATCTCCTATTCGGCACCCAAGAGATAAGGGCGCCTCATTCCTCCCTCCTCCTCCCCCACATGCATCCTAGGGCCTCCGATCTGAACTCATCTGCCGGAGAGGAGCAATGGTCGTCTTCTCACGCTGCCCCGGAGTTCTCCTAGCCGCTATGTCCCATCATTCTCTTCTCGTTGTGGTGTCGACCATGGCCGCCGCTGCTCCCGTGCCTGCGCAGATCCTCTTTTGTTGCCGCTGCGCCCTTGTGCGAAGGCCTGCCGGACGACCGCATGCCCTGTTCAGCCTGCGGAGCTCGCCCCCTGCTGCTGCGCCTACCAAATCTGCCTCCTGCTTCGTGGCCTGCTGCACATCCTGCCAGAGCTGCCCCCTGCTCCGCGGCCTGTTGGAGTTCGCATGTGATCCTCCCGGCTTGCTGGGTGGCTGGCTGCAGCTCGCCCCTTGCAGAATAGCCCTTGTTTAGTTCCTCCTACAAAACTTTACACACTATCACATTGAATACTTGGACACATGCATGGAGTATTAAATATAGACTAAAAATAACTAATTGTACAGTTTGCGACTAATTTGTGAGAGGAATCTTTTAAGTCTAATTAGTTCATGATTTGACAATAAAGTGCTACAGTAACACATGTGCTAATGGCGGATTAATTAGGCTTAATAAATTCGTCTCGTGGTTTACTGATGGATTCTGTAATTTGTTTTTGTATAAGTATCCGAATACCCCATGCAACACTCTCATATAACACCCGATATGACATCCCAAAATTTTACATCTTGGAACTAACCAAGGCCCGTCTCGATGAGGCCATTTTATTATTATTTTTGGATTTCTTTAATAGGTGAAGAACGACCGACTGCAGCTTGCCCCTTGATGTGCTGGAGGTGTCAATTAGGCCATTTTATTTTTTGATTTAATTAATTAGCTGAAGAAGGTTCCGAAGATTGTGCGATTATGAGATGGCCAAAATTGCCGGTAGAACTTTTCTGAATTTCATGAGATTTTTTAGACCTATTGAGTAATATCTGCTGGTTTTAGACAGATTAAGGTCTTATTATTATTTTTTAAACAGATAAAGGTCTTATTATTTAGTTGTTCAAGTTTATTTTTGTTTGTTCTTATAACTATTCAAGTCAATGTACTGACTATGAATGTACTGACGTCCAGGTACGAGCATGGGGAGCTTGATGTTGAGTGTGTGCTTGGTGTAATGCAATAAGGATTTCTTCAAGATCATCATCACCTTCTCAGATGAGGAAGAGGAATCTAGTCGGGAGACATGAGTCATTTTTGGTGGACAAGAAGGAGCATAATGTAGGAATTGATTCATGAAGGGGAATGACCATACATGTATAGAGATGGGAAAATATAACCATTGGAGATAGAGCACTTGTAATATAGCTGTTTGAAGGGTAGGGTTGTTTGATTTATAGCTGTTGGAAGACCGTTTAATTCATAGCCGTTGAAAGAGTGACGGTTCAAATATATAATCGTCCGAAAATAGTGGTTGCAAATTATTTCAAAAAAATAATTCCTTCAATATTTAGCCATACAAAACTGTTGGTAACAAATATCCATTCCAACAATACCTGTTTTTGTATCAATTGATATAACATGGTTTAGATATAAAATACTGGACTTGGTGGTTAAAAGTTTTGTATAAAATATAGGTGAGAGAAATATAGGAAGACTGAAATGAACGAGAGTTCGGTTGAAGTACAGAGAGAAATGAGTGCTGAAATCTGGATGAGGGGCTCACATTTGTGGGAGTAGGGGGGTAGATTTTGTGGGGTTGGTTGGAGTTGCCCTTACTACTTAACTAGTGTTAGCTGTTGAAATTTAGTTGAGGAATTGTTTGGATCCACAGCTAATAAGCCAACTAATATTTTACCTACCACCAAGCTAATAATTAGTTGTTAGCCGATTTCTTCCAGCTAACACATCTAATAGTTAGCTGGATGAAGCCAAAATAGGGACCTCTTTTGCAAGTGAGGTGGGCACCTAGTTTCTCCATAGGCTGGATAACGGTACAAATGAATGGATATAGATAAAAGTTGACGGGTGAGAATAGCCAATAATGTAATATATACCTTACCTCACTCATTTATAGCTGTTCAACACTAGATTTAATTACAGATGAACTATAGTGCAACACAGCTAAACTATTTAGGGTCCGTTTGGTTCGCACCCAAACTTTGCCGCACCGCGCCGCAAGTTTGGCGTGCGTTTGGTTTGCTGCGGCATTCCGCGGCCTCACCATCGCGTGCCAGTGCATTTTTGCTGCCAAAACATGCTGCAAGTGTGGCGAACGAAATTGGCGCCGCAAGTTTGGCACCGCCGCAGCTCTGGCGTGGCATGCACCGGCTGCGAACCAAACGGACCCTTAGCGTACACCCAATTACTACTTACAGCTATAAAAGCCACCAACCAAACCCAAGCATAGCAAACAACCAAACCCAGGAGACCACCATGCCTTGCACACTCTCCACCCAAAAGAGAGCTCGCCTCGCTCAAGCACCGACTCCGACGCTAGCATGGACATCGCTTCCATACGACCTAGTCCATAACATGGGTGACCGCTTGTTGGCCAGCAACGACATCGACACATACATGGCGTTCCGCGAGGTCTGCCATGAGTGGCGCTCCGCCACCAAAGACGACCCTGCAAAGGCGAAGGCGGGCGATGAAACTGATCCAGTCGTTCGCTTCGAGCCCACCAAGTGGGCGTTGCTCGACCACCGCGACGACCTCATCACGCTCGTCAACGTCGACACCGGCCGGTTCCTCACCAAGAGGATCCCATTGCTGCGTAGGTTCTTCTTCGTCGGCGCGACTAGTGGCGGCCTCATCCTCCTCGGGGAGTCTTCAGAGCCCCACAGGGCTCGCGTTCTGAACCCGTTCACCGGTTCAATCGCCCATTTCAAGGTGAGGATACCGTGTGAAGGGGTGAGGGCGGTTGCCATGACAACGAAGCCGCTGTTAACGGTCTTCATCTCCACCGAAAATGGCAAGATCATGTGGGCAGATCAAAGCATGGAGACCTTCAAGCACTTCTCGGTTGCTTACCCTAACAAGCCTAGCTGCATGACGTCCTTCGGGGGGCAATGTGTACGCCATCGATCGGTACGGATCGATCTACTTGTCCACTGTCGTCGTCGATGTCAGCGAACCGAGGCGACGATGTGCGATAGACATATCTATGGAAGCCATCTCTCCTAGTCTTAACACAAGTGGCCAAGGACTGATGAGCGGCAGGTATTATCTCGTGGAGTCTACGGGGGATCTACTACTCGTGACCAAACCATCGGGCTTTACTGTCGACCAACTAGTGGTTCGTAGGGTGAACATGGAGACCCAGACAATCGAACCAGTCAGTAGCATCGGCAGTCGTGCCCTTTTCGTTAGCCATGGTAGGTGCTTGTCGATCGATGCTGACAAGTTCCCGTCCATCCAAGGCGGCTGTGTCTACTTTCTGGAACCAATCGTAACTCGAGGCTACTATGCGACCGTAGACAGGACCATTGTTCATGTTGCTGACAACGTCGTCAAGTTCGATTGGGGTTGGTGTACCCTACAAGGCTACATCCGTCCGTTCACCCAAGTCAAGGTCTTCGCGGATTACTGCAGGTCCATTCACTACACTGAATTGTGCGAAATGATGGCTAACAATTGGGACATGGATCTCTCGGATGGCGATGAATCTGAATCTGATGAATCATCATCCTCTGAACTCGACGACGAAGAATCCTCATCCTCCGAACTCGATATCAAAGAAGCATCCTCCTCTGAACCAGCTGACGATTGAATGAGGTTGTATGCTTGGTGCCTGCATACTCTACTCTCTCTAAAGGAAGTCAACTACAAGTCTGCTAGCATACTAGTATATCCACATTTCATGTTGTTAAATTCCTCAGTTCGGTAGCCTACTCTTTTTAATAATCTTTAGCCCGCCAGGGCAGTGTTGTTTCATTTGCTGCAGCTGCAGAGTTGTAGTGTGTAATCTTCTTTGGGATGTAGGCATGGCCAATTATATCAGTTACCAGATATGTTGGTCAAATACTTAAATTTTCAATTTTAGCTTTCGAATGTTATGATGAATTCAAATGCTTGTGCATTAGTATCTTCACGGGATGATGTGTTCATGTTTCAATCGGTAGAGTTCTAGGTGAATTATATATTTGCATACCCATGACATCCGTTTATTTTGTTAATTAATTAGCAGGAGGAGATCGACTAGTATAATGAAAAAATGGCAAGTGACAAAAAACTTATAAAAAGAGCAAAAAGAATCCCATGTTTTGCCCATGTTATTACCCACTAGGCTCTTCTTTCATCTTGGCGCAGAGGCCGCTGAAAACCACTTGTCTTCTTAAGTTATATTGGCTAGTGAGGATGGCTATCTTCCAGCCAAACGAGGGTTCGATTCTCACCTTGCTACACATTAATTCTATATATGTTTTGATGTCATTTTAATCGGAGAGGCATTTTTGTTGCAGTACTGAGGATTTCCATTAGGCATCAACAAGGGTTCGATTCTCACCTTTCTACGTATTAATTCTATATTTGTTAATTATTTTATGCCATTTATTTAATCGAAGTACCGAGGATTTCCATTAGGCATATCAACGAGGGTTTGATTCTCACCTTGCTAGGTATTAGTTCTATATACGTTAATTTAATGTCATTTCTATTGGAGTATTGAAGATTTCCCTTAGGCATAAAATAGGGTGCTTGTCACCTAGCCAACCAAGGTTCGATTCTCAACCCCTATGGGTGGCTCTTCATCTAAAGAAGTATTTTTGGTGGGGCATCAATATTCATGACATAGTCATATATAGATTTTCACCTGCAAGCAGATATTGGCAATTTTGTTATCTTTGTGCTTAAACATTCTTACTCGAGGGATTTATTTTGTTTATATATACTTTATATGTTTTATTGTTCCTTAGCACCAGCTCACCACATACAATAATACTTTACCTGACACATGACATCTAATTTCAAGCTAGGTTTAGTTTTCCCTTGTAAGCTTAAGCTTTTGGATCAAATTGATCATGGTGTATCAGTGCATTCAGCTTGGTGCATAAGTGCATAATTCAGCTCGATACCTATATTTGTGTGGCCTCTTGGAGAGAATGCATGTGAGTTCCTGCTTGTTTAGTTGGTGTGAAGCACACCATTTTGGCAAGTGATTTGATGCTGAAGAACCTTAGTCGAGCTGTACACATGCATGGGGACCGTATTAATTGCCAGATTTTGATGAAATCTCACGTTTACGTAATTTCGTATTAGCGGGGAATAATTTTCAGTAGGTTGGGCCTGTATTATAACGATGCCGTTAGTTTTTGTTGTTGTTGTTCATATATAACGCACTGCCCTTGGGCTTTGGCAGGTAGTACATAATTTGAACTCGAACTGTATGGGCGAAAATTAAAACAAAAAGAAAAGGAAAATGAACTCGAACTACATGATTTCTTTTTGGAGCCTAAAATGTAAATTCTCGTCGGCCCGCTTGCATCCAGGGCCTGATGGCAGACGATGACTTGGGCTCAAAATACTGGCCCAGAAGGCGAGTGGGCCTGAACTCAGATTTCTTTTTTTTTCAGCTGCTTGAAACCGTGTGCTGTTTTTTTTTCACTTATTAAACAAGCAATGGTTAAACCGAACCGGCGCCTGTTGAATAAAGAGTTCTGAGTTTATACGCACGCCTGCCTTTGGTGTGAAAAGTGAAAACTGCATTTGCATTACATTTAACCATTGCCAAAATCACCAACGCCAAGGCGCCATTTTTTATGAGGGGCGTTGATCCGAGCCAGAGCAAACTCCCGCCAATTCAACAGACGTCGTTGACGAGTGAGAACAAGTGGCTGCCTCCACCCTCGATCAGAATATATATTTACGCTCACGTACGCCCAACAAGCAGCAGATCGATCACCATTGCATCCAAGCATAAGTTCCTAGTCTGCCATGGTTTGCGCGCTCTCCAAGCACAAGAGGGCTCGTCCTGCTCCACCGACGCCCGGCCCCAGCATGCCTTGCACACCACCGTCCACGCAGCACAAGAGGGCTCGTCGTCCTGCTCAGCCGCCGACGACTACCCCTACGGCGGCGGCGGCGCCCGAGCCCGACTGGTCGTCGCTCACCCCGGACCTCGTCCGCCGCGTCGGCGACCATGTCCTGGCTGCCGACGACATCGACTACTACATGGCCTTCCGTGCCGTCTGCCACAACTGGCGCCGCACCCTCAAGGACAACAACGCGGCAAACTGCACCGACGATCCCACTTTCTTCCAGACGAGCAAGTGGGCGGTGCTGGACCGGCACGACAGTGACGTCCTCGCGCTCGTCAACATGGAGACCGGCCGCTTCCTCCGCAAGAGGATCCCGCTGCTCCGCGAATACTTCTTCGTCGGCGCCGCCAGTGGCGGCCTCGTCCTCCTCGCGGAGCCAACGTACCCCTACCGCGCCGTCGTGCTCAACCCCTTCACGGGTGTGCTGGCCCGCTTCAAGGCGCGCGTTCCCACAGGTGATGCAAGGGAGGTCGCCGTGATCGCAGCGCCTCCGCCGACAACGATGACAGTGTTTGTCTGCATGCTAGATGATGGCGCCGTCTTGTGGGCAGACCAGGACAGCAAGTACTTCCGAAAGTGCGCAGCGCCGGCGCCTTACCCCGACGACGGTCTCCTATGCATGGTTCCCTTCGCCGGCGACGTGTACCTCACCAACCGGCAAGGAGCCGTACTCTCTACAACTGCTGCGGCCGTCGTCGACGATGGCGCCTCCCAAGGTCCACGTTGCAGCCGCTCAGCTCAGAGCATCTCCATGGCCACTGCCATTCCGGAGGCGGTGGAGGGTGGCCATTGCCATTATTACCTCGTGGAGTCTGGGGGAGAGCTGCTGCTTGTGATCAGACGTGCTTGGTATGGCTTGCCCCGGCGATCAGTTGACCGTCGATCATGTGGACGTCCACAGGGTGGACACCGTGAGGAACGTGCTTGAACCGGTGAGCACCATCGGCAGCCGCGCCCTCTTCCTCAGCCGTGTCAGGTGTGTCTCCATCGACGCCGAGAAGTTCCCGGCCGTCCAAGGTGGCTGCATCTACTTTGTGGATCAGTTCGTCACCGGAAGCTGCTACTTCGACGTTCAGTTCTCGTTCATGACCGTTGTTCGCTTCCCTGGTGCCGACGGAGTGCAGCAGCCTATGGTGGATGTAAGCCCCATACCAGCATATTGTTTCCAGCCGTTCACCCTCACCCATGTTTTTGCAAAATACTGCAAGTTTGTCCAGTGTTCTGAACTGCGCCGCGAAGTTATGATCGATGACGAGGAAGATTGCTCGGATGACGACGAGGAGGATTCTGATGAAGAAGATTATTTCTCAGATGATGACGACGGTTCTGATGGAGGGTCCTCTGAATCTGATCAGTGAAAAGGGATACATATGCAATGCACAGCCGGAGGACAAGGTGGGCGGACGCATGCCGTTGTGGGAAAACTGGGTTGAAAGATTTGCATTAATTTACATGAACCATATTGTTTAAGACAGTAGAGCCTCTGCGTCTAGTTTTCTTTTAATAAGTGAGGCTTAATTTTGCCAAAAAGAAAACTGACATGACTACGTTTTTGAAGCCAATTCCCTCGGTGCCATCAAAATTTTTATGACTCGATCTGAGCATGCTACTGAAATTAGTCTTGTAAAACCATTGCAAAAAAAAAAATGACACTTCCGTCGTGTTGCTGTTAAAGTGGTTAAGTTTCTCTGGAGAAAACAATTTTGCCCCTGCCATTGAATGAACCAAGGTGGACCACTCATTTCATTAAACACATTGCAAGTCATTTCTGTCGCTAAGAGCAGCCCCAGTATCGCTGAAAATCTGAGTGTGCCTATCGCCGGGACGTGCGGACGCTGGCCCTGTTTGGACGCGCCTTGCCGGAATGCTGCTGAGCCTGCCCCGTATGGGGCTACAACTGCTGCGCCTGCCCGGCCGCCCTGCTGCGCATGCAAGTGGGGACCACCCACGCCCACTTCGCTTCCCGCGCACACGGAACAGCGCATACGTCGGCTTCTTGCGCCTGCTAATGTTGAAATATGAAGCACTTTCGCAACGTACGTCTGAAGAAGGTGAAACATTTACAACATACGCTTGCGACATATATGTATAGCCACTGCAACACATGCAACATCTAGATAAAACACTAGCAAAATACGTCTGGAACAAATAAAATATTTTGAATAGACGTTTCAAACATATGTTTATAGCCACTAAAACATATGCAATATCGAGATAAAACACTTGCAAACATATGTCTGAAATAGATGAAACATTTTGAATAGACGCTTGCAACATATCTCTAAAACACCTGCAACATACTTCTGAAACACTTGCAACTTATGCAACATCCATACATCTTAAACACTTGAAACATGGACTTGCAACATACGGGTCCTCCTATCGTGGTGTCTTCAATGAACCATGGGAGATGATGTCCCAGCCGACAACGACCTTCTCCCGGTGGCATCGGGGTGGTGGTGGCGTTGTGCACGTCGTGGCCGTGACGGGCAAGCGCAAATTGGGGCACGGTGGTGGATGGCCACGACGGCGATGCGGAGTGGGGCGACACGGCGTAGGATGGGGTACGCTGCGAGCGCGGGGGATGGTGGAGTGGGTCAGCCAAGCGCAGGATAGGGGTGCGCGCGGTGGCGGAGTGAGGCGGTCGGGCGCAAGATGGGGTCGCATGCGGGGATGGCCGCTACCACAAGGCGAAGTGGGACGCGCGTGTCTGGAGTGAGGCGCGCATCGTCCGAATGGGGCGGACGCCCGTGGCCAAGCATTCTCGTTACTCTATACATGGGTCCGCAGTCGATGTTTACATTAGAGGAGTTGAGCTTTGCTTTTGTTTGTTTCTCATTGAGTGAAATTCAGCGGAGATCTTTGAAATTGTCTATAGGTATCATATGCGTCCCCAAAGTCACAAAATGCACTTTTGGGTCCCTGGAGTTGGTTCGGTCTCATTCAGGTCCCAACGGGCTTTTACCTGACCCGGTAGCTGACGTGACATGTCAATTCAATGCTTACATGGATCTGACATATGGGACCCATGTTCACAGCAAGGATCAACCTTTTAAAAATTGTATCTTTTTCATACGACCTCAGATAAAAATATTTTTTATGTCACAATTGTAGCTCTCGATATGATCTACAACTTTCTAGTCTTTAGTTTTTTATTTAAAATCATTAATATGCTAAAAGGTTAATATAAAGTTTTAGCAAAAAATGTTTTAACTCAGAAAATATATGCATTTAAAATTACTAAATTTGATCAAAACTTAGAAAATTAATAAAAAATATTTTAACTCAAAAAAATATGAATCCAGTTTTATATTCTTTTTCTGCAATCTGGCTCTATATTTTTGTCCCTTGCTTAGAACTATTTCAATCTTATGTGGTCCTCTAAAATTCGAAACTGAACTAAATATGAAAGGGAAGATGCAGCCAAGACAAATCTTTGAAGATCGCATCGCGTATCGCCTTGCAACCTGCCATGTAAACTACAAACAACATTTGCTCAGTAGCAATGTTTTGCTTAACCTTTGAGACATGCATAGAAAATTCCAAATAAAAGTATAATTCAAGTTATGTTCTTATCTTAACACATACCATGTCGTTTAACTTTGTTGCAACAATTGTCTTCTCCCGGGTACATCACAACAATAACGTGTGGAGAACTGCAGACTCATTGAACCATCAGCATGCAATAGCTGGCGTGCAACTTCTCAAACAATTGTGGTAGCTGGTTTTATATTTTTCTATGGTAGAACAAATTTTCTTTGATTATTTCAAAATTTTAATTAGATTTATTTCTGGACTCATACTTATTCTAGAAAATTCATACTTTCTAGAAAGTATTTAGATATTTTTGAGAAAAGTATTTCTAAATTAATTCCATAAAAGTATTTCTATTATTTTGATAAAGTCATTTGTTCTATTTTGAATGCATATTTATTCTAGAAAAATATTTGGATAACTTTTTTAAGAAAGTCTAAGTGAACCCTGAAAAATATGTGGATATTTTTTGAAAGATTATTTTATATTTATTTCCCAAAAATAGTTCCATAATTTTTTTAAACACATATTTATTCGAGAAAGTCTAATTTATCTGTCTCTTCACGCTTACGACGGTTGGCGTGACGCTATGAGCCAAAAGCACTTTAAAAACCAGTTGGGGAGATAAATTGGATGATTTTAAAAATAGGAGATTTTTTAAAAAAAGCTGATTTTCTAATTAAAGGCAAATAGAACTTGAACAATTACTTCAGAAAGATAAGTAAACTTTTTTCGATTGGATTGTTGGATTTGGAACGACCAAATCTCAGTCTCCCACTCCCAAATCCAGGGGAAGAATGATAATAACTGCAGCGAGCAGTAAATAGCAATGCCACGCATTGGTGGATCATATGGCCGCTTCTTTTCTTCTTATTCCACTCGACCTCAAGCGCCGCGTTCACGTCGCCTTCCTGCTGGCTGCCTGTCTCTACTATTTAACCCCCATCACCCCCTGCTCTCTTTGCCTACATCATCAGCACAGCACCAAACAACAAACAAGTCCCTGCAACCCGGAGCCCACGAGGGTCGATCGAGGCCATGGCGCAGGGCTGGTCCTCGCTTCTGGAGGAACTTCGTCAACCGCGTCGCCGACCTGTCTCATAGCCACCAGCGACCTCGACTCGACTACTACATGGACCTGCGAGGCGTCCGCCGCATCTGGCGCTTCTCCACCGCCGACCCTGGAGCTACCAGCAGGAACCCCGCTCAACCCACCCGGTGGGTCATGCTGGACGAAGACAAGTTCTCCTCCTCCAGGTCTAACGCCCGACGACGCACGACACGCCGCCTCTTCCTCAACTACGCCACCAGCAGCTTCGCCCGCATTCTCCTGCCACTCCTCCGCGACTACATCTTCATCACCACCACCACCGGCAGCCTCCTCGTCCTGGCGGCCAGGGGCTCGCCGCAAGCCGTGCGCGTCCTCAACCCCTTCACCTTCGCTTTTGAGTGGCATCCTAACTCTGCTGCACGGAGGCTGCCTCTGATAGCAGTAGACGCAGCCGGCAAATGTTCTCCCTTTTTTAACCTTCGTCGTTAGCTCTACCATCAGATGGGCTACCCTTGTCACGTAGTTGAGTCCGCTGCCGGCGGCGCCGGAGAAATGTTAGGCGGTCTTCGAGCACCGCTATGGCCATGATATGGATTTATTCAAGATTGACTCTGCAGGGATTGTTCTGGAGCACATCAGGAGCATCGGTAGCCTGGCTCTGTTCCTCAGTGACTCTTGTTGTCGATTTTTTTTAAAAAAAAAGTGTCCAGGCGGCGGCAAGGGAGCCTATCGGTAGCACGGACGCCGACAAGGTCGAATCGGCCGTCCAGCTGCCGATAATGGATCCCATTGGCCGCTCCGAGGCCGATAAGATTTTGTCGGCCATCCAGTTGCCGACAAGGGTACCTATCGCCGACGACGACGATCTGGGCGATCTCCGAGCTCGTCAGCAGCCCGGACGCGATGCAGCGAGCTCAGTCAGAAGTCCAGGGAGTCCTCCATGGCAAAACACGCGTGGTAGAGTCCGACATCCAGGAGAGGCTCCCATACCTGCAGACGGTGATCAAGGAAACGCTTAGGCTGCACCCTCCTGTGCCGCTGATCCTCCCACGGCTGTGCTCTGAGTCCACCGAGGTCCTAGGCTTCCACGTGCCTCAGGGCACCACGGTGTTCGTCAACGTGTGGGCGATCGGCAGGGACGAGAGGTCGTGGCCTGACGCCGACGAGTTCAAGCCCGAGAGGTTCGAGGACGGCGGTGCGGTGGATTTCGCCGACGGCGCCGACGACTTCAGGTTCCTCCCCGGCGGCGCTGGCCGGAGGATGTGCCCGGGCATGGCGTTCGGTCTGGCCAACATCGAGATCGCGCTCGCGAGCCTCCTGTGTCACTTCGACTGGAAGCTGCCTGGCAGAGCAAATCCGTGTGAGATGGACATGGCTGAATCGTATGGAATCACGGCACGCCGGAAGTCTCCTCTCTTGTTGGAAGCTGTTCCATGTGTTCCTCTTCCTCCACCCATGGATCAGAATCTTCGCTCTCGTGATTGAGTGGGGTTAATGGTGTGCGCGTGTGCGTGCGTGTGAATTTGTTTTGTCATGGCACGTGTATAATTTTCTCATGCATATAGCATGCATTGTTCATGTAAATTGTAAAATGGCTCCTGCACACATGAGGAGCGTTATCATGGATTTAATTAGAAATTAAGACTTTTATTATTTATCTGTTGATAGATTTTTTTACTTCATCTTCCAAATTTCTATACGTTTGATTTGTGCTACAACTGTCACTACTGGATCATATTTTAAAAGATCTGACAGATTTCATTACATAAAATCTGTTGACAGATAACTAGACACTCCCAAAAATTAAAATACAATTATAAATTCGCAATGGAATGTAGGTTAGAAGACAGGGTCAAAGAACTAAAGCATTTGTGAGATATTGATTTTAGTAAAATTTATTTTTCAACCTCCAACTTGCTGCCAGAGTTTATTCTTAGCCTTAAACTATGAAACTGCGAGGACCTTGAATAGTCAAAACTAGAGATGAGACTTGGGCCGTGCCGTCACGGCCCTCTCGTGCTTCGTGTCACTTCAGGCCGTACTCTCTTAGCACGGGAGGCACGTCGGGCCGTGCCGATATGGCACGGTGAATCTTTTCTTCGGCTCAAGCACCGCCCGTGGCATGCTCGCACACCTTCGAATCGTGCTGGCCCAAGCACGGCCCTCGAAGTATCTTTGCTAGTTTTGTTTTTCACTCGTGATATCAAATATATATCTCTTATGTGTACTTTAATGAAAATTTAATGATTTTTATAATTTATTCAAGAATCAGATAAGAGTATTATAGTAAATGCTAGAAAATTGCATTGTATAATTGTAGAAGTGTCTCGTGTCGTTTTCGTGTCGTGCCGGCCCAAGCACGGTCCAAGATACGGGCCGGGCCATGTAGCTCGCTGTGCCGAGATCCCGGGCACAGCACGGCACGGCCCTCGTGTTCGTGTCGTGCCAGCACGGCCCAAAATATTTCGTATCGTACCGTGCTTCGGGTCGTACTAAAAGACCGTGCCATTACCCATCCTCAAATGGCACGGTCCAAGTCCTAGCTCTAGTCAAAACCGGGTACCATGGCCTCCAATTTGTGGCTTGATTAACGGGGTTGTCTACCGCACGCTCGGGTGTTTCTAGGGCTTCCAGCACCCTGGTGGTGCAGGCCACATAAACCCTCAATTTGGAGCCCAAATAAAACATACAAAAATAAAAAACAAAAAAGATCAGATAACTGTCCAATTAATTGCCTCATTTACGATCAGTCAATTTACACCAACTGAACACAAAATTTATACCTAAACAGGGATAGTAAAATACGATAACGCTCCTATCAGGACGTCCGTCCGTTCCGGACTGGACAGACACGCCTCGCGCCGCGCGCCGTGACATCTCCCACCTGACGTCGTGCGCCCCTGCACCTTGCGCCTTGCACGGTCACACCGGACCCGTCTCGCGCCGCGTGCGCCCTGGGCCTCGCGCCGCACGCCCTTGCGCCTCCCGCCTCGTGTCATGTGCCCCTGCACCTCACACCTCGCACGGTCGCACTAGACCCGCGTCGCGGCGTGCGCCCCGCGCCTCGTGTCGCGCACCCTACCTGTGCCTCGCGCTGTCCGCGCCCCCGCTCATGCCTCGCGCCACGTGCCTCCCGCGCCTCATACTGCGCTCCCTCGCGTCGCGTCAACTAGCCTCCATTGGGCAGCAGCAAGTAGATGAGCACATGTTGTAACTGTATGTTTCATGCGTTTTAGATGTATGTTGCATATGTTTCATCTGGATGTTGCAAAAGTAGATCTGGTGTTACATATGTTGCAATGGCTATACACGTATGTTACAAGTGTATGTTTTAAATGTTTCAGCTGTTTCAAACGTATGCTGCAAGTGTTTTATCTCGATATTGCATATGTTGCAGTGGCTATACATGTATGTTGCAAGTGTATGTTCTAAATGTTTCACCTGTTTTAGACCTATGTTGTAAGTGTTTCATATGGATGTTACATATTTTGCAATGTTGCATATGTTTCAGCTATGTTGCAAGCGTCTATTCAAAACATTTCATCTGTTTCAGACGTATGTTGCAAATGTATTTAATCTGGATATTGTAGTTGATATATACATATGTTACAAACGTGTGTGTTTGTAAGTTTCACCTATTTCAGACGTATGTTGCAGAAGTGCTTTTACGTTGCTACATTAGCAAGTGTAGTAAGTGAGCGCATGCAGATGCAGTCCCCGTGGGTGTAGCGGTCCCCACTTGCACGTGCATCAGCAGGCACGAGGCAGGCATCAACAGGCATGAGGCGCACAATTGCATTCGTAAGCGCACTATCATGCAGGGGCGGGTGTGCAGGCTAGAGGTGTATGCGGGGTAGACTTTTTTTTTTGAAAAAAGCGGGGCAGGCTTAGCAACATGCGTGGCAGGCGGGACGCGCTTATGCCAGAGTTTGATTATTACGAGGAGTGTAACTATAACGATGACCTTGTGGATTATGACAAGTATGTGTATTGGTAGCGTGAGTATGAATCAGAATGCCAGATGATGGTTCTGTATACATTATCATCTGTTTATTTGAAGAGATCGTTGAAGGCTTGATTATGCTATATATGTATGCAGCTCTATTGTTATCTTTTCTTCAGTGCAGCGCATATTATACTAGTATATATTATCTGGCTATTTGTGTGTCTTGTTATGCTGCATACTGTGTGTACTGCTTTTGTGCTACTTTGACTACTGTGCATTCGGGTTACTTCCATTCATGCAATGCAGACTGCTTGCTTTCGATCGCATCTGACGTGGCCACCCGTTTTCTCCAACAGGCTGGATATATATGGATCAAGCTTCAAGCATGTTTGTTCGCTGTCAAATCTTGTTCAATTCACTGGCTCCATGCGAAAAAAAATGAACTTCTAGTCGATCTGGAAATTAAGCTAGAGCTGAACTGAAATGCTGGTTGTTTGTATCGACGTCCTTACAAACATACACACAAAAAATTCCTTATGGAAAACAATTTGCAAAAAAACATGCATGTCTGCGTGCACGATCGGATTGCAAATTTTTGCTCGGTTCACTGTGCTGTGATACCTGATCAGCACCTATGCAAAGATTGCACTTGCAGTAAACTTGTTTATAACAGCTTGCATACAGGGGCATCTCAAGTTCACACTATATATGTCAAAAAAAAAGATAAAGTTTAGGTCTCTTGGAATTAAGCCTTGCCCGTGATCTTACCGGTAAGACAATGGCGACGCCTTCAGGCCCAATTTTTCTTCAGAGGTGTTGCCATGGCACTCCACACTCCTGATCTCCAGGTGAAAATCTAGCCTCGATGAGGCGGGCGGCGTCGGCGACCCTTGTCGTTTTCGTCCTTGGAAAACGACCCTCGTCGTGTACGTGTGTGTAAGACAGTAGCCCATGTCTTGGGGCCTTGGGGGTGAGTTTGAATCAGGGTGCTTTCTTGTTCTTCCACAATACTCCAAAGGGTTGTATTCCTGACTTGGTTACAAAAGATTTGCATGGAGTAATGGAGTTTTCCATGCTAATAAGAAAACAAAGAATGTTGAACTTACAAGTAATACTAGGATCCTCCAACAAACAAATGGTAGTAGATGCTGCTGCCGTGGTCTAGAGTTTGTTTTGTCCTTTTCAGCGTCAACTTTCCTGCAGACTGACAAATGATTTTCAGCAGAGCCGGCCAAACAATGGAATATGCTCCATCATCGGGTTTGGACTTTGGATTATCTCTTACTTATTTTGTTCGTACTGCAATTCATTAGTAAAGAATGTTGAACTTACAAGTAATCTTAGCATCCTCCAACAAACAATGGTAGTAGATGCTGCTGCCGTGGTCTGGAGTTTGTTTTGTCCTTTTCAGAGTCAACTTTCCTGCAGGCCGTGACAAATGATTTTGAGCAGAACCGGCCAAACAATGGAAGTCATCGCTGTGCATCGCGTATGCTCCAACATCGGGTTTGGACTTTGGATTATCTCTCACTTATTTTGTTCGTTCTGCAATTCATTAGTAAAGAAGGACTATATATCACATAAACTTCGACATGTCTAATTACCGGCAAGTTCAAATGCATAGTATATGCTAGTTGCTAGATTTATGGAACCAATCAATCACAGATCGATTGTCTAACAACGAGTACGCGCTCTGCATGCTCCAGGTCCTTGAGAACGTCAACAGCCTCGGCACCGGCGAACTCGTCCCTTCGCCGCCGCCGCCGCCGCTTGCTGCTGCCTCCGCTAACTAGTCCCCTCCGCCTGCTTCCAGTTCTTCTTCCTCGTCGAGCAAAAGCACTCTTCCCATCGCCGCTGGCTCGGCTGCGGCAAGTGTCGCGGCAGTCGTCTGTCTCGGCTTCGCTGCCGTGGCAGTCACAAGAATCCGTCGCCGACGTAGGATGGCTGCAGGAGGAGACAGCGAGAGCGGCAACGACTCGAGCGACGACGGCGACGACTCGGTGGCGTCGCTGCCACCGCTACCGCGCGAAGGTCTCTACATCTTCACCAAGTCAGGAGCTGATGCAAGCGACGAACGGATACGACAAGAAGCTGCTGCTCGGCTCTAGCGGCGCTGGGAAGGTGTACCTCGGCCACCTCCCGTCGGGGCAGCGCGTGGCTATCAAGAAGATCTACCGGTCCAAGAAGGTGTCGGAGTTCTACGCGGAGGTGGCCGTGCTCGCCAAAATACATATATTTAGATTAAGAAAGAGAAGAAATACACCAAATGTTATGAAAATCAAGAGACCGGAGGGTTATTTTTATGAAGTCGATGTTTGAAGTCCTAAATTTACAGAGTGCGTTGTTTGGAGTCCTAAATATACAATTTTCTCGACGCTCCCATGGCAGAAATCGCATTCACACCCGCCGTGTACTACACCCATCTCCATCCTCGTCGTCGTCACTGTGCTCCACAAGAAGCTGCTGAGGTCGTCCTTGTTCTCCCGTCACGGCGCCGGCGGCTTGAATCTGCCTCCAGGCCCATGGCCGCTGCCGGTCATCGGGAACCTTCACTACCTTCTCGGCGCGCTGCCGCACCACGCCATGCGGGCGCTGGCGCAGAGATACGGCCCCGTCATGCAACTCCGCCTCGGGCACGTCCCCACTGTGGTGGTCTCCTCCCCGGAGGCGGCGAAGGAGGTCCTCAAGACCCACGACGCCGTGTTCGCTAACCGGCCGCTCTACGTGAGCATGGACATCTTCACCTACGGCGGCCGGAACATCAGCTTCGCGCCGTACGGCAGCCGGCACTGGAAGGAGATCCGCCGGCTCTGCGCCACGGAGCTGCTGGGCCCCAAGCGCGTGCTGTCCTTCCGCCCCGTCCGGGAGGAGGAGGCGGCGAGCCTTGTCCGGTCCGTGTCCGTCGCGGCGGCGGCGTCGCCGGCGGCAGTGGTGAACGTCACCGAGAGGGTCAAGGTCCTGATGAACGACATCCTCATGAGGTGCGTCATCGGCGACACGTGCCCGATGAGAGAGCAGTACATCCAGGAGCTTGACAAGGGGCTGGAGCTCATGGCGGGGTTCAACCTCATCGACCTCTTCCCGGGGTCGCGCCTCGCCCGGGCGCTCGGCGCCGGCTCCCTGCGCGCTGTCACGCAGGTGCACCACAGGATCCATCACATAATGCAAGCCATCATCCAGCACCATGCAAACAATGGAGGCGGCGACGGCGGCGGCGCTGGACGTAGAGAGGATATTCTTGCCGTTCTGCTACGGCTTCAGAAGGACGGCGATGGCGACGGCGGTGGCGGTGGCAGGCTGGGGACCATCCTCACAGCAGAAGTTCTCAGCGGCGCCTTGTTCGTAAGTCTCACTCACATGACATGCACGTCCTCCAATAAAACTTCTTTTTTGCCGCGTGCGTACTCATTCATGCCATTGCAATCAGGATCTCTTCGCCGCCGGCTCAGAGACTACGGCGACGACGACGATCTGGGCGATGTCCGAGCTCGTCAGGAATCCGCGCGCGATGCATCGAGCTCAGTCAGAAGTCCGGCGAGTCCTCGAGGGAAGAGGACGGGTGGCAGAGGCAGACATCGAGGGGCGCCTCCCCTACCTGCAGACGGTGATCAAGGAGACGCTCAGGCTGCACCCTCCAGTGCCGCTGATCCTCCCACGGCTGTGCTCTGAGTCCACTGAGGTTCTGGGCTTCCACGTGCCTCAGGGCACCACGGTGTTCGTCAACGTGTGGGCAATCAGCAGGGACGAAAGGTCGTGGCCTGACGCCGACGAGTTCAAGCCTGAGAGGTTCGAGGACGGCGCCACGGTGGATCTTGGCGGCACGGACGACTTCAGGTTCCTTCCCGGCGGCGCCGGCCGTAGGATGTGCCCGGGCATGGCGTTTGGTCTGGCCAACATTGAGATCGTGCTCGCGAGCCTCCTGTATCACTTCGACTGGAAGCTGCCTGGCGGAGCAAATCCGTGTGAGATGGACATGGCTGAATCGTATGGAATCACGGCGCGCCGGAAGTCTGATCTCTTGTTGGAAGCTGTTCCATGTGTTCCTCCACTAATGGATCATCAGAATCTTCGCGCTCGTGATTGAGTGGGGTTTATTAGCATCCGGTGCATCCCATTAGTTGTGAATATATATGTGTGAATTGATTTGTCATCATACTTGTGTACAATTTTCTCATGCATATAGCATGCATTGTTCATTCATAATGGCTCCGATGGAAATGAGCAGCATTGCCACGAATTTGGCAATGCTTCAGAGAGAGAAATGCAACTACAAATTGGCAATGGAATGTACTGCCTCCTGTCCTTTTTATCTATCGTTCTCACGTCCCGAGAAGTTAAACATACCCAACTTTAACCAAATATACAAGAAAATAGTAATATTTATGTCACATAATTAGTATCATTTAGATAGAGCGTTAAATCTATTTTCATAACAAATTTATTTGTAGATACAGATATTGCTGATATTTCCTATAAATCTAGTCAGAGTTGAGAATGTTTGACCAGCACATTTTTCCATAGCGAGAGATAAAAAGAAAAGAGTGAGTAGAGGGTCAAGGAGCTAAACAATTTGTGAGATATTGATTTTAGAGTAAAATTTATTCTTTGAACCTCCAACTTGCGTGGGAGTTTATTCTTAGTCGTAAACTATGAAACCACCAAGGACCTTGAATTGTCAAAACCGGATAGCACGGCCCTTCAATCTGTGGCTTACGATATATTTATAATTGTTTGGAACTTATTTATTTATATGCTCCTATTGTTTTATTGCTCATAGTAATGTTCGTTGTTTTTTTACTATACGAGACATGCATATCGACCAAGAGGATGTATCAAACTATGAGCAAATAGAAAGATGTTGAAGACAACACCAACCTCACAGATGTCATGTTCCATCAAGGACGGATCCAACAGTGGGGTGGGTAGGGCTGAAGCTCCCCCTACTGCTACTATGTAACTACAAGCAACAAAATACTAAGAACATAAACAAATAGGATATAAATAACTCCAAATAAACAACCAAGACACCAATAGATAGATAACATTTTAAAAACATATACTAGTTTCACATATTTTTATTTAAAATAAATTAATTATGAATTTTATTGATGAATTATTTTAATATTATTTTAGAAATAAAACCCTGCCTTTGAAACCAGTTAGCAGAATAAATTTATCTTGTCTAGATAGTTTCAATGGTATGGTGGCCGGTTTCATAGTTTGGGATGAAAATCAGACGACTATCATTCAAGTTGATGGTTGAAAAAGGACTTTATCCTCACTAGAAACAAATTGAATGATATCTTTATTTGGCATGGGCAAAACTAGCACAACCACTGTGATTGGAGAGGGGAAAAGAGGAGGAGGAAGATGACTACATGAAGTTCGTGCCAATGGATGTGACGTGACACATGGAATACAATCAAAGAAACAAGACTATTTATAAAAAAAAACAATTTAAAATGAGAACAAATCAAATATTATATATAAAAAGCCTAGCTACTCACACAATTTACATGGACGCTAGTTAGTTTTAAATTATCCATTTTTGAACGGAAATGTAATAATCCAAATTGAGGAGTCGATACTTACTTAATAAATTTGGAGCATCCTATAATCAAGCATGAGACAGTAGTAAATTGGAATGCAACGGTAATAAACAAACACCTCCTCAGCTACCCCCACTCTATTCCGATATGGAGCAATCGAGCACGAACACAAGAGCGGCGGCAGAGGGGCGTCATCGACGGTGAGGTTGGGACCCGCAAGAGCGGCGGCGGCGCCGTTGGTGCCATGAAGGCACCGCATGTTGCAAGAAGATGCCCACAGGACGACGTCACCCGGCAACTCCACGCCTGCTGTCGGATACCATAAAAAAGGGGTACCCTAAGCAAGAACCGAAAGGATTGCTTAGGACCTCGCAAATATCAAAGCCAAAGGATAATCACAGGGTCTCGGCCGATTCTCCGACTCGCCTGAAGCCCACGTCATAGCGACTCTCGCCTCGCGCCGAGGCCCCCTCGCCGAGGCCCTCTCGTGCTGAGTGAAAGGTCCTAATATGGCTAGAGGGGGGGTGAATAGCCTATTTAAAAATCTACAAATCAACTAGAGCAATTTGATTAGTATGACAAATAGCGTAATGTAAACTTGCTCTAGCTCTACAAGGGTTGCAAGCCACCTATACAACAATTCTAGTTGCAATGAATACTTAGGCACACAAACTAGCTATGTAATTACTCACTAAGAGCTCTCAACCTTGCTACTCTAAAGAGCTCAACTAGATGAATGTAAATAATAAAGCAAGCTCTCAATTCTAATTACACTAAAGAGCTTGTATCAACTAGTTTGCAAGAATGTAAATGAGTGAGTAGAGTGATTATAACGACGTGTAGGGGATGAACCAATCACAAGATGAATATATAGCCAATCACCGGGAGAATGACAAAGAAGAGAGACAATCGATTTTTTCCCGAGGTTCACGTGCTTGCCAACACGCTACGTCCCCGTTGTGTCGACCAACACTTGGTGGTTCGGCGGCTAAGAGGTGTTTCACAAACCTCGTCGACACAATTGGACACCGCAAGAACCGACCCACAAGTGAGCTAACTCAATGACACGAGCAATTTACTAGAGTTACCTTTCGGCGCTCCGCCGGGGAAGGTACAACTCCCCTCACAATCACCGAAGGCGGCCACGAACAATCACCAACTCGTGCCGATCCTTCACCGCTGCTCCAACCGTCTAGGTGGTGGCAACCACCAAGAGAAACAAGCGAAATCCGCAGCGCAACACGAATACCAAGTGCCTCTAGATGCAATCACTCAAGCAATGCACTTGAATTCTCTCCCAATCTCACAATGATGATGGATCAATGATGGAGATGAGTGGGAGGGCTTTGGCTAAGCTCACAAGGTTGCTATGTCAATGAAAATGTGCAAGAGAATGCCCTTGAGCCGGCCATGGGGCTATAAATAGAGCCCCCATCAAATAGAGCCGTTGTACCCCTTCACTGGGCAAAACACGCTCTGACCGGACGCTGGCCCTCAGCGTCCGGTCGCCCGATGGACGCCACACGTCACCAGCTTCAAACGATGTTCGTCAGATTTCAACGGCTACGAAGCTGACCGGACGCTCCGGCAAAAACTGACCGGACGCTGAAGCCCCAGCGTCCGGTCGTTTCCAGTAAGCTCCCCGAGGCGTATTTCTTCGACCGGACGCGTCCGGTCCACCTTGACCGGACACAGACCAGCGTCCGGTGCTCTACCTTAGCCACTATGCCATTTGACAGCACAACCGGACGCAGCCTTTCAGCGTCCGGTCGCTGAGTGACCCAGCGTCCGGTCAGTAGACCGACGCCAGCATCATTTCGACCAACTCCATTTCAACTCTAACTTCTTCACCCTTGCTCAAATGTGCCAACCACCAAGAATTTTGCATCCGGCGCAATAGAAAATAGACATTTCATTTTCCCGAAAGCGCCAAATCCATCTCAACCCTACAAACACCTTATGCACATGTGTTAGCATATTTTCACAAATATTCTCAAGGGTGTTAGCACTTCACTAGATCCTAAATGCATATGCAATGAGTTAGAGCATCTAGTGGCACTTTGATAACCGCATTTCGATACGAGTTACACTCCTCTTAATAGTACGGCTATCTATCCTAAATGTGATCACACTCACTAAGTGTCTTGATCACTAAAACAAAATGGCTCCTACATTTTATACCTTTGCCTTGAGCCTTTTGTTTTTCTCTTTCTTCTTTTCCAAGTTCAAGCATTTGATCATCACCATGCTATCACCATTGTCATAATCTTCATCATTGCTTCATCACTTGGAGTAGTGCTACCTATCTCATAATCATCTTGATAAACTAGGTTAGCACTTAGGGTTTCATCAATTAACTAAAACCAAACTAGAGCTTTCACTGAGGCCCCGCTCCGTAAGGCCTCGAACGGGTTACCGATTCTTTGATTCGCCCGAGGCCCCGCGAGTGAAGCCTCGGACGAAGTACCGATTCTCCGACTCGCTCGAGGCCGGCTCGGCAACAACCTCGTCGCCTCCGCCTCGACCGACTTCTCTGACAAAACATCACGCGTCCAACCACTCCCACGACGTCAGTCGCACTTGGGCGTAGTACAACAGGGTGGCCGACGGGACGTGAGACAGGACGAAACATGGGTTACTGGCCACTGTGCTCAGCACTGCACCCATGCCTGGCGCTCGTACTGCACTGTGCTACCTAATTCCTGCTCCAGGAGCAGCATGACGTGGGAAAGCAGGCACGGGTCACTGTAGCCTCGGAATCGGTGCATGAGACCAACTGCTCCCTCCAAGGCCTCGGCAATCCACTTCCAGGTCTCGGCAGCCTCGGGATTCGTGCCCACCGAGCCCCCCATGATGGCTCAGCCTCGGCACCAACTGAGCCTCGGCTCTTTTCACAGTCAACCCATAGCGACCAGCACACCGTCGGCCATACCCTGCGTCAAGCTGTCACTGGAGCGCCCACGTCATACGAAATCGGGTGTGACTGGCGCGTTGCTCCAGTACATCAAGGACAAGACCACTCTGTTGACCATGCCGCTACCGTAGTAAGCTACAGGACTCCGGCACGCCACCTCCGCTCGCCGCATGGCGAACACATGTATCACCCATGTCCCTCCTTCAACTATAAAAGGGGAGACCGGGGCCGTTCTTAAGGGGAGGCACTCACGAGCTCACGGAGATAGGCTCACGTAGACATACGCTCTCCCAAGCTGCCTGAGAGCAACGTCTCAAGCAGCCCGCACTGTTCCACGCCGAGACCTGGGACTAGCTCCCTCTCTCACCCAGTTTGTAACCCCCTACTCCAAGCACTTCGGTGCAAGGAATATAAGATCGATCTCTCAGACTGGACGTAGGGCACCAATTGCCTGAACCAGTATAAACCTTGTGTCTCTTTGCATCACCATCCGGGATTAGGAGCACGCAGTTCACATTTACTAGTTGGTTGAGGACCCCCCGGTCCAAAACACCGACAGTTGGCGCGCCAGGTAGGGGTCTCTGCGTGTTAGCTTAATCGTCCCAACAAGTTCTGGATGGCTGACCCCATACGCCCACTACGTCTCGGCACGGTGGTCTAGTTTGGGAGCCTAGAGTTCATGTCTCTAGGATGTGGGTACGATATGGTACTCCTCGCACCCAGAGCCCCACCAGCCGACGACGACATCACACATCCGCAGCCCAGGCGCAGGCGGCGCCCAGGCCGCCGCTCTCGTCGCGCTCCCCAGGCACGACGCGAGCGGGACTGCCCCGACACCGCACGAGCTCAGGGCAGCGCGCCGCACTTCGCCGGCATCCCATGGTCGGACGTTGGTACAGAGTCCCTGGCTGGGGACCTGTCTAGCTTAAGCCTGGGTAGGGGAAAGACGCCGGTAGCGCGCAACGACGTCCCGTCGTCAAGCTCTGCCCCGCCACATCCTGAGGAATCGACTCAGGCGGAGCGGACCCCAGCGGTGGCACCATCCCTGTATCCCTTCGGGCTGAACAACATCGCCGCCACCTACGCTTTCGCCTACGCCTCCGCGCACGCGGAGCCCTCGGGATGCCACCAACAATTCGCCCTCGACTTCTCCACCACAACCTCGACCCACACCCACACTGACTCCTCGGAGGAGGACAAGGCATGGGCCGGAGCGGACTTCTCTAGGCTTCGCAACCCTGAGGCTATGCGCCGCTTCTTGGCCGCAAGCGACTACTGCTTCGGCTACTCCGACTCCGATGATGAAGGCACTTACGATCCCACTCGAGAGTGTTTCCACATCGGGCTTGGAATGCCAGGGGAAAGTAATGAGAGTGAAGGGGCAGGCAACCGCTCCCCGCTCCGCCAAGGGACGGGCGACGCCACACCCCCGCTCGTCGAGCTTCGGGCGGCACGGAACGTGAACGCCGCCCCCGAGGAACTCCGACGCCTGGACCTGGAGTAGCTCCGTGAGCTCCAGGCAAAAGTCGACCAAGACCCGACTCCTGCTGCAGCAGCTCCGAGACACTCTCGAGCAGGAGCAGTGAGGTCGCGGTGATGGTGGAAGGGGCCGGCGGAGGGCCCACGACGTGCACTGCCGCATCAACAACGACGAAGGAAGTGAGCAACCCCCAATCTTCAATCGCGTTAGCCAGAACGTCGTGGTAGCGGCGATGCTAGTCCGAGCGATGCCCAAGCCCTCTACCATGGAGGGGCGACGGGTTCGCGGCGAGCTCCGAGACCTTCTCGAGACCGCCACGGTACAGCAGGCCGAAAGCTCCGCGTCTCAACGGCGTGAGGACACCTTGAAACGACCCTCGGTGCACGATCGCCTCAAGGCCCCCTCAGTTCACGACCGCCTCAGCGATCGACGTGAGGCGCCAGACAACCACGATGTGGTCAGCAGGCGACGACGCCACGACGACGATGGGCCCGCCTGAGGCTACCACCCCCACCGAGGCGGCCACTACGACAGTGGCGAGGACCGCAGTCCTTCTCCTGGGCTGCTTGGCCCTCGAGTCTTTAGCAAGGCCACCCATGGTGCCCCATTCCCCGCCCGGTTTCGACAACCGGCCAACCTCACGAAATACAGCGGCGAGACCAACCCCGAATTGTGGCTGGCCGATTACCGCCTGGCTTGTCAGCTAGGCGGCATGAACGATGACCTGCTCATCATCCACAACCTCCCCTTGTTCCTGTCAGACTCAGCACGAGCCTGGCTCGAACACCTCCCGCCCTTGTAGATCCACAACTGGCGCGACTTGTTAAAGATCTTCATCGAGAATTTCCAGGGCACGTACGTGCGCCCCAGGAACTCCTGGGACCTCAAGAGTTGTCGCTAGAAGCCGAACGAGTCTCTCTGACACTTCATCCGGCGATTCTCCAAGCAATGCACCGAGTTGCCCAGCGTCGGCGACTTGGAAGTTGTCTAGGCTTTTCTCTCCGGCACCGACCTGGTCAGAGAGTTAGGCCGGAACGTACCAACCTCAGCGGCCGTGCTCCTCGACATCGCCACCAACTTTGCCTCGGGCGAAGAGGCTGTCGGGGCCATCTTCCCCGACAGCGACGCAAAGGGGAAGCGGAGGGACAAGACCCTCGGGGCCTCGGCCTCCCGTTTCTCGAAGAAAAAGAAAAAGGGGCACCCAGGGAAGACAGAGGCCCTCGAGGTCGATTTCGTCGTAGCCGCTGATCGCAAGAACCCACGAGGCCCCGTCAGGGGCCTCGAAATATTCGACGACATGCTCAAAAAGCCCTGCCCTTACCACCAGGGTCCGGTAAAGCACACCCTCGAAGAATGCACCATACTCTGATGTTACTATGCCAAGCTCGGGCTTCCCAACGACGACGCTAGGAAGAAGGGCGCCGGCGACAGAGACAACGACAAGGACGACGGGTTCCCCAAGGTGCACAATGCCTTCATGATCTTCGGTGGGCCTTCAGCATGCCTCATGGCGCGTCAACGAAAGAGGGAACACCGGGAAGTCTTCTCGGTTGAGGTAGCTACTCCCCAGTACCTTAACTGGTCTCGGGAGGCGATCACCTTCGATCGGGAGGACCACCCCAATTATGTCCCAAACCCTGGACAGTACCCGCTCGTCGTCGATCCGATCATCGGCAACACCCGGCTCACCAAGGTACTGATGGATGGAGGCAGCGGCCTCAACATCCTCTATGCCAACACCATGGAGCTCCTAGAGTTCGATCAGTCATGGCTCCGAGGTGGTGCCGCACCCTTCCACGGCGTCATGCCGGGGAAGCGCACGCGACCCCTCGGGCGCATCGACTTGCCGGTCTGTTTTGGCACTCCCTCCAACTACCGCAAGGAGATCCTCACCTTCGAGGTGGTTGGATTCAAGGGGACCTACCATGCTATCCTGGGGCGCCTGTGCTATGCCAAGTTCATGGTGGTCCCGAACTACACCTACCTCAAGCTCAAAATGCCGGGCCCCAACGGCGTCATCACCGTCGAGTCCACGTACGAGCACGCATACGACTGCGACGTCGAATACATCGAGTACGCCGAGGCTATCGTGGAGGCCGAGGCCCTCATCGTTAACCTCGACCAACTCGGTAGTGAAGTGCCCGACTCCAAGCGCCGTGCCGGGACTTTCGAGCCCGCAGAGACCGTCAAGCTCGTCCCGGTCGACCCCAACTGCTCCAACGGCCGAACGTTGAAGGTCAGCGCCACCCTCGACAGCAAATAGGAAGCTGTGCTCGTCAACTTTCTCCGCGCGAATGCCGATATGTTCGCATGGAGTCCCTCGGACACGCCGGGCATACCGAGGGAGGTCGCCGAGCACGCCTTGGACATCCGGGCCGGCTCCAGACCAGTGAAGCGGCGCCTGCGCCGATTCGACGAGGAGAAGCGTAGGGCCATCGGCGAGGAGGTGCAGAAGCTTTTGGCGGCCAGATTCATCAAGGAAGTGTCCCATCCAGAGTGGTTAGCTAATCCTGTATTAGTTAAGAAGAAAAATGGAAATTGGAGGATGTGTGTGGACTACACCGGTTTAAATAAAGCATGTCCAAAGGTTCCATTCCCATTGCCTCGGATCGATCAAATCATTGATTCCACTGCAGGATGCGAGACCTATCCTTCCTTGATGCGTATTCCGGTTACCATCAAATCAAGATGAAAGAGTCCGACCAGCTCGTGACTTCTTTCATCACCCCATTCGGCATGTACTGCTATGTAACCATGACATTTGGTCTCAGAAACACAGGGGCCACATACCAGTGGTGCATAACCCAGGTCTTCGACGAGCACATCGGGCAAATTGTCGAGGCCTACGTGGACGACATCGTGGTCAAGTCCAGAAAGGCCAGTGATCTCGTTGATGATCTGGAGATTGCCTTCAAATGCCTCAGGGAGAAGGGCATCAAGCTTAACCCCGAGAAGTGTGTCTTCGGGGTCCCCCGAGGCATGCTCTTAGGGTTCATAGTCTCAAAACGCGGCATCGAGGCCAACCTGGAGAAGGTCTCGTCCATGACCAACATGGGGCCAATCCGAGACCTCAAGGGAGTATAGAGAGTTATGGGATGTCTTGTGGCCCTGAGCCGCTTCATCTCGCGCCTTGGCGAAAAAGGTTTACCTCTGTACCGTCTCTTGAGAAAATCCGAACGCTTTTCCTGGACCCCCGAGGCCGAAGATGCCGTCACCAAGCTCAAGGCACTACTCACCAACCCTCCCGTCCTAGTACCGCCAACCAAGGGCAAGGCCCTCTTACTCTACGTCGCCACAACGACCCAAGTGGTCAGCGCGACCGTAGTAGTCGAGAGGTAGGAAGAGGGCCATGCTCTATCTGTCCAACGACCTATTTATTTCATTAGCGAAGTACTCTCCGAAACTAAGACACGCTACCCCATATCCTAGAAGCTGGTCTACGCCATAGTCTTGGCTCGGCGCAAGCTGCGTCACTATTTTGAATCCCACCCGGTGACCGTGGTGTCATCTTTCCCTCTAGGAGATAATCTAGAACCGGGAGGCCTCGGGTAGAATAGCCAAGTGGGTTGTTGAACTCATGGGGGAGGCCCTATATTTTGCGCCTCGGAAAGCAATTAAATCCTAGGTCTTAGTCGATTTTGTGGCTGAGTGGACCGACACCCAGCTGCCACCTGCTCAAATCCAAGCGGAATGTTGGACCATGTACTTTGACGGATCTCTGATGAAGACCGGGGCAGGCGCGGGCCTGCTCTTCATCTCTCCCCTCAGAGTGCATGTGCGCTACATGATTCGGCTCCACTTTACCACCTCCAACAACGTAGCCGAGTACGAAGCTCTCGTCAATGGCTTGCAGATCGCCATCGAGCTTGGAGTGCGGCGTCTCGACGTACGGGGCAATTCGCAACTCGTCATCGACAAAGTCATGAAGGAGTCGAATTGTCACGACCCCAAAATGGAGGCGTATTACAAACTGGTACGTCGCCTTGAAGATAAGTTCGATGGTCTCGAACTCAACCACATTGCACGGAAGTTCAATGAGGCCGCGGACGAACTGGCAAAGATGGCATCGGCACTGGCCCTGGTCCCCCCGAACATATTCGCCAGAGACCTACACAAGCCCTCGGTGGACTATGCCTCGGCGGCACAAGAGGGCCCATCGGTCGAGCCCACCACAGGGCCCGAGGCCCCCTCTGTTACCGAGACCCCGGTGGCCGAGCCCGAGGCCATGGAAATCGATGCAGGGCCTCTCGAGGCCGACCGGGGGCAGACTGGCGGGTCCCCCTCCTTGATCGCCTCATTCAAGGAGTGCTTCCTACGGATAGGACCGAGGCCCAACGGCTTGCGCGATGAGCCAAAACTTACGTCGTCAACAACGGCGAGTTGTACAGACAAAGCCCATCTGGCGTCCTCCAACGATGCATCACCACCAACGAAGGCAAAGCCCTACTTTGGGACTTGCACGCGGGAGCCTGCGGGCACCATGCTGCGCCTCGGACGCTCGTCGGAAACGCCTTCCGGCAAGGGTTCTACTGGCCAACGACGGTTGCCGACGCCACCAAGCTGTTATGCTCCTGTGAGGGATGTCAGTACTATGCGCGGCAGATGCACCTCCTGGCCCAAGCCCTTCAAACCATCCCCATCACATGGCCGTTCACCGTGTGGGGACTGGACATGGTTGGGCCTCTACAGAAAGCCCCCGGGGGCTACACCCACTTGTTGGTAGCTATTGACAAGTTCTCCAAGTGGATCGAGGCTCGACCGATCACTCAAATCAAATCCGAGCAAGCGGTATTGTTCTTCACTAATATCATCCACAGGTTCGGGGTTCCAAACACCGTCATCACCGACAATGGGACACAATTCAACGGTCATAGATTCCTGACGTTCTGTGACGACCACCACATCCGTGTGGTCTGGTCGGCTGTAGGACACCCTAGAACGAACGGCCAAGTAGAACGTGCCAACGACATGATTATACAGGGCCTCAAGCCAAGGATATACAACCGGCTGAAGAAATTTGGCAAGAAATGGCTGGCCGAACTCTTGTCGGTCATCTGGAGCCTGAGGAACACCTCGAGCCGAGCCACGAGGTTCATGCTGTTCTTCCTGGTCTATGGAGCCGAGGCCATCCTCCCCACTGACTTGGAGTACGGTTCCCCAAGGCTACAGGCCTACAACGAGCAAAGCAACCGCACTACCCACGAGGACGCCCTCGGCCAACTAGAGGAAGCCCGAGACATTGTGCCGCTACACTCGGCCAAGTACCAGCAAGCCCTATGACGCTATCAAGCCCGGCGCATTCGAAGCCGAGACCTGAAGGTGGGCGACCTGGTGCTAAGATTGAGGCAGAGCAACAAGGGCCACCACAAGTTGACCCCGCCATGGGAAGGGCCGTACATCATCGCCCAAGTGCTAAAACCCGGGACCTACAAGCTGGCCAACGAGAAGGGTGAAATCTTCACCAACGCTTGGAACATAGAACAGCTACGTCGTTTCTACCCTTAAACTTCCAAGCATTGTATACATTGTTTCTTGAAATATATTAAAGAAGCGCTCTTTAGTTGTTCTAATTTTCCGAGAAAACTCCCCCCCCCCCTCGATGGGGGATCGATGTTGAGATAACGTTATAAGGGAGACTCGGCTCTGCCTCTGCAGAACCGAGCCTCCCTCGGGGGCTAAAAGGGGGAACCCCCCTAAATCCCAGGCACTATTTTTTAATCATTTTTTCGAATAAATTTCTACGCCAAACTCTCTCGCGTACTCTGACAGGTCGATTATAAAAAACCTAAGGACCGAAAGCACGCCTCAAGGGCAGAAGGCTGGCCGAGCCGTCAGACTGCCTATGCCTCTAGGTTGCGGTAACTCCCTCACCACCTTCCACCAGAGGGGCAGTTTAGGCTCCGAGGAAGTTTTTTGCAAAAGACTTGTATAGAAACACGATAGAGGGCAGAGGCTCAGAAATATGATAAAATGATTAAAAAGGCATACGCACGAGTACTTTATAAAGGCCTCGATGGCCACGAACGTCACGCTACGATAATAATCCTAATCTGTTTACATGGCCCCTTTGGCCCAGGTCAAGGCTCAGGATCTCCTGCATCGACGGCTGGCGCGGGGGGAACCACCTCTTCTTCAAACAGACTGGCTAGCGCCGTACTAGGGACCTCAGCCGCCTCCATCAGCTTGGTGACCTCCTCATCAGCCTCCTCGTCATTCTCAGGCAAGACGTAACCATCGCTGACGGCCTCGAGGTCGACGCCGGAGTAGTGCGAGGCAACGACAGCCAGGGCACGCTTGATGCCCATGTGCAGCGCTCCCCAAAGTCGCTCGCGCACTTGGCCACTCAACGCAGTTAGGCGGCTCCCGAGGGAGCTACCCGACTAAGCCCCCTCAATAGCCAGGGCCTCACAGACGGCACAGGCAGCGGCCTCCAGCGCGTCGTGCTCCCCGATCTCGACGTCGAGCGTCGCCTGCACTGTGGTTGAGGCCTCAGCCGCTCGGGAAGCCTCCTTCTCCAACACTGCGCCAGAATACGCAGGACGTGGTTAAGCGCAAAAGAAAAATAGGCCAGACATGGGCAAAGCCCTACAGAACTCACCCTCGTACTTCTCCTTCCAGGCCAAGGCATCGACCCGGGAGGCCTCGGCCGCCTTGAGGGCCTCATCCAAGGCGCCCTTTGTCAGCGCATGCGCACCCTGCTCCTCACCTAACTGCGCAGCGATGGCCTTGGCAGAGACCGTCGCCTCCTCATCTTGGGAAAAGAGGGCGTCCCGCTTGCCGACCACCCGGGTCAGCTCCTCCTCTAGCTCCTTGACTCGCGCCGCCAAAGGGGCGACCTGCTCCCGAGCCGTGGCCGCCTCGGCCTTCATATCTGCACAGCGAAGGCGGAGGTCCTCCGCCTCCGTGCTCCGTGCCGATAGAAGCTTGTTGGCGTTGGCGAGCAGGTCCTTCTGCTGCCCGAGCTGGTCCTAGACATCCCTCTCCCGACGGAGGAACAACGACTTCCTGAGGGATCAGGCCTCAAGCTCCTGGATAGCCAGAATAGGGGTCATGCACTGCCCAGAAACTCAGAGCAAGACGACGTCGCACGAGAAAAGAGGACGCGTACCTGGGTAACGCCGGGCAGATCGACATCCATGAAGGACAGTGCCATTCGCAGCGACCGCACCGCCAGCTGGCGATATTGCTCGAAGGTGCCCCAGCGCCCCCCCTTGGCCGCATCCTCGAGGGCGAACAGAGGCTCCCCCTCAGGGTCGTCCCTGCTCCGCCACAAGACACGCGGGTGATCCCACCCGCGGGACTCAGGCTGCACCCGCACGAGAGCCGTGCTTCCCTCGCTAGAGGTTGGAGCTGGCTGCTCCACGGTGCTGGCCGCCTCGGCATCTGCTGGCCCCTTTTCCCGGGAAGTGCCGTCGGAAGGGGTCGCCTGAACCTCCACTTCCCCGGGCGCTCTCCAGCGACGGCGGCAGGCCTTGGGCCAGGGGCGGCACCAAAGGTTGCCCACCTCCATCTCCGTATCCTGGGCCACCGGGCCCACCACTCTCACCTCGACCACCTCGGCCTCGGAAGTCCCAGGGGCCTCGGCTTCGATCCTGGTGGCCTCGGCGACTGGGGGCGCCCCAGCCCCATCGGACTCGTGGGTCTCGACAATGCGCGGCGTAGGCCCTTCCTCCTCCGTCTGCTCTGTGGCTGCCCCGGGAGCCTCTTCCTGGGCGACTGGCCCCTCTAGATCGGCCCCGGCCGACGCCGCACCACGCTGCATGGCGGCTTGCACCTCCGCCGCCTGTTGAGCAGTGGAGCTGGCACTCACCTTGAGTGCCTTGCGTGGCGCCAAGGCTGGCACCTCCACCTGACGCTTCCGACTGAAGGCAAAACACCCACTTCGTCAGCATATGACCATGAAGCGAGCGGGAGATGATACGAACGTCACTGAAAAAACACTCACCTCGAGCGGGGTTGCAACTGCTTCGGCACCGCGACTCTCCTCTGCAACGGCGGTGGCGGTGGCGGAGGCACGGCCCCGGTATCCACTGGTGCCAGCCGACCCTCGTTGGACTCCGGTGCCCCCTCGATCCTCTACGGGGGCAGTTGCATCGCCCCACTGCCGCCTGCTCCACCACTGTCGTTGAGCCCACCGGGCTGACGGCGCGCTTCCCTAAAGCCTGCGTCTCAGGCGTGTCGGCCTCAGACCCAGGGCGGGCGATCGCCGGCCCTAAGGCGTCCTCTCCTCCTCCTCCTTGAGGCACTAGGCCGCTCGCCGACACCCCGGGGGCTGTTCCCCTAACGTCAGGGAGATCGTCATCCTCGCTCGAAGAATCCACCGACAGCGACGGCGACGGAGACGGCTCCACCGGGAGACTGTCCTGCCTCTGCTGCCGACGGCGCTTATCCAACTGTTCGTGCTCAAGGATCTTCCTTGTGCGCTTTGCCGCCTCGGCGTCCTTCTTCTTCTTCTGCGCCTCGGCGTGCGCCCGGTTCGCCGCCCATCGCCTCGCGTCCTCGGGAACAGGTGGCAGGGAGGCTCGCACGTCTCTCATCCCCTGTGGGAACGGCGAGTGCAAGTAAGCGAACGGGAAAACGGTGAGGAATGAGGAGGCCTCGAGGGCTGCAACGGCGCGTGACTTACTAGGGAGAGATACCCCTGCGACGGGCGCATCATGATGGGGGTGAGACCACCACTCCTCAGCTTCCCCTCCACCGTCTCCCTCACCCGACGTAGAATTTCCACGTCGAAGAGGGCGGCGGCAGACATCCGGATGCCCTCGATCGGCTCATCCGGTCTCATGTCGAACAGGCATTGCCGCCGAGCCATCAGCAGCAGCACCCTCCGGCGATGGAAGGCCACCACGACCACAACCGCCGTAAGGCAGCGGCCCCGCAGCCTCTCTAGCCCCTCTAGGAGTGGCTGCAGCTTGGGCTGATCCTCCCTCGGGATGCCATACCCCCACTTCTCCGGACAGTCCTCCACGATCCACCCAGTGTAGGAGGGAAGTCCGCCATCGTCGTTGCGGAGGTAGAACCAGCTGGTGTACCAGCGGTGATTGGATGACACGAGCTGGGCCGGGATGTAAAGGTGCTGCCAGCCTTGGCGCACCTGGAGAGTGCAGCCGCCGGCCCTCGTCGTTTTCCTTGTACCCGCCATGCCTGTCGGCTTGGTGGTATGCCCCGCCCGGAAGAGATGGAGCCACAGCTCCCAATGGGGGGCAATGCCCAAGTACCCCTCGCAGACGGCAACAAAGATGGTCGCCTATGCGATGGAGTTGGGGTTGAAGTTATGCAGCTCCACGCCGTAGTAATGCGGGAGCGCTCGCATGAATCGGTCCGCCGGTAAGACGAGACCACGCTCGTGGAAGGACACGAAGCTCATGACGTACCCCGTGGGTGGCCTCGGCTCTGGCTCGCCCAACGGAGCAATCCACTCTGGCCTATCGGGGTCGGTGATCGGGCGGAGAAGGCCATCATCGACAAGAGACTGCAGCGTCTCCACGGACACATCGGACGGATCCCAAGGATCCGCCGGGAGGATGATAGGAGGGCCGCCGGCCATTGCGTGATGGAGAATGAGGGCTACGGCGGTAAGTCTCTCTCTGTCGCGCGCTCTTCTCCCTTCTTCTCCCCGACGCTCTCTGTTCTTTGCAACGGCTCGAAGGCAGAAAAGGCGAATACGAGCAAGGTAAGGAGGGGAGGGGCGAGACTCGTTTCGTATTTATGCAGGGAAAGGACAAAATGGTCAGGTGACAAAATTAGGGAAGTTTCCCTCGAGTCTAGGCACAGTTAATCCAGATCCGATTTCACCACCCACGCGCCCACCTTTTCCTCATTAATCGCGCACACAGTTATGTCCTATCCGCTGACACCGCGTCGCATCCAACCGCAACAACAGCAAGCCCCGAGAAACCGCCTCAAAAGGCGCGCCTGCCGTTGTCAGCCGATGGGAGGGGAATATTCCCCCAGCCGATTCCTTCCAGACTAAGGAACTGGGCACCGAGCCCGTTATGGTCCAGGGGTTCGAAGGTTGGGCCCCCCAAAGGTCTCGACAGCCGCCCCAGGACGAACAGAGTCAGGGACAACTATGGGCGAGCCCGAACATGGCCGAGGCCCGAGCAAGCGATCGCTCGGGATGCCCTAACTCGTGTCCGAGACCGGCAGGGAGGTCTCCGAATGGGATCCCACCGTAGGGAGGCGCTGAGCCCCCGGGGCCAATCGAACGGCCCCGGGACCCACTAGAGAAGCCCTCTGGTACTTTTGGAGTGCGTCTCTGGACCGCAAGCCGACCCCTATCGAATGGGGCACGGGCCTCCACTTGGACTTACCCGATAACGGCTCACCAGAAGTGTCACCGCTCGCGCCCACCGAGGGTAGCCTGACATATTCCACCCCTCCTTCCGAACGAAAAGGATGCGCGAGGGTCGCATAAAAAGCCAGGGGAACTCCTGATTGCCCTCCCGCTCCGTGCGGAGGCTTGGGGGCTTTTCCTGCAAACTTGCTGAGACCCAGCGACCTAGGCTCGCACTCGATAGGCTCGGCAAACAACCCCTCCTTCCGAACGAAAAGGATGCGCGAGGGTCGCATAAAAAGCCAGGGGAACTCCTGATCGCCCTCTCGCTCCGTGCGGAGGCTCGGGGGCTTTTCCTGCAAACTTGCTGAGACCCAGCGACCCAGGCTCGCACTCGATGGGCTCGGCAAACAACTCCTCCTTCCGAACGAAAAGGATGCGCGAGGGTCGCATAAAAAGCCAAGGGAACTCCTGATCGCCCTCTCGCTCCGTGCGGAGGCTTGGGCGCTCTTCCTGCAAACTTGCTGAGACCCAGCGACCCAGGCTCGCACTTGATGGGCTCGGCAAACAACCTCTCCTTCCGAACAAAAAGGATGCGTGAGGGTCGCATAAAAAGCCAGGGGAACTCCTGATCGCCCTCTCGCTCCGTGTGGAGGCTCGGGGGCTCTCCCTGCAAACTTGCTGAGACCCAGCGACCCAGTCTCGCACTCGATGGGCTTGGCAAACAACCCCTCCTTCCGAACGAAAAGGATGTGCGAGGGTCGCCTAAAAAGCCAGGGGAACTCATAATCGCCCTCTCGCTCCGTGCGGAGGCTCGGGGGCTCTTCCTGCGCCCAAAACGAAAGCAAACCACCCAAGCTCGCACTCGGAGATTTGAAAAAACGCGACAAAAAGGGCATCGAGCCCGTTACGATCCAGGGGTTCGAAGGCTGGGCCCCCCCAAAGGTTTCGACAGCCGCTCCAGGACAACAGAGTCAGGGATGATTGTGGGCAAGCCCGAACATGGCCAAAAGCCCAGGCAAGCAAATGCTTGGGAAGCCCTAAGTCATGTCCGAGACCAGCAGGGAAGTCTCCGAATGGGATCCCACCGTAGGGAGGCACCGAGTCCCTGGGGCCAATCGAACGGCCCTAGGACCCACTAGAGAAGCCCTCTGGAACTTTTGGAGTGCGTCTCTGGACCACAAGCCGACCCCTATCGAATAGGGGCACGAGCCTCCACTTGGACTACCCGATAACAGCTCACCGGAGATGTCACTGCTCGCGCCCACCAAGGGTAGCCTGACATGTTCCACCCCTCCTTTCGAACGAAAAGGATGCGCGAGGGTCGCCAAAAAAGACAGGGAAACCACTGATCGCCCTCCCGCTCCGTGCAGAGGCTCGGGGGCTCTTCCTGCAACTAGGCCAAGTCCCAGCGACTCGAACTCACCCTCATGGGGCCGGCAAACTTGATAAAATTCCTCGCTCAACAGGGACAAAGCCCCTGAAGGGGTAAATCCACTCCTCCAGGGCCTCGGGGGCTACATCCGGCGGGTGCGCTCGCGCGCACCCACCGGAACCTCAAAAAACAAAACACAATACCGACAGGAGCAGCTGCAAGCCAAGTCTCGACAAACCCTCAGGGAAAGTGCTCGCACTCCCCCCGAGGCTCGGGGGCTACTGTCGGATACCATAAAAAGGGGTACCCTAAGCAAGAACCGAAAGGATTGCTTAGGACCTCGCAAATATCAAAGCCAAAGGACAATCACAGGGTCTCGGCCGATTCTCTGACTCGTCTGAAGCCCGCGTCGCAACGACTCTCCGCCTCACCGAGGCCCCCTCGCCGAGGCCCTCTCGTGCCGAGGCCCTGCTCCGCAAGGCCTCGAACGGGTTACCGATTCTCCGATTCGCCCGAGGCCCCACGAGTGAAGCCTCGGACGAAGTACCGATTCTCCGACTCGCTCGAGGCTGGCTCGGCAACAACCTCGTCGCCTCCGCCTCGACCGACTTCTCTGACAAAACATCACGCGTCCAACCACTCCCGTGACGTCAGTCGCACTTGGGCGCAGCACAACAGGGTGGCCGACGGGACGTGAGACAGGACGAAACAGGGGTTACTGGCCACTGTGCTCAGCACTGCACCCATGCCTGGCGCCCGTACTGCACTGTGCTACCTAATTCCTGCTCCAGGAGTAGCATGGCGTGGGGAAGCAGGCACGAGTCACTATAGCCTCAGAATCGGTGCATGAGACCAACTGCTCCCTCCAAGGCCTCGGCAATCCACTTCCAGGTCTCGGCAGCCTCGGGATTCACGCCTGCCGAGCCCCCCACGATGGCTCAGCCTCGACATCAACTGAGCCTCGGCTCTTTTCACCGTCAACCCATAGCGACCAGCACATCGTCGGCCATACCCTGCGTCAAGCTGTCACTGGAGCGCCCACATCATACGAAATCGGGTGTGACCGGCGCGTTGCTCCAGTACATCAAGGACAAGACCACTCTGTTGACCATGCCGCTACCGTAGTAAGCTATAGGACTCCGGCATGCCACCTCCGCTCGCCGCACGGCGAACACATGTATCACCCCTGTCCCTCCTTCAACTATAAAAGGGGAGACCGGGGCCGTTCTTAAGGGGAGGCACTCACGAGCTCACGGAGATAGGCTCACGTAGACATACGCTCTCCCAAGCTGCCTGAGAGCAACGTCTCAAGCAGCCCGCACCGTTCCACGCCGAGACCTAGGACTAGCTCCCTCTCTCACCTAGTTTGTAACCCCCTACTCCAAGCACTTCGGTGCAAGGAATACAAGATCAATCTCTCAGACTGGACGTAGGGCACCAATTGCCTGAACCAGTATAAACCTTGTGTCTCTTTGCATCACCATCCGGGATTAGGGGCACATAGTTCATATTTACTAGTTGGTTGAGGACCCCCCCCGGTTCGAAACACCGACACCTGCCAACATTCTGAGTACGCCTGCGCAAAGCAAAAGCAAAAGCTGAAGCCGCAGCAGGATGCAGGCGAATCCTGCTTTTGCGACCAGGCCTTTCCCAGGCGGGAGAAGGACCTGGCTGAACTAGGGGCCCCGCTCCCATTCGAATTTGACCACATGTTAAACGACGGCCAGTGCACTGGAGTCGAGTCGGCCTCGGATCCAATGATCCTCGAGGCAGGACTCCTCAGTGACCCCACAACGCCAACAGTCATGCAAGTCGACAACCCAGCGAGCGCCGAAGAGGCAGGCACCGCTGAAGTGACCAACCCTCACGCCGTCCCAACGGACAACGCAGGTGGTGACCATGTGACGGCCAATCTGGTTGCAACCTGTGAGCCCCTGGGCCACATAGCAGCTGTCGGGACCGGGACGCCTATCACCCCGCCGACCGCCACACCGTCGGTAGTTTCGCCATCAGCAACACAACCCATGTTAACATCAGACGATACCTCTGCTCCGGACGCCACCGCCACAATCGTGTGCGCCACGGCGAGCGAAGCCACCCCGTCGCCCAATGAAGCCGCTCGACGGCTGGCATGCTTCGCTGATGAGGTGATACAAAACACTAGATCACCACTGCTCAACACTCCGCCAGCCCAGCAAGCCCCGACGAAAAAGAGGGCCATGCCGTTACGTAGCAGCCGGATCGCCTCGTAGTAGCTGGCGCACGTCCCAACATCCAAGCGTGGGGAAGTGCTTCTCATGAAGAAAATGGGGATTCTGCAGAACACGGCACCACCATCACCAGGGGCCAAGCGGGCCTATGATGCCATTCTATCAGGGAACCTCACAACTTCACAAGTAGCTGCCCTGGACGAACTATTCCCAGCAACAAAAACACGAGTTGGTCGAGTAGTCCGCCGGGCCACGGTCCTGGCCAACTGGCCTTGATCTCCGTCTGCCGGACGTCGTATACATCAATGGATAACATCTCCATTTTATCGTGGAACGTACGGGGTCTGAACTCCAGAGCACGCCAAGACAACGTGCGGACGCCCGTGGCTGACATTAGGCCGGCGATCGTGACGCCAGGAGCAGGATAGAACACGGCGACAAACCGCGTTCGCAGATAATTCTTAACGCCTATGTAATCCCCTTTAAGCTTCTGTTGCCGGGCCGGCGTAGGCCATTTGTAATTTAAACTCTCTTCCTTCTTAATATAAATGATACGCAATGCTCTTGCGTATTCGAAAAAAAAAAAGCACGAACACAAAATTTGATCCAATATAACTAAGTGTTTGGTTGGTACTGCTTCTCACTCAGCTGCTCGCCTGTTTCTCCACCGGAACTGGAAGCAGGATCCACCACAAATCGGCTCCTTTTCTATAATCCAAAAACCAATTCCTTTTCTTTAGATGTTGATTATGGTTTCTTCAACTTCTCTGCCGAAACTGCAGTTGGAGTCAGAGCCAGAGCGAAGTCGTACCAAATACACCCTAATAGTTGCCTAGCTATTTCCACATGTCAGCTCTTAAGTATTTGAGAAAATATACGATACGGTCATTGCTACCGCCGCACGCGCGAGAGATGATGCTATGTCTTGTGCTGATCTGGGCTTTGACCTTGGAAATTTACTGTTTATTCACTTATCTTCCTTTGTGCGTTGACTGCACCAAATAATTGCTATGAAGCTATCCTTTCACACCGTAGCAGTGAGCCATGTGGCCTCAATGAAAGGGACATTATCGTTATGATATATACAGTAACTTAATAACGCCACGCCACTGCTCAAGATGTGCACGACTGTACCTAAAATGTCAAGCATGTGGAATTAACTAGTGTTACCTCGAGTTCCACACGAGCACACGTATAATTTCATTTGAAGGAGAGAATGTCATGTCAGTTTATCATATTTTTCGAGGACACGACTTCACATGTATTTCATTAAGAAGGTCAGTTTATCACTTTATCCAGACATAAACAATATCGATTAAGAAAGTCAGACGCGGGATCACGATAGAATTTGAACCAATTAGCATTGCTTGTACTCAAACCGCTTCTAAATTTATATTTTTTTTCCTTTCCTACCGTTCATCTTCGATTTAAGAGGCAATCTTCTTATCGTCTACTAGGCTGATTTTTTTTTTCTTGCCTGATCCACTTGTGATCTTCTTTCCTGAAAGGATCCATTTGTGATATGAATAGTAAATTAAAATACCACATCTTTGACATTTCTGGTGCCCAGTTCATATTGGTTGGAGTTGGAGGAACCAAAACCAATATCCATTTTCCATATATGATCTAGCCTTAAGAACAAACACTACTTGTGAAGTCGTGATGGCAGAAACAACACCTGCTGTGTGGTGCACCCTGCTCTGCCTCCTCGCCGGCGTCGCGGTGCTCCTCAAGCGGAAGACGAAGTCCATCGCCTCCCGCCACGGCGCCGCCGGCGCCTTGAACCTGCCTCCGGGCCCACGGCCGCTGCCGGTCATCGGGAACCTGCACTGCTTGCTGGGCGCGCTGCCGCACCACGCGATGCGGGCGCTGGCGCAGAGGTACGGTGACGTCGTGCTCCTCCGCCTCGGGCACGTCCCCACCGTGGTGGTCTCCTCCCCGGAGGCGGCGAGGCAGGTGCTGAGGACGCACGACGCCGTCGTCTCCAACCGGCCCCTGTACGTGACCGCCGACATCCTCTCCTACGGTGGCCAGAACATCGCCTTCGCGCCCTCCGGCTGCCCGCACTGGAAGGAGGTCCGCCGGCTCTGCGCCACGGAGCTGCTGAGCCCCAGGCGCGTGCTGTCCTTCCGCCCCATCCGGGAGGAGGAGGCGGCGAGCCTGGTCCGGTCCGTCGCGGCGACGTCGCCGCCGGTCGTGAACGTCAGCGAGCGGGTCAAGGTCCTCATGAACGACGTCCTGATGAGGTGCGCCGTCGGCGACAGGTGCCCGATGAGGGACGAGTACATCGCCGAGCTGGACGAGGCGCTCAGGCTCCTCGCCGGGTTCAACCTCGTCGACCTGTTCCCGGGCTCGCGCCTCGCCAGGGCGCTCGGCGCCGGGGCCCTGCGAGCCGCGAGGGAGGTGCACGACAAGGTGCACAGCATCGTGCAAGCCATCATCCAGGACCATGCAAGCAAGGCGGCCAACAACGACGGCGAGGGCTCTGAGGACGACGACATCCTCGACGTCCTGCTACGGCTTCAGCGCGATGGTGGGCTGGAGACCGTGCTCACCACAGAAGTTGTCTGCGCGGTGTTGTTCGTAAGTCACCTCCCCATTGCCATGGCTTCCTCTATTCCTCTGGTACCTGATGAGAAAACTGTTTCAATTGTTCCATCAGGATGTCTTCGCCGCTGGCTCAGAGACTACAGCGACGACGACCATATGGACCATGTCGGAGCTCGCCAAGAACCCGGGCGTGATGCGGCGAGCGCAGTCAGAGGTCCGGCGAGTCCTTCAGGGCAAGACAAGGGTAGCCGAGGCGGACATCCAGGGGCGTCTACCCTACCTCCAGGCAGTGATCAGGGAGACGCTCAGGCTGCACCCTCCATTGCCGCTCATCCTCCCAAGGTCCTGTGCTGAGCCGATCACGATCATGGGCCACGACGTGCCCGCGGGCACCACGGTGTTCGTCAACGCGTGGGCGATCGGCAGAGACGAGAGGTGGTGGCCTGACGCGAGCGAGTTTAAACCTGAGAGGTTCGACGGCGAGGGCGAAGGCGATGGCACGGTGGATTTCAGCGGCGCAGACTTCAGGTTCCTCCCCGGCGGCGGCGGCCGAAGGATGTGCCCGGGCTTGACGTTTGGGCTGGCCAACATTGAGATGGCGCTTGCGAGCCTGCTTTATCACTTCGACTGGGAGCTGCCCGGTGGAGCAGATCCCAGCGAGCTAGACATGGTTGAAGCTTATGGGATCACGGCACGCCGGAAAACTGATCTCGTGCTGAAAGCTACACCTTTTGTCCCCGCGAACTAGTAAATTCGTTCTCACACACATGCCTGTTGTGAATATGCTACTCCTCTCTGGCGCTCTCTTGTCCTGAAATACAGTGAAATTTCAGCTATTCTAAGTCAACCATCCTAAGTTTCGACTAAATTTGTTGAAAAGAACAAGGGCATTTACGATATCAATGAGATGCATTAGAGACATTACGAAATGTATTTTCACCATAATAATTCATTTCTTTGATGTCGTAAATATTCTTGTTCGTCTTGAAAAAAAAAACTTCAAACTTTATGGTTTATTTGACTTGGGACACCTGAAAATGCACCGTGGGATGGAGGAAGTACATGTACATATGTTTCTAAAATAGCATGGTTCATGGAAGGCAGGTACTGATTTATACTGTTTTTTTCACAAATATAGTTGTTCAAATCTCCAAAAAAAAAATGGTTCATACTTAATTACTCATATAACCATCTAAAATTTAGAATATTAGTGATTGGTTTAAAGTTAAACACAGAAGGAGTATATGGTTGATATTTTAGCACTCATCCTACAAGTTGATTTTTTTTAATAATGCCTGACTGTATCAAAGTTAGGGAAAACATACGAGAAGGCGTACAGACGTTCTAGCCCACATTACACAAATGCCCCTACAATCAAAGGAAAATACAACAAGATCCTTTGTGCTTGTCGGAGACCCCTTGCTTCGTTGAAGTCCCTACACTCAGATGCAATTTATCAGTTCGATGGAAGTAGTGTTGGAGGGATAATCTATACGCTAGCCTGAACTCTAGACCGCAGGGATTAGCCATTTAGCCAGCAATAGCCTCTGCAAAGGGAAGACAGGAATTAGGCAAGATTGATCTATTACTTGGATTGGTTCAGTTTACAAAAGGCGTGGGTCTTCTCGCATCCGGATTCTACCTAAAATATCCTATAGCTTTCCCTAATCTAATCTGATCACACGTGGAACTAGCCACGTCCCTGGGGGCTTCTAACGTCCGGGCGGCCGTATCCTAGTCCTAGCGCCGATGATTTTCTCGCCCGCGCTGGCGCACTCCTAGTTTCCCGCCCGTGTCGTCCACGCTGGCGCGCTCCCGCTCCGGCCGGCCAAACAGTAGCCGCGCGCCGCCCCTATTCACTTCGCTGAATAGCCGGCGCGCTGATTTGTTATAAAAAAAAAAAACATTGTTCGTTCATTGAAAAAAAAATACGACTCATAAAACGAGCGAACAAAGGACGCGGGAATGATAATGTTTTACGGATACGTGCGTGGCTATTTGTACATAGACTTAATTTGTTTGGCCAAACTATCCACCTATTGTATTTTAATTATTATATGCATATATGATTCGGATTCACTTGTACTCAGCGCATCAGTTAGATTAAAATTAGTTTTTTTTTTATTTTGGCCAGCCTATCAGAAAAAGATTCCCTTGCATCAACATGGGTACTAATGGTTTTATGAAACTTCAAAAATTCATAGTTCACAAACCAAGTATTGAAAAAAAATTCTGATTACGCCATCAACTTTTTTGTAATAAATTCTTCAAAACAGGACCCCACATGGATATATTTAAAAAAATCATTAACGAACATTTATCTCATGAAAATAGAATAATTTTTATTGAGGAGATACAAAGTTCTGATTCAGCAAACAATGTTCCACCTTTATACAATGTTAACATTCTAAAATACATCGTAGAAAATCACTGTATACCATGTGAACCTCACAAAATACATCTACTATCATCACCATGTTCGCTTGTTGGTTTCAGCCAGGCTTATTCAAGCAGCCAACAGTATTTTTCTCTCAAAAAAACCCAGCACCAGTCAATCCAAACCAGCACCAGCACTAACCAGCGAACACGCCGCATATGTATACCACGCGAATATCATAAAATGCATCATAGAACATCACATGTACACTAAATGAACATCACAAAATACGACATAGAACATTACATGTATATTACGTGAACATCACAGAGTAAACAAAGAACATGACCTGTATAGTACGTGAACACTACAAAAACATCATGGAACATCACATGTATACCACCTGAACATCACAAATAATACATCATAGAACATCACATGTATAACACATAAATATCACAAAAAATACAACATAGAACATCACATGTATACTATATGAACATCGCAAAAACACATCATAGAACATGACATGTATGTACCACGGGAACATCACAAAAATACAATATAGAACATCACATATACACTATGTGAACGTCATAAAATACATCATAGAATATCAATATATACTACGCAAACATTACAAAATAAGTAATAGACATCTCATAGAATAAAAAAATAAAAAAAGTAAACATGAAAAAATAATTAATTAGGATACAATAGAAAAAAAAGATAAAGATAAAAAACTCTACGAAAAACAAAAAGACAAAATTGAAAAAGGAAAAGAAATAAAAACAAAAAAGAAATAAAAAACAAGAAAGAAATAAAAAAATATGAAAAAATGAAACAAGAAAAGAAAATAAAAAAGAACTTCTTTTAATAAGAACTGAACGACAAAAACCTGCCCAGCGCTTCAGCCTAGTGAATGATAATGTTGCTCCTGCGGTTGTGCACTCCATGTGGGCCGTGCACCATCTAATGCAATGTCCATGCTCGGTGCTCGGCGTGTGGCTCTGTTTCGATCGACCGAGAGAGAAGATTTTCGCATCATAGATACCTCATAGAATAAAAAGAAAAACTAAAAATAAGACTAAAAATTATTATAGTTAAATGAAAATAAAAAAAATGAAAATGAGAAATCCACAGACACAAAAAAACAGAAAGGAGAAAGAAATAGAAGAAGAAGAAAAGAATAAAACATGGAAATAAAAAATATAAATAAAATATTGAGTCATATAAAACAAAAATGAAAGAAAAAAGGAAACAAGAATAAAGAACCACAAAAAAATAAGAATAAAGAACAATTAAAAAATAAATTAAAGAGTAAAATAAATAGAAGCGAAGAAAGAAAACAAAAAGAAAAGAATAAAAAATTAAAAATAAGTTAGTCCACTCTCTCTACAAATGAAATGCATTAGCAATATCATAGGCATGACTGAATCAGTAATGTGTTTGTGATTACCATGCCTTGTTCACATGAACACACAGGTACTACAGAGTTCAAATAAATTAACTCAAGCATGAACACCTGCAAGTGTATTGTGTTGTTTTCAACCTTTCAATAAACATGATGTAAAGTGAAAAAAACTAAAAATATTAGCAATGTGATTGTGATTAGTGTATCTTGTTGAAATCAATCAACAGCTACTTTCTAGTTAGATCGTTTATCACGAGAAAGAATATTTTTGGACCTTATGTACACATTTAGGGAAAGTATCTTGGATCCATCTAAGAAGAAGTAAAAAATTAATAGCAATGCCCGACTGATATTGGTACAATCAAAGGAACTATAGTAGCATTATTCACGGAATGAAAGGAACCATCGCACCTGACACATATCGTGTAAGTTTTCTCATCCCAGATCCAGAATAAGAGGACAATGTGTTGATGAATGATGCTATGCACCGATTGAATGATTGGATGACCATGGAAGGAGTGATCAGAAGATGATGCCGTCGTCCTTCTACCCACCAGCGCCCAGCAGATTTGCCGCAACCCCCACAGAGATGCCCCTCTTGAGCGCGAGATCCTTGGCGAGTTGTTCCTCTGCGAACAGCTTGGCGGCGGCCATCTGGCGCTCGATCTCTCTCTTCTTGTACCCTTGGATCTTCTTGAGCCTGAAGAAGTCTTCACGCTCGAGCTCGTCAAGCGGATCACTCGAGCGGGCGCGTGTGACGGCGACGTGGTGAGGGTGACGATGGGGGCGCTCTGAAATCATGGGAGCCAGGTTTGTTTCCTTCCTATTCAATTTTGTCATAAGGGATGGGCGTAGGAGCGAGGGGTGAGGGATCGCAGCAGGCAGAACCATGGACCCCACGTTAGGATGTCGCACCAAAACAGTGTCCACTCTTTAGTCTTTTTAGTTGTGAGAAAATATAAGCTGCATAGTTATCTGATCAAAGTAAGAATGAAATAAAAAAAACAAAGGGAACATATAAGCAGCTCTACTTTTTCAATAAAACAATTTTTTCTTACAAATTTCTAGCACATCAGTAGGTATTGCGTGCATTTCTTTGCGCCTTTACTATGGATATTAACAAGCAAGAACTTAGAGAAATACATATGATCTACTCAGTTGTAGAAGACAAGGCAACAATGCTTTCTACATAAATATACACAGTTGAATTGATGTATCCAACTCACATGATTCCCAAATTGCTTATTCCTAGTTGCTACCATTGAGTATTAACTGCAGTTCTAAAGGAGCAACAGTGAAAATCACAGATCCAACAGAAGATATAGTTATATTAGGATCAACAACACTTTTTCTAGTATGTAATTCATAAAGTTGCGAAGGTATCTCCTTTGGCTAACCGTAGAACTCATCAGCAAACGGGATTTGTTAGTTCCTACAGCGAAGCACGAAGAAACAAAGAAAAAAGAACATATATGAAAGTAAAAGATAAGGTAACTGCAGCAGAAAAGGTGCAACCTGTGAACGATCTAACACTTTTATACTAATAAGATAAGAAATGTGTGTTGTTATAGTGATAACAGGATTAGCATCACCATATCATAGAAAAAAGAGGAAGGGGATTACATTAATGAAGGAAAACTTAGAAAACAACACGAGCCTCTTCGGTGACGATTTGGCATTCATCCCGGTACTGGTTGAAGATTACGTTGCATTGAGGATCAACAAAATCACATACAACAATCAACCCATACACTTGCAGCGACCAATTCGAACCTTCATTTCTTCCTCTGATCTTGACTGAAAAATATTTATAAAGTTCTAAGCCAAGGGCCTTTAAATATTAAACAAGGCACAGAACCACATGAATAATACATACATCTTTTCTTCGCTACAAATAGAATTGTAATGAGTTTAGTTCTAAACTAGTCACAAATAAAAAATAAGACGTGAAAATTAAGAGAGAGAGTTCATCATCAAGATATACTAACTTATGTCCTCAAATTGACTGTGTTGATTACAGTATTTGTCTTCCCAACAATTATGGAAATCGATGTAGCAATATATCATTAGCTCATCATTTTCCAACTTTTCCTCGATTCCTTTACTAGCTCCACCTTATTTTTACAATTCCAATTCTTTGACAGGAGTTCGTTCATTTTCTCTAGACATACATAGTTCATCCGCCAGACATACACTGTCATATAATTCAATAAAAAGATCTTCCATGCCTTCACGCCGCCACCAACGCAAATGGCCTCCCCACAAAAAACATCCTTCTCAACCTCAACCTTAGTCCTTAGAGCCCACGTCTTAACCCACTCGCGATCCTCCCCTCTTCTCGCGATCCTGCCTGCTCCCAAGCTTCCGACTAAACGCGTAATACAACTTCTATAGTAAATAATTGTAAAAGCTAAGCTATATATATATAATAGTTGTCTACTATTTGTATATAATTTTTTTGTTAATATATGTACAACTTTTCAACCATGCCCCATGTTTTTCCGTTTTTTCCTTCCTTCTCTCTTACACATTAGTAAAAAATCGACTAGCTTGGCTATAAGACCATTGTTACGCTTGCTCTTATAGTGGCATGATCCCTATTAATTGAAATGCACCCACTATTTATAGTGTTATATGACCTCTAGAAATGTGTCATGTGGCACATTCCACGCTATTCGGAAGAAATACCTATACTCTACAAATTTCTTCGTTCTTATCTAGTTTTCTAGATATTTTTTGCCATGCAAAAATATCTAGCTCTAAGATATTCCATACTTCACCATGAAGCATAGTTAGTATCTTATTCTTTTGCCATGAAGATAACTCTAGAGTCTTCCATGGCAAATATCTTTCCATTATCTTGAAATTCTTCTAGAAGCTTCCAACGCAAATACCTCTCTCATGCAATCTCTAAACTCTTCTAGAACCTTCCAAGTATGCATTGCAAATTTCAACACTCCCCTCAATGCGTACTACTTGTCTCTGGTGGATAGACTGTTCCTTGGATCTTCTGTCCTCTAGCATTACAGGTCTTCTTCTCTTATCGTCGTGATAGGGTATGCCCTTTCTTCAACTCACATAATTGTGCTCTTTCTTTGATACGACCATAGGCTTCTTTTTTTCACCCTTGTTGTTTGCCCTCTAGATGTTTTATATGAAGGCAATGTAACATTTGCTTTCCTAGTATTCGGTGATCTTGATCGTCAATCGGCCCTCGTGCAATAGTGTCTAGTTTAAGGTCTCAATGAATAATCAGTACTCTATTTACATCTTCATCATCCTCTAGTAGCTCCTTGTCTTTGTGATGCTTAGGCTCTATCTCATCTTCCTTAGCTTCCTCCTCCCTTGTTGCTTCAAATCTTCCATTCTTCATCACCATCATATCCAAATACCAGAAATTCATGATAGATATATAAATCTCTCATCTCCAAAGAGAATCCTCCTTCAACAGCCCATTCTCCCTCTTTCTTTATATTTGTTTGTATCATCACCAGCTGACGTAGTTTTGCCTGTATTAGGTCTTACACTAAGTAAGCTCCATCATCTTCTATTGTTATGCATGACTCTTGGCGAGTACTTGTACAACATGTACCCTCATCAACATATTATAACTCCATAAAAGACTAATCCCTGCTCAAATCAGACCAGTCGGACAAGGTCTCAGGGGCTATGCATCGGGTGTGCTTGTCCCCTACCCCCAGTGGAAATGGGCAACAACAAGCCAAGGACTCTCGTCCAACCTATAAAAATGCTCTTCGACCTATATAGATGCATCCAACTAGAGGAGACAACTTCCAGTGCCCTAGCCACTCGAAGCCCCACCGAGGGGTCTGACTAGTTGGCCAAGGGGGCGAGCGCAGATGTCGAATACCAAGATGAGGGGCCCACCATTCGATTGTCATACAAAGCAATAATGTGCACATGATACACCACGACCTACACACTGTGGTTGCCTCATGCGGAATAGGTGATGGTGATAGCTACTGTGTGCTACTATAGCGATGTTGCAACAACAACTTAGACATGGGTGAACCATTGTGGTTGGTCGATCTGATGGGTATGTACATGTACGTTTTTCCACTCTCTGCATAGTGCAACAAAAGCAACGAGGAGGACTGGTGATGGCACTCGCCATCTCCGATCAACACATAGGCCCCAACACCTTTTGTAACTGCTACCTCTCGGATATATAATGCGAGGCAAGGGACTTGTCGCGGGTTTGTAACCACGACTAGGGATTAGTGGATTCATTGGTAGGTCGATGTGTGGGACTTCGTTAATTTAGCACTCAAGACAAAGGATTTATCTTGGTTTTAGCTTCTAAGCCCTACATCCATTAGCGAGTTCTTCATGTTAGAATGCTCAAGCGAGTTCTCACAATGAAAGAGATGAAGAGAGATGGTAGAAGAGCATATTCTCTACAGGAGCCTCTTCCCTCCTTATATCCTAGGAGGCAAGAGCAGGCCCTGGAGCTCCGTGGCTTTGCCCGCATGTCAGGCTCTGGATACCTATCTGGATCTACCAGAAGATTCCCCCATCACTGCAGATGGAACGTTGGTCGAGACAGCTCCTCAGGGGCCCCAGTCCTTGACCTTCCTTGGTCGGTCACGCCTGTCTGAGGCTAGGCACACTCAGAAGCTTTTCAAGTCCCCAAGCATGGAACTTGATAGAGGGTCAGTCCTAGGGTGTTTTTCTAGGGCTTCGAGGCCGCTTTTTGAGTGGACCGCCATAGGCTCAATGGCCCTTTTCATTATCCCCGGGGGGGGGCACACGAGTGCACCCACTGGATGTAGCCCCTGAGCTCCTAACTAATTAAGGGGTAAATTGTTGTATGATGACCACTTATCATGACATTTTTTACGCCATCTTTATAACCTAATTTTTGTTCATAATTGTTAGCGGGCAAGCGTACCTTGACTACATGGGAGAGTCGATTTTGGTTTGCCTCCTTGGTTAAGGATTTCCTTGCTCACGGTCCTCCCCCTCTTGCTCGTGATCCTCCCAGGAAGATTGCCACTAACAGCCGAGTATATGTTCATTCATCCTCTCCATTTCTATCTTTGTCTCCATCTCCGTCTCCATCTCTGGCTAGTGTTCAAATGGGGGCGGGGGGCGGAGATGGGGTGATGGCCGCGCAGGGATAAGGTTGTGTAGCAGGGAGGCTCCAACGGGCACGCAGTGGTTTGTGTCGTGGGTCTGTGTAATGTGAGTGAGCGTGTCATCGCGGCTTGCGCTCTGCATGTTTGTTTCGAGCCAGCCCACTTGTATCCAACGCAAGAGGTATTGGGCTAAAAATACTCACCCAGTAGATGACCCTGAACTCAGATTTCCCGCTTTTTCCTGGTTTTCTAAAACCACATGCTTATCTATTTCAACTACACAACAAGCAATGCATACACTTGCGACTATATATCTACTCCCATGAACTAGTAATTTTGTTCCCGTGCACATTGAGCTGATTTTATGCCTGTTGTGAATATGCTGATGCTCTCTCACATACTCTTTATCTTTATGTCCTGAAATATAGTGGCAGTTTAATTATTCTAAGCCAAGCCATCCTAAATCCGACTATGTTTACTGAAACTAATTAAAAAATATTTACGTTATAAAATGAGATTTATTAGAAATATTATAAAATATATTTTCATAAATTTATCTATTTAATATCATAATATTATTGTTCTTTTAATAAAACCTGGTAAAACTTTAGATGGTTTATTTGATTAGTACAATTAAAAGTTATTATATTTCAGGACAAGTGAAAAACATGGTCACATTTTGGATGAAACTTTGGTCAAATTTCATCGCGAGAAAATGATTGTTCATATTTAGTTGCTCGTACAATGATCTAAATTTTGAAAAGTTTGTACATGAGATTGTTATAGATGGAAAGAGTATGGTGTCAGCCACAACCACAAGAGGTGGGTGGCCAGGAGCGCCAAAATATAGAGAAAATAGAGACAACGACAAATTATACTATATATAGTAATACATCTATGTAAGTTATACATACATATAGTAATTCAAATTCAAATGTGTCCTTGCTACAAAAGTTTCAAAAAATATACGAGATCGTTTGAACCGAATGAGTAAATAGTCCAAATTGTAATCCTATATTCCTATATAGGGTAACAACCTCAGCCCCAGCTCAAAAAAAAAAAAACCAAAAGGAGTAAATGGTCAAAATTTTAATCCTAGGGCAGCCCAGCTAAAAAAACAAGGAAAACCCCAAACCCCTTCCGGCGGCCCCTCACCACCGCGGCCATGAAGAGGAAGCAGAGAGCCTCGGCGGCCGCCGCCAACGCGGACAACGACTCCGACGCCGACGAGCCCTCTCAAACCCCGCTCCCCCTCGAGTCCTTCTCTGGCGACGCCTGCGCCGCCCTCACAGCTCGCTACGGCCGCTCAGCCGCCCCGCAGCACCGCCACCTCCTCGCCTCAGGCGCCGCCATCCGCTCCATCCTCCTCGACGACGGCCTGCCGCTTACCCCAGCGTCCTACCTCCCCGCGGCCGTCTCTGCCCTTCGTGCCGCCGGGTCTGCAGACCCCGCCGCCGCCGCCGCCCTCGCCTCTCTGCTTGTCATCCTGCTGCCCCACATCCCATCCTCCCCTTCGTCCCTCCCGCCAGACGCCGCCTCCGAATCTGCCTCCGCACTCGCCGCCTTCCTGTCGTCCCCCGACGCCTCCCGGCTCACGACAGGCACCGTGCGCTCGGTGGTCAAGTCCCTCGGCCACTTGACCCTCCATCTCGATGCTGCAACTGATTGGGATGCTGTGGCGGCACCTCTGGAAGCTCTCCTTGCGGCTTCTGTGGACCAGCGGGCCAAGGTGAGACAGCTAGTAGCATAGTAGTACTAGGAATTACTGAATTAGCAATAGACATTTAGCAAGCTCGCTCATGTGGATGTCAATCGCTGCTTTCTAGGTTCGAAAATGCGCGCAGGAGAGTGTTGAAAAGCTGTTTGCTTACTTGGGACAGTGTGATTCCACGAAGAAAGCTAGCAATGCTGCAACTGGCATGTTTGAGAAGCACATTTCTTCAGCCCAAAGTCTTATCCATTCGAATATAGATATTTCGGAGGGTAAAGAGACAGAAGCGGCTCATATGCTAGGTACAATGGTGAATTTAGTTCCATATCTATCAAAGAAGGCAAGGAAGAAGGTGTTCTTGGATGCTTATCAGTTATTGGGCCCTTGTTTTACCCCACTTACGAGGCACGTCCTAAGGCTTTTGGCAACCTTGTTGGATCATCTGAAGGCTGAAGGTGTTGAATCCGAGGTGGAGAGTCTTGTATCCTCGGTGGTTGCTTACCTGCCTTATGATGAGAAGAAGCCTGATGATACCATTGTCTCAGCATTTCACCTAATTAAAATTTGCTTGGATAAACTTGTTGGCCGCTCAAAGTTGTGGATGGAAGTTTTTCCAACTGCATTCGAGGCAGTTTCAGGTGTGTATGTTTACATGTCTTATGCACAGCCTTGTCTAATTATATATACTGACGCTTTTATTATGAGTTTATGGTATACACATATCCATCCAGAAAAAAAGTTTTTCCTATTGACATAATTGGCTGACCATAGTTGGAAATACACCATGCTTCCTCCAATGTATTCAGTGTTTCAATAGGAAGGAATTATTCCTTTAGTGTCTCCTGACTGTTCAGAGCTGCCATCTAGTTTTTTCAGGTTGTTTTTTAGAGCATATCTCGTATGCTGTCGCCATTTTAATATGTACTTGTCTACTTAGATTTCTTGCGAATATTGCATCCTTCAGAATCTGTAATTTGTGGATCACGCTTACGCACCCTTCTAGTGGCAACTGTTTCTTTTCTCTTTTTGATTATTCTTTATATATGGAATATAGTGCTTAACAATGTAACCTATGTTTAACTCTCAATTTGGCAGGATACTTAATTCTGGGCAGAAAATGTTCGGATGATATAGCAAAAGTTGTGCAAGACTGTATTGATTCTCATATTGACCAAAATGTTTTTGTCGCTAATGGACCACAGATAACCAACAGTGGCTTTGAGGGTTTGAGTGATCAAAGTGCCATGAAATCAATCTGTTTAACAATCAACAGCAGACTTCACACGTGTGCTTATCCTCCGGATAGTATCTTAACAGTAGTATTGGGTTTATTTCTGAAACTTGGTATGTCTTCAGTTTTTTGAGCAGCGGCATCTCTTATCTTCAATTGGACTATTGCGGAGATATTCTGAACTCTTTAAGCTCACCATCTTGATTTTTGAATGTGATTTTACCTCCACATAAAACTGCATGTGCCTTTTCTACATATCATATGCAAAATGTGCTTGTTGATTACAAACAAGCACTTGAAACACTACAAAAGGGTAGATGATGCACCATAAAATGATAAAAATGTGTTAGCTGCAAAGTTAGGAGCACCTGTGTAATCATTTTAGACAGACAGATGAAAATACCTTTCAAATCTGTTGTGAATCCTTTTTGCATATGTGCCAATGCCCTGCTCTTTGTATGATCTTATCATTCAGTCAAATGATTCATTAACTATTCTGTTTGAATTATTTTTCCAGGAGAAAGCTCTTTTATCTTTATGAAAGATATCCTACTTACTTTGGCAAAGTTTGCTATGAAAGTGGACAAAGAATCACAACTGAGGAATGTAAGTTCATTTATATTGGTATAATGGTATTTACTTTGTTCTTGATTACTGTGATGCCCCTCAATATAAAACATTTCTCAACTTCTTTCGTGACAGAATTATATTTAAGTGCTTAAACTCTAGTTTTTGTTGAACTTATATCACCTGCAGGTTGAAGAATGCATTGGAGCAGCAGTGATTGCTATGGGACCAGATAAAGCACTTTCATTACTTCCAATAGCTTTTGATGAAAACCGGTTGACATGCTCAAACACTTGGCTTCTACCTATTCTGGACAAGTATACATACGGAGCTCCGCTGCAATTTTTTCTAGAGCATATTGTACCACTAGCAAAATCTGTACAAAATGCATCTAACAGGGGTAAGTAACTAGATACAAATAACTCATCCAAAAGCACACAAAACCCAATTTCATATATTTTTTCTTTAATTTCAGTCAAGAAAGAAAGGAAACGTAAAGAGTTGCAATCTTGGACTGATCAACTGTGGAACTTGCTTCCTTCCTTCTGCCGCTATCCGATTGATGTACATCATAGCTTTGGTTCCCTGTCCAAGTTGCTGGTGGAGATTTCAAAGTGTGATGACTGTCTATACAAATCTGCTGTTAAAGCCCTGCAGGTTTGGATGCTCAGCTATCATACAATGCTGTTCTTTTGTTGTTTGTTATATAGATCCCTTTGATATTTCTGCCTTCAGAATTATAAAGATGGTTCAGGCCATATCTTATATATTTTTTTATTGTTTCTCAGCAACTTCTAGATGGGACCAGAAGATTAAGTACTGGTGGTCAAGACGTTGAAATCTATATGGAACTTTCAGCCTTGTTCTCCTCAAAACCTGATAGCTTCAAATGTGCACGTTTAGATAGGTGCTCCAAAAAAGATGCCCGCAAGAACTTGAAAGTTCTAGCATCACATTCTACCAGTCTTCTCTGCACTTTCACGGAATATTTCCTTGACTCCTCACCTGAAAAGCGTGCTCATTTGAAGGTGCATCTCCTACTCATTTCTTTCAACTTTTTAATTGGTTACCTGTGACTATTTGAATTTTTAAGTATTAAATCTGTAGTGTACATGCTGTGAAACATCTTATCTTATAATACCTAATTTAGTTACGTCTTAAAAAATCATCTTGCTGCACCCTATTTTAGCCTCATTGTTTTTTCTACAAGAGTTTGATTTGTTACAGCGTACCTATTTTTGTCAGATTTGTACTTCCAAACTGTGAACTAAATTTGTTTGGTTGACATAGGTAAACTACTGAGGTATAATAGAACTTTTATTCAAGTGCAAGTTTTACTAAGAAGAGATTTTGATGCCATCATGATCAAGATCAAACTTTCACATTTTCCATTCTGAAATGACCACTGCTATAATAAAAAGACAGCTCTATCTGTTATGGGTTGACTCCAGAAGGAGGAATAAAAATTTTGTTTTCTGAACAGTTAACACCCTAAATGGATGAATGCTAAATACCAACACAATAAAGTTGGGTTTTCCAAAGAGTAAAGTCTACCAACGGTCCCTAAACTTATTCCACTGTGTCATCCCGGCCCTTAAACTCTCAAAACGATCATCTAAGTACCTAAACTCTCATATAGGACTGTAGTGAGACCTGAATAATGTTTAGGTACTTAGATGATCGTTTTGAGAGTTTAGGGACTGGAATGACACAGTGGGACAAGTTTAGGGACAGGTAGTGGACTTTACTCTTTTCCAAAATTTGCAGTAGTTTCACCTACAAACTAGCATTTTTGGTGTATATATGCACAGTGGAACATTTGGAAGTCCAGTTTCCCTCTTTCCTTCAGGATCAGTTCTAACTTGTAATAATTTTCATTTGACAGCCATTTATTGGCTAATGTTGTGTGAGCTTAAATAATTTCTCTGTTAATGTATTATGCGTATGAAGGGCGGGCCTGGTGCAAGCGGTAGAGTCTTACCGCCTGTGACCGGAAGGTCCCGGGTTCGAGTCGCGGTCTCCTCGCATTGCACAGGCGAGGGTAAGGCTTGCCACTAACACCCTTCCCCAGACCCCGCACAGAGCGGGAGCTCTCTGCACTGGGTACGCCCCTTTTTTTAATGTATTATGCGTATAGGCAATATATTTTACTACACATTTTGTACTTGATCCGGCCCATTTATCTCTTTCCAGGTTGCTTTGAGATGCCTGGCTCAACTTTCTGGTAGCATGAACATATGTGAGCTTTTTGTTTCACTAGTCAAAAGGTTTGATTTAGAAGATACTCCATTGGAGCCAGAATGCAAAACCGATGAAGAAGATAGGATGGATGAACTTGTCAAAAAGGAAGATAGGAAGGATGAAGAAAGTACTGAATTCAAAACTGGTAAGGTAGATAGGAAGGATGGAGAAAGTACTGAATGCAAAACTGATGAGAATGAGATAGACAGGAAGGACGAAGAAGGTACTGATGCAACAGTGGAGCTAAATAATAAGAGGTTTGTTGCTTCTTTTCACTCATCTACAAGATTAATTTTTCATGCTCAGTCGGTTTCTGTTCAAAGAGAGCTCACAAACTGCTTGATGATGTAGTTTTGCTTGTGCATGTCTCTTCCGATGATGCTCAATCTCATCTTGTTACTTTGTGCTAGCCTAGGATTTATTAAACATTATATGACTAGTATTGCTTGTGCAGGTTTCTTCTATTAGAACTCATTTCCACATTTGTTGAAGTTGCTGATGAGGATCTGCTTGATAAACTTTTTGGATTTATCAAGTCTTGTTTGCTGGTACTCTCTATTTCTTTCTGCTCCTGCTACCCCCAAGACCCCAACTCGTAGTAAACATTCATTTTTTTCATAAACTTTATCTATTCCTTCTGCAGGACAGCAGCATGTCTTGTCACAGTAAAGCTCTCTTCGCGTTAAGCATAATTGTGAAGGTTAGTGGTAGTTTCCTGTCAGTCATGACACATTGATGTTTTTCTTCCTCTTCTTGCTTGAGATGACCTTAATGTCTCATCTTTTTCTTACTTGCAGGAACATAGTGAATATTCTTTGGCTCATTTGGATGAAATGATGCTATTGCTTCATGGAATGAAGTCAGCTTTGGATAGCACAGTTTTAGAAAGCCAACTATTATGCTACCAGCATTTATTGGTTCACATGATTAAGGTAGGTTGACAGTTGGTAATTTTTCCCAATTGATCATAATGTGATTAGTATCTAGAGCTTTGCTTTTAGAGGGCCTGTGTTTTACTGGTGCTTTGTTTGAAACCATTATGGGGTTTCTCTGGACTATCATGCAAAGCCAGAGTCTATTTTTCCTTGCTTATTCGTATATGCCTGCAGACCATGCTTATATTGTTACATCTCAGTGATGTCTACACAGAAATATAAAATAAATAAAAGCAGGGTCTTTTACAGTACTCAAGTTGCTTTTGTTTCAAATTTATCTAGTAAACTTGTACTCGACAAGTAAACAACTAAACATTTCAATTACAGGTAGGAACTGGTCAAAAGGCACAAGTTTGTTTTCTAAGCTGCACTAATCGAACTTAACATGCATCAGAAGTAGACAACTATACATTAATAATTGGACATGAACAAATGACTTGTACTTTTGCAAAGTGTGTGTGCATGCGTGTTGTGCCTATAATAAATATGTAACTCAATGACGACTTCATTCTTCATCTTTATGTGTTTATCTGATCAGATTTACTTAACTAAGACGTCATGATGTCATTTTGAAATTGGATGTTGCTGTTACTGAGTCACGAGCGATGAACATAATGTTTATTGAAATATGACTGCATTTCTTATCTTGCGTTGTGTTCATGAATTGCCTTAGCTAGTTTTGTTTTATATAGTTTGGGTTTGTCTTGTATTTCTCTGACATACATTTCTACTATTTCAAGGTTAATGAAGAGAACACCAGCAAGAAGGCATTCTTGATTCTAAATGAGCTAATAGTTGCACTAAAGGTTTTCCTTTCTTACCTTCACATGCTAAACAATTATTAAATGTGTATTAGATAATATCATGCCAAAAGTACATCATTCCTGTATGGAAATCTGAACAGTAATGGTGTATGGAAAAGGTTGTAACATGAGAAACTCTCTTTCTCTGATGCCAATTTCCTCTATTTATTCAAAATTCCTTTCTTTTTTTCTGGTGCAGTCTAAGAAGGAAAGTAGAAAATTAGCGTATGATGTGCTCCTGGCAACTAGTACAAACTTGAGGAGCTCAGAGTCAAATAGTGCAGATTTAGATCTTCAACGACTGTTTACAATGGTTAGCTACATAAAATACTCTATTCTTAACATATTTCCTTTTGTTTTATTTGGTTTTGAAATTTATTAATAGTGTCTTGTCGGACAGTTACCTTTTGTTTCCTGCTGCTAGTTATTTCTGCCGAACATTTTTCCGAATAAACTTATGGCATTTCCTCTGCATTTAGATATGGACTGACATGTCCATCGGTATCTTTAGGCTTCATTTGGATACATCCCCTCAAATCCAAACATATTACTCCTCCATTCCAGTGTAGGTTGTTTTAGTTTTTTTCTATGTCAAACTTCTACAATTTTGACTAAGTTTATAGAAAAGTGCACCAACATCTAGGACATAAAATGATTTCATCAAATCTACTGTGAAATATTTCTTGATAGTGCACTTATTTGGTATTGTAGATGTTAATATGTTTTTTGATAACTTAGGTAAAAGTTTGAGAATACTCCATTTTTGGTCTACTTTGAAGATATACAATCACCAACACTAAGATTTAAACCACTAATAGTATCACAAAACACTCCGATTGTTTCTCTTAGGAGCAGAGGGAGGCATCTTCTAAAGGATAGCAGGTTATATTTTGCTACACAATTGTCATGGAAAATATAGAAGTATAGAACTATGGAGGCTTTTGAATAAGTAGTATCCATGGTGCTTACACCTCGTAAATTATGTGATGAGCAACGAAACCGCATGAAGATCGCAATGGAGCTGTAACAGTAGCTAATCAAATGCCTAGCCTTTTCTTTTTCCAATTCACAACTATTTGCAAACTTGTAATGTCTATAAATCACATGGATTATTTTGTGTGAACGGCATAAATGATCAGTGTAATTCTATATGTTAAGTGCGTAAGTTGCATTTACGAGTTTTATTATTGAAGCTTATTGACTATCTTCTTTTTATTCAGGTAATGGGATATCTTTCAAGTCCATCTCCTCACATAGTGAGTGGAGCAATTGCTGCACTATCATTGCTTATATACAGTGATGCTAATTTTTGCATGGAAGTACCGAATCTGATAGAGTCAGTATTAGTTTTGCTGCAACATAAAGCCATTGAAGTAACTAAAGTCAGTTCTGTGATTCCCTATGTCCATCTTTTCAGTTCTTTTCCTAATTCCTATTGTTGAGGGTCTGGTATGCTCGATTTTAGGCAGCCTTGGGCTTTGTCAAGGTATTGGTAACTTCTTTGCAACCACAAAAACTATTGAACTTGCAAGCAGATATCGTAAGTGGGATATTACCATGGTCATTGGTTACAAAGCACCATTTCAAAGGGAAGGTTGGTAGAAATATTCCAAGGCTTAATTCCCATTTTTTTATTGTTTTCTGTACAGGGGTACGAATGACATGCTGTGATCTTATATTTGCAGGTTGTACTAATATTAGAAATATTGATTAGGAAATGCAGGTTTGATGCTATCAACTTAATTACACCTGACAAGTTCAAGGGCTTTGTTAGAAGTGTTGAAGAGGTTAGATTCAAATTACTAACTTGCCATTTAGCCGTGGAAACAATAGATTATTTGTTTGATCAATGGGGCATGTTTTTAGTGAGTTCTTTTATGAACTTTATATTGGTAACGACTAAGAGTAAAATTGATTGCATGTGTACCTGTGACATATTTTGGTAGCCCTGTATATGTATTTGTAAACAGCATGCCTTGTTAAGGCATATGATTTGAAGCAGATCATTAAATACTTTTTAATTATTACTCAGGTGGTAGAAACATCCTGTACTGATTTTTTTAGTATGTACTATATTCATCCAGTTAATACAGATACATCGTTTGTACGTTATGTTCTACTCCATATGTATCATCTCAAAATAGTGTGTACTTGCAATTTTCAGGGTCGCAAAGGAAATCGTAACCAAACTGATGGTGCACATCTCGAGGCAAAAGAACATGAGCAACGTGATGGCAAAAGGTTAGCGCAGAGTCATTTTTTCTGGTGCTTAACAAATTGCTTAATGGTTTATTGTTGTACAGGAGGAAACGGGTTGACTCTAATGCTGAAACTGGACAAGATGGAACACCTAGTCGACCACCACCAAATAGTTGGTCAACTGGGAAGAAGCAGGGCAGGGATTTTCATTTGAAGAAAAGGACAGGGAGAGGCAACCCTCATGCTGCAAAAAGGCATCAAAGCAGAGATTCAGGTGGCAAAGGCGATAGGACTAATTTCAAGCCAAAGTCAAAATGGCAACCAGGAAATAGCCAAGGAAACAGAGGCAATAAATCGCCTGGCAGCAACCAAAAAAGAACCAGGGGCGGTGCCTCCAGCAAGATGCAAAATAGTGAGGCTCGAGCACCTGGGCACTCTCCTAGTTTCAAGAAGCGTAAGAGATCGACAGCATAAGATGTTTCACTTGCACCACCCTGTCACCTACCGGGATTCATGGCTCGTGGGGATGGCTCTGAATATTGCAATGTCGACCCCAGCTTTTACCTACTAGTGCTTTCATCTCGAAGATCTTTGCAAAACTTGTGTACTCGTCTCTGTTGTGAATCCACCGTTTTGTAGAGTAAAATTTTGACTTGTAGGTGGATTGAGTACCGTTGCAATCAATGGATTTTGGTTATAAACAAATCAATAGCGGATCTATCACTTTGGTTGATCACGTCCTTGCCTGCTTGTATCTACCCTTGTGACGGTTTCAGCCGTTCCGTTTCTGACATGTATGATGCTGGCAAAATTGTCGAGTATTCCCGGGAATAATACCTGGGCGTCAGTAGTGGATCCGCCCCTGCTCCGAATTGAAAAGAGAAGCAGCCAAAGATCTTCCACTATTTGAGGACGATATCGAAGTCACCTTTGACGAGCAAGCTGAGCTGCAAAGGCTCATACCCTCAGAAAGCAAATAGGTGACCGAAAAACCCAACTTGCCTACGTCTACGGCGGCCTAGTATTTCAGTAAAAAAAAACAACTGAACCTAAATATGTACTTGCTCACATGTAGAGCCAAGTTGAACTCGAGATTAAATCTTTTGAGCATTGGCATCGCTTCCCTTTCACAAACCATCCTCAGCCCACCAATCCCTTTGGTCCGGAAAACAAACTCCTTCAGGCAACAGAATAGTTGGCTGCCGATGGTGAGCCTGTCACCAGGGGCTTCACTTGAAATCAGACTGACGTAAAGCAGTGAGGGAATGCCTCCGAGTATGCAGAGCTCTTCCTGTTTAATTTTAGTGACACCAATGCCAAGGTGGGCAAGACTAACAAGAGATGACACCCTTTGCGGAAGTCTACTAAGAGAAGGACAGCATATGAGCTTCTGAAGACATCGAGCATCACTGCATATTGAATCCATCAGTTTATCTGCTGCTGGGTAATCTCCAAAGTCAATCTCCAGTGACTTCAGCTCGTGTTTGGCCAACAGAGTGAGAGATGACTCTAAAGACTCCTGGTACCTCTCCATGTCATGATCACCAAGTTTATCTCTGCAACTGCAATGCAGTTGGATTCCAAGGATCCTTAGATTGGTTAATCTTCTGAGCTGTCCCACAAAGTTCACCGGGTTACAAGGGCAAACGAATGAAAGCGTGCGTAAGGCTTGAAGATTTCCGATATCATCAGGAAAATACACATAATAACCACCAACAAGGAAGTGAACCAAATTTTGCAGACGACCAATGGTTGGTGGAATTTTTTCTATAATACTGCCACTCAGATCTAGTGTCTGCAAATTCTGTAGGTGTCCAATTCTATTTGGAAGATTGGTAATACCAGCAGAATTGAGTTTCAAATACTTTAACTGGATAAGGCTTCCGAGATACTTGATTTGCTGGTTGCCAAGATGCCCATAATCCTCATCTTCCAAAACCAATACTCTCAAGTAACAGAACTTTGAAAGTTGAAATGTTTGCTTATCTAATTCATGGAAGCTAATAAGTGAACGGATCTGCAAGCACCTGTCCATAATCTCCTGCATCACTCCGTTTCCCATACATCTGGATTGAAGAGAGAGCCTGCGAACTTTATTGGACTTATATGCATGGCCTTCAACTATTGTGGTAAAGTTCTGTTCTGTGGACTGGGATATGATAAGATCAAGCACCATATCATGGACTCGACAGCCACCAGCCCTACCATCATACATCATATCAATAGGTTGTATCAAGCTTCTATTGATAAGATCATTAAAATAGTTTTCTCCTATTTGTTCCAAGGATTGTCCCTTCACTTGAGTGATAAAGCCTTCAGCTATCCACATCCGTATTAATTCTTCTCTATCAATCCTATAGTCCTCTGGAAATACACTGAGATATAAGAAGCATGTCTTCAAATGGCAAGGAAGATCATAGTAGCTAAGCAACAATATATCTCCAACATATTGTGCATTGAGTATAGAAACCATAGAATCTTTGACTTGCTCCCATTGCTCTTTTGCATCCGAATTCTTGTTAGCTAGCAAACTAGCTATTGTTATTATAGCTAGTGGCAAACCATGGCACTTTTTTATAATTGCATGAGAAACTTCTTCCAAGTAGGGAGGGCAGCAATGCTTACTTTGGAAAACCCTTTTATAAAACAGCTTCTGAGAGTCCTCGTCACTTAGAGGTTGAATGTTGTGAATATATCCTTCTAAACTAGAGCAACAGGATTGAGCCACATCAATTTGTCTTGAGGTTGTGAAAATAATTTGTCTTGAGCCCCTCAAATCCTCCCTGCGCCTAGAGAGGTTGAGTGGCCGGAGAAAGGAGGATCCGAGCTCCCGTTGTTGGAAGGGAAGGGCGCCGGCGGGGAGGAGAATTTTGGAGTGTCGATCAGCGAGCGGCGGAGGGTTGTGTCGACTGTCGAGGAGTACAGTGGAGTACTGTAGATGCAAAGTGTACATTTCCTCTCTCTCTCTATAGAAACCATAGTACGAAGCAGGCCACTGCTGGTTCACGCGTCTCGCAGTCTTGGCCCACTAGCCGTCCGTGGCGCGCAACATCTTTTTTTCTTTTTATTGTTATATATTATTTTTTATTTTTTTAAAAAATATTACTAGTATCTCCCTGTATTTCTCTAACTTAAACTAACTTTGATCTAATCTACAGAAAAATATATTAGCGTCAATATTATCAAACAAATATGAAATTAAAATATATTTCATGGCATGTCTAATAAATTTTGTTTGATGCTGTAGATGTTTTTGTTTTTTTCTATAAACTTGATCAAAACAAGAGAAGTTTGAATCATAACAAAACTAATAAAAACCTATCTTGCATTGCTTGAGAAAAAAAACTAAAACAACCTAAAATTGGAACAAGATGAGTAGTACTCGCATATATGTCTCGCCGTTGCAACGGGAGTTATTTTACAATTTACAATTATTTTGATGTGACAAATCTATAAGTTATTTCTTGCGTGGGGTCCAGGCCGAGGACCAAACTACTCCCTCCAAAAACTTGTCCTGAATTCTTGCCGGCATATCACTAGTTACTCAATGCTATTTAATGTAGCCTCTCAGGGCGTGTTTGGCAAGGCTCTTTCAGCCTCCAGCTCCGCACTACAGTACCGAAGGAACCGGAGCCGGAGGCAGCACGGATCGTGACTTTTTTATCGGAGAGAGAAAAACAGCTCCTATAAACAGTGTTGCTACATTACGGGGTGCAGGAGGAGCCGGAACAGCAAAAAGCTCTGCCAAACACGCTCTTAGCGTTGTGCGAGTTTCCTTATCACCTTAGCACATCTGTAACTGTTGAGATCACAGATAATCCAAGAATTCAGTTACATTTAGGCCCCGTTCGGCTTACCCCATATTCGGTTTGTTCGGCTTCTTTTTTCAGCTGAAACAGTGTTTTTCTCTCACAATAATTCAGCCAGAGCAGTGTTTTTCAGTAAAAAATTAGGATCGAGTATATTCTCCCATTTCTTTCTCCGAATCCTCCCAGTGCAATTCGAAATTTACAGTTACCAGCCTCTTACACAAGGGATCCGCAGGTCCACAAACTCCACCAACAAAAACTTCAGCTCCTAGCTCGTTACAGACCGGAAGACAAGTTCTGTGATTCTGTCTCAGCTTAGCTCGGACTCCAACTCGTCTCGACCCTGGCCTTGTGCTTCCTAGTTCCTACACTATTGTAGTTTCAATGGACACAACAAGAATAACTTACATGAAGAGCCAAAGCAACGACTGAGTCAAAAAGCTTTACAGTACACGTATGCCCAAAACCCGAATTCATGGGAAAATGGCTTCAACAAATGCCTCAGCGTCAAAAGGTTGTAGGTCTTCCATCCCTTCACCAACCCCAATAAACTTCACCGGGATTCCAAGCTCATCCACAACGCTAACCTGTAACAGACCAAGCAAGAAAATCCACAGGTGAGACTGTAACAATGG